>CM053575.1:37631551-37794970 GCA_028646485.1 Cryptoprocta ferox | reverse complement strand
TTCCTTCCTTCCTTCTTCCCTCCCTCCTTTCCTCCCTCCTTTCCTTCCTTCCTTTCCTTTCTCCTTCCCTCCCTCCCTTCCCTCCCCTCCCCTTCCTTCCTTCCTTCCTTCCAGCAGTTTATCCAGTGAGCACCTGCCAGTGGTCAGCTCGGGGCTGGAAGCACACAGCAGCAGGGCCCACAGTCTGCAGGTGGAGAGGTAGCACAGCCAATGTGCCTATGTGAGCCTTACAGGTGACCCGAGTGTTGTGGGGGGGGAAGTGTGGGATGCCAGAGCAGCCAGGGTAGGCTGGGAATCTGAGAGGCTTCCCTGCCCTGAGGCAGGAAGGGGAGAGGGACAGAACTCCAGCAGAAGGAACAGCTTCATGGCTTGTTCAAAGTCTTTGCGGCAGGAAGAAGGTCAGTAAGGGCAGAGACTTGGACTTGACAGAGGCTGGTGGGTGCCTGGAGGCTGAGGGACGAGCAGCAGCTGCCCAGGAGGGCAAGGACCAGAGCAGCAGCCCCTGCCGGCAAGACCAAGGGCAGCGGTCTTTATCCTGAAAGAGAGGGGTCACCCGAGAGAGTTGAGCCAGGAAGTATCTTCCCATAAAATATCCCTGTAAGCGGGGTTTCAGTCGTCCCACCCTCACTACATGGTTCTGTTATCTTGCGATATGCAACCCAGTTTGGTCAGTTCTGTTAGGTTAGAAGTGTGTGTGTGTGTGTGTGTGTGTGTGTGTGTGCGCGCACAAATATGTATGAAACCAGAGGTCCCCTTCTCCTCATTCCCTTTCTATTCGTTCCATCTGACTGGATAGTCCTCCAAAAGTCAATCCAACTGACACAAATTTAAGGAAATCCCTTCTGAGAACTCATTTAAGATGCTAAATAGTTACCAAGCACCCACCATGGTCCAGGCCATGCTGGACCCTGCGACATGGAGGCCAATGAGGAAGACACAGCTCACAGGGCAGGGAAAAGGGCCCCAAACAAATGGCCCCATGCCCTCCCTCTCTTCCCAAAATGTTATCTGACCCATGCTCCCTCCCCCACACTGTCTGGATGCCAAATGCTCTCTTTCTTCCACAGTCCTCTATTTCCACTTACACAGTAGCAACAAGATAGCAAGCACTTACACAGTGGCTACTGGATGGAACATGTTCTTACATGCATTCACTCAATCCCCAGAACACCTCATGATAAAGGTACTTGTTCCCATTTTATAGACATTGAAACTGAGGCACAGAGACGTGAAATAACTTTGTCAATATCGTATAAACCCAAAGTTATATGGTTGATAAGTGTGAGAACTGGATTTTGACCCCAGGCAGCCTGACTCCAGAGGCTGGGGTCATAACTGTGACAGGACATTGCCCGTATTCAGCTGTTTACTGCTATGAATTCCCCTCTAAATGTTAACAGCAGACACCATGTCTACATTTTTTTAAGTTTATTTTTTTTAGGAGAGACAGAGACAACACACATGGGGGAGGGACAGAGAGAGAGAGGGAGAGAGAGAATCCCCAGCAGGTTCAGCGCTGGCCGCGCAAATCCTGACGCAAGGCTTGAACCCATGGAACTGTGAGATCCTGACCTGAGCTGCAACCAAGAGTCGGATGCTTAACTGACTGAGCCACCTGGGCGCCCCGCCCTGTCTCCTTTGTCCTCGCTGGATCCCCAGCACTTAGCATTGTACCTGGCATGTCACAGGTGTTCAAAATAAACACACGGAGACCTGCTCGTTGCTGATCAAGGCAAAGTCACATCCCGGTCAACAGACATGGGGCCAGAGACAGAGCAAACCTCTTGGAGGACCCTGAGGAAGTCCTCATGGAGGGCTGTGGTCTGGACTTGACAAAGTTCCGTTGGCCAGAGAGATGTAGATCAGTTCAGGAAAATTGATATTTCATCTTAAGCTGGATATTATACGTGTATTCGGAGGGTCCCTGACCTTGCTATCATTTTTGATACGTGGATGCGTCCCCCGGACACCCTCTGGGGATTCCCGTGGGCTGTGTGTCATCTCTGAGGAAACCTGCGGCTTATCTCTCTGTGATGCCACCAACCAGGTCCATCAGCACAGCCAGCCGGTCTGCTGAGCCCCGTAGCTCCATCCGGAAGGCACCTCCTTCCTCAGGGGGCCATCCTCACCTCCCCCAGAGTCCCTTGAAGGCTCTAGCTTCCTCTGGACTTGTCACAGCCCTGTCTCCTTAAAGAACTTGCTTTGAAAGCAGCTCACAGTCATTTCTGACCTCTCTTAGTTCTCTTCAACTTGGCTGGAGGGGCTCCCGGAGCAACTGTCATGGTTTTTGGCTGAGACCCCCCTGGGCTACCAGCCCCTCCAAGTTTCTGCTGCTCCTGTACCCACAGGGCCTCGGTGCTGCCCAATCCTTGAGGCCGCAGCTGCTCTCCTTCTCCCGAAATCCTTCCAGCCAGCAGTCTAAACCTTTCACTGATAAACGCTTTCTTTTTTAAAATGACTCCTTTAAGGTTTTGTCTCCTGCTCAAGGCCAGAGTCAGCTCTTTAGAAAAGGGAGAAGAGAGCCCATCCGGAGCCATCCGTCTGCCTTCCCGTCACTATTGTGCCTTAATTGAACCCCTTTATGTGGGGCGAGGCCATTACGATCATTTTTCGTTATTAATTGCTCATCCGTTGATGCCTCTGAATAGCCTTCCTGGGCAATTTTGGACACCATTCTCTGCCGCCGCCGTGGACACAGATTCTTCTCACGGAGAGATGCTGGCTTGAACAAAACAAGGGACATAGGGCTGTGAGTCTAGCGCTTGAGGTCAACACTGCTTGCTCCTGGGGCAGTGCTGAGGGGGCTGAGGGCTGGGGTCAGACTGCAGGGCCTCCTTGGGAGGGTGGCTGGAGAGGCTGGAGGAAGGGCTCAGTCCCCTGAAGGTGATGCCTAAACAATGTAGGGGTTGACTGGATTGCACCAGAGGCAGGCTGTGTGCAGAGAGGAAGCCATTCACCGGCCTCATCTGGTGGTGGCCAACACCAGCTCCCAAGAGCCGCCTCAGTGCCAGCCAAGAAAGTAGGTGTCAGGGGACTTTGAGGACACCACCCCTCTGTGGCTCCCATTGAAAGATGACGGATCTCTCCTTCAGGCCCACTGCTCTGAGAACTGGAGGTTGTCCGTGACACCTGTCATTTATCGTGTGCTAGGCCTGGTGCTTAGGCTTTACGTGGACTGTCCCAGACTGGAACATCCCTGAGGGCCGGGGTCCTGTTCTTTATTCATTCTGCATATGCGTATTGGCGGCCCCCCACTTGCCTGCCCTGTGCTAAGGTGGTGGGCAAAGCAGGGGCGGCCCTTCCATTGTGGGGCCCACAGGAGAATGGGCGGTGTAAGCAACGGGCACAGACCAGACCCAGAATTACCAGGCCAGTGGAGCCGAAAACTGTAAAGGAGGCAGATGGACGAAGATAATGCTTCTGAGGACCTGGCAACTAATATGAGAAGGAGCCGGCCAGGGGATAGCTAGGAGGTAGGGGGACAGACGGACAGAAGGAACAGCGGGCGCAGGTCCTGAGACGCGACACGTCTTCGTGCCTCCAAGGGACAAAATGAAGGCCGGTGGCTAAAGCTGCAGTTCTCCACGTGGAGCCAGCCACCAGTAGCAGCAGCGTCTCCTGAGAACAGGTTAGAAGTGCACGTTCTCAGGTCTGCCTCAGACCTACGGAGTCAGGGACCCTGGGGTGGGCCCCAACAAGCCCCCCACTGTCCCCGGTGATGCCGGCAGAGCTGGGGCACCAGGGGACTTGAGTGCAGTGAGCAGTGAGCTCTGGGCAGTTGCATGAATGAGCTGCAGGGCTGGGCAGGGTCAGGGGAGGGGCCAGAGCGAGTCCAGATGCTAAGTTCTGCAGGATTTCCTGCACTTGGGTGACACCATCCGATTTTTAATTTTAAATGCTTCTGGCTGCCATGTGGGGAGGTGATAGGTGGGGTACAGACGATGGGAGGGGGAAGACCAGCCGGGAGGCCGTTGGCCATTGTCTCTAGCACCTAGAACCATGAGTGGTGCAGAGTGTATGTTCAGCAAATATTTATTGACAGAATGATCACATTTCAGACTGTCATATCCTATAAGTTGCGTTCGTGGTGTTTGCCACATAGGGAAGCAAGTGACTTGTGTGTCATTGTTGGTATGTCTCTGCCACTCTGCTATGACTTCTACAAAGCCAGAACGGGTACCAGGCCCAATGCCTGGCACTTAGGGCCTCAGGGACTATTTGTTGAATGAATAACTGAATGTAATCATAGCATCACTATGAATGGGCACCCTCAGTCCCATTTTGCAAGAGATGGAACATTACAAGGGGTAAGTAAGTTGTCTTCCTCCCAGAGCTAAGGAGCGTAGGGGCTAGAATCTGAACCCAAGCTCTTCGGGACTATGTTAACTCCTCCCTCCTTTGTCCTTTCACCTTTGTGCTGTTTAAGAAAAATCACCAGTAGAATTCCAGGGGAATGTCTGTGCTGGCGACAGTTCTCTGAGGATGGTTCCCAGCCTTGAGCGACTGCACCAGAACCAAGGCATCAAAAGGCCGGGGATATTTTGGGACCTGCCGGGTTGCCATGGTGTTTGACCTATTGAAGTCAGAGGCATCCTCCCTGTGGCTGAGGCCTGAGTGTGCATATTCATGGTGAGGCCAGCCCTGCAGAGGGGGAAGGGAGGAGGCCAAGCCAGGGAGCACCAGCAGCTCCGGCAGATCTGGGTTTGAGCACTGGGAGGTGTGGAGGTTGGTTGCTATCTCAGCTACCTGGATCCCTCCCATCAGCTCCTCCCAATCAGGTCAGGACCCAGCTCCGAAGATCATAATCAGAAGGCTCTTTTATAGGTAGGAGAAGGAAAGCAAAAGAATGTGCATTTAAAGGATATACATGAGGGGTGCCTGGGTGACTCAGCAGGTTAAGCATCTGACTCTTGTTTGTTTGTTTGTTTTTAATTTTTTTAAATGTTTATTTATTTTTGAGAGACAGAGACAGAGCATGAGCAGGGGAGGGGCAGAGAGAGGGAGAGACACAGAATCTGAAGCAGGCTCCAGGCTCGGTGCTGTCAGCCCAGAGCCCGACAAACCGTGAGATCATGACCTGAGCCCAAGTCGGACACTCAACCGACTGAGCCACCCAGGTGCCCTCCGACTCTTGGTTTTGACTCAGGTCATGATCTCTCAGTTTCGTGAGTTCAAGCTCTGCCTTGGGCTCTGCGCTGACAGTCCAGAGCCTGCTTGGGATTCTCTCTCTCCCTCTCCCTCTGTCTCTGCCCCTCCCCCATTTATCCTGTCTCTCTCAAAATAAATAAATAACTTTTAAAAAAATTGGAAAGAAAAATGATTTCCCCTGCTCGCTAGCACATGCTCGTGCTCTCTCCCTCTCTCTCAAAAATACATGTGATATCCCAGGTGTTCCTGGGCTATTCCCTATTGTGACCACAAGTCATAGCAGCAATTTGTCCCAGGTGCCAGGATAGAGCCATAGGCACTATTTCGTCCTCAGATACCAGCCATATTAATGATGATTATTGATAAGTAACATCTATTATGTGGAACAGCCTGTAAAGTAGCTGTTGCACAGACAGAACACCTGGGGCTGGAGAGCAGATAAAGCACCAGAGAGGGACCTGAACCAGGTCTGTATGACTCCAGAGCTCCCCACACCCCTGCCCCACCCCGTGCTCTCCCCCGGGAACAGCCTTCGGGATGGCTAGCCGGTCCCTGCCCAGGACTGGACTCTGCTTTCTGGTGAACTCTTCTAGCACGCAGGGCGACAGAGGGAGGAGACTCAGAGATGAACTCAAGGCCTTTCAGACTAGGGCTCCTGTTGTCCCGTCCTCTGATGTGCCCTTACTCTGTCACTTCTCTAGGACTCAGCGTTTCTGCAAAATGTGATCGAGGCAGGGGGCCTCAGGAGACTTTTTAGGTCCTTTCATTTATAAAAAATAGTTACTGAGCTTCTGTGTACTGGATAGACCTTGTTCAAGGTTCTGGGGATAGAGCGGGACATGAAGCAGATAACATCTCAATTCTCATAGAATTCATATTCCAGTGGGGGAAGAGTATAAGCAAAACTTAGACAAGAGGGAAGAGCAGGGAAACGATGCCCCCACCCATGTCGTTTGGGGGGAGGGGGTAATGCTAAATACTGGAAAGAAACCAAAGTCGAGAGATGGGATAGAAAAGGCTGCGTGGGGTGGGGAGGCTGACTCAGCTTGGGTGGACAGGAGGCATGTCTCTAGGGCGGCGACTTGGAGGCGAGAAGGAGCCAGTATTGTGAAGACCTAGGGGCCAGGCAGAGGAAGGGCGAATGCAGATGTTCTGAGGCTCAGTGGGTAGGAGGCAGGGAACAGTAGTTCTGTCACTGGAAAGAGTGAGGGAAGAGACAGAGCCGGCTCCTGGAGGGCCTTGTTGGCTGTGGTGAGTTTAGGTTTCATTTTAATTAGTGTGGGAGGCCGTTTGAAAGATTTAAGCAGCGAATGACACTCTCTGATTTGCATTTTTAAAAGGTCACTTGGGCTGCCACGTGAAGGAGAAATTGCAGAGGGTGGGGGCAGGGAGCAGTAAGGCCAGTCATCCATGTAGGAGGGGCCCAGTCCGACGTATAGGAGGCAACGTGGGGAAAAGCAGATTTTGTAACAAGTTTTAGGGCAGGACTGTACTGGGCACAGGCAAGAACAAAGAAATGTGTGATAAAGCCCCATCCCTAAAGAACCTTACAGACTAGTTGCAAATCTGTGTTTTACCCCCAAGAAATAATTATAGAGAAGGAAAGAGAATGAAACACAGGAGTGGGGTGTGGGGGCACGGGGTGGCCTGCAGGTGCACAAGGGATTAGAGATGGAAAGGAGGCAGGGGGTGTCTTCCCTCCTAGGCCCACTTGCCTGCTCCCTGCCTCCTTTCTGGCCCCACAGCCTCTCTCTGGTCTCTCTTCTCACTGACCGTTTGACGACAGGTATGGCACCTGTGTGCCAGGCATCCTGCTCTCGCCCGCTCTGCAAGCACAGCCAGATGAGACCATCTGGGAGGCGGAAGCTTCGTGAGAAGAGGAGGACACGAAGGGGCCTTTGGGCCTGGTGCCTATGGCTGTCATCCCAGGAGTGGCTCATGGCCTGCTCCCAAAGCAGGGGAACACGAGGTCATCCCGGTGACAGCCACACTGTAGCTGGGAACAGAGGCTGCTTGTGCTGGGAGTCAGGGAGATGCAAAGGGGACCATTCCGCGGGCCCCCTCCCATGGATGTCTGCTCTGAATGGAGAGGTAGCATTAGATGAGGGACCCTCTGCTCATGCACAGAATTGACCAAAACCTCCCTGTAGCTAGCCGGTGAAGGCCAGCCCTGCACAGGCCCCTGAGACCGGCCCAGGACATTTCATGGCCCCCTGTGCCCTACACACATGACTTAGATCGCACTCAGTATGTATTAAGCACTCTTCTAAGTGCTTCGTGTTTGTTAGTTCATTTAATCCTTACAATGACGCTTCAAGGGAGAATCTGTTATCACCACTGATTTATAGATCAGGAAGCCAAGGCACAGAGGGGTTAAGATATTCAAGTCTCACAGCTAGTAAGAGGTGGAGGTAGGACTTAAACCCAAGAAATCTGGCTCTTGAGACCCCCTCCCCGACCCATACCCCCCCATGTAACTAGTTCTCTACACATAGTAGGTGAAGAGGAGAGCCCAGAGTCCTCTGGTGGCACACCACGCATGGGCCCATCATGCCACCTTCCAGCCACATCTCCTGCCTCCGAAAGGCAGGCTTCCACAGCAGGTGGTTATGCGTTCAAATGCTGAGATGCGTTAAGTGCAGGTTCAAATCCTGACCTAGCCTTGAGTAACCTTGTGACGTGGCGGAGGGGGGCAGGTTACTCAGGCAGAGAGCAGCTCTGCTACTGGCAGAGAGGCTTGAGCGTATGAGTTCAGGTGATGACACTGGTGCTGGCGTGGGGGAAGGGAAGTCCTAGGCGATGCCCCTGGAAAGGGAGGCTGGGCTCCTGATTGCTCAGGTCTTCAAGGTCACGCAGGGGACTGAATTTCATGCTAAAGGCAGGGAAAAGCCACATCAGTTTTGGCTCCCAGTTGTAAGGAGACTGCCAGCTGTAAGCTGTAAGAAAGTCCAACCCAAACTAGCTTCAACATAATGCAAACATCCAGGGGTAAAGGAGTTTCGGGCCAGGCTAGATCTAGGGGTGACACACCATGTCACTAAGAGCGTGCATCTCTTCTCTGCAAACTGCATTCTCATATACAATCTATCAGGGTGGCAAGGGGGCTGTCAATGGCCCTGCACTTAAAATCCCCAAGAACAGAGGACGTTTTTGCCTTAGCCCCGTCCTGGGATTAGCTCCGGGGCTAGGAGTGGCTTGGTTTAGTTTACTTGCCTATACTTGAACCTATCACTGTGGCCTGGGGGTGTGGATTGGTCAAGTCTGGTCACAGGCTCACCCCAAGGTAGACTGAGTGGAAGGTAGCCACCTCTATTGCCAGGAGGATGAGTGGTGGCCACAAATACAGCAGGTATCTTCATAGAGTCATGTGTAAGCAAAGGAGTAGTGTAATCAAGCCATATTTTGTAAAGAATGCTTTGGTGGTAGTAGGAAGAGGGACCTGGCCAGGGAGACGGGGAAGTAGTGCTTATCTACTTGTGCTTAAAAAGCACTGTTCCAGTGTATGAACACTGGAAAGACTGTTTGGACCTAGACTGAGGAGAGCCTGAAGCCAGGCTAAGTATTCTCTAGGGACTTGGGAGCCATAGGGTGTTTTTGAGCAAGAGAGTGCTACAGCCTGAGTTGTGTTTTGTAACGATTAATGTCACAGTAACCTGTAGGGTGGATTAGGAGGGGGAAGGAGAAACCCTTCCCAATTCTAATCATCGTGCCATAGTGGAGAAAGCAAGGGAGTTAGACTCAGGGAGTGGGATTCAAATCTGTCTCCTCCACTTTTAAATTGTGTGACCCTGGGCAGGATACTCAACCTTTCTTTGCTTCAGTTTTCTCATCTGGAAAATGAGATAATAATCTTGGTCTGAAAGGAATTCGTGATACAGAAAATTTCTATGAGCACCTGGCATGGTGTACTGCACATTGCCAGTATGCAGCTAATCCTAGTCTCATCTCTTTTCCCTTTCTCTTCCTGTGATCCCATTTGCCTGAAGAGCTTGAGGAAGTAGGTACTGACTTAGAGTATGTGCGTGGGTTTGAAGCCAGACACCTGGATCAAATGCAGCCTCCCTATTTACCAGCTCTGTGGCCGTGGACAACTTAGTCAACCTCTCTGAGCCTCTTTCCTTATCTGGAAAATTTCGTTTACACTCTGACTTTACCTATCAAAGAAAGCTTGGCGGGTTGCCTGCTTGGCACATGGCAGGTGACCTCCAGATACTGGTTATTAGAAATCATCATTTAAAACAATTCCTGGGCAGGGAGATCAAAGATGAACTGACTGGGTATGTGACTATCCCACCTGGTGGCCCTGCAGGAGAGATTCCCTCTCATTTAATGGGTGGAGCCCTTTACACTCCTCATTTCCTTCCACAGGCAACAGAACGAGTTGAGACTTGCAGGGTATTTCTGATGGGATTCATAATTTCAGGTCCTTAGAATTAAATTCGGGTCTGATTTTCCAGGAGGGGGCGATTAGCAACTGCAGCGGCTTCTGTCTGCCGAGTTCAGGTGCTGTGATTGTAATTTGTAACCAGCACCTTCCCATTTGGCTCCTTTGCGGCCATCTGGTCCCTTTAGCAGAGATCTGTTTTGTTGGCAACTATTGCACTGAGTAAATGCCACAGGAAAAGTCGAAATTTACCCGTCAGAGCTCAGTGCACCACGGAAATTCCCTTCTCAGGCCCCACAGAACGATCATCTCCGACCCCGCCTCCCCCCTCACTGGTCTGTTGCCAACACTCCTCCACGGGGATTTTCTAGCGCTATGATTATTTTATTGCCAAGAATCAGAATAATTATAACTTTCAGAGGGATTTCCTAGGAAAAGATGCACTTAGATTTATGCAGAAATCTAAGAAGAAGAGGTTTGGGACCTGGGCATTTTATGTGGTTTTAAGTGTGAACATGAGTTTCATTTCACTCAAAATACTTAGTGTCTACCTGATGCTTCCTTCGTTAATAACGATGATGATGATGATGATGATGATGATGATGATGATGAAAGGTACCATTAACTGAGCAACAGGCAATGTGCTAGGTATTTTACAAACATCTCTTCTGATCAGCCCAGTTGGAAGGGACTGCTTGGAATCATTGTTTCTCTTCACGCCAGAGCTTGAGATCCACTAATGGGTCATGATATCACTTTAAAGAACTGGAAGCAGCATTTAGAAAATGAAATGGAGTAAAATGACATGAAGCAGAATAGCAAATACCAGAAAGCATTTCAAGTAGCAAGGGGAAGAATGTCGCGGGAAACATGTGGCTCAGTCATGAACATAATGTGTGTGTTAGAGTATGAGGTTATGACGGAAAATAGATTTCTTACTGTGGGTTGAGTGAGAGAAGCATGAACATAGCAGGCCTCCTTCAGTGGTTCTCAAGCTTTCGTGTACATGAGAATCATCTGGAGGCCTGCTAGAGCAGCATGCTCGACCCTATCCCCAGAGTTTAAATAGGGCCGGGTAGGACCTAAAGATTTGTTAACATGTTTCCAGTGGCTTCTGCTGCTGCTAGTCCCAAACTCTATTTGAAAGTTCCTGGCCAATATCCCCATCTCATAGTTGAGGAGGCTGAGATTCAGAGAGATAAAGTAACCCACTCACCACGGTCCACGGTCTGCGCAATGAAGAGCTAGCATTCAGATCCAATCTGCCTGACCCCAAAACTGTAAACCATGTTATCCTCACTTTGGTTTTGGAAAGCATCTGTCTTCAGTGATTGGATACGACAGGAATTCCTCTCTATATTTTGTGTGTGTTTGCATTTTTAAGTCTCATATAAATAGCCTAAGGTAGAAGAAACATGGTATTTGCAAGTCCAACCCCTCACTATTCAGATGAGGGCCTACCACCGAGATTGGGGGAGCAATCTGAAGATCATATCGCTTTTGAGTAGCACAGGCTGGATGAGAAACCAGGCAGCATCCTTCCTTTGCATCAAGCTTTGGAAGCCTGCCCTACCTCACTCGGTTAATTTCCTTCATCCTTGGGTCTTAGTTGGAGTCTTGACACATGTATTGCTTGGTTCAATGAAGATCCCAAGGCCAGAAGAAAACCCCACTGTTCAGGAATATTCCCTATATCAACTTCGTTTCTGGGGGAGCACTCATAAAGGCCAAACTTTGACACTTCCTGGGCTGGGACAATGAGTATAATATTGAGAGTATAGTATTGAAGGGATACTTGAATACAGTACTAGGAGTACTGTAGTGAGTATAGTTTTCAGATGATACTTCTACGTGTAGCTGAGTTGAAAGAGCAGTAGCTATGGGATTAGACAGAGCTGGGTTAAATCCCGGGTCTATTACCGGGCGATCCTGAGCCATCAACTGAATTTTCTCCAGGTTCTGATTTGTCATTCTTTTTATACAGGACTAAAAATACTTATAACCTCATAGGAACTCTTTGAAAATTAAATAACATACAAAAAACACTTCATGGCACTTGGTGGTTAATGAGCCCTTGTTGGTAGCAGATAGTATAGTCTCTGTTCATCAACTCACAGGTGTTTATTGAGCACCTACTCTGTTTCATGCACAGTTCTATGTACACCAGAGCTACACACAAAGCTGAACATGGCCCTGCCCCTGCCTTTAGGCAGCTCCCAGTCCATTGCTAAACTGGCATGTCTGTGTCCACTCTCAGAGCCCATGCCCAGGGCAGACAGGGTTAATGGTTATATCGTCTCACAGTGAGCTCAAAATGCAACTTTAGCATCAATCTGCATGGCAGCTAGGGTGCTACCGAGCAGATGGAGCGGGCACAAACCACTAACTTCTCTGCCTTCCCTAGATTGATGAGTGAGACCCAGAAATGGACACCTAGGTGATGTGTGTAAATGTCACTAGGGGGAAAACGGAGGTCCTTGGGAGCAGTATGAAGGAGAGCAGGATGTGTAAGACTTCCAGAAACACCTAAGTGTGGAAGGACGAATAGGAGGGATCAGGGACAGGGGAGGACGGCATGCACACACTCATAGGTACAAGACAGACAGACAGGCAGGCACATATCTGTCTCCCTATCCCTATCTCTGGGTCTGGAGGCAAGCGGGAGCAAGGAGCATTTGGGGACCTGAAGGGCGGACAGGGTGCGAGGAAAGGATGTTTTTAAGATTGCAGCAGTAAGGAGGGGCCTTTGGGCCATGTTGACATCAGTGGCCCCTCACTGTGGTCCTGGAAGCCGGCGGGTGAGCATCCCCAGCTCCCCACGAGGGAGCTCAGTGGCCACTGCTGTGATGCATGGGGGCGGGGGGAAGCTGAACTGATGCGGATTAACCTGGAGAAAAGAAGCCAACAGGCAAGAAATGTTCCTGCTCTGTGTGAAAACCCCTGAATCCCGCGAAAAGATTTAAGGGATAATGGAGGCATTTCTCCATTTCATATGGTAGTAATCCGGGTCCCTCAGGATCAAGCACAGAACCTGATTAGTGCTGGGCCAAAGCAGCCCAGAGCACCCGTTTCCATCACGAGCTGACTGCAGGCTACACTCTAATGGGATTGTTTGTTTAAAAAAATGCCATCCCTGCTTGAAAAGAATGTCCTTTTTTCTGAGCCCGAGCTCTGTTGCTACTGTCAGGGGACAGGGCTGGAAAAAATATTTAAGGCCCCACTCTTGGGGTCGATTGCCTTTGAATTTTGGCTGCAGAACTTTCCGGTTAATGGGCTTTCGAGTTGAGGGAGGAGAGAGGAAGCAACTGGATGTCGGGAAATGCCCGCTGGTTAGTGCGGAGGGATGCAGAGGCAGCACCCCTCTTGGTCTGGCATTCGGACTCACACCTGCGGGACCTTGAGCAAGAACCTTCCCCTTGCTGGGCCTCGGTTTCTCACCTGCAGGAAGGAGAAGTTGGAATCATACTATCTACATTTTCTGACATCTAAAACATTCCTCGTTTAGATGGCAATTGTCTGGGAAATTTCATTCCTAGGGAGTTTGGTCAGCAAAGTTTCCAGGCTCTGTCTGTTCTCATCCATCAGGGGGATGTATGCTGCTAACGTGCCCCAGACAGTTTGCTGCCATGATCAGAAACAAACCACGTGGTGCAAGAAAGTTAGCCGTCGCTGGCAGGTCCCTGCTGAGACCCATGCTGCATCCCTACAGCTGGTTTTGGGGTCTCTTGCGTCAAACTCAGAATGCACTTTCAGGAAATACTCGATTTGGAGGTAACTTTCTTGGCCAACCTCCAAAAACCCTGTTTAGCCCTCAGTGGAACTAACACAATATTGGTTTTATGACTAAGCTGATACTAAAACTATTTCTGTGGAGTAGCCTGGAGCCTGGCTCTCTCATGAGCTGGCCTGGAAGAGTTCTGTTTGAATGGGCCCTCTGTGGACGGGTCCCATTTCTTTGGATTGGTTTGAAGTAGTGTTCACTTTGACAGGCTGACTTGGGATGACGCTATCTTGCAGGCGGGCCCAGGACACCATCCGTGAAATAGCATCTTCTACTTTCCTTGGGGTAAGAGGACACCGGGGGTCTATTTTCTCCTGCAGGTATGTCAGCTATGGTGGTTAAGGCTTGAGTGCTTCTGATTGCCCAAAGAGAAAGGAGCCCCCTGCTGGGGACAGGCCTGCCCTGCTGTCATAGCCAAAAAGACATCAACATTTCTATTTCAAGATCCGTCTATACCTATGGATAGAGTGGAATCAAAGATCATAATTCAAAACAAATTACAAGAGTTTTTTTCCTATTAAGTAACCATTAATTGTTATTAAATAAATAAAATTTAATTAGCCAGCTCAAAAAAAAAAAAAGCCTGTAACATTTCAGATTCATAACGAAAGACTAGGAAAGAAACTCTGGACTCTTTGGGTGTTAGAAAGTTGCAGGAAGGGGGACTTGAGAGAAAAGTCCCCTGAGTGGGGCTTTTGAGAAAGTGACTAGACCAAGTTTGTAGCTGAACTTGAAGAATGGAAGGTGGTGTAGCATAAAACATACTCGTTTGAGGCTGTGCTGTGGGCCAGCCACGATTTATACTTAACATTTCACGTTGTCCCCAAAGCCAGCCTGCGACATAGGTGTTTTACAGTTGGGGAAATTGAGGTCTCACTCACTCGTGGTGGAGCTGGGTTTCAAACCCGGCTGTCTGATTCCTTTACTCTTTCTAATGTCTTAGAATTAGAAATGGTCTTTGTCCTAAGGAATGAACCCAGAAGGCAACCGGTAGAAAGGAAATTAAACAGTGAATGCTCTAAATGGAAGAGCACCAACTGGTCGCTATAATGTATGATGCTTTGTGGAGAAACACAGGGGTCCAGAAATGCTCGTGAACGCGAGCATCATTAAAATGCAGTTCACAGCAGAGTTCATTTAGTTGAATTTCTTGTTTCCATGAGAGAGTGATGATGATAATATTGGTGCTGTGTGTGTTTGGTATTTTATTTAAATTTTTATAGCAACATGCCAGATGGAAAGACAGGCAGCATTTATAAAAGCCTCGTTGCTGCACTGGGTGATAGGCCAAAGTGATGAGTTAGACGTTTCATTTTGTCTGTAGTGGTGGGATTTCTCCTCCTGTGACCTCACTGCGGAAAATCCATTTGCACCTGTCCACCATCCCTTGTTTCCTCTACCGAGTGTCCCTACCATGCCTGTCCCTGAGATGCTCCTGATGGCGACACACGTGGGAGGGACTGTTCCCATTTCGGGGGTGAATGGGCTCGCCTGCAGGTCCTCCTAGCTTTTGTTTCTGAAAGTCTGGGAACGAGGTAAGAGGTGTGCGGGTGACGGAGCCAGCTGGTGCTCAGAGCAGATGAGCCTTTCTTGGAAATAGTCCCAGATGATGAATTGCTCGTGTGGTACAGAGAGATGCACCGGAAAATTGTCCATTCACAGTGCCCACTCTTTGACTCCTGAATTCACTGACGTCTGCTTAGGCTACAGCTCCACGTGGCTCAGGAATGAGCCACACATGAAAGCTCTGAATGAGCCACACCTGAAAGCTCTGAATGAGCCACACCTGAAAGCTCTGAATGAACCATGGGGTCGGCGGGAGCCACGTGTAATCCGCCAGATAAAGCAGGGAGGGGAAAGGTTGGTGTCCAGGGACATATCCCTGGACAGAGATGCCACTCTCCTGCTTCCCCTCCAGTTATAGAACATTGTAGAGAGCTTAGAAAATGCAGAAAATGACAAAGAAGAAAAGAAATTCACTTCTGGTCTGCTACTCAAAAGAAAAGGATTTTAAAAATTTTTTTAAACATTTTTATTTATTTTTGAGAGACAGAGAGAGACAGATAATGAGCAGGGGGAGGGGCAGAGAGAGAGAGAGGGACGCACAGAATCGGAAGCAGGCTCCAGGCTCTGAGCTGCCAGCACAGAGCCTGACGCGGGCTTGAACCCACAAACTGTGAGATCATGACCTGAGCCGAAGTCGGATGCTCAACCGACTGAGCCACCCAGGCACCCCAGAAAAGGGTTTTTTAAAATGTATCTCCTTCTGTAAATCCGAGAATCTCTCTCTCTCTCTCACCCTCCTTATCACCCATTTATCTATTCTCCTTTGTTTCTCTTGCCTTCCTACAGTCTAAATTGGGGTCATACTGTATGGACAATTTTGTAGCTTGATTTTTTTTTTCATTTAACCTTATAGCGCCCGTAATATCCCATGATATTACATTTTCTTCAGAATTCACATTGTTAATATGCCAGGTATGATACTTGATTTGTAAAACCATTTTTTAAATCAGTAAGGCATAATATTCTATGAGCATACTGCAATTTAATCCATCACCTACTCCCAGACATTTAGGCTGTTTTCAGTTTTTTTCAAAATAATAAATAGTATTGTGATAAGCATCTTTGAACATAAGTCTCAGATGGCATTTCTGACCATTTTCTTAGGGAAGATTTCTTTAAGTGGATAGAAACTACAAACTTAAAAGGAAAAACCGTGTGTGGTATTCGCGGCTGACTTGTGTTCCAGGAAGTTTGTACCAATTTACATTTTCGTTGGAATCCAGCTTGTTTCAGCATACCCTGGATGGTCACAGAATTTTCTTAATATAGAGTAAGTTGAAGGGAGAGACGTGATGTCCAATGCTGCCAAAATACGTGGGAAATATCTTGTTTCTCGTGAGTGTCTGTGAATCTCTCAAATCTTCTAATGAATCAGAATAACCTCTTGCTGCCAGGCTCAGCGTCCTGTCACTGGATGGGGCAGTCCAAGGGTGGATGGGCAAATACTGGGGGAGCCTGAACGCCCTGCCCTTGGCTCTAGGCAGAGCAGCAGAAGACCTCACCGCGTCCTGGCCTGAAAGAGCTTTCAATCTGATCATGGAGCCCAGGCTCACCCTGGACTGAAGAAGGCCCACAGAGGAGGACTCAAAGAGAGGTGCCACATGGCCCTCTACACTCTGTGCAAGGTTGGGAACCCGGAGAAGGGAGAGGCCATAGGGACAAGAGTCCACAGGGAAGCCGTCCGAGGGGAGGTGGGCCATGGGGTGGGCAGCGGTCAGACAGCCTCACACTCCATTCCTGGTTCCCCTACTCACTCTCTGTGTGATCTCGGACTAGCCAGTTAATTCCTCTGAGCCTCCTCATTCTTCTTATCTGTAAAAACAAAAAAGAAATTGCCTAGGCTTGTGCATTAATTTCCTAGGGCTGCTGTAACAGCACCATTAGCTGGCTGACTTAAAACAACAGCAATGGATTGCTTCACAGTCTGGAGACCAGAGGTCCCAGGGCAAGGTGTTGGCAGGGCCATCCTCCCTCCAAAACCACTGGGAGAGCATCCTTCCTAGCCTCTTCCAGTTTCTGGTATTCCAGGCCTCTCTTGGCTTATGACAGCGTAACTCCCATCTGCCCTCTCCCTGTGCGTCCCTGTGTCTTCACCTGTCACTTTCCTTTCTGTGTCTCTCTTCTTATAAGCCCACCATTCCTTGAGGCCTCATCCTCCTGCAATATGACCTCATCTTAACTGATTACAGCTGCAATGACCCTATTTCCAAATAAGATCATATTCTGAGATACGTGGGGTCAGGACGTCAGCGTATCTTTTTGAGGGGCAAATTCAGCCCATTACAGGTTGGTTAGGAGGATTGAATTGAAGTAAAACTCATAGTCCAGTGTCAGGCTGTAGTAAATCTAAAAAAAAAAACCCTGGAAGCAATCATTGGAAGCTGTTATTACCATTGCTGCGTAGTGAGGCCTATCTCTATTGTTATTGCATTTGTGGTAGCTATTTGTCCCCCATTTTTTGAAAAGGAAATTGAGGTACAAAGAGGTTATGTGAAATACAGATCCCATAATGGTTAAGTGCAGAGATCGGGGAGACAGAGAGCTGAAGTATGTGAGTTCCCACATACTCTGTCCGTGACCCTGGGGCTGTGTAATAGGGACAGTCAGACTGAACTCATGAGATCGTCATGAACTCTCATGAGGACCAAGTGAGAGAATTTCATGTAATGCTCCTAGTATAGTCCCTGCATGTGGAAAGTACTCAAAAACTGACAGTCATTTTGCCCATGGGGCAGAGCTGGGAGGAAACCCCAGGTAAGTGCAACATCCGAGTTTCACCCCTTCCAGGGAACCCACTGCCTCCCAAAGATGGGTGGCAACTCCCCTGGCTCCAGTTCTGGCCTCACGAATATCGATGTATGGATGTGAGTCAAGGAAAGCCTGAGGCAGGCCTGCCTGGGGTGATGCAGAGGTGGTGGGGAAGCCATCTCTTCAGACTATGACCAGTGGCCTTTGCCATCAACTTTGTGGGGGTGGGGTGGAAGATAACATGGGGCTTAAAAGATTGGCCTCTGGCTTCCAGAGGATTGGGCATTTTCTGCTGTCCCTTCCAGACTGGGCAATAAATTCCCACCATTCCTAGAGCTCAGCTCCACTGACCCTGCTAATACAGCCATCTGGTCAACCAGAGCCATTTCCCCCATGTGGCCAGTGGTGCTGGTTTCCTCATCTCCAGAATGTCACCATGACCTCTCATCACACCTTACCAGGTGGACTGTCGCCTGCCTGCAGGATCCTGGCAGGCATGTCCTTGGCAACTTTGGCAGGCATTAGAAAGGGCAGATGAAAGAAGGAAGAAAACCATTGAAGCCCAAAAGCTATGTTCCTGATCTGGCTACATTTGTCTCTGGCTGTCCTGCATTTCAACCTGTCCTATATTTTCTTGCTTGACCACTTTTAGTTAAATTTTTTTTTCCTTGCTGTATTGAATTTTTCCAACGAGGCAGCTCTGGCCAGCCATACCAAAGCCCCTGGGGAGGCTCTCACTTTGATTCTCTGTCTTCTTAGAAGGAGGCAAGAATGCAAAATAAGGCAGGCCCTGTGACTTGTCTGTCACTGCAGTCTCTTCATTAATACTCAGAGAGGAGGGCTGCCAGATGCCCTGCTGGTAGCTTGACGTTGAGCTTGCCTTTGGCTAGAGGGTCAGCCCAGGCCATCCCAGGCAGCCCTTGAGGTGACTGATGGGAATTTGTTTCTGCAGAGATTCCCTGTCCTCCCGGAATGGAGGTAGCAGTGGAAGGCCCAGAGAGACTAGTGAATCAGTGTTGGCAAAGCTGTGGGACTTCCAAGAGCTGTTGCTTGCTGTGAAGACCCACTAGAGGTGTCTGAACTGTCCCCTAGACAGCCTTCAGGGAAGTCAGAATGACTCCGGTTAATGTTTCTGCGCTTTAAACTCCCTGCAATCTTATAAGCCTTCAAATGAAGGGTCTGCTAGGAAGTGGGTGGTACACTGGGAAGGAGTGATTGGAAGGGGCTTAATTGAGGGGCTGTTTACACCCCAGCCTGGGCAGGGATAAGGGAACCAACAGGAACTAACCAAAGCAGGAAGTATTCCAACCCCTAGCAGCAGAGTTGAGGGGAGAGAACTCGAGCCTTGGGCAGGAGCTGCCCCAGTGCAGCGTTGGCCTTGGGCAGCAGAATGAGACAGCTTGACCAGGAGGGAACTGGGGAGCAGCTCCCCACTTCTCGTGTTAGTCAGTGCCTCCCATTGACCTAGAGAGTGAGAGAGACTGGGCAAGGCAGTCTATAGTCTCCTGAGCCACAGAATGGGGCAGACGAGTGTGCAGAATGGATCTGGTGGGGCATAAGGAGAAAATCAGCCACCACCCCCCCCCCAAAGTCTCTGGTTTTAATGAGGGCCATTTGCACTTGCTATGAAATTTGCCCTCTATGTCTCTTCCCCCATCTCCCTGTTCTGAGTGACTTTCCTAGCACCCATGCTACATCCTCATGATATCAGCGTCCTTTTGAACACTGTTCTGAGGGAGAGGTGGGGCTCCATGTAAGGCCCTCACACCCAGGAGTCCGTTGATTTCCCTTTGCAAGTTACTTAAACTTTCCAAGTCTCCATTTTTCATCTATAGGTTGGCGATAGTAATGCCTTCCACAGCAGGTGGTTGAGATGAGAAAATGTTCATAATGCCCTTAGCCAGTGCCTGGCACAGGTCAGTGCCCAAAAAGCAGCAGTATTAATAATAAGGAATAGCAACAACTATTTCTTGAGCGCTTACTCTGTGCTGGGCATGTGCTATTGACTTTAGGGCCATCTACAGATCGAGTTCTCTTTGGTGGACGAGACGCTCTTCCCAGCGCGACTTGATCTGTGTAGGACCTGAGGGGTAGAGATTAGGCAGCTGTCCATAGTCACACTGAGAGCAAATAAGAGAGTTGCCCCATGACTTTATTCTTATAACCATTACCCTCTACCGCTTCTCAATAGTGAATACATTGCCATCCTCACTAGGTATTCACCTTTGATTTTCAACCAGCAAAGGGTAAGCATGAAGAGGGCACTGCTTAGCACAGTCAGTGAAACTGGTAGGATTGCAGGCCCTGCTGTACCTGCTTGGGGCTGCCCTGGCACCCATCTATCGGGCTTCCAGAGCCACTGGAACCTTCTCTTCCACTGCCAGCTTCACTCTGCTTCTTTTCTCATAGGTGCTCCTCTCAGATCCTCCCTCCTCTAGGCACCTTCGCTGAGCACCAGTTAGATCTTCCATATTCCCAGATCTGTTGAAATAAAATAGGAAAGTCAAGGAGATAAAGAGTGCTGTGCTTTAAAATTTATTTAATGTTTATTTATTTTTGAGAGAGAGCGAGAGAGAGAGTGAGCGAGCGAGCGTGCATGAGTGGGAGAAGGGAAGAAAGAGAAGGAGACACAGAATCTCAAGCAGGCTCCAGGCTCTGAGCTGTCAGCACAGAGCCTGATGTAGGGCTCAAACCCATGAACCAAGAGATCATGACCTGAGCTGAAGTTGGATGCTTAACTGACTGAGCCACCCAGGTGCCCCAAGAGTGCTTTACTTTTAAACTTGATTATAAATTCCTTCCCATTTCCTAGACCTTGGCTCTGCTCCCGGTATTGTTGCTCCCATGTGTGTTATAGGACAAGTCTCTTTTCATCTCTGGTTCTCAGTTTGTCTATCTGTAGAATGGGGAGATTAAAGTATGTTCTCTGCAATCCCTTTCAGCTCCGGTATTGCATAGCAAGCTAAGAGTGTGGAGGGGAATGGGGGGCAGTGGATGGCATAGTGGATAAGCACATGGATTCCAAAGCCAGGCTGTTGGATCAGATCTCAGCTCCAACTTAATACTTGCTGTGTGATCTTGGTCAATTATTTAACAACTCAGTGCCTCAGTCTCCTCATCTGTAAAGTGGGGATAATTGAAGCATTTATCTTATGGCATTGTCCTGAGAATTCAATATTTGGTATATGCAAAGTACTTAGAATAATACCTAACATAGATATGGCATGTAAATGTGAGATACTAAAGTTAGTAGTAGTACTATCACTGTTATTATTGAGCCCAGAGCCACATAGGGCTGACTTGAAGCCTCACTCTGTCAGCCCAGGCAAATTCATCGATCACTCTGGAACCCGATTTCCTCATCCACAGTCAGACCTAAGTCTCACAGATTGTCAGGAAGAGTAAATAGGATGTTATTTGTAAGTGCCTGGCCCATCATGGGCCCTCAGAAAGTGTTGCCGCCTTCCTCCCTCCACACTGTCTCTCCAAGGCCCTTGTTTCTCGGTCAGTGTAGGCAGTGCTGTTCATAAATCCGATGGTGCCTGGAGAGATGAAACTCCGGCTTCAGTGCCAATGGGGGAACTATGACTGAGGCAGACGAGCCTGGTGCCACCCACCGACCTGAGCTGGGACCCCCAGCAGCTCAGCTGTAAGGCTCGCACAGGCACCACGATTAACTGGAGGCTTTCCAGGTCTGGATGTGGAGCATCCCCTTTATGCTGCAGGCTGGCAGGCCCCATTTTGCAGATGGGAAGACCTAGGGCCCACGAGAATCTTCCCAGGACCTCCCAGAGAGCAGCCAAGCTGGGATAGGAGCCTCGGTCTCAGAGTCTGGCATTCCGGCTTAGACCCATATAGGCATCTTTGGTCCCGATTCTCCCAGCTATGTTTTCTGAGATCAGAGCCAGCTGAAGCCAGAAGCCAATGTGGCTTAGTGGCATCTATGTGGATCTACTTCCTGCCAAGTTAGGCTTGCTCTGTTCATGCATCTGACAGACTCTTTAATCGTTGCTAGAATCCTTGTAAAATAGGTCAGAAATGGGCCCAGGTTGGAGGGTACAGATAGCTCAGTTCAAAGTCATTTCCATGAAATGGGCTTGCTTGTACTCTGCAGGTGGGTGTATAAATCTGCATCGGCATGGGCGAAGGGGGAGGGGCCTGGCAGTCCTGTAGCTATTAAACGTATTTTAAATGTGCCTATCTAATGGCCTTGTACATTAGTATATACTTTAAGGTGTTTTTCTTTCTTTTCTTAAAAATTTTTTAACGTGTATTTATTTTTGATAGAGAGAGGGGCAGAGAGAGAGGGAGACACAGAATCCGAAGCAGGCTCCAGGCTCTGAGCTGTCAGCACAGGGCCCTACGCAGAACTCAAACTCAGGAACTGTGAGATCATGACCTGAGCCGAAGTCAGACACTTAACAGACTGAGCCACCCCATACTTGAAGCTGTTTTTCAGAGATACTTCAAATAAAATGGATCTAAATAGCACACAAGTTAACTTTTCATTCCTGCAAAAGCTGAAAATGATCTCTTTATGGCTGAACCTGCTGGGTCCTGTTGGTCAGAACCTGGCCACTTGCACTTGGCTGTGCACGGGCCTGGGAAATGGGGCTGCTGTTCAGGAAGTGGATGTGGTGGATACTGCATCACCTGGGTCCCTTGTCAGGGTTGACGTCCCCATCCCCAGCTGCTGGAAATACCGGGGACTGATGGTACACAGTGGTGCCTCGCTGGTCATTGCCCAGAGTTGCAGGGACCTGTCTTGCCCAAGATCATACCCCCTTGAAGAAGAGAGGTTGGGGCACCTGGGTAGCTTTGGCTCAAGTCATGATCTCGCAGTTCATGAGTTCGAGCCCCACCTTTGGGCTGGGTGCTGACAGCTCAGAGCCGGGAGCCTGCTTGGGATTCTTTGTCTCCCTCTCTCTCTCTCTCTCTCAAAAATAAATAAACATTTTTTAAAAAAGTAAAAAAAAAAAAAAAAGAAAGAAGAGAGGCTATTTTTGCCAATAATTAGATTACGCAGGCATAAAAAATGCCCCCAGGAAACCTTCTGCCTGCAACACTCTGTACCAGAGACAGTTTCAGGGAGCCCAAATGAAGAAATCCGTGGTCTGTACCAGAAGAGAGGTAGAAGGATGCCAGGAGCAAGTCGTCCCTGTCACCTGCTGCAATCCCGTTTCTCACTTCAGCTCTGAAAAAATGTTTGCAAATGTGCCCCAGGACCTGGTGCAGGCCAGTCCTGCAGCGTGGTTGGTGAGGGCAAAAACAGTGACCAGCTAACAAATCACGGTGTGGCTGTGTTATGGAGCGTGTTAAGAAGACTAAGAAAGTTCTAGATTTGCTGCATTCTATATTCTGCAAGAGTTTATTGAGTATAAAAAGTAAATTGTGGAAATGTATATGCAATATGATTATGGAAAAGTGACAAGCACGACATAAATGTGTAGCCATGATGCATATAGATGATAAAGACTTAGAAAAACAGCGGAAGGTCCTTGTGGAAGCTTCTCGTGGTGGTTGACTTTGGGAAGCAAAGGAGAGACTTGGATGTATGAGTGTATGGGTGGGGTGAGGAGGTGGAGGAGGGTGGTATAAGGAGCTTTTTTAAGCTGTATGTGTATACTGTTTTGTAAAAAATATATCAGCCTACATTCATGGATTATTTGTTTTGTTAGAAATTTATATTAAAAAAGAAAATAGAAATCTATACACACTCATGGGAATCACATCTCCTGAGGCCAGATGAAAAGAGCCAGCTTTGCTTTCCTAAGACAATCCTTTATTTTCATTTCGAGAGGCCTCGAGGCCTTAGGCAAATCACTTTACCCCTCTAGCCTCAGTTTCCCCATCTGTGACATAGCAGTCACAGACCTCATCTCCTGTGTTGCAAGGTTGAATAAGGTAGAACTTAAGAAGCTATTAGCTCAGTGCACACCGTGAGAAAGGGGCGGATGGACTTCTTCAAGAAGGGGTCCTCTGCTTCTGGAGAAAACGGCCTGGCAGTTCTTGACAGGGGGTTCAGGCTGGTCAAATGAACAACGGTCTGGCGCAGCCCGACTGGCCAATGGCCAGCTGCTTGGACAGCCTTCAGCTGGACCCTGGGTCAGCAGCCACAGGGAAGGGGAGGGCTTCTTTCCCTGGTCACAGGCTGCATCTGCGGGGGCCCAGACAGACGGTTCCAGAACACTCCAGGTGTTCTGGGACTGGGTCTCGGTTTCTGGGATAGGAGCAGTGGCTTGTGTAGCTCCCAGGGATGTTATTTTGTATTCTGTCAAAGGGTTTGGGTGGTTTTTCTGTCCTCTTCTTTCTCCGAATGAAGAGGACAAAGCCTCCCTCTCAGTGAGGCCCAGCAGACCAGAAAGGCTTTGAAATCATGAAATGCAAATACTGGCTGCTTTTGAACCGCGTTGAAGGCGGAGCTGCTGAATTAAATTAACATGGCCCATAAATACAGAGGTTACAAAATGGGAAACCAAGTGCTCAGAGCCTTTTGTCCAGAGGAAAAATAATCACAGGACAATGATCTAGTTTGTTTGGATTACAGGCCGAGCTGATATCACATTAGCTCAAACCTGGCAATATTTATGTTGAAAACTGCTGTTTGCAGAGCCCTGTTTTTCTCCGTGGGGAATCCCTCCAAGCAAAGCAAGCTGGGCAAGGGAAGCCTTTGCCTCCTGCTGACCTGCCCGGCTCTGCCCAGATTGCCAGAGTGCTGGGGTTTGACTATCTGTGGAGAGAAATGGGTGGAGGCAGAAGGAGAAGCTCTAGCACAGACAAGCTGGGGACCCACAGGAAAAAAAACTCAGGGGTTCCTGGGTGGCTCAGTTGGTTAAGCATCTGACCGTTGATTTCGGCTCAGGTCATGATCTCACCGGTTTGTGAGATTGAGCCCCGTGTCAGAGTCTGTGCTGATAGCGTGGAGCCTGCCTGGGATTCCCCCCCCCCGCCTCTCTCTCTTCCCCCCCCCCCCTCTCTCTGCCCATCTCCCAATTGCGCAGGCTTTCTTTCAAAATAAATAAATAAACATTAAAAATAATTCATCCTGCAAAAAATTGTTTTTAGGAACTGTACCATATACATCTGTCTGTACTGCTTCTCTTGAGAAATCAAACTAGCAACAATATTTGAACTGCACTTTCACATGGCAGAACCACAGACCCAAGGGTTGGCTGTCCCTTTAAGCCAGAGTTCTCCTCTTAGCCACAGTCCCTACCACTCTCTCTTACCCCCCAGCCCTCAGGCTGAATGTCATTGCCATCATGAGCATATCACTCCTGTGCTAGTGTTCATCTTATAGTCTAAAAATATTTATTTCACCAAACCCCTGGCATACTACGATGTAAGATAAGGTGATTTGGATCATCCAGAGGCTTCTTTTCTCATAGCCAGCTTTACTCCCATGGGTACCTGTGTGGCCCATCACTGGGCTACTGCCAAAGCTGCTAGGCCTGGACATTGGTCTCAGGTCTTCACCAACTGATTTTAGGCAGGCAACCCCTCTGCACCCCCACTTTGGGTGCCAGTGTCCTCATATGTAAAAAGAAAGAGCATCCCAAACCGTGTTCCAAGTGGCATTAGCTCTGTGGGACATAAATAGGGTTGCATGATCCGATACCCTGGGAAGTGCTATTAGACAAAATTAGGTCAGTCCTCAAAGGCAGCCCTTTCCAGAGCCCTGAATGCACTGACATGCATCTGTTTCCCCAATGAATTTACCAAGGAAGCCTATTTTCATGGAGCATCTTGGAACGTTGGAGTTCTCTGGCTCGGATCCCAGGGACGGGAAGAGTGGTGCCCAAGTTCCCGCCCAGCAGGAAGGCTCAGTGCCCGGGGTTGGCCCTCCTGGTCCTCAGCCTGCATCAGGGCATCTTGCCCAGTACCAGCAGGCCCAGATGCCACCTTGCTGTGTGGCTTCCTTCTGTCTTCCTCCCAGCTTCCTCTCCCGGCCCCCCATGGACATCAGGGGAGTCTGGAAGACAAGAAATCACCACACTCCTATCATATCCTGTTCCTAAGAGGTCCTTCACCCCCAGACTAGGCCACAGTAGGATAAAAGTGGACAGTCCTGGGCTACGCAAAATGATCTTTTTGGATAAGGATATAAAAGACACTTTTCAAGGTGAATCAGGCACTCACACAGCCCTTCATTAATGTTGGCAGATGAATGCTGGGGAGGGTATCGGTAAGAAAAAATTG
This sequence comes from Cryptoprocta ferox, assembly GCA_028646485.1. NCBI lineage: Eukaryota > Metazoa > Chordata > Mammalia > Carnivora > Eupleridae > Cryptoprocta > Cryptoprocta ferox. The sequence goes on along the minus strand of CM053575.1, from coordinate 37,769,144 downwards.
CAAAGCGTGTAAAACCTGTCTTGTTTATGGCCCTTTTTGTCAGGCTGTGCTGTTCTCTGTCTCCTGCAATGTTTGCTGCTTGCATTAAACCAGAAGTCCTAGAGAGCAGGGAGCTGCATTGATTTTATTTGCATTATCTATTATAGCCTATGCATTCAAGCAGTTAATCAAAAGGATTTAGTGAGTGGGGTTGCTGACCCCTCAGGTATAGGATCCTACCTTAGAGTCATGAATAACAAAATGCCCACAGTGTGGCAGAGTGAAAGCTGCAAACTTTGCAATCAGAACAGGGATAAAATGGTTGATCTATATGACCTTGGTCACATCGCTTCTCTCTGAGCCTCAGTCTCCTCATTCATAAAATGGGGATCCTACTGGAAAAGTCACAGCCTTCACGAGGATTCCCAGCGTAGAGCCTGGCACTTAGCAGGCTACAGGAGATTACTGTTGTTGTGATGCCTGAAGGTTTGCTGGAGGCTTCCTTCTGCATACTTCCATTCTCCCAGAGCTAGGTAAAGCCAGGATCTGGACAATCTGCATTTCACAAACGAGGAAACAGAAGCTCAGAGAGGTTGAAGGCCTTGCCAGAGGTTTCTCATCCAAGAGGATGGTGGGAACCAGGCTTTAAAGTTTGGACCTTCTATTCTGCACTCTGAGTGGCCTCCTGCACAGCACTGGTTCCCACGTGACTGTGGTTTGTCAAATGCAAACACCATTTTGTACACGGGCTAATGTATTGTTGTGACAAACTTGGCAGTTATAGCTATGGGCAAGGATCTCTCCTAGAAAGATGTGCTCGAGCCCTCGAAGAACCTTTATAAGGATAATAAGATGCGTCCATTAAAAAAAACTTTTATCCAGTAGAAAGTGGTCAAGATCAGCTAGAGAAAGTGTGTGAATGTCTGGGGAGAGAGGGTAGGGCCCTGGAGCTGGAGCCCCCTCTGGGAGGTGGGGTTCACAGAGGCACAGCGGGAGGGCCAGGCAGTGTAGGCTGTGAAAACAAAGCTCTGCATCAGCAAAGCAAAGGGGAATCTGGGTCATTCAGGGTGACTGGACAGGCACGTCCAGAGCCAGGTGCCCGCAAGAATCGCTGATGGAGGCCTTTCAATGCAAGGGGATGAGAGAAGGGTGGGTGGGGGTTTGCAGGAGACAATGTCAAAGCGATAGACTGTGCAGCCAGTTTGGGGTTCACTGACGAGGAAATCAGCAAGGGCCTAGCAGACCAAAGGAGAAGAAGAAAGAAGGGGCTTATGAACTAGTTAATTTGTAATCAGAGTTTTCAGTCAACACAAATTTATGAAGCACCTCCCGTGTGTCCGGCTTAATCCTTGCTTCTGCAAGCGCCAGGATAGCACAAGATGATAGGGCCCAATCTAAGCCTCAGCCAAGCAAGATGAGAGCTGCAGCCCCGCCTGCCGCCCTCGTCCCTCCACCGTATGCACGCCCAGCTATGCATGTGTGCACGAATATGCTCATGCCTGCACACGCATCCCCATCTCCCGTTTCTGCTGGCTTCCATAAACATCACCAGGCATCCCTCCTCCTCTGTCCCAAGGCAAGGCTCCTTACTTGTCAGGTCAGAAATTCTGATGCAAATACAATGTCTACTCTAGAAATAAGGCTTTCTCCACCATGCCATCATGAAAAAGGAGGCTTTGCCAGGTGTCTGTTTTTCGTTACGTGAGACAGGTGTGCTCCCAGCTTCCAGAGGTGTCCCTGATGTTGGCGGTCTGGACCAGGCCCACAGAGGCGGGTGGGCTTTGTCCCCAGGCTGCCCTGGCCAGCTGGCTGGGGCTGAGTCTGGGGGCTAGCTGCTGTGAGTTGAGCCGTAGTTCATTTGGTGGCCCGGTCACTGTGTCGGCTGTAATTAACTGAGCTGAAAGGAGACTAAAGAAACTTCTTTCACAGGGAGGTCAGAGAGGATGAACTCTGATGGGAAATTAATGATGAGAGTCTGGAAACTCCACAAGAGGGCTTTGGCTGCATTGCTCTGGTGGCAAACTAGTGGTTGGTCTTCCCCACTCCTCACCTCCTAACAGAACGCAAGCAAGGGGCCTCTTTGGAGATTGTTTCTTCTGGGCATTCCAAAGAACACTCCACTGCTGGATACTAATATTAGTAATAACAACTGAACTGTCATCAACAACATGAATAATTAGTGGGTGCTTATGTGACAGTGGCTGTGCCAAGTGTTTTGTATTCTTTCAATAAACTGTCATGTTGACTCCACATCTATATGCCAGGAGCTGTAACAGAGCTATGTCATTTACCGAAAATTCAGAATCCCTAACTGGCAGAACTGGGATTTCAACCTCACCTCTCACCTGCTGTGTTATTTGACCTTTTAGTAGGTCCTGCCTAGAAAAGAAGGCTGGGGGGGGGGGTAGTTCATGGCCTAGGGCAAAGATGGGCAAACTGTGGCCCTCCAGCTGTATTTTAAATAAAGTTTTATTGGAATGCAGTCATGCCTTTTTGTTTACATATTCGCTGTGGCTGCTTTCCACCGCAGCAGTAGAGTTGAGTAGTTGTAACAGTCTGATGTCTGGCAGGCCTAAAATATTTACTGTCTGACTCTGTTCACAAAAAAGTTTGTCAACCCCCATTTATGGAAACCCAGGGTGATACAAAGTTAAATAGGTTTCTTTGCCACACGACTTCTCAGACATCATGAAGGTCCAACAGAAGGCTATCGTATGTGGCAAGCCCTCACATTTTTGTCTAGAGGACCCCCTTTTCATGAGGCATCCTTGAGCCTTGGGGAAAGCTACTGGAGACTAATCTCAGTCTTTTTTTGGTCAAAGAGAAGATGGGCTCAGAGATGAAAATTGGCCCAAAGGCACGCAGCTTGTATATGGCTGCACCAGGATTTGATTTCGATCCAAGAGTTTCCCAAAGCTGTGCTGTACCGTTGGCCCGTTGTCAGCTTTGGTAAGAGTGACTGGTGCAGTTCTGGGAGCTCCTTCTCTTGAGGGGGTCATCAGTGGTGGTGGCCAGAGCAGCCTTTTCTTCATACAGCTGTCCGATTACAGTGATGTTCTACAACCCTGTCTTTATGGGGCCTGTTTGTTCTTCGAGCCCAAGAAGAGAAGGAAAAATCATCATACTAATAATGAATGTCAGGTTTAATCAGCATCATCTGACATTATGAGAATTGAATTTCTACCTTTCACTGCATACATTAAATATGGGGCTTTATCTCCTCGTGCAGAATTGATTTGCTATAATTCTCTCCTTTGGTTCTTGTCATGTAAATTGTGGCATTTCTCCCCTATTGACTGCATGAGGCATAATCTGCAGAAGCAGATTAGAGGTGTGAATCCAGCCTCCCCTACCAGCTGCTGCTGGGCTCTTTGTCTGTCTGTCTTTCTTTTCTCATTCATGCTCTCCCTCTCTAGAATCCTCTTTGGGGCTGCTAGCTGGCCAGTCATGCCTTCTGCAGATAGAGCCTACCAAAAAGGGATGGTGGTGTGGGGGCTGAACCAATAGGTTGCGTGGAAATCTTGAGACCTAAGCCATGGGGATCTCCAGCTCCTGCAGTGTAGACTGGTGACCAACTCAGTAGTTTGTAGAGATGGACCAGAGGGCCATTTGCAATTCTTGGTCCACTACTGAATCAAACCACCAGTATCCTCAAGAGTGCAGCACTTTCAAATATTCCCCAAGGGGCCCTGGAAAATCTGTAGCTACTGGCATCTGTTACTGGATGGATAAGGACAGAGGTGGCTTCTGGCTGATAGACGAGCCAGGAGCCAGGTGGGGACCTAGGAACCATGGCTTGCAAACCAGCCCAAAGTTTGGCAGGAAGAAACAAGTTCTTGCAAGGGCTGTCTCTGACACATAGACTGTATCACTTAGTGGGACTTCAAGTGTGGATGTCTGTACCACTGCTCTGTAAAGCCCTGAAGCCTCATTTTTATCTTGTGACTGTTTCTTGCTAAATACCTAAGCGGTATTTCAGAAAGACCTGGGTTCAAGACCCACTTATTAATTGGGTGACCTTGGGTAAATTATTTAACCCCTCTAAACCTCTGCTTTACCGTCTACAAAATGAGGTCATAGCAATAGCCTTGTCCATGAACTTATTTGGAAGATTAAATGAAATAATCCATGTGAAGCATCTAGAACAGCGCTTGGCATGTAATAAATGGTCAATACAAAGAGGCTGCTCTTAATCATAAATTTTTATTCTATGCCAGGTGTCTTAAGACATAACTTGCGGTAGACTTTTGCATGTCACCAAAGTACTTAAAGGCCATTGAATATCAACAGTGGGTCTCAGGGGTATCCCACAAAGGTGGGGGGGGGGGACAAGAAAGAATCTACCCCTTGGGGAACATTTATTGAACACCAGGCACTTTAATAGTAAAAGGTCAATGATGGGTAGCTTCTATAATATCACTGATAGCATGTCTCTTAGTGTCGCCATCAAAGACAGAATCCTGATCAAATCATTAAGAGATCTGACTCAGGTGGAAAATTCTTAATGCTTTCTCTAGAGAAAGATAATTTAAAAAGAAAAATACAAGTTACATTTGTAATTTTAAATTTATCATTCATTTATTGAAAGCTTGCTATGTGCAAACACTCTGCCTAGAACTTTATTGTAATCTAATTATATTTCGCAGCAACCCAAGAAGGTAGATGCCATTTTCATTCCCATTTTATAGACGATGAAACTAAAGGCCCTCTACCGAGTCACTGGAAAGAGAAGACATCAGCACCAGAATCAACTCCAAGTTGAATTTCCCCTACAAGCCCTCTGCTGTTCTGTGGTTAGCCTCCTGATTCTGTAGGAAGCCTCCAGGCATGAGAATGCGCTGCGGAATTAGTATCCTGTTACCTGGGCTGTCTCCATCTAAACCCAGCTGTCCTGGATCAGAATGAAAGTCCCCAGGGACCCCTGGGTTATTGTTGCCTGTGGAATAAGAAGGTAGTTTTCCCCAAGTCAAGCCATGGCCAAAGCAATACTTACAGATACATGCAAACTCACTGTAAATGGAGGTGACAGTTGATAGTCATGTCAGGGGAAGGTTGCTGTGAGCCACTCAGCACAGCCCCCTCCGGCAGCCTTTGCAAGCCAGGACAGCTGGCACAGGCCAGGCAAGGTCCTGAGAGGCCAAGGAGTCAGCCTGAGCTGGCCAGGTGGGCAATGATCTGGACTTACTGTCGGGACCGCCTGAACGATACCCAGCACACTGTTGTGCTATTCATCTCAGGGTAATGGGTATTCTTTTTGAGGCAGATAGGATCAACTCAGCCTCTCCCTAAGTATTGTGGGGAGTCGTGAAGACTCCACAGTCACATGTTCACACGTGTGAGTATGCGTGTGTGAGCATGTCCATGCGCGTTTGGGCGTTCTTGGGGAGGGGCTGATGCCTGGGCAGCAGCGAACGTTCCCACCATGCGTCTCATTGCTCCTGTGCACCATTGCTTGGCCCCGCACTCCCCCCACCCCGCACCCCCATCCTTGCAGCAGCTTCCATTTAATGAGCCCAGCTTACTGTGTACCAGGCATTGTGCAAGGCTTTGAGCCTGTCCTCCAATTCAGTCAGACCCTCAAACACCTGTTACAGTGAGGACTGTAATTCTACTGGGTTTTCAGAAGCAAAGGTGGAAGCACAGAGAGGCCAAGTAACTTACCCAGGAAGTAGCAGAGCCAGAACTCAAATCAAATTCTTGACTCTGAAGCCCCAGTGTTTTACTCAGTAGGTCTTATCCACAGGGTCCCACCCCTCTGGGTGTTACAGACCATTGGGAGATGGGATTCAAGCACCCTGTTGCTAAATAAAGTACTGTCTTTTCTGCCTCTTGCGTCTAGTTATGCTGATCTCCGTCTACTCCCTGTGCCTCATGACCTTGGATTTGTGACTGCTCTCCACATAAACTCACTCACTCAGAGAATGAGTATATTACTTAAAGGCTCTTTTGTTCATACCATGCTGTCTTCTGCTTCGAGAGACTGGGGGTACTTTGGGGTCACTTACCTCCTCGGCGTCCTCAGATACTGGTCCAACCACTTCTGTACCCCTCTGATGACAGGGAGGTCACTGGTGGTTCCACTATTGCAAAGCCCTGGCTCTTAGAAAGCATCTCTTCCTAGGGAGCATCATAGTCCCCTGGAAAGCCTTGCCCCAGATGAGCACTTCAACCAACTGGTGTTTTTCTGTGTGGAGGAAGGGACACTTTAGCTCTTGACCCTGAGAAGCCTTTGCTTGGACCCTGAAATCTGTTCTTTTAGACCTTGGGCTGTGATTGTTCCCTATTCCCAAAGCTGGATCCCTTTGGGGGAAGTTCCGGCTTCTGGTCTTTCTTTTCCAGAGGGAGGTGGCAATAGACTTTGTCCAGCCTGACCCCAACCCCTCCCTCATCAGCCTGCCATCAGCCTGCCAGCACCTGAACCCTCCAGCCCACACCCTTTCTAGCCACCCAGGTGCCAGCTGCTGGGGTCAGGCAGGCAAAGGGCTGATGGATGGGCCAGCAGGTGCAAGGAAAACCTCTTAGTGTTGAGCGTCTGGCAGCTGGCACAGGGCTGGCTTTTCTCTGCCTGCTCTCCTGCCCACGTTCCTGCCCCACCCAGCACCCTTACAGACAGGGCTGGGAGGGGACTTCCATATGGGCTGATGGGATAGCTGTGCCCACAAGACCAAGAGAAATCTCTATGTCTTGGGACGGCCTCAGTCCTTCCTGGGCACTAGGGGCTCAGGCTGCAAACTCAGTTGCTTGATTCCCCACTTCAGCTCTGCCCTAGAACTTAATCAGAGGCAATACCCACGGACCCCTCTGTAAATCAGCATTGGACAAAGCACAGGCCTGGGATTCCAATGTCCCAGGATCCTTGCTTTGCATACACTCACTATATGACCCTTCCCCTGTTTGGGTGCTGATCTTCCCATCCACAAAGGGCTTGTCTGGATTTCTGGAGGAGCCTTGAGGCCAGGTGATATCCAAGGCTCTTTCTGGTCCTGACTTTTCATCGCCAGAACCTGCTGACTTGAGATTTCCCCTGGGGGGTCGAGTTCAAGTGGGAAGTGAAAGAATAGAGGAAAATAAGGTCACTTCATCTATATGTGCCCTCCCTACTTCCTGGGATCAGACTACTGGAATGTTACCAGCACACAGGGCTTGATTTGGGAGACACTGGAAGGCCCATCCACCTCTAAATATCTTTTCCACCCCTGTTAATTCGACAACTGCAGTCACTCTTTTGGGAACACATATCCAGAAGTCACCTGTCAAAATTTAAGTATGGTATCTTGGAAGTGAATTGAATAAACTCATTTCCACCCATTAACTCCCAACAGACTGAGTTTGTTTCCTGTGAAGCAGATACTTGAAGGAGCACATGGGTAGAATGAATTTTGATATGGGAGAGTGCATCAAGGGAAAGGAGGGAAGGAAGGGAGAAAGTAAGGAAGGGAAGGAGGGAGGAAGGGAGGGAGGGAGGAAGGAAGAGAGGGAGGGAGGAAGGAAGGGAGGGAGGAAAGAAGGGAGGGAGGAAAAGAAATGGTGTCAGCAGGGCAGAGGATGACTTCAAATGTCAAGGTACAGAGTGTCCAGGGGTGGGATGCTATGGGCTGGAGGTGGCTTGGCATAAACATGGACTGGCTCCTAATTGTGCCAACAATAATAGGCTCTGTGGCATTGCATTGTGCAGCGTGGGCCTGAGCCAGGCTGCAGGGCTGGGGAGAGGAACCTGCAAAACCCCCTTTACCACGTGCCTCAACTTGACCCAGCTGTGGAAGCTTGGCACGGCCCGGTTCTCTGAGTGGGGTGAGCTTTGTAGCCCTTCAGGAGTGGGATACAGCAAAAGCATCTCTCCCAGTAGCCTTGCCCAAGAGACACAAAATAACCTTCCTCTGATGTTTGCCCCAAGGAGCCTCTGGGGTGTGAGATGAACCTGGCAAAAGTGGGTGCTATCAGAATAGCTGTGGGTGGAGTTGGGGGTGGCTGCCAAGGAGCAGGGAAGGTTTTCATGCACCCACTTCTAATCTCCCCCTGGGACCCTGTGCCTCTGAAGCCGCTGGCTAATGGGCTCACCCATTATTCTCTCAGTCCTCAGGCCTTGGGTCTTTCAGGTGCTTTCTGTCTCAGCCGCCCTCCGCACCTTTCATCCTTCAGCTCAGGCTCTTCTCTGAAGCCTCCTGTGAGTGAGTGAATTAAGGAATGAATGTGCATAGTCCCTCAGATCAAGGACCCCTTTCTAGGATCCTTAAGTTGGTGCTCTGCACCCCCGAAGAGCTCCTGGAGGCCCCTCAGGATGCCCAGGGAAATTGGCCTTCAATTAGCTGCAAGCTGGCAAATTTTCTCCTGACCCTGAGAGGGTAATCAGGATTGGGGAGGATCCACCCTACCCAGAGTGGCCCTGGGCTCAAAGACCAAAGGATAGGGCCTAGGCACATTACCTGGGTAAGTCGCTTCCCCTTCTGGGTGCCTTTGTCTGGAAAATGCCTAGAGGGCAGGGGTACTGCTCCTGAAGTCTGGATCCTGAAGCAGAGGGAGGCTGGCTTGGTGGTTTTAAAATGCAAAGACTCGGGGCGCCTGAGTGGCTCAGTCAGTTAAGTGTCCGACATCGGCTCAGGTCATGATCTCACAGTTTGTGGGTTGAGCCCTGCATCGGGCTCTGTGCTGATGGCTCAGAACCTGGAGCTGCTTTGAATACTGTGTCTCCTTCTCTCTCTGCCCCTCCCCCGTTGGTGCTGTGTTTGTCTCTCACACACGCTCAAAAAAAGAAATAAACATTAAAAAATTTTTTAAATGCAAAGACTTGACACTTGCAGGGTCACCCAGATGTGGCACTGTCGATTCAGTGCTGAAAGGCATTCCTGTTTAAAACTTTCTTCCGAAGTAAAAGAAACAGCTTCACAAAATGGGAAATGGAGGTAGTGCTTTGCTGTTCGTAGCTTCTGACTTGTTCCTCATGACCCCTGTCTTCTGAGATTCACTCCCTTGTGTGGCCCCCTCCCCCAGTGACTTGTTTTTAGAAAATAGATTGCAGCGATGTAGGGATGTCGCATTCATATCAGGTTACAAAAGGCTGTGACTTCTGTCTTGCTGGATTCCCTCTGTTGGTTTCTCAGCTTGCTTGCTTCGAAGCAAACTGGCAGTTGGAAAGGTCCAAGTGGCAAGAACTGGGGGCAGCCTCTGGCCAACAGCCGGTGAGAAATGAAGGCCCTTAGTCCAACTGTGTTCAAGGAACTGAATCATGCTAACAACCATGTGTGTGAACTTAGAAGCACATCCTTCCCCTGTTGACCTTTGACACGACTCTACCCCAGGTAGCACTTGGATGGAAACCTGTAAGAGACACTGCCATAGAGGATGCAGTTCAACTGTGCCTGAATTCCTGACTCACAGAAAGTGCTGCTTCAAGCCACAAAGTTTGGGGATAATTTGTTACAGAATAGATAACTTATACATGCTTCCAGAGTTTTAGGGAGCTGTGCATGGAAGCCCTAAGAAATGGAGATTTCCTAAAAATTAGGAAGTTCCTTCTCCAACTTCAGAGAAGTAAGGAGAACATGACTAAGTGATGTCAGACATGGCACTGCCCCTCCATGTGTCAGAGAGGGGGTTGGGTTAGCACAATGACCTTAATGAGTCACAATTTCAAGATTTCAGGGAACACTGCCTTACTCCACTTAATAGTTTCGCCTCCTGTATCTGTTGATTGAAAAGATACAAATGACAAAAAAGTGACTCTAAATACAGCGAATGCTTTAACCCACTTTATTAGTCATGATAGCACTTCTATACATTTGAGGATTTCTCATCCCTTTGACTGATTCAATCTATAGGCATTGCTGGGCAGGGAATGGCTCTGGATGGAAGATGTTCTCTTTGAGAACAACTGAGACAGGACTCAGTGGCACAGACGTACAGGTGGCAAAGTAAAGGTTGGGGGTGGGGACACTGGGGTCACATCCCAGGTCTGCTCCTTCCCAGCCATGTGCCACTTTATCATCTCTGAAGTGGGGATCGGAACACTAGCCCCACAGTGTTGTGACGAGAATTAAATTAGATAATATACAGAACTAGCAACTGGTTAGTGCTAATAATTACTCAAATAAACAAGCATTTACCTTTGCATTATTATTGACATACTAATATACAAATAAATGGCTGCCATTTATTGTTTACTATGAGCAATTCCTCATTGGGGCCAAACTCTTGGCACTACAGACACTTCAGACACTAACTTACAGAACTTCCAGTCTGGAGGGTGGCCCTGCCTGTTCTCATCCCTTTGTGGGTAAAGCAGACAGCTTTTTCCCCCCGGGATGCTTTGGGTCACTTGGGCAGGCCACACATTGAGGTGTCTGCTCTCAGGAGTCTGTCCCATAGTTGAGGCTTTCCTGGGTCCAGAATCCTGCATCTCTTCTGCTCTCCAAGGGTCTGCTTCTCCCTGGGCAGAGTGGGTCATGTCCAAAAGGCTCCCCTGCCCAACTGAGGTGATGAGACTGTCTCCGCTGAGAATAGGGTATCCTTGGCTAAGATCCAAGGTCCCCACCCTTTCCCCAGAGATCTGTACCTTAGGGTGAAACTCCATCTGCAAATCACCCAAACCCTGGGACTCAACAATAGTGTCTTAAGCCCATGTAAGGATGGGCAGAGAAGGAGGGTGTTCTGTAGTCTGAAAATCCTGGTGCCTTTCTCCCTCTGCTGTCACTTCTAATAATATGTTTCTTTGAAAAGAAAGCAAGGCTCTGCATTATGACATGGAAAAGGCAGAAACTCTGGTTTTAAGCATAGTAGTGTTTAATTCTAGCATCCCCAGTCACAGGCTGTTTGAATAGCGTTTACCACTTTTCTATGTCTCAATCCTTCATTCATGAATGACCTCTAGCCCCAGACTTGCAGGAGGACACTTTGAGAGGCCAAGCGGCAGCCTGGATGCCAGGAGTTAAAATGAGATGCACAGAGTAGGTGCTCAGTACGTGATGGGGAATCCCCTGTGCCTGATTCTCAGCTTTGCCCTGGGAAATCGGAGATGACATGAGAACTATCTTGGGGCGTGTCAGGATATACTAAGTACTGGATAAGGGTTAACTATCATGGTTATAACGTTTCTTATAAAGATAGCTTTCTTCCCCCATTCATGCCTGACTTCTAGGCTCATGATTCTCCCACTGCCTCTTGAGAAGGATACTGTCATGAGATCTGCAGGGAGGCTGGAAAATACATTTGTTTTTTCTCCCACAGTTCCACCAGGACTCCAGTATTTAGCTAGGTGCATAGTCCCACTCTGGAAAACACTATACTTCTCAGCTTCCTTTATAGCTAAATGTGGACATGCTACTAAGTTTATTAAGTTATAAATCAGCAGGTATTTAAAGAGATGGGCCACACTCTTCTTTGTTGCTTCCTCTATCCAGCTGCCTGGAACTTGGCTGTGATGGCTGTAACTCTTACAGCCATCTTGGACTATGAGGATAAATTGCATACCCTAAGGAGGGCAGGAGGTAAGGTACACAGAGCCTGACTCCTTCATGTGCCATCATACAATGTCTGTCTTCAGACTTCTTTATATAGGAATAAACCTCTGCCTCCTTTAAACCAGGGCTGTTTTTACTTTCTCAGTTGTATTTAGCAAAAGCTCATCCCAATGAGTACAGATAGTAGAGTTCTCTTTTCCAAAAGGGTTAAAACCCTTGTCTTCCAGGAATCTATCCAAAGGGTATAATTAGATAATGCGTAATGTCATGTGCAAAAAAATATTCAGTATAATTATTTTTTATATTATTGCACGAGACATGGATATGACCTACATTTCCACTGGATGGAGAGGTTAACTGGAACATGGTACATAATAGAGTGGTGGCTGGGAGTTAAGGACGTGGAATCTGGAGTTAGAGACCCGAGTCTGAGCCTCACCTTGGCCGCTTACCAGCTCTGTGATTGAAGCTCCTTCCGCTTCACCTCTGTGAGTTGTTTCCTTACCGATGAAGCAGGGTGATGATAATAGTGTGGGTCTATAATGTTGTTAGAAGGATAAAATAAAATAAGGTGTGTAGAGCACTTAGCATAATGCCTAGCTCAGTGTAATTACTGTGAAAGCTAGCAATCCTTCTCCCCTCTGTCTCCCCCTCTCCTCCCTCCTGTTCTTCCCCTCCCCCACTCTCCTTCTCCTCCAATGGGATCGTATCCTGGAACTAGAGGTAGCTGCATCCCCGTCACTGCCACCAACACAATAAAGATGATCAAGATATACATTGGTGGAAACTAGAAAGCACATTGCACACGTATTTGCACAGCATGATTCTAGGAGTTTGTATGTATCAGGAGAGAAATGCACCAGCCGCACTTATCTCGAAGATGTGGATTTTAGTAATTTTACCTTGTTCTTTAAGCCTCTGTAATGTCTATGTTATGGCAATGGACATGGAATATTGTCATAATTTATCACTAAACATAACATTGTTTCCCTTTCATAAAAGAGCTAGGCATGCCTGAGCTATTCCCAGCCTTGGAGTTGCTCATTCTGTAGGGAGCTGGTGAGTAGGAGCCCCCAGGTGGCTGACCCAGCCCTCTCTGGCCAGACAGAGCCCTCGTGGTAGGGCAGGTGCAGGGGATGCTGGAGAGACCCGGCTCTAGGTAGAACTATCAGGATGACCTTCCCGTCATCCCTCCTGAGCATCTCCTTCCAGCCTCTTCTTTGACCTGGAGGAAGGTCTCCTGCACCTCATGAATGCCAGCGAGAGAGTGGAGTTCAATTCTCTGTTCTCTATGATGACGAAAAGTTGTTTGCCTGAAAAAACATGCAGAAAAGAAAGCAAGACATTAGCCCACTAGCCTTATGCGCTCAGTTCATGTGCTGTGTACTTTGCAAATCCTCTGAGTAGAGAATTGTTTTATCTCCCCCCTGGCTGGGCCTGCAGCTGTAGTGCTGACAGATGCCAGCCTGGCCCCTGCAGACCCAGCAGGAGGCCTCTGGGACAGGGGCCCCTGGCACATGAGTCGCTGACCTGGATGCCGTGGTGTGTCAGAGCCTGGTTTGACTGCCCTGGAGAACAGAAGACAAGACAGCTGGGTGAGGTTGGAGCAGGGCGGTGGAGGGGCCCAGCTGGGTCACTGCGGAAGGAGCACCCACCAACTAGGGGGCTTCCTGTTACAAGTTGCTATTCACTGAATTGTCCAAGGGACTCAGGCCAGGCCCCCTAGGATCTTTGAAGTGTCGGCCCACAGGTGACAAGAGCTTGGCTCATAGGTTGGTGTTCTTCCTAGCTTCCACACCTTTCTTTAAGCTACCAATTACTGGTACTTACTATGCACTTAATCAATATGTGCTCTCTATGAGTTAATGTTGATACGTCATTTAATCCTCATACCTCCCTATAAAGCTGTCCCCATTTTACAGATGAAGAAAGTTAAGGCTCAGAGATATAAGACCACACAGATCATTAGTAGCTGGGCCTGGGTTTGAACCCCGATGCGTCTAGTTGCAAAGCTTGTGCTCTAACTGTGGAGGTTCTCAGCCCAGGTCGCACATCAGAGTCACCCGTGGAGCTTCTTGATTCTAGAGAGAGCAGAACCCCATGCCAGGCTTCCTGAATCACTGTTTTGCAGATGAGTCTGATGTACAACCTGGCTGAAGATCGCTGGAGGCCCCAGAATCCTGAGTGCCTGCCCTGCGTGGCTCTGTCCACTGGCTCCCATGGGAGCAGGGTTGCTAGGCCTAAGAGCTAGGCCCATGGTGGCTGTGGCTGTGTCTTTGGGGCCTTGCCATCCCCTTTCCAGTCCTCCTCACCCCGTTCCTGGTTAGCCTCCTGCAGACCCCAGCTGGCCACTGGACGACCGTGGTACTGGCCTCCTGACCAGGGCCACTGTACCCCGTCTCCCCCTCTGCCTCTGCTGGGCCTCGTCTCTGTCCCTTAGAGGAGAGTTGTGGGAACAGATCAGGGGCCGCCTGGCAGGGGAACTTACGCCTACCGTCTAGGGCCCTGATCTCCAGAGAACCCACAGGTAACTCTGTGGCTGGACAGTTGGGAGGGGAGCCCTTGTCAACCCCCCAGGTCACACCGTGAACCCAGCTGTCTGCTCAGCCTGTGACAGCTGAGTTCCTTTATTTTCTTTGTTCTTTCCTTATCTCACCTTGGCTGTCTCCTTCATTCATTCAGCAAGGGAGCTCCAGGCTCTGCGTGAGGGCGGCCAGAAATGAGGCAGTGGCCAGAGGCACAGACTCCAGTGGGCACGACAGACTCTCAACAGACCACTGTGTGCTGTGTTTTCTGCTATGAGCAATGGAAGCAAACTCGGCTACAAGAGCACAGAGCGGGCATGAAATAAAACTGGGAAAGTGGGGGCGCCTGGGTGGCTCAGTCAGTTAAACTGTCCGACTCTTGATTTCAGCTCAGGTCATGATCTCACGGTCGGTGAGCTCGAGCCCTGCGTCGGGCTCTGTGCTGACAGTGAGGAGCCTGCTTGGGATTCTCTCTCTCTCTCTCTCTCTCTCTCTCTCCTGCCTTTCTCCCACTAGTGTTTTCTCTCTCTCTCTTCCCCCCCCGTCTCTCTCAAAATAAATTAATAAACTTTAAAAAAGACTGGCAAAGGGAAAGCTGCCTGGAGGAGGTATTACATATATTGAATAACGTCTATATTGCAGCACCTATAGAAGTACTTAATCATAAACAAGCTGCCGTTATTCAGCGAACATTGACTGAGGGAGAAGCCATGTCCCAGGAACTGTCTCTGTCTTCACAAAGTTTAAATGTATGTCTCTGATGCATTTATACTGTGTGTGTGTGTGTGTGTACGCACGCACGCGTGCACACATACACACAATGGTGATAAGACTTACAGAGGAAAAAGTAAATCCGTGAAGAGAATTGGCAGTGCTGGGGGAGGGGTGGGTGGTGGCAGATGTTGCTGTCAAGGCTTCTCTGATAAGGTGATATTTAAGCAGGGGTGAGGGAGGGCCACTGAGACAGAGGAGAGGGGAGGGGAGAGACAGAGAATAGAGGGGGCTGGTCTTCTGTTGGATTTAGAGATTACATTGTCCCACCTCTCATCTAACACAGTGAATACAGCTGAGACCCAAAGAGAGGGAGACTTTTAGGACAGAAAAACTGAAAAGAGGGAATTTCTCCATAGACCAGGGATAGAGAGGATCTGGGAGCTATGGCTTTGGGTGAAAATCAGAGTCACCGTGTGATTGTTTTTTCTAAATAAAATATAGATACATTCTCAGAAATTTTCTGATTAAAAAAAGTTTTCAAAGGGCTAAAAATTCATGTTTAAATATGTGATTATTTTATCCATTACTGTGTAGTAAGTTACCCTAAAATTTAGTGGCCTAAAACTATAGAACATTTATTATCCCACGGTTTCTGAGGGTCAGGAATATGGGAGTTGCTTAGCTGGGTGGTTCTGACTAAGGGTCTCTCAGAAGGTTGCAGTAGAGAGGCCGGCCAGGCCGTATTCATCTGAAGGCTCAACTGGGGCTGGAGGATCCACCTCTAAGATGATTCTGTCGCATGCCTGGCATGTCGGTGCTGATGGTTGGAGAAGGTCCTTGTCTGGTGGACCTCTCCAAAGGGCTGCGTGAGTGTCCTGGCAACATGGCAGTTGACTTCTTCCAAAGCAAGTGATTCAAGAAGGAACAAAGCAGAAACCCCAACATGTTTTATGATCTAGCCTTCGAAGTCACAGAACATCAGATCTGCAGTATCCTATTTGTTACACAGGTCAGTCCTGTTCAGTGTGGGAGAAGGCTACACAAGGACATGATTACCGGGAGGCAAGGATCACTGGAGGCCATCTTGGAGACTGGCTTCCAAAACAGGCACCTAAGAAAAATCTGTTTTTAAAATGACATGAGGTGCACCTGGGTGGCTCAGTTGGTTAAGCATCTGACTCTTGATTTTGACTCAGGTCATGATCTCACAGGTGTGAGATCAAGTCCTGTATTGGGCTCGATGCTGGGCATGGAGCCTGCTTAAGATTCTTTCTCTCCTTCTCTCCTCTCTCTGTCTCTTCCCTGCTCTCTCTCTCTCTCTCTCTCTCAAAAATGAAATTAAATGAGAATTATTCCAGGAAATTTTTGATAAGTCATCACTAAAGTATCCATTCTACTTGACTATTATTTCTTAAGGCCAGGTTGGCTCTTAATGACAAAACAGGGGGCACAGGCTTTGAGTTCATCCAAACCTAGGGTTAATTCAGAATTTCACTTGTCCTTGGACACATTACATAATTGTTCTCTGCCTCAGATTCCTCACCTATAAAGTGGAGAGTGATAGCAGCCACCTTCTAGGTGGCTCTTAGGACTAAGAGTAAACAGTACCCAATCTGGTGTGTAGAGTTAGAGTTGAATCCTGGTGTTACCAGACATTGGCTATTTGACTTTGAGAAAGTTTCTGTACTTCTTTTTGCCTCTTCATTTCTGTACAATGGCAATAATCATAGTCTCTGCTTCATGAGGTTGTTACGAAGATTGAATGAGCATTTTTATAAAGTGCCTAGCACTGTGTCTGGCACATCCTAAGTGCTATATGAGTATATGTGAAATAAAATAGTCTAAGTGTATAGTAGGCATTTAATAATGGCTAACTCTCTTCCCTCCATCCAGGCTTTTGCCCCATGACAGAGACTGAAGATACCAGAACATACTGGAGGGAAAAAAAAGCTTCATTCCCCTGGTTGAGTGGGAACTTTTAGAATGTGGGGTGGGGGCCTCCCTAGAGAGGTCTAATGTGTTTGCTATTGCTTGGCTTTTCACAGCCTCAGATTTCCCAGGCTCCCTTCCTGTTTTAGAATGTTGTCCTTACTTTTCCACGGTTATACAAACAGCTGCAGCCACAGGCCCAGGGTCCACATGGCTCAGGGCATTCAGGAGTCATTAATCATAGAGTGGGAGTGAATGAATTTTGCTAACCAGGAGGTGAGCCCACCACCTGAACTTGTGACCCGGAAGCCACAGAGAGAAAATGCAGTTCCTTTCAGAATGTCTTGCTTCTAAACATCAACTGGCAGAAGGTCCCCCACGAGTCCCTTTCTGCTCAAATGTTGAGTTGGGGGTTGTCAGGTTTGGAGCAGCAAGCAACAAAAAGGAGCTTGGAACAGCCAGCTCTAAGAATGGTCACGAACGTCCAGCTCATTTCAGGGCTAACAGTCATCCTGAGATCATTGTATCATTGTCCTAATTTTACAGATAAAGAAACTGAGGCACCAAGAGGTTCAGTAACTTGCATAAGAACATGCACTTGGGAAGTTATAGAGTCAGGATTCAAATGCAGGCAGCGTGATTCCAGAGCCCAGGCTCCCGGCTCTATACGCTCCCCTTGTGGCTCCTGTCTCTCTGGGCCATCCCCATGAACTATATGGCTTCTCCGGAGAAGAGGACAACAGACCCAGGCAGCCCCTGGTTCTTATTTGACATGGACCTGCTGGTGGCTGTGGTCAAATCATTGTACTTCCCCTGCCTCAGTTTTCCCGGCTGCAAAACCAGATCCCCCAGAGTCTTCCCAATGCGCAGTGAGAAGGGCACAGGCTTTAGGAAATTGGCCGACTTAGGTTTGAACCCTGGCTGCTTTGGCCAGGTCCCCTAAGTAGAGGCTTCCCTCTCTGAGCCTCAGTGTCCTTTTCTATACACAGAGGATGATTGAGTACTTAGAACTTAAGGAGAAAATATACACATCATGTTGATCTACAGATAGTACTTAGTAAATGTTTTCTTTCTGTTCTCACCCAATCTTGTAAATATGGCAGAACTTTACTTTAAAAAAAATCACAAACCCATTTATTCATTCCACAAACATTTACTCCTACCTGTTTATCCCCAGAGTTATCCTGTTACATTCATTCATCTATCCATCTGCCTGTCTGTCCTCCTCTTATCCATCCATTCACTCATCCACACATTCATTCCCTCAAATATTGATTGAGCGTGTTCTGTCTACTGTGTTCCAAAGCTGGGAAAACTAAGGTCCTTGCTCTCAAGTAGCTCGTAATCTGGGTTCGGCATAGGCTGTTGAGTGTCATGTCATAACGAGATGTACAAAGCCTTGCTCAGTCAGGTTTAATTCACTAAGTTGACAACTCTGTTATTAAAGTAACTTTTCCCTGAGGTTTTTCCTCACTTAGTAGCAAGGTACTATGGTTAAACCATTAGTTTAACCTCTCATCATGTTCAAATCTGTGTTGTTGAAATAAATCCACAGTCACTGTTTGTCTATAGCTCGTTCATTTTATTTGAACCATATGGCCCAGGCAACCTGCTCAGACCTCTGGGCTGTTACATATATTTCTTAGAGGGCAGAGCCAAACCCTAGGCAGGCACCACTGCCTTTGGCACCTGGGTAGCGTGATTTCTCCTGGAGTGCTCACCTCACCTAATTGGTCTAAATGGTGAGCAATTAATGATGTGGAACCTCTTTGAAGGCACTATAAATAAAAGGCTGGGCACCTAAGATTGAAGTGAACCAGAGGTTGTAGTAATGATGATGAATTGTTCCTCCTAGAGGGTTTTTGCTGCATTTTCTTAAAGGAGCTGGTTAGCATCTCTGAACCATGATGGCACCAACGAGGGGAAAGGCGGGAGAAGATAGGGATTCTCTTTGCAGTTGGTGATGTCTGATAGATGCTAGAAGGGGGAAATGTCATCAGTCATTTCCAAGGAGATGTGGACAGTGCCTGCGACTTAAATGTCTGTGAAACCAATGAAAGAATGTTTTTCAGAGTGGAGTAGAATGAATCTGGGTTTTGGAATGAGATAGATGTAGCTCAGTATCTTGAACCTGGGTGTATACACAGCTTCACAGTGCTCAGCTTTGATTTCCCTGCCTATTAAATAGGGATGAGCTAGTGATCACCTTTCAGAGCTACTGTATAGTCAATGAGATAACATAATATTTACAGCTATATCCCCCAGTGACTGGCCTGGGCCTGGCGTGTTGTAGGAGTGCATCAAATGCTGTTCTTTTGCTCCGTAAGCACTCATTTTAGGCATTCCATTAGAAAAAAAATCCCTCCATACGAGGTTTTGTTTATCTCCATATCCCCTAGCTGAGATTCTGGCTTGTAGTAGGTGCTTAATAAACCTCAAATAAAGATGACCCAGTTTCCTTTGCTTTTCTTCTTGTAGTAGATTAACTATATCAGTAGCCCCTATTCTTCACACACACACACACACACACACACACACACACACACACACAAACACCACTGTATCCATGCCCTTTGCCATGTGTCCACATTTCCTTTCACTAAAGGGCCATTTACTTGGCTCTAAGGCTCACCATGTGACATGTTTTGGCCAATGGGATGTTACATGTGACACATGCAGAGGTTTGAAAAGACATTGGCGCATCCCCGCTTCTGCTCTTGCTCCAATTCTATTGCCATGAGAAGGCGCTCAAGCTGGTCTGGATGGTGAGAGGCACACAGAGAAGAGTTTGGTCACCCAACAGCCATCTGGCCACTAGTCATGCGAGTGAGCTCAGCCACAGGCAGCACTTCCCAGACAAGCCCAGCCTAACCCACAGACCCACAGGCTCATGAACACAATCAGTGCTTATTGTTTTCAGCAACAGATTTTTCGGATATTTTGTTACATAGCATTAGTGTGTCAATAAATAGCTGATACAACCCTCCCCAGTTAATATCTGGGATGGATCTTAAAAAATGGCCAGGAGAAATGATGAAGCACTTCTTGTCATTTTTTAAAATCATGCCTGGGAAAATATTTGGCCAGAAGGAAGCTGGCATTAATTGCTTCAATGATTTTTAAGCATTATGAATTGGAAAGTCCCAACCATCCCAGTTGGGCTGTCTCTTGCATGGAGTGTAGTCAGCTGGAATAATAATATTAATCTTGTTAAAATCTTGCCTCCACAATGCACTTTAAGACTTACAAAACCTTCCCTACTTCTGATAGGTGAGGTGACTCAGGCAGGGCCACCCAGCTAATGAATGGGAGAGAACTCTTAATACAAAGTATATTTATTATCTATGGCTGCTGTAGCAAACTACCACATACAGAGTGGCTTAAAACAACACAAGTTTATTATCTTACTGTTCTTTAGGTTAGAAGTCCGACAGGGTCTCAAAATCAAGGTGACAGGAGGGCTGCATTTTTTTCTGGAGGATCTAGGAATAAATCTGTTCCCTTGATTTTTCCAGCTTCTAGAGACTACCCACATTCCTTGGTTTGTGGCCCCTTTCCTCCATCTTCAAAGCCAGCAATGTTGCATCCCTCTGACCATTCATTTATAGTCATAGCTCCCTGACTGACTGTAGTCAGGAAAGTTCCTCCACTATTAAGGATTCGCATGGCTCGATTGGGGTCACCTGGATAATCCACCATTCTCTCCCTGTGTCAAGGTCCTCCACCTTAGTTACATTTGCAAAATCCCATCTGCATGTAAAGTAACACATTCACAGGTCCCAGCATCTAGGATGTGGACATCTTTGCAGGATGCACCATACAAAGGGTCATTTCCCGTGACTTATCTCATCACGCTTTGGCAGGGTATTGACCCCTCTCCCTTTTTCCTCCTTTTTTTTTTTTCCTGGACAACTATAGTTCCACAACTCCACTGGTTATGAAATGTCAGTGTTTGGCCAAGCAGAGAGAAATGCTAAACACTTTACCCCCAAAATAGATCTTGAGGCAGAGTTGCATGTGAGTACTTTGAGTTCGAGGTATTTTAGATTCCTATAAAATCACTTATTGTTAGCTACAGACACGTTTCTGATTAAAATGGTCCAAAGGGTGTGTTCCTTCAGCATTTATTGCTTACTCATCTCTTGGTGTAAAGAGACCAGATCCTGTAGGAGAAACGGATTTATTTTATGGCGGGGTAGCGGCAGCAGAAATTACTTCATGCAAATGAAGCTTGGCAGTGTGACTTCATGAATAAGAAATGAACTGGTGCCTCCTCTCCCCACAGGCAATATTGCGCACTGGGAAATTAATTGTGGCATTCATTGGGTGGCCCCGGCTTCGCTGTCAGGGTTTCAGGCAGACACAAAGATGCTTCCCTTCACCCAACTGGGTATAAAACATCTATGTCCTTTACAGCATTGCTCCGTATTGTAAGTGAACAATGGGCGGGTCTCAAGTCGAAAAGCTTCTAAAGACCTTTTAGGACTTGAGAGCTTGGGGTGGAAGCCAATATGGCACTGAGCCACACATAGTGGCCATGAGTTCAGATCACCTCTAAGTTGACCTAAGAAGGCCTGGCTCTTTTTTTTTGTTTGTTTGTTTTATAGTTTATTGTCCAGTTGGTTTCCATATAACACCCAGTGCTCATCTCAACAAGTGCTCTCCTCCATGCCCATCACCCATTTTCCCTTCTCCCCTACACCCATCAACCCTTAGTTTGTTCTCAGGATTTAAGAGTCTCTTATGGTTTGCCTCCCTCCCTCTCCTTAACTGTTTTTTCCCCTTCCCCTCCCCCATGGTCCTCTGTTAAGTTTCTCCTGTTCTACATATGAGTAAAAACATACGGTATCTGTCTTTCTCTGCCTGACTTATTTCACTTAGCATAACACTCTTGAGTTCCATCCACGTTGCTACAAATTGGCCTGGCTCTTTTGAATGCTCTTATCCTTGGTGGTTAAGTACATGGTCCCAGGAGCCAAAGTATCTGAGTTCAAATCCCTGCTTTGTTCCTACATGACCTTTGGCAGGACACTTAATCATTCTGTGCCTCAGTTTCCCTATCTACAGATTAGAGTAGAGTTTATAATAACATTTACCTCATAGGGCTGTTGTGAGGATTAAATAAGTAAATGGGAATAAAGCACTTAGAACAAAACCAAAGAGCTCTACTGACCCCAGGCTATAGAAGTGCCAGATAATATTACTTCAGCTCAAATTAAAATGAATGGTTGGTGATCTTTGCTGACGATGGTCTAGCTATTCGTAGTGTCATCAAGACCAAACAGAAAAATGAGACTAAGAATGAGACGTCTTGGGTCCCAGCCCCACTTGTTGGTCCCCAAATGTCTAGATAATTCATTTGCCTTACTCTGTCTCTGTCTCCGCCTCTGTTGGAGGAGATAATACTTGTTCCAGTTATATCTCACCACATAACAAGTCACCTCCAAAGTTGGTAGCTTAAAATAACAACCATTATATTGTAAGTTATAATTTTGTGGGTTAGGAACTCGGGCAGAGCTCAGCGTAGTGATTCTTCTGCTCCATGTGACATTGTGTGGACAAAGGTCCCCTGTGGAATTCAACCAGTGATGAGCTGATCTGGAGGGTAGAAGATGGTTTCACTCAATGTAGGGTGCCTTGGCTTAGAGAGATGGCTCAAAGGCTGGGCTCAGGGGGAACTCTCAGCTGGAGCACCTACATCTGGCTGCATCAGCATGGCAGCTTGAGGATTTGAAGTTTGATCTCCCAGAGACAGTGTTCCAAATGACAGAGGACGGAAACTGCTAGCTTCATAAGTCCTGACTTTGGGACCCAGCACAGTGTCACTTCTGCCACATTCTATTGGGCAGAGTAGAAATAGAGCCACTCAGATTCAAGGGGTTGGAACATACACTTCACCTCTGGATGGTAAGTGTGTCAGAATTTGTGATCTTTAATCTTGGAAAAGATTCTGGCCTTATGATCATGGTGTGGGGACACCAAGTACTGCGCTAAACATGGTGCTTGTTAAAGTGAGCTCTCGGTTGTCTTTTTCGAAGGTCTCCTAGGTTCATGATGGTGACATACGTATAAGAGCTTCAAGGCTTTGATCCCACTGTGTTCTAGAAATCTGGAGCTCCAACCTGTCAAAGACTCCAAGCCTGATGGAGGAGGCAAACTAAATGTCTTAGCGATGTGAAAATGGAATGTGCTGCCTTTGTGAGGAAGTGGGGTCCAAGCTATTAGGAAGATATTAGGTCCAAGCTAAATGACCACTTCTTGAGGATTTTCAAAGTGGTCCAATATGAATGGTGAGGCTGTGTGATGTGTGAGGTAGACTTCGGGGATGAGAATTTGTGAATCTTCAATTTCTGGGGAAGACTCTGGGTTTTGTTTTCTCAGTCTAGAGTGTTAGGAATGAAGACAGTTCGGAGTGACTCATGCGGCTTTGTGACTACACCCAGTGGGTCTGGGGGCAGAAGCAAAACCTGCCTCTACAGATAGTGCCCACCACCAACATGGGAGACAGGGAAAGGGAATCAGCATTTTGAGCAGATATTGGGGGATGGGGAGTAGGCTGTGCTGTGCATATTATACACATGATCTCATTAGATCCTCACACTTACCTTGAAGGACGGTGTTGTTCCTCTGATTTCTTAGATCTGGAAACTGAGGCTCAGAGAGGTTAAGTTACTTGCCGTGGAGTTCAGGATTCATACCCAGGCCTGTAGGCCTTCCAAACCCAGCTTCTTCCCATGTCTACATTCCACTCCTGTCAGTGGGAGTACACTGTATGGGAATTGCACATGGCAGAAACTCCATTAGGATGGTATTGGGTAACAGGCGGCATTTGATGGAAGGTCCTAGATAAGCTCCTAGACCAAGTAAACCCCAAGGAGGGTAAAAGAGCAGCTGAGTTTAAGGAACACAGAAAGCCATGCCTGGGACAGCCAGTAAGGCTCTTTTGGTAGCTCCTGCCTTGGTTTTCTCTCTGCATGTTGGCAGAATTCCTCTTACATGCTGCAGACTGACCTTATCTAGGTGGCAGACAGCATGGCCACTAACCACTCCCAAGGTTTCTTATATCCAGCTGTAGATACTGCGGGTGTTTGTTTCAGAGAGAGTGTGTAAAGGAAAACAGACTGAATCACTTAATCCCAAATTCATAAAATCCCAAGGAAGGGAGGAATTCATTGGTTCAGCTTGGGTCAGGTGTCCACAGTGGACAGATTAACCATGGCTTAGGGTGAGTGGGAGGGTCCCTGTAAGACTAGGATGGAGTAGGCAGGATGGAGAAGAAGGAAGACTAGTGCTGGTCAGCAAGGCTGTAAATGACCACTGTATCTTTTAGATGGGGGTCATTCCTACAGCTCCTGGCAGGACCAAAGAGTCACAAATCACACCTCACTTCCAGGTTCAGCCTGTAGGAAGTTCTGCCATTCCATAGGCTGAGTGAGAAGGCAGTCTGCCTAGATGTGTCTTAGACCAGCTTCTCTAGGATACAGAGCCTGAAGCAAAGACTGAGATTTGGATGCTTCATTTGGCGGGTACCAACCCAGGCGGCAAAGGTGAGACAAAAGGGAAACGAGGTGAGAGGATGTGAAACAATGCTGTGGTGTCCTACCTCGTTGGCTATTGTCTTACAAAGAGCCATGGAGAAACACCCAGGTCACCATGCAAGATCTCTTGGCTTGGCGTGTGGGGATTCTGTGAACGGGCAGCAAGAAGAGACTGTCATGAAGTAGTTCATGGAAAGAGGAAGAGAGAGAGAGGATGTGGTCCGCAGGTCCAAGAGGGAGTTAACTCTTCTTCATGACTGTGTCCCCCAATGCTATCAGCAGCCTCTGGGCTGTCAGTTCTCACACCAGGCTGCGTAGTATTTCATCCAAGTCTAGAAGAGGTCAGAGGAGCCAGGAACTCTGGGCATGTGCCTGGGAAGGGCCCACACGCCTAGGACTTGTAAGAGGTTTGGCAGAACTACCTGGGCCCGTCAGGCAACAGCCAGGGGAGAGTGACAGCCTTTGAGAAGGCCTTTGGGAATGTTTGTAAGATTTATGTCCCAAGGACTTTGGGAAGTCACTGGATTTCTCTGAGCCTCAGTGTCCTCAACTGTAAAATGGGTTTGATAGTACCCACCCATATTCCAGATCAGAAATTGTATTAGTTCCAGTTGAGTGTGGTGCCCTGCACATAGTCAGGGCTAAACACAGAACAAATATTAGTTGTAGGGTTTTGAGTGGCTCAATTCTGGTGACATTGGCATGGCTGTACTCCCTGGGGGGAAAACCATTGAGTTTTGATAAAAACTCTTGAGCTAGAATATTGGGTGGATTCACAGATCTGAGAGAGTCATCCAGAAAAGAAATGCATAAAGTACCTGTCCATTGCTCACTCCTCACATAGGACCTACTGCATATTTTGTGGGGATCACTGCAAAATGGACACGAATGGCCCCTTCTTTAAAAAGTATTAAGAATTTGAAGACGGCATCAGCCGAGCATTAAACCAAACATCGGGTCCTTCTGAATGTAGAAGCCTATGCAACTATATAGGTCACACGCCCACGACACCAGCCCCGTCCCCACACTTACACATTGTCGCCGTGAAGCATGTGCTGCTGTGGGCCAGAACTTGGTAATGATCCCTTTTCCCTAGCAACCTCTCTCCCTGCCTGTGCAGGCTTGCTGGGGTCTTGGAAGCATCCCCTGAAGGGGGAGAGATTTTGGAGCTGATTGAAAATGCCTCTACCTGAGCCCTGATGGTGTCATCAGCAAGTCAATGTATAACATGGCATTTGAGGGCAAATATAGCACATATACATGTTTCTATGTGTAATATATACATAGAAATATAAATTTTTTCTGTTGATGCGATTCTGTGTACTTACAGGAGTGTTGCCATGGTGATTGGCAGGGACAGCTGTTGTTTCCTTTTCCACCAAAGAATTGTATGGTAATGTTGGGCCCCTGGAGAGTTCTCCTGGGGCAAGGAATGATATTAAAAATCTGCAAATCAACGAACAGGTAGCATATAGAACCTCATTCTCATTAGTTGTAATTAACAGGATTTTACAGCACATTGATGAGAAGTGGCCAACTTGGGATAGAAATGTAAAGAGTGGACTGCTTTTGGAGCCTGGGTTTGACTCTTTATTGTCACTTAATAGCTATGTCACTCAATTCCTCTGAGCCTCAGTTTCCTCATTTAGAAAATTGGGATCATTCTACCAAACTGTGGGAGCATTCAAAATAAAGTATATGAAACACTTAGCTCAGTTTCTGGAATATTGTAGACAGTATTACATGGTTGCTATGATTGTGATATTAATGAAATTAATTATAATAATTAATAATAATAAAACTTCCATTTATTGAGGAGTTCCACCTATTGTCCTCATGTTTACTTGCATTATTTCATTTAATCTTTATTTCATTTAATTTTTATAGAAACTCTATCAAGTGAGTAAATTGTTATCTTCATTTTATAGATGAGGACACAGAAAGGTTAAGAGACTTGCCTGAGGTCACACAGCTGGTAAATGACAATGTCAGGATTCAAACTCCTGCGGTCTAACTATAGAACCCAAGCTCTTAAGTGCTACACACAGTGTCCCTGGGATGGGGATCAATAAAGACATGAAACCCGAAAAATGCTGGGAGATACGCAGTCTTCTAGATTTTAAGTTGGTTCTGGAAGATGGGTCCTTGATGAAATAGGAGTACATTTCTCTCTATAGCGAAGACAGTGGTGAGGCAAGATTGGAGGAGAGGGGTGTTTGAATAAGGGTCTACTGGTGGGGGCTGCTCTGTGGACCAGCCTTGCTCAGTCTCAGGGGTTCAGCGATCTCTTCCTAGGACTGTCTCACCCATTCCTCTGGAGTTCCAGCAGCTCCTACCCTGGTCTGAATTATGGGTCAGGATCAGAGTCAGGATCAATGGGTTGACTCATAGGGCTCTGGGGCTGCTGATCTTCATCCTCCTCTGAACTAAACACAAGCAAATAAGTATTCAAGCACAAAACCAGATTTCTGTCTAGTCCTATCTGGGTCCTCAAATATGGCAGGTAACTACTCTCCCCAAGGCCCCTGCACATGTCGCTCTCACTTCCTGAGCTGCTCGTCCCAGCCCTCACTCTTAGCCCCACTCATTGTTAGACAAATTCCTAATCATCCTTTGTATCTGAGGGAAATATTTCTTCCTCAGAGAAGCCTTCCCTGACTACCCCCAATCCCAGGTTCTGTTAAGTCCTCCTGTTTTACACTCTTACCGCCACCTGGCTGCGTTTTGTATCATTTATGAAAATTTTAATTAACTATGAGTATAATGATTTGATTAAGATCTGTGTCTCTTAGTAAATCTTTTATTACTATTGTAACCCTTAATGCTTATAACAATGGCTGCCTCTGAATTTGCTGAATAAATAGATGAACGGATATAACCTCCAAAGGCCTCCCATCTGCACTGCGGGGGAAAGCTTGTGCCTCGCAAGGGGAAAACTTCATAGCTTTTCCAGTTTCCTCAATATTTGGCAGGATAGCTATGGTCCTACTAAGTGTTCAAGAGAAAATAAATAAAAGGAAACAAAATCATTACATAGCAGGTCAGTGTGGGAAGGAAGAGAAGTAAAATTACTAGGCAGGTACTGTTTTATACTCTGCCATGGGAAGGATTATAAAGGGATTAGATGCAAATGCATTTAAGATTTGGCTGAATCAGGCTTATATTCCCAGCACTGATAGTTGGGATATTTATGCAACCCAGGATCATAGGATGCTTTTCCTAGCTTTTTCCTGCTGAGCTGTGATAAATGATAATGCAATCAGCAGAAGCAAGATGGGAACATAATCAGCTGTCTCGCCTTCCTTTTGCCGGTTCTTTGGATTTCATCAATGTTTACATGCTTAAGCCACTGATTTGCTGCGCCTAGAACTCCAAGGAAGAAATGGAATTTTATTCTGGAGGCTGACCAGTTGAACCCTTGATATTTGCTGGAATCGCTTTCATCTTGCCCCAGACATTCAACCAGAAATGTTATGAGCTGGATCTTATAGGCAGGGGCCCATCCCGAAGGATGGGTCTGGGTCTTTCCTCGTTCCCAGTGGTATTCTTCCTTTGGGCATTCGTATTTTCCAGGAGGAACTATCTGGTATTTTTAGTTCCTCGACTTTTGTAGCACAAACAGACTGTCCAATGGGATTGGAAAGCCAGAGGCTATTTTACAAGTTGGGGATATACCAAAGGACCCTTTCAATGGAAAATGGACCAGAGAAGGTATACAGGGAGAGGAAGATATGCAGGTACTGTGGTTGGTCTCTGAGGAAATGAGAAAACCCTTTTAGGAAGTAATACTAACCAGTCTTTCTACAGCTCTGTGTGCCAGGCACTGCTCTAAGCACATATATGTATGAACCCACTGACCCCCACCATTACACTATGAGTTTGGTACCATTTGTGTCTAATTTAAACATGAGGAAACTGAGGCATAAAGAGGTGGGAGCCAGTGCTCTCCACCGATTGGCTAGACTTGCCCCCTGATAATGGCAGTGACCATTACAACCATGATAATATTAGCCTTGGTGGCTACAATTTACTATCGGCCAGTAGCCCAGCTCTGGGCTAAGTCCTATCTCAAGTAATCTGAGCACATGTCTCATGAGGTTGTACCTATTTTTACCCCAAATTGTGCAGGGGAGAAAGCAGGTGAGAGGAGGCTAATTGGGCTTCCAGAGGTGACAGAATAGCACCAGCCCTAGGGCCGGGATCGTCTCAGCCCAATCCAGTTTTGGTCACCGCACAGTACCTTTTGCGTTGACACCCTGCCCAGTGAGGACTGATCCTTTCATTTTCTCACCAAAGAGCCCTGAGAAGTGGGCAGCTCTTCTTTTCCTGGCTTGTCAGGGTAGCATCTCTTGAGTTTTCTTTGGCAGCTGTGTCCTAAGCTCATGGAGAAAATAACACAAAAGAATAAAGGTGGGGGGCCCCTGGGTGGCTCAGTCGGTTAAGTATCTGACTTCAGCTCAGGTCATGATCTCATGGTTCATGGGTTAGAGCTCCACGTCGGGCTCTGTGCTGACAGCTCAGAGCCTGGAGCCTGCTTCAGATTCTCTGTCTCCTTCTCTCTCTGCCCTTCCCCTCCTCATGCTCTGTCTCTCTCTCTCTCTCTCTCTCAAAAATAAATAATGAACAGTAAAAATATTTTTAGAAAGGAGAATAAAGGTGGGTGCTGGGGCAGAGGACTTAGAATTATCAGGGTTGGAACACCAGCTCTTTACTTTTGTTTATAAACTCAAAAAGAGCTGGGATTGGGCTCTATTTATTTGCCCGTGATGTGCTTTCTCACGTACAATGTGTGTGTTCACACGCCCCATCTTGGTGGGTCCTCACTGCAAGGCTGTGGGACACTTACTTATTAATCTTGGTTTGTGGCCGAGGGACAGGTCCAGAAGGCTTTGTCAGGGTGTCACAGCCAGGAAATGGCCAGGCCTGTCTCTGTGCTGTATTTCCTGACTCCAAGTCTGTGGGTCTTGTCAGGCTGTGGCCCCAGGATGCTTGAATGGGGTCCCAGGGCAGAGGGTCTGAAAAAGTGAGGAAGGTCTGATTTCATTTACACCAGATATCCAGAACAGGCAAATGTAGAAACAGAAAGTCGATTCTCGGTTGCCCAGAGCTGGGGAAGAATGGGGGGAAAGGAATGACTGCTTGTGGACATGGGGTTCTTTTTGGCAAGGGTAAAAATGTTCTAAAATTGATTATGTTGATGGTTGCCCGGCTCTGAACGTACTTAAAAGCCATTGTACACTTTAATTGGCTGAGTTGTATGAGCATGATGTATCAGTAGAGCTGCTCTGGTCGAAACAAGCTTGAGGAAGGCATTTGGGGGCCAGGAGCAGGAAGGGCAAGTGCGTGAGAAGTGCCGAGCTGGGGCCAGAGCTTGTGTAGGGAGCCTCTCTGGTCCAAGCAGAGGCTGCTGACTTCTCATCAAACAATTGCTGTTTCTCTGCCAGTTTCCGTCACCCTTCTGTTTGGGCCTGGGAGGTGATGCCAGACGGGATCACCGCCCTCATCACCCAGGCATCAGTGCCCTGAGGACCACCCCATAGGGCCTGTGGCATTGCTGGGGCCCTGGAGAGCCCGGCCACCTCTCCCTGGCCTCAGGCCTTAGCCATCTGGCCCAGCCTTTCCCTTCTGACCCAGGGCACTTTGCACATCCAACCCATACTGAAAAACAAAGTCTGATCCAGAAACTGCATTTGCCAAATAGGAGTGGATATAGCCAGTAACAACACATTCTGGTGTCTGATGGCCAGAATTCCGTGCACTGTCCTCTGGGGTCCCTGCCTAATGCCTTTTGTACCCCAGCCCAGTCTTTGACATAGCTCGGCCTGGATAGATTCCAAAGGAAATAGATAAACTCTGTTTTCCTTCCCATCAGGAAACGACTCTGTTCCCTGGGGATCTCTCCACCCAGGAGGTTCTGTTGGGACCCTTAGGTGCCCTTCCTGAGGGTGGGAAGGAGGTGGGGGTGTCTGGTCAATGCAGAGAGCTGGGGGCCGCAGGGAGAGGGTGGGTGGTACTTTGCAGACTCCTCTGACTTTGTCTCCAGGGAAAATAGCCTCTTTCATTCGCTGTAACTGAAACCCATAGCTGGCAGCTCCTTTCTTGGGTAGCCGCTGAGCGCAGACGCTGGGACTTAATTAGAGATGAAGGCGGGAGGGGAAATCCGAGAAGGGAAGGAAGCTGTGGGAAGTGGTACGTATGGAGGTGCAAACTGCCAAGTGGTCCAAGTGCCTGGGGAGCCAGAAGAGAGGCTTCGAGAGAGAATGGGAGAAGAAGGAGAGAGAATCCCGTCCCCTGATGGTAGGCTGACATCACAAGGTGACTGTAATGCATTCATGTTTTATTTAAGTTCTTAGAGTAGAAACTCAATTCCTTGGGATGGGGCAAAATGGCTCTTTTGAATTTCTAGGTAACTCAGGCACAAACCACGTTTCTGTTTCAAGCTTTGCAGGAAAAGAGGTTGGAGGTAGCTTTTGTCTCCTCCTTGTCTGTCCTGGATGGCTTTCCAGCAGTGTGTCTCAGCATCGACTCCCCACACCCCTGCACAGGCATGCCCACCAAACTGTGATCAGGTCCACAAGTAAAGCTGACTTTTGCAGCAACAGAATACGTGTCCTTTTTCCACTGGTTTGGGCATTGCGGCGAAGAGGGCGTACAAGCCGCTGTGGATAGGAAGTAGGAGGTTAATTCTCACGATCGACTTGAAAGACGTGAGAACTTGGCTTGGATAATACGTAGGAGAGCACAGAAAGGGCCATAAAGAACTCCACTCACACAGCGAGCCAGGCTGGGGTGAGGGGCGGTGTGGAGGGCCGGCCAGAGCCATGGGATTTCCACAGATGCTTTTAGAGCCCCTGCGTGACAAGTGTGACAGCTGGGCACTTTTATAGAAAGGGTGAGACTTGGTTCTGTTGCAGCAACAACTATGTGATTATCGCCAACTCAGTTCATGGTGCTTTATGTCTTTTTATTGCTTAAGAGTGTGTCATCGCAGCTTTTGTATTTGAAGGGGTGTTATTCTCAACCCAAAAAAGTTGAGACCCAGTAGTGTCAAAGAGCAGGTGGAATGTGTGATGACCCTAATAATTGCAGTGGTGGTTCGCATAGAAAACGATGCGGTGGGGGCCAGTGTCCCCTAGGGAAGGCTTCTGGGTTCTCAAATCCCAGAGTGGTGGCACCCTGATGTGGCTGCCATGCTCTTGTCATTGAGTGGCAGCAACAGGGTGTCTCCATGAAAGGGATGGATGGGTGTTCCTGGGCCAGGGGGCGGCCCTGGGGCTCCAGTGAACCGGCAGGTGCACAGTGACGCACACTGTATACACGCCCCGCCCCTGTGCTCCCGTTGTTTTGTTTCTTTTGTGGCTGGTTGTTATGGGTGGAATTGCATCCCCCAAAAGATACATTGAAGTTCTAACTCTCACTTCTTGGAATTAAGCCTTAGGTGGAAATAGGGTCATTACAAGATGTAATTCATTACCATGAGGTCACGTTGGAATGGAATGGACCTTTGGTCCAATATGACTTGTGTCCTTATAAGAAGAGGAGAGACAGAGACAGACACATGGGGAGCAGACTGCCATGTGATGATGGAGGCAGAGATGAGTGGTGCAGGCTGCCAGCCACGGAATGGCCGGCATTGCTGGCCGCCATCAGATGCCGGAAACAGGCAAGGAAAGGTTCTACCCAGAGTCCCAGAATGAGCCCAGCCTGCTGATGCCTTGATTTTGGACTTCGGGCCTCCAGAACTGTAAGACAATAAATGTTTTATTGTTTTAATTTTTTTGTTTGCTTTTGTTTTTATTTATTTGAGAAAGAGTGAGCAAGTGCACACAAGCAGGGGAGGGGCAGAGAGACACATACACAGAATCCAAAACAGGCTCCAGGTTCTGAGCTGTCAACACAGAGCCCAACGCGGGGCTCAAACCCACGAACCGCGAGATCATGACCTGAGCTGAAATTGGACACTTAACCGACTGAGCCACCCAGGTGCCCCAGTAAATGTTGTTTTAAGCCACCCAGTTTGTGTCCCTTGTCACAGTAGCCCTACAATAGTGATATACCAGCTCCTACCGTGCCTCACCATTGCTGCCTGACCTATATTTTTTCTTTAAAAATTCTTATACCTTCATGGAGGTCAGCGTCCAGGCCCACAGGCCTCCAGGCCATTCTTCCTCCTCAAGATGCTTTTGCAGTGCTCTGCTCCAGGCCCTGTTGTGTTTGTCTCTAGGGTGCTGATAGCGGGGACATCTTAATTTGCCCGTTTTCATGCTCCAGGGTGGGACTGCTGTCCTCAGAACTAGAACAGGGGTTTAACTTAACACTCTCTCATCAGATCCTCTCAACGATGCTTTCACACTGCTATTAACCTTACTTTTACAGACACTTTGGGTGAAATGATTTGTCAACCACCCAGCCCAGATCTCCCCATCAAGCCACAAGAGTCACTCGGGTCTGGCCTCCTCCCACATAGCCTAAAAGCTGCTGATGGGACCAGAGTCCACTTTCTCCTCATCTCAGAGAGAGCAGCTCACTAGCCTTTTTATCTCTGATGTTTGATTTGGAGATGTATTTGACATTTAACCCGAGGAAATGCTCCCTAAATCAACTATGCATTTAAAGCCTAGGAGGGAATCACAGAGGAGGGGATTCTGGGTAGGAGGTGAGGCTGCCTGGGGCGAACTACCACCTCCCAGGCCAGTTGGCTGCTTGGCCGTCCTCAGCAGGGCTCCAGGCTCTCTGAAAGCCTTCCTTGCAGCCACTGCTGCTTTTATGAGCGGAAGCTTTGGATTCGGGAGCCTGACCAGCATAGGCGGCGTGGCCCAGGCAGGCCCAGGCTGGCCCAGGCTGTGTGCCAGGCTGAGACCAAGCCCAGAGGACAAGTGTTGAGGCGCTTCTGAGCATATCCACCTTCTGTTTTAAAATGGGACAAGCTGACTGGGGAGTTTGGAAACTTAGGCTCCCCACTCCCACTAAACTTAGGACTTTGTAAAGTAAGAAAATAATAGGGAAGTGCATGGACTTTGGGTTTTGAACCCCAGCTCTGAACATGACCAGCCATGGGATTCTGGGCTGTATAACATAACATCTATAAGCTTCAGTTTGGAACTAGGTGACTTGTGGGGGGGCAGACACCTAACCTGAGACAGTGGTGACATGGCAGGGAGGGGGCACACCTAACTGAGACAGCTTGTGTGAAGAGTAATGTGACAGGGAGTGTGTCCTGGGGGCTCTTCTGTAGGATCTTGTCCCTGATTCAACACTTTCTGGTTCGGATCCCGAGTACTTACATATCCTTGAGCAAATCACCAAATTCCTCAAGTCTCTGTGTCTTCTTGTAGAATTGTGGAGAAGATGAAGTAAAACAGTGCCCACAAATTGCCCATCTGTGCAGTATCATGCTCTCTGTATCATGCTCTCCAAATTCACATCTGTCTTGTGGGCTGACAAGTGACTATTTTTAACCCTATGAAGAGAGGGTGGTTGGCCACCAAAGGCCTGAGAGTCATTCCAGAATTCCAAGTCCAGCCACAGAGCTAGATGAGGCTCTCAACTAGACTTATCCAGATGTTGTACCAGGAGGCAGTGACACAGCTCACAGGTGGAGTGGCTCTCAACTGGGGTTCTGTTGAACACCCTGGTATGCCCAGCACCCTTCACAGGGGAGTAAACCAATTAGAATCAATGGGTGGAAGTAATTTTGTTGTAACTGGTGGTAGACCTAGGATTTGAACTCTGACCGTGTAACTCTAGAAACTCCAGCAGGGGCTAGCACACCCTGCTGTCTCCCACCACCTCACAGATAGTGGCCAGTCCATAAATATTTGCTCAGTGAACGAAGGCATGCAAGAATGGCCCCCTTCCAGCTCCACCATTCAGGAAGGCTTTCCCTGGCCGTACCTGCCTTAGCGTGTGATCCAGCCCAGCTCATTGGTGCCCCGTATTATTCCTGCTGTCTAACCGGACCTGGCCAGGGCACGGGAGTTCGCTGAGATCAGACTTGGAGGAGATGGCTTTCGGCAAACAGCTCATTGGAGGAAAGAGCATGAACACCAAAGGAGCGATGATTCCACAAACACTGGCCAGCCTCTCGGGGAGATGCTGTGCCTTCTCTGGGGATGCAGAGGCTGGAAGCAAGATGCGCATTTGATAGATAATTCAGCTGCAGCATGAACCTGCTAATTAGGGTTGTGTTTATTTTGCACTACATAAAGCAGACTTGATGAACTGAGCCGGATGGAAACATGTCGAGGGAATAGTTCTTTCTCTCTGGCTGAGACTTGCTTTAACTCTCTTTGGGCCTGAGGGCCCTGAGGTCCTTTCTTTGCTGGACCAGAGAAGGCAGAAGGTTTCTGGCCAGGCACCTGGAGCCGGGCTCTCCTCTTGCTCAGGTGGCCCCTGGCTTTAGGGACCACTGGGATGATATGGCTGCCTCTAACCCTCTTATATGCCATGTACCTGGAAACAGACATGCATGGCAATTTTACCGGATTATGGCCCAGAAACTAACACCATACCATTTTCAGGCAAGTATGGTCATCTACAGATTAATTTAAACATGTTGCTGAAATCTAAAAAAGTTGTTAAAGGACTTACCGGTACCGAAGGGAACAAGCCATGTGATGCCTATAGCATGGCAAAATCCTCCCCATGGCCTGTGGCCCCCCTTGACTGTCTCTACCCCCTCCATTCAGCCCTTTCCCCATCCTCACACCCCAGTCTGTGCTCCAGCCACACTGCTTGCTTTCTGGTCCCATGCCAGCTCCTTCCTAGCTCAGGGTTCTTGCAAAACACTGTTCCTTCCTCTTCCTTCCTACCTTCTCCTCCTTCGGGGATCCCTCCCCTATTTTACTCTGTCTTTAGGGAGTCTAAGTGCAGGCCTCTTGCAGAGAACATGAGCTCCCCAGTAACGTGAAAGATGGTCCGGATTTCCGACAGGAAGAGCAGGAGAGCCCAGTGGTGTATCTCCAGGTATCCCTGGGTACCAGACATTCTGCTGGTTTCTGTCACGATCCGGCGTTCACAGGAGGCAGGGGTGTGGGCCTCGAGAGAGCAGAGGCCACTGCCAGCTGCCACTGCCATTTCATTACTCATCTGCTAATTGTGGCAAATGGGGATTTTACAGCTCCCCTGGCCCTCATTGTGAGCTGTGGCAGTGCTTTGATGGAGAAGGGAGGGGGGCGGCGGAAGGCTAGCCTGGAAATCCCTTCAAGGGGCCCATGTGTCTGCCTGGCTGGTTCTTGCAGGTCCTGCAAGTCTGAGGCTGGGTCCTATAACCATTTGGTGATGAGGCAGGGAGGGTAGGGACCCACAGGTTCCAAACCCTGTGTCCCCCATGTCTTCGTGAAATCGGCAGCTTGGATCATTCACATCTGGTGGTCAGTCATTCCCACTGGGCTGAAGAGAGTGCCTAGGTCATGTGTGGCTGCTGGGCTGACCTTCTGAGCGGGGTGGTGGGCGCCAAGGGTAGACACAAGACTTCCTGCTGGAGACCATGGATCCAGAGGCCAGTCCCCAGGTCCTGGGTGGCCATGGGGGACCAGAACAGCAGGGAGCAGGGCTCCGGAGAGCATAGGCTTAGGACCCTGACCAGCAGGACCTGGCTGGCTGCAAGTGGCAGGTCATCTTGGAGTCTCGGTTTCCGAGCCTGTAACATGGGAGAGTAATCCTCGCCTCTCTGGGTTGTGGGGAAGATGCAATTAGACAATGTGCATAAGTGCTTAGCAATGAAGGATGGCTTCCCAGAGCCAGTTGTCAGGTAGGGAGGAGATTCTCATGCTCTGCCCAGTGCACAGTTCCGTTCTTGGCTTATCTTACATGTTAGTGGGGCTGTTTGAGGAGCCCCCATCCTATCTGAGCTTTGCACTAATAACCATAATCGGAGCTGCCATTAGGGAGCACTTTTTAAATGCCAGAGCTTAAATAGCATATACAACCATGCAGGTCCTCTGAGATTCATTTCCCAGATGAGGATGCGGGAATCAGAGAGGATAAGTAACTTACCTAAGGTCACGCAGGGAGATGCAAACCCAGGACTCTGCCCGGCACGGGACCAGGGATCAGCTGGATCCTTCCTTTCTCTTTGGCCACTATCATTTGGTTCGTTTTTTGAAGAGCACTAGCCAACTTCATCTGTCCATCCCCTGCTCTGAGAGGTGGAATGCAGCAGAAGTTAAACCAGGTTTTGGGAGTTCAGACAGATGAGCGTCTGGATGGAACCAAGCCCTCACTAGCTGCATGGCTCAGACAAGTCATTTGCTCTCTTTGGATCACACTTCACTGTTTGCAAAGTGAAGATAAGGTCTGCTTTGCAGAGAGGTCACAAGGGAGTAGAGGAGTTCAAGGACATGCCAGTGCCCAGAAAGATGCCAGATCTCTGTGCCCTTCCTCAGGGACAGCTGTGCAGCTTGGAAGTCTCCACAGGGTCTCCTTCTGCAGACTAGCAAGAGGGTTGGGGGCAGACCGGACATGAAGCCAGAGTGGGCCCCTCTTAAAGACCTGCCCCTTTTCAGTCACCTCCATGCTGGGGCACCCACCACCTCATCCTTTTTAATAAAGAGAGGAATGGTCCACAGAGCTCCTGTTTCTATGGTTACAGAGTGTGGCCTCCAGAGGCTTCTGATTTGGTGATGAATGGCCCAGGGAAAGCTGCCTCAGACCTTCAAGGGGCTCACAGAGTTGGCCAGGGGGCCCACAGAGATGCCTCCTCCTTCAAACCTTTCTCACCAGCTGGGGGCATCTGGGCTCCCCATGTCTGACCCCAGCAGGAGCCCCTGAAGCCCTTCTCGTTCTCCCTGTGGTGTGCACTCAGGCTTCTGACAGTCGCTGGGCCCTCTACTGGCACCGTGTGGCCTGAATTTGCATGTGTCCAAAGGGCCTTTCTTCACTATAAAGCGATCTTTCCACATAGGAGAAAAATCATGAAATTTCTGAAGGGGGGAGTGCTGTGTTGTCCTGCAGGAGAGGAGAATAGGCTCTGTTCGAGCTGTTGTTTCATGTCTGTACTTAACCGCCCCACCCCGGCCCTGCCATGACTCCCCCGTGTCAACAAGATCAAGAATATGTGCCTGAGCTGACACTCAACGTTCTTCACGTACCCCGGCCCACCTCTAGGTCATACTAATAGTTATTATCGTTATGGGGAATAATGATGATTGTTGCTTAACATAATCAGTCATCTCCATTTGAGGCCTCACAAGGTGAGAGGCGATGTCCTGAGCACTTTGAATTATCTTGCTGAATTTTGATGACAACCACAGGAGGTGGAGGTTAGGTCCCCATTTTCCAGTGAGGAGACTGAGGCCAAGAGAGGGTAAGTCGAGAGGCTGTTGGACTCCAGAGCCCAGGCCTCACTCTGCAAGACCATTACCCATACATCTAAGGCTCTAATCTTCTCCTCCTTCTCCTGACCCGTGTCCTGTCTGCCTTCCGCCATCTTGCCTCACGCCTGCTCAGGCTTAAGGCTTCTACCAGGAAGGCCTTAAGAAGCAGCATGGGGTAACAGATAGGACTCAGGCTCCAGAGTCAGACACACCAGGGATTGGAATCCTGGCTGTACCACGTCCCAGCTGCCAAACTGTTTAAGCTCCTTGGGCCTCAGTTTCCTCGCCTGGAAAATAGGAGCATGGCATGGCCTCATTGATTTGATGAGTCAACATATGCACAACACCTGGTTGGTAACATCGGCTCACCTGTCCAAGTTCTGCCTGAAATTGGAGGCCCAGCTCCGGCGTCCCCTACATTGAGAATATCTCTGACTGATCCAATCAGTTGGCGTTTCTTCTTCTGAACTACTCTGTGCCACCACTATGTCCCTTGGTCATTGTATCACTTGAAGGAAGAGGCTGACATTGACCTAGTCCTATCCCCTGTATCATACAAGAGCATGATCAAGATTTGTGGAGTAATTGCCACAGGGCTTTTCACCATCTGTACATTGTCTTCCTTTCTAGAACCCTCACTCTGTACCCCAGGGTCTTGACTCAACTCCCTCATCCCACACTTGTGCCCCACCTTGCACAACTGCCTGTGTTTCCTCAGACGTCAGTGTTCTCTCCTCCCTCCTTGTCCCTCTGTCTGTATTGCCTACCTCCATTCTTTCCCTGGATCACTTTGCTACTCCTTTAAGATTTGGCTCAGGTAGTCTTTCTTCCTCTAGGAAGTCTTCCCTGATACTCCAGGGTGGCTAGATATCCCTCTTCTGTGTTCCCTCAGCCCCTCTGCTGACCTCTCCTAGCACTTGTCACAATGTATTTGCTGTATTTGTCCAGTTGTCTATCTTGACTGCTAGGCTGTGATCCCCTGGGGGCAGGGACTATGTCATGGTCATCTTTGGAACCCTGGCATTTGACACAGTGTTCACCATAAAGCCAGTGGTTGTTGAGAGGATGAGGGATGAATGGATGGATGAGTGCCTGGCTGAACAATTCTCAACACTTGCTATTTGAAGTGTCTGCTGACTGGCTTATGCACTGTCTGTGCCCATGATGTGACTCAGCCACTTTTGCC
Organism: Cryptoprocta ferox; assembly: GCA_028646485.1. Taxonomy (NCBI): domain Eukaryota; kingdom Metazoa; phylum Chordata; class Mammalia; order Carnivora; family Eupleridae; genus Cryptoprocta; species Cryptoprocta ferox. The sequence goes on along the minus strand of CM053575.1, from coordinate 37,730,504 downwards.
TTTGCATCCTGGAGACTGCGCCAGGCTGTTAGCGGACAGGACCCAGAACTGCAGAACTGTGTCTAAATCTGCATGTGCATTTCGTGCTTCCAATTCAAACCTTGTTCATTAGCTCCGCAATTAACAGCAGTGCCTAATGACAGATGGTCTGGCTGCGTGCTTGAACCCCTGTCTCCATGGTGGGCTTCGAGTAGGGCAGACATGTCTGGCAAGGTTGATGTTTTCATTGATCTAGCAAGTCTGAGCTCCCAGGGCAGCTGGCAATGGAAATAGTGAGCTGACGTCAGCGCCGGCATTAGTGGGGGCAGGGCCTAAAAGGGCCAGGCCTTGGAACTAGCACCTGGAAACGTTGGGAGCATATCCTGCTGCCGTTCTAATCCTAGCATTTTTTTTTTAAAGATCTGAATTTCATATTGGGGATCCCTTGATTTTCTTAAGCCACATAAGCTCTAGAGAATTCTCCAGGAGCTGGTGCCCTTTCCTATTAATTCCTTAGAAACTTCTGGGCTTTCTACAATCACTTTTTAGACTTATAATGATCAGGCCCCTTGGCTTAAGCTAACAGACACGTTGAGTTTAGTATTTGGAGTTGTGTAAGATCTATGTTTGTATAAACACAATTATATTTCAGTGACTTCAGGGAGAGAATTCTTTTTCCTTCCTGTTAATCCCTGGTTTCAATTGGCTCAGGGCTCAGGGGTTATTATTACCTAGTGAATGATATTCATTTCTCCATGAAAGAAATATCAGATTGGCATTCAAATGGGTGTCTTGGTCATAAAGTCAAGCCAGAGTGTAATATCCTAAACCAGAGTAGGTTTCACAGAGCTGGAATCCATCCCAGAGTTATCCTGCTATCTACCCTGAGATACAGCTAGAAAGGATCTTCTTGTCCATCCCACCCCCCTTCCCACACATACAGGGATACTAGGACCCAGAGAGGTACACTGATTTGCCCAAGAACACACAGCAAGCTAGTGGCCCACGTGGAGCCTCTTCCCTGCACCGTGTTTCAGATCATCAGAAATGCTCAAGCTTTGCCATGTGCCAACGTTGAACCACTCTGGCAGGTTCTTTACCAGATATGGGATATGCTTTCTTCATGGCCTGTCAACAAACTCAGACTGAGTCAAACGGAAGAGAGGGTGTGGACTGAGGAAGGCTGTGGTCTGTTGTTAGTCATGCAGAAAGCACACATCTTGTTTTGAGAGGTGTTGACAAGGAGCCCTGCTAGAGAAGAATGTTAGCTACGGTTGAAGAGCTCCCCAGGAGGTAGCATTTGCACTGTGGCACTTGTCTTGGGTGGGTGGGGGGGCTGCAGGCAGAACTGGGTCCCATAAGTCCTGGTAGGAGAGATGCCCATGGTGTAATGACCCTCCCTCAACGCGTCTTCTTACCCAATGGACAGGCTTCCTGGAGAGAACCTTCCTGTGCTTCCTGAGCTCTGTTTGCTGTAGGAGCTCTCACTTTCTTCCCTCATTCATCTGTAATCCTAGGCATTGATCCGATGACCTGCTGAGGTCACTGTGAGGAAGAACCTTGGTCCTCCTAAGGCTTCAGCCTTATGTGTAGTTTGTCATCAGAGGACAGAGGAAAGGATTCCTGAGACCAGTGTCTTAGAGCTAAGGCCCAGGTGGTCTTGGTGACCCATGGACAGGTCCCACCTCCCTGATAATGTTCCCCACCTCCCTGTCAGGGCATGCCAAGGTTTAGGTGGGCATTGTAAAATGTCCTGCGAGAAGGGTTCATTCTCTCTCAGCATCATGCTGAGAATGTCCACGGCCTTATTCTCAGTTGTCACTGGGGCAAACCTGCCCTTTCTTTGTCATTTTATATTTTTTTTAAGATTTTTTAGTTTTTCAGTAATCTCTACACCCAACATGGGGCTCAAACTTACAACCCTGAGATCAAGAATCACATGCTCTACCAACTGAGCCAGCCAGATGCTCCTGTCTTTGCCTTTGTCTTTTATTTTATTTTATTTTATTTTATTTTATTGGTCTTTGTCTTTTTAGAAACTTGTCCCAGGGCCCTATAGCTGAAGGAGCATTCAGGCACACATTCCCCTCTTAGGATACAAAACTGTGATCAAAATTTATCCAATCCCAGGGACATTTTCTCCTTTTCTTCTTGGAAGACAGTTTTTTTTTTTTTAAATCAAAGTATAAAGGTAACAGGAAGAAAGTTTGATAGGAAAACTATTTCTCTTATAATCCCCTCATTTTATCATAATAATTTTTCCTTCCGGTCTTTGCATGGGCATATAGATTTCACATAATTCTCACTTTAGTATAAATATATACTTTGCATGACACTATGCAAAAATAACTTTGTATTTATAAAATTTAGAAAATTCATTTTACATGCTCTATTAGGTCTCAGAATAAGCTTTTGTTCCTTTGTTTAACAAAGTGCCCTTGAACAAAGCAGAAGTTTATTTCTCTGTGATGTGAGAACCCAGAGATAAGCTTTTACCTTTATAACTCTCATTACCACTGCTACTAGTATTAGTACACTCCCATCCCACTCCGCTCCCACTACTACTACTGTTACTAGCCAGCTGTCATTGGGTAGTGCTGTGTCCCAGGTCATGTGCTCTGTGCTTGACATGTGTAGATTCCTTCTAATCCTGACCTTCTCCTTTGGAGGATTATTATTCTGGTTTCGCAGATGGGAAAAAGTCATCCTCCCAGGGTGCCTCAGCTAGCCTGCGACAGAACCAGCGTAGGACTTCAGATGCTCTGCCTCACAGTCTTTGGGTAACATGATCACCAAGACTGGAAGGGCCACAGATAGGATCCGGGCCGGAGTGACCTGGCCAAATGGTCCAGCCTTGGTCGCGGTGAGATCTAGAGTCTCCACGGCTGGAAGGAAGCAAGGCAGATGCCTGGGGTGGTGGGGAAGGACTTGAGGCTGGCTTTGGGGACTGGTTTCGGGGAGCTGGGGAGGAAGGGCGTGTTAGTCAGGGTTCCAGATGACAGGAAACAAGAAGCAGTCCTGCTACAGTAAGGAAATGAATTCACTGATAGGATTGGAGGCAGCTCGTGGACCTGCCAAGAGGCTGGAGGCCAGGCTTAGGAACGGTCAGGCAGGGCAGACTCAGAGGCAGTCCGCTCGGGCTACCACGGTGGCCCTGACCCCATCGGCTTGCACGGCTGTCTCCCATGGGCAGTCTGGCTGCAGTCCTCATCACAGCTGCCACGGCCACTGCTGGACACGGAACGTGGCTTCTGCTGCTTCTGCCACGCCAGCGCCATGCTCCTCCTGGTCCCTAACTCCTGTACGCTTTAATCAGGTACAACCCTGAGGCTGAACGGAACGACTTCATCTTTGTCTCTAATGAGTTTTTCTGCTTCTCTCAAATGAAAACTCAGAGAGGTCCCCTGATTTGTCCACGCACTGCTAGGTATGTGTTATGTCGTTCGAAATCACAAAGCCCAGTCTCAGGTCTGTAACTGGGATGCCCGGTCCTGTGTCCCAGCTCCAGGTCTGCGTGTGGTTTAGAGGGAATCTCCACTTCTCCTTCCAGGGCCAGAGTCAGGGCCAGCCCTGTGTTGGGACGTGGGTAGGATCAGACTCTTCTCCCTCTGTTCTCCCTTCGCCCCCGGTTTACAGACTGTGGGCTCCAGGCGGGGCCGGAGAGAAAAAGGGGAAAGTAGGAAAGGGAAGTTCTCACTATTGTGGCAGCCACCTTTGGGCTCCTCAGTGGGGCCAACCCTTAAAGCTGCCTCTGCCGCAGGACTCCAGCACACTGTGTCTCGGAGACCCCCGTGTTGCTCCTGCAGCTCCTGGACTTGGCTGCTCGCACTTGATCCTGAAGGCCCTCCTGGCCGGGCGCCCCGCAGGAAGCCTGAAGCTTTCTTTCTGCTGACGTCCGTCATATCCCCGGCCAGCTCTTCCTGCACAGCTACCCTTCCACATCGGGAGCACACCATTTTGGACCCGAAAACCCTAGGAATAAGGCAACAGAAACTCTTCTTTGTTCCAAAGTGTCCCGTATGACCAGTATTTCTGTAGAAGTCCCAAGTCCCTGAGGTTCATGTCCCCTTAACCACTGCTGGGCAGGGAGCGTTAGTTTTTGCTCCATGCAACAGCATCTCTGTCTGTCTGTCTGTCTACTGATAACCTTGCTCCCTTGCCTTTAATTTTCTCAGACTGGTGTCAGGCACCAGCCCAGTGAAGCTCCAGTGGACGTGGTTCAAGCTCTCCAGCACATTGAAACCACCTTCTCTAAGCTTGAGGTGGTGGCCCCCTCAGCCCCCACTGCTTCCCCCCCCCCCATAGCCTTCTTCAAATCCAGGACTCTCTTGACTTTATCAGACACTGACCATGAACTTCTACATCCTGGCCTTCATGACACTATGCAAAATACGCAATATCTTTTTGTCTGTCTTAGGGTCTTGGCTGAAATGTACTCTTAGTCCTGATTCACAGGCTGGGCTGGTCCCTTCCTAGTGGTGAGGACTGTCTCCCACCGGAACTCCTGCAGTGGAGAGACCCTCAGCATTCCCTGACTCTCCCCTGTGGGCCAAGAGCAGCCAGGTCACAGGGAGACAACCCCCTCCTCCTCACCAGTCCTGAGGATTAGGCTACAATTGTTTCTCTTAACAAATGGCTGGGGCAGGGGAGGGGGATGTCTCTAGGAGCTTTGTGCAAGCAAACCACGTCCATTCATTCATTCGCTGCTCTGTGATCCGGTGGCAGACATGAAGGATTAATAACTTTTGCATCAAGGAAACATAACACACTCTTAGTGCCTGTCCCCCCCGCCCCCCGCCCCAGGCCAGCTGCACTTTTCAATCTTAGAGAGGGCCAGGGAGCAGCAAAGGAAATGAAAGAGCAATGGTAGAATGAAAAAGAAACAAGAAGAGGGTGGTTTCAATGAAGACCTTTTGCATGAGCCCGCTGTAAATCTGCCATGGTAGATTCTGGGCATTGTCCCCTCCCCCGCACTTTGTGACAATAATGAGAATTTTGCAGTTTAGGGGCACTGCTGAGTGGGCAGTGCGCATGGTCACATCTTTTATTCCATCCTTTGCTCAGCCTACAGACGACTATATTTCTAACATGCACAGTATGACTTCCAGAGGTCTGAAGCCCCATCCTCCCAGCCCCAAACCAGGGATGAACCTGGCAGTGCACAGAGTCGTTCAGGAGCATATATTGTCTCCCTTCAGGATGGAGGCTGTTTCTCTTAACCTTGAGGCTGCCAAGCAGAAAGGCTATGAACACAGTGGATCCCGTGTCTTTGGATTTCACAGACCAATAAAATTTCTTAAGGCTGGGAAGAAACTTATTTTGTCAAGTAAGGACATTGAAGAAAAAAAAAACTTAAAAAAATGAACATTTCCTAGCACCATTATTTCGTAAAAGAAATAATCTTAGCGTGCGTGTGCGTGTGCACATGCACGCACACACACACACACACACACACACACACACACACACACACCAAGCAGGAAGGAACGTAATCTCAGGATAAACAACCCTTTATGTTAAAATGAATTTAGACTTTTGTCTGAAAAGTCCCACCACTGTCCATACTTCTCTCATTTTGTTGACACATTAAAACTTCACTGTGGTCTGTTCCTTGGATGAAAGGTTAGAAAGCATGAGCTAGAGTTACTGAATTAGTCACAAGGTTAAGTGCAGTCATGTATACAAACGGCTGCCGATCGCTGCACTTACTGATGTCAATGTGTAACACACGGGTGTGGATTACCAGGTTCTCCCTGGCCACTGGGTTTGTGTGGAGATACACATGGCTCCCTGACCTCAAGAGAGTGTGTACCTGGGTCTGGGATATGGAAATGTCACCTCCTCAGAGAGGTCCTCCCAGACCACCCCATCCATACTGGCAGCTGAGACCCTCCCCCTCACCATCCCCAGTAATTCTCTAATGCGTCACCTTTTTTCTTTTTCTTCAGAGCCCTTGCCTTCATGGAAATTGCCTTGTTCGTGTCTTTGTGTCTTCCTTTGTGGCCCATCTCTGCTCTCTAGAATGTAAGCCCTGGGGGTGTATGAACCATTCCCTCCTGATTCACCACTGGCGCTCCCATGCAGATAAACGGGGCTCCCTAGGGCGATTGGGGTAGGCTGGGATCCTAGGGTTAGGGCCAGGGGGTGGAATGGAGTGCCCCATTCTCCTGGGCCTCCTCGCCCTGTGCGTAACCTCCTCAAGTCACTCAGCGACCAGGTGAGGAGACTGGAGGACACGCCGCTATGAAGGGCTGATCTGGCTTCGGAGTCACTGGAGTTCCAGTCAGGAAAATAATTCAGAGTGGCACAGTAGTGTTTCTTTAGGGAAAGAGGAGGGGGAAATGTGTTCTCTACCATTTAGTCCCTTTGCTGAGAATGTAGAGGTTGCTGGAAGGTCATGGGCAATATTTAAGACAGAAAACTGCCAAGGCTCCCCACTGTCCTCCCTCCAGTGGAAGTGAGCGAGCCCAGCAAAGCACACTGGTGGCAGTGGGACGAACACCCTCACCAGCTCACGTTGGAAGTGGTCAGAGAGGTCTCAGGCAGGAGGACCGGAGCCTGGCATTAGCATCCCAGTCACCCTGGCAGGGAGGCAAGTGTGGGGACTGCCTCTGTGTGGGGCTGGGCGCCGTGTGGTTGTTTCTCAGGGATCGTTGTAGTTACAGAGAAGTGATTGCAAGCTCCTTCCACTGGTGTAGCTCCAGGAAGTCAGGCTAAGGTGAAGCTCAAAGCCACACCCTTGGCGTTAGGACCCAGGGAGTGAGCTCTGCGTTTGTGGGAGAAGCCAGTTAGATGGTAATCACATGGGTTAATATTTGCTTAGAATTTGCCATGTGCTGTATGTATGTGCACCAGAAATGCTTATAACAATCATATAAAATAGATGTGATCATTATCTCCTCTTCATGTGTGAGAATACCGAAGCTCAGAGGGGTTAGATATGTCCCCTGAGGTCACATTGCTGATGTATGACTTTGCGGCAACTTGAATCCCAGGCTGCCCCACTCTTCGCTCCCACCAAGTGTATGCACACCTCTGAGCTCACCTCCAACATGCCCTGGTTTGGTGACAAGCCTCAGAACTCCAACTCTAGAGGTTGGAGAATCCCAAACAGGCTCCGCGCTGTCAGCACGGAGCTCACCATGGGGAGCCTTGAACCCACGAACTGTGAGATCATGAATGAGCTGAAATCAGGAGTCAGACACCTAACTGACCGAGCCAGCCAGGCACCCCTGTGCAGGTGTTTAGTGAGCATTAACTCATTTAATCCTCACTACAGCCCTGAGAGGTACATATTCCCATCCCCATTAATGCAGATGAGAAACAGACTCCGAGAGTTTGAATGAATCTTCCAAGTCACGCAGCCACAAAGCAGTTGATTCAGAATTTGAACCAGGTTTGTCTGACCTCCGTGCTTCCTTGAAAGCATCGTCCTGGGGGAAATAATTCATTCAAGAAATATTTATGGAGCACCTACTATATGCCAGGCACTGTCCCAGAGGGTAGCGGTTAGGTACTAAACAGGAGAGACAAAATCTTTGCCTTTGTGGGACTCACATCCTGGTGGAGAAAACAGATAATAAATGCAGAAAGCAATAACTGTATGTAATTTCCGTGAATTATAAGTTATTTAAAAAATTAAACAGAGTAGGGCGCCTGGCTGGCTCAGTCAGTTAAGCGTCTGACATCAGCTCAGATCACGATCTCATGATCTCTGGCTCTATGCTGACAGCTTAGAGCCTGGGGCCTGCTTTAGATTCTGTGTCTCCCTCTCTCTCTGCCCCTCCCCTGCTCATGCTCTGCCTCTCTCTCTCAAAAATAAATAAATGTTACCAATTAAAAAAAAAATTAAGCAGAGTAATGAGGCAGGGGTGAGGGTGGTAGGGAGCTGCAGGGGCCGGGCAGCCTGTCTTAACCACATGGCCCCCTCCAGCAGCACGCTGAGTGGAGGCTGTAGGTGGGCAGGGCAGCAGGGGACCAGTGCGGAGACGATTGTTATAATCCAGGAAAGGGACGAGGGTGGCTTGGATCAGGGTGGTGGTGATGGTGGTTTGGTGGGAGGTGGGTGGATTCAGGATTTATTTTGAAGGGAAACAGCAAGATTTGTTGATAGATTGGATGTAGATTAGGAAAGAAAGTGAGAGGTCAAGGGTGACCCCCAGATTTGGGGCTAAACAACTATGAGGATGGAATTGCCAGGTGCCGAGATGGCGAAGGCCGGAAGGTCAGGAATTCAATTTTATTATTTGTGTTTGAGGTGCTTATCCCCCATCCAAGGGGAGATGTTGAAAAGCCATTGTGATTTATGAGTCTGGAATTCAGAGGGTGTTCTGCAGGAAGCATGTACCATATTTCATCAAATATAAGATGCCCCTGACTGAGACCACCATTATTTTATGTCCTACTATGAAAAAGCACTGCCAGTTAAACTAGGGCACATCCCAACTTCAAAGATATTAAAATGTGTCTTAGAATCAACAGGATGTAGTCAGTTTGGGAGTTTCCAGGATAGAGATGGTGCTAAAGGTGTTGGGAATGAAATCACCAAGGGCATGATGGAGTCTAGAGAGACAAGAAATGGAAGTGTAAAGACTCTGCCCATAGGCAGCAGAATTCCCAGCAGGCACCCTCGTGGCCCCGTTCCAGCCAAACGCAAAGTCAGGAAGGTAAAGCTCTTCCTCACAGGCAGGGGCCGTCAAGCCCCTCCCTGTGAGGCTCCAGTCTGAGGACGCGGGGGGACGCGGGACTCAGAGTCCAGTCCAGAGTCCAGCACACGACATCGCCTGGCTCGGGTACGTGGCATTGTCCAGAAAGCCTCACCTGGCTTCAGTCCTGGCCTCAGTTTCCTCATCAGTGACACATGCATATCATGTCTGCTCCACCCTCCTCAAACCCAAAAACAAGCCAGTCTCTTTTCTGGGCCTCAGTTTCTGCCCTTACAAAAATGAAAATGTTGGCCAGAGGAATCACCAAGCCCCTTTCTAATTCGGGCATTGTGACAATAACACTAGCGGCGGGGCTTTGAGCGTCTACAAGGTGATTCATAGAATTGTTAAGCATCAGAAACAACCATTCGGCCTTCTTGGGAGAAGGTCGGATCACCGAGAGCCCAAATACCTGTTGCACTGTGCTGGTCAGTGATCACCCTCTGGGTGCCCAACCTCGGGAGCTCTCTCTACTTTCCAGACCATGTAAGGGGCATGAGGGCTCTCTTATAAATCTCACATCCAGCAGCCTGTAGGTTTTGTCAGTTGTGACAGTCGCTCAGAAGCAGAAGTCACCAAGGCTTTGAATGGCATCCAATTTCCATCCTGAAATCCCACAAATACTGCTAAGGCAAACACGAAAATGGCCAAGAACAAACTAGCAGGGGCTCCAGACCCTGTATTGTATGGCACCCAGTTCACTGCCAGAGAGCCATGCGAGCGTACAGTGTCTGCACGTCACCCCAGTAGCCCTCAAGTGCGGGCCCCGTAACCTCTGTTCCCAATGGAGTTAGCGCCTGTTCTACCCTCTCCCGCCGTCACCTCCCCCTGGCTCCCTGGCTCCGAGGCTACTTCTCAGGGCTGGAAGTCCCCACACTTCTGCTAAGTACTGTGTTCCAGGTGCATGCAGGGGGGGGGAGGGGGTGCCATCTGTGGATATTGATGCAACCTTCACTGGTGGCTGCTGTTCCCAAGCTGTTTTACAAAACTGGAGCGTGTGGCTTGGAAAGCCTTTCTGTCCAGTTTTGATCCCTTCAAGAATTTGCCACAGCCTCTATCACACCTCCCTTTTTCTTGAAGAAGAAAAAATATGACACAGAGTTTTACTTTTCTAAAAATTTTTTTAATGGTTCTTTGAGAGAGAGAGGCAGAGCACAAGGGGAAGAAGGGCAGAGAGAGAGAGAGAGAGAGAGAGAGAGAGAGAGAATCGGAAGCAGGCTTCAGGCTCTGAGCTGTCAGCACAGAGCTGGACGTGGGGCTCGAACCCATGAACCGTGAGATCATGATCTTAGCTGAAGTTGGATGCATAAGCACCCAGGCAGCCCAAAAAGTTTTACTTTTTTACACTGTAAACAAAAAAGGCCATTCAAGGTAAGTAAATTATTAGTCTCATTTCACAAATGAGGTAGCTGAGATTGAGAAGTGGGGCAGGCCACTTTGGAGCCAGGCTGCAAAGCTGACTATTTAAAGCCAAGGTCTCTGGATTCCAACCAAGTCCCCTGCCCCCCTGCCGGGACTAATGTGTAATTCTCGAACTAAATGTAGTAGCATCGTGGCCAGCGCCCACGGGCATCCCCTTCCTGTAATATGATAAAAGAACTTCAGGGTCTTGTCCCACATAAATGAAGAAGGTAATTTATTTCAGGGTCTCCCGTGCTCTTATAGAAATGGAGTGGCTCCTGGAAAGGTGAATAGAAAAAGGGGCAACTGACGCTGGGTGTAGAGGTAACTCATACCCAATCCTGTGGGCTCACAGACCAGTGCTCTCATAGACCACATTTTTACATGTCAAGGGCCAGTGTCCACACAGAGTGGTGCTGAATGGGGTTCCCTTGGTCAGCGGGGCTGGCAAAGTTTGCTTGATCGTGCAGAGTTTGTCATGAGAAGGTTTCTTAGGCAGGAGGTGGGAGGGAAAACCTGGATTTGAGTGAGTTTGTGTGATGGGGCAGAGCTGACTGTTGGCCTAGGCCCGGAGCTGACCAGGGTCGGTGGCTGTCGGCACCTGCATCGGGGTGGTAGTGTAAATCTTGGCCCTGGGGGGCTGTCCTATGTATTATAGGATGTTTAGAAGCACCCTTGAACTCTACTGGCTAGATGCCAGTAGCGGCCCCCCAACCCCAGTTGAGACAACAAAAAATACCTCCAGGCATTGCCCGGTGTTCCCCAAGGAGCAAAATTGCACCAGCCCCTTCTCCAGGGTTGAGAACCATTGGTGTAAGCAATTTCCTTACCCCCGAAGAAGATCATCAGCTGACTGCTTCCTTGCGTGTCCTGGGGACTTCCTGGGAATTCTCCACGTGGCATGTGACCGCAGGGCAGAGTGAAGCTGGACTCCAGTCTAACTAGGTTCTCCCTGTCCTTTTCTGAATTGTCCTGCCAGAGCCACCTCACAGCGAAACCTTCTCTGGGACAGGGGCTTTCTCCCACTCCCCTCTATCTCCACCAGGCACCTTCTCCTTATCCTCAAACACACCAAATGCGTTCCCACCTTGGGACGTTTGCACTCGTTCTGCCTATCCATGTGTGAGTCCTTCTCATCATTCAGGTCTCCATTCACATCGTATCATCTAATGGGCCCTCCTGATTATCACTCCAGTTATGACCTATTGTATCTCTTTGCTTGAGTTCCTTCAGAGCATTTTCCACACGCTGGTATCATCTTGTTCATTAATGTGCCAATTGGTTTCTTGCCTTCCTCCCCCACTGGACTATAAGCTCCCCAAGGACAGAGACCTGGTCTAGTCCGTTCCTGGCTGTATCCACAATGCCAGCTGCCATGCATTGGCTCGTTGTTGCTTGAACGATTTTGGTGAGCACTTACTAAGCACCTACTCTGTGCCAGGCACTGTGCTAGGGGCTGAGAATGTCAAGGTGAATAGCACAGTCCCTGCCTCCTGGGAGCTCATTGCCTTGTGGAGGGAGAGCAATGAAGAGAGTGAGGTTAGGGAGGTATAGGAGCATGGAAAAGGAGCGGGTAAACCTGCCTGGAAGGTGAGGAAAGATCTCTGGGGAAGTACTTAGAGGGAAAAAGGGAGCGCACAGCAGCCACACAGTCATGGGCATACAGGGGGTCACGGATGATGCCTAGGGGAGAGGGAAGGAGTATAGCCCAATGCTGGGCGCAGCAGGAAGGCCAGTGTGACATCTGACATGGCAGAAGGTGACGGTGTGGAGCACACGAGGCCTGGAATCCCATATGAGGAAGTTGTGATCTTATCCTGTGGCAAACAGAAGCCACAGCGGCAGCGTAGGCTCCTGGTTGAGAACTCCGGCTGTGAAGTTCGTTTCAGATCTTGGTTCAAATCCTTACTCTGACACCACCAACTGTGTGACTGTCCCAGAAATGTCATGCCATTTAACCTCAACTTTCTCATTTTTGAAACGGGGTTAACATTTGCCTAGTTGGGTCGTTGTGAATGGCAGACGAATGCTTAGTACAGTGCCTGGCGCATAGTAAGTACTCAGGAACTCATCGCTCTTCCTCCTGGTGTGGTTAACAAGGAGTCATTGGAGGTGTCCCAAACAGACGAGGGATATGACAGATCAGCATCTTAGCAACATTGCTCAAGCAGCGGTGGGAAAAGCAGGTGAGATGGGAGCCAGGGAGGACCGTTGGGAGGTTGCTGGAATGAAAAGGGAGGCAGGGGAGGTGGGAGGGGGTGTGTGTCGTAGGACCTGGAGCATCTACTGTGGCAAACTGCAGTGTCAGGAGGTATTGCCATACTCCACCCCTCCAAGGAAGGGCATGGGGTGTAGAGGAGGAGCCCCCGAGCCCAACAGGTAATAGACACCTAGGTGAGGACCAGGTGGGGACTACGGCTCAGCCTGACCCGGGCTCCCTCAGCAGCTCACAGCTTCTGCACCCGTGGAAGATGCAGCCCGCCCTGCATTTCAGACAGCTCTCACCGTGAGAAGGGGTGGCTTGCCGTTTGCATGGGTGATATACTTTTAATTAAAATGGTAATCATTTGAGCACTCCTTAAAGTTTTACTTGGGGAATTTGCCTTCTTGCAAGCTCTGCCCTAATTAGCATTCCCTTTATCTCTTATTAATAAATTATATCTCAGCAGTTTCCTCCACCTCCTTTGATCACAGAGTCTCAGCAATTCTGAGCCAAACTCCATTCCATGTTGACATTCAGGGTGCAATAGACCCACACGTGGAGTTTGAGAATTCGGGGCCTCGACTCCCAACAACATAGGGATCCATCTTGGGATCCATCTTCTTGCTGCCCAGCCAAGCCCCAGGCAAGCACACAACATATGTGCCTCTGAGGTCAAGAGTGCAGGACCCCATGGGGGCAGACCTTTTGAGGAAGGACCGAAATAGGCCCAAGGCAGTGGCCACAGATATATTAGGAATCCAGGACCATACCTAGGAAAACAGAAGCAGAAAAGATAGTGGGGTAGCTCACAGGCTTCAACCTCAGGCTCAGAAAGGTTAAATAATCTGACTTGGGTCACGAATCCAGGTAGTCAAAGGGAATCAACAGAGACTCACATTTACTGGGCATGTACTATGTACCAAGTCCTGTGTGAGGTGCTTTAAGCGCATGGTACTGTTCCAAGCCATCTACAGAAGTGTAGACAGTTTTGTTTCCAGTCTCCAAAAGAGAAAACCAAGTCTTGGTAAAATTGACCAATGTTCCTAAAGCAACCCAGCTGGTAGGAGATCCACTGGCATTAAAGTCAAGGTCTATCCAACGTCAAGGACCTCTCTCTGTTGACTGCACTATGCTGCCTGCATTAGAACCAAGATCTCCTGGGTTGCACCCCACTGACCTGTCTTTTAAGGCCTCTGGAGGGTGTGCTGGCCCCTTATGCTACTCAGGCTGTGGTCCAGAGACCAATACCATCAGCATACTTGGGGTCATGTTACAAATGCAGAATCTCTGTCCCCAACCCTTCATTCATGTGAAGAATCTGCATTTTGACAAGACCCTCAGGTTGTTCCAACACTCATCAAAGTTTGGGAAACAACTTAGAGATTTGATATTTGTTCAGTACCTACTACTGATCTGCACAAGCCTTCCAAGGTCAATGTTATGACCACTGAACAAATATGGAAATGTGTTTTGACTTCTTCCAGGCCTTATACTCAGTTAGTGGCAGAATCCAGGGCCCTAGCCCTGGCCCTGCCCTGGATTCTAGAAGCTGAGGTCTAAGATTATCCCATATTTTCAGGTTGGTGTCCTTGGGCTTCAGGAAGATGGTGATGGCTACTGAGAGCCATTGTTAGCATTCTTCAAAGCCCAACTAGTATCTTCTACTTCATCCTAGTTAGACTGTAGGGACATGAACTCAGGCACAAATGTCTTTGTTTCTGGCCAGAATTATAATTGGCCACATGGAAACTGGTTATTTCCTGGAGAAAAGGGGTTTGGATTGGCAATCATACGTGTCCTTGATTAATGAAAAATGGAGACACAAATTAATTACCTTTCAAAAATTTGACTTGTATAGGAGACAATGGCTTTCAAATTGCAAGGTTCACAGTGGGAAGGAGATTATAAAAGGAGTCCCTAGGGGTCTAGTAACAACTTTTCATTTGTGTTGAAGAAGAAAGCCAGTGGACCAACGTCACTAACCATCAGGGAAATGCAAATCAAAACCACAATGAGCTATCACTTCACACCCGTTGGAATGGATATTATCAAAAAGACCAGAGATAACAAGCGACTGGAGAGGTTGTAGAGAAAAGGCAACCCTCATGCACCGTTGGCAGGAATGTAAATTGGTGCGGCCACTGTGGAAAATAGTAAGAAAGTTCCTTAAAAAACTAAAAACGGAATGACCATATGATTGAGTGACTCCACTCCTGGGCACTTTGGATAAATCCAAAGGGAATGAAGACACTAACTTGAAAAGGTATCTGCGTCCCCATGTTCACAGCAGCATTATTTACAATAGCCAAGACATGGAAACAACCTGTTTATTGATGGATGAATGGATAAAGAATACGTGGTCCATGCACACATGCACATGTGCACGTACTGGAATATTAATTCAGTCATAAAAAAGAAGGAAGTCCTGCCATTTGTAACGCCATGGATGGATCTTGAGGGCATATGCTAAGTGAAGTAAGTCAGACAAAGACAGATGCTGGATGACCTCACTCATATGTTTACTCTGAAAAATCCAAACGCGTAGGGAACAGACTAGTGGTTACCAGAAGTGGGGGTGGGGATTAAGGGGAATGTGTGAAGGTGGTCAAAGGGTACAAGCTTCCAGTTCGAAGATGAATAAATCCTGGGGATGTAATGGACAGTGTGGTGACTATCATTAACCATGCTGTATTGTATATTAGATAGTTGCTAAGAGAATAGATTTTAAAAGTTCTCATCATGCAAAATATAATTACATGAGATGATGGATGTGCTAACTAGACTTATTGCAGTAATCGTTTTGTAAAACATACAGATATCAGATCATTACATTGTACTCCTTAAACTTAAATGGTGTTACATGTCAATTTTAGCTTAATAAGCCTGGAAAAATAAAAATAAAATTTCCAAGTTAAAAGAAAAGAAAGCCCATAGAACTGCAGGAGTATGGTGGCATGGGCACTGCCACATGTGGTCTTTTTTCCTCACTTGCCCCATAATAATTGCAACAGTAACAGCAACATATAATATTAATAATAATAATAGCATCCAATATGAAAAAACTGTCCACCCTGTGTTCGTTGATGTTCTAAGCCAGCCTCCCAAAATTTCTGAGGAAGGTCTAGAATTAGATCCATTTATCACCCCCATTTTGCAGCTGAGGAAAGGGGAACTCAGGGAGAGTATGTGACTTGCCCAAGGAAACTGACCTGATAAATAGTGGAGCCTGGATTCAGACCCATCTCCCACGTACCCTTCTTTCCACAGCACCCTGCCCCTCCTGCTGCTTGGCTTCTGTTTGCGATGCCATTGAGGCTGACAGCTATACTTGACATTTCAGAGACGGGGCTCTAGAATTGGCCATCTGTCAGCAGCCACTAAGTGGACTTTTTCTTTTCCTTCTGCTCTTCAGTGAATTCTGGATATGGTCACCTTTGCTCTCTATGTCCAGACTGGCTTCTCTAGTTCTGGACACAAACTCACAGCTCTTTCAGATCTAGTCCAAGTGCCTTTTTCAAGTCAGATAGACCTGGATTCAGGTCCTGGCTTTGCCACTTTCTTTGTGACCTGAGCAAGTTACTTCATCGTCCTAGGCTTCAGTTTCTGTAAAATGGAAATAACGATAGCACCTGCCTCATAGTGGTGAGGATGGAGAGGTAGTATATATGTGAAAGAATTAGCCTGGAGGTTGCATCTTGCAGGGAAAGCACCTGAGTTCCAGAGGAAGGAGCAACGTGGCAAGGTTTTGAGGCTTCTCAGGGGAGGGGCCAGAATCCAGGCCGGGGTCACTTACCTCACTGCACCTTCTGCACCATTTGTGCTCTGCAGTGGGTTTGATGGCACAATGCCACGCAGAAAGCCACTCAGATCATTGGAGAATCTCAGTTTACTTTTTGGTTCCCATACCTTTAAGTACCGTTGACATTGGAAGGGCCCCGGTGAATTCAAGTAAGGCAACTGAGCTAGAGAAGGTGACTTATCTAGAGTGGCCTGGCCCGGATGGCTCTCACCTATCATTCAGTTTAACCATGAACTTTTCTTTTTTAAAAAATATATTTTGTAATGTTTATTTATTTTTGGGAGAGAGATAAAGAGAGCGAGAGCATGAGCATGAGAGCAAACAAGAAGGGGAAGGGCAGAGAGAGAGACACACACACACAGAATCCAAAGCAGGCTCCAGGCTCTGAGCTGTCAGCACAGAGCCCCGATGCAGGGCTTGAACTGATGGACCACAAGATCATGACCTGAGCCAAAGTCAGACGCTTAACTGACTGAGCCACCCAGGCGCCTCCTAACTCTGACATTTTTCTGAGAGGTCTCCCCTGACCAATCAATCTTTGGAAGCTCACTGTTCATATCTTAGTATAGTCCTCTGTTTTATTTTCAAATTACAGCTTTCTTATTTATATTTTAATGCTTCATGCCATACTGTATGTAAGTTTGTGTTTTAATTATTTAATGTCTATATTTTTTAACTAAACTTTTAATTTTGAAACAATTCACACGCTACTATAAGAAATAATACAGGGAGATCTTGTTTACCCTTCATCCAGTTTCCCCCAATGGTCAAAAGTTGTAAAATTATGGTGTAATATCAAAACCAAGTTACTGACGTTGTGTTCCGTTTTTAAAAAAAGTTCCTTTCCCTAGAAATTAAACCCATTAAACCAGTGACTTTGTCGTATTCAACATAGTGTTCTCAACATCTAGAAGAGTGCCTGACTTACAGAAGGGTATTATTAAATGTTTGCTAAATGTATGAATAAAAAAAAATGTAACGTAAGAGCCCTATGTCATTTTTTATCCATTCCCCCTCTCTACCCAGTCTTTTAGTGTCTCTGTGATACCCAGGTAGCCTTACTACAGAAAAGTCACAAGTTTTATCCAATTTCTGTGTACCGAGTCTCATTAAGATCAGTTAGTCTTCAAACCAGGGTGAAGATTTTTCCGGGGGTAAGTCTGCATAGTTTGAAGGGAATCAATTTCCAGATATGTACTCAACTTGTTTTTCTACTCTTTTCCAAGATTGGTCTGCCCAAGAAGGAGGCCTTCCCAGAAGGGTTCACAGAGGCTCTTTTCCTACTTGACAAAAAGTAGACCCGACCCCTCTCCTCCCAAACCTTAACAGGATGTTTTGCCCTTGGATTTCAAACCACCTGAAGTGTCAAACAAAGGGATACGCTGAAATACTAGTTTGGAAGAAGTCATCTTTAATGGTTAACTCTGGTACCTTAAACACACAGAGCTTTCTGCCTTTTCCTGAATTGTGCATATTCCTGATATAGGCAAAGCATAGCCCTGGAAATATGGTCTTCGAGCTTGTGTTGAGATACTTTGAATCTAGAACACACAAGGCAGGATGGGTTGGTGATACGGATCTTCTCCAGGTGCTTGGATGTTTTTCAGTATTACCATGTCTTTCAAGCTGTATTGGAAAAATCCATGGATAAAATTTATATGTGATCTCTTTCCTATTTGATAGGCTTTCTTCTATTAAGGTAGTTCAAACTTATTTTTTAAAATCACATCATGAAATATTTATTCCAATTGTACCTACTTCTAATTTTGTTCAATCTTATAAAATGTATAATATTTTACACTTCCTAGTAACCCAAAGCCAACTTATGTATATGCATGATGACAACTTTAAGATAATCGGTTTAACAATGCACAAATGTTTTCTCAACATTTTTGGGGGGGTGGTGATTGGAGCAAAAAGATTGAAAGCTACTGACACAACACAGCCGTTTGGAAAGCCATTATCAGCTGCCATTTTGATTCAAGATTTAATGTCATTGGCATTTTGAAGCCTTTTTATTGCATCCCAAATTTGATGCAATTAGTCTACTCCCTGAAAAGTTATCAAGAAGCAGCCAGGCTCCAAATGCTCAGGGTTGAATAGTTCTCTTGAAAGAGGCCTCACTGCATTGAGCTGATAATCAAACGAATGGCTACATTGAGATAGGTCGCCAAGGGGGACCCACTGCACCCCCATCCCTTATCCAAGCCTGGGCTCTGTTTCTTGCCCGATAGGAACGCATAATCCCATCAGCGCCAATGGGAGTTATGTGCCTGCGGTACTGGAGACAATAGTCTGTCTGAGAGGGACAATTGTTCCCAGCAACTGAGGGGGTAAACACGATTGGCTATTCCCAGCCACCATCCATGAGGGGCCCGGCTGAGCCCCCAAAGCCCCCTTTCTTTGTTAGGCTGCAGAGCTGGAGGATGAGGACGAGGATGTGGCCTGCCTTCTCCTTCCGTGACTGCCTTCCCCCACCTCCGGTGGCGACCCATCTCTGGGGCATCTCCCGAAGTGGCAGCCAAGACTGGTTGAGGGAGCTCTTCCCACCTTCTCTCCTCCCTGCTTCTCACTCTTTCTAACGACAAACCCAACGAGCCTTTTTTAGTTCATTCTTCACAATGAAATCATAACAGTATGAATAATAAGAATTGCAACCCTTTATTGAGCACTTATTATTAGCTCAGACACTAAGCATTTTAGATACATTTACTCCTTTTGCTACAAATGCTTTTGGCAATTCTGCAGGGTAAATATTTTTTGTACCCATTAAACAAGGCAGAACAGAGCCACACATCTGGCAAATTGTAGAACCTCTTTTCAAACTCCCAGGGCTGTTCAGTGTCCAAATGCCATGCCCCAAGTTCGGCGACCATTTCCTTCAAGACACTCTGAGACAAAGTTTGAGAAATGCTGTGCAATACACCTGCTCACTCCGCCCCAGTCCCTCTCTTGGAGACTCCCAATGCACTTTATTAAAAATTCTGGAAGTCCTGTAAGAAGGAACCTTGTGAACGAACTTGCTTAACTCAGTATATCCCAAATTTTTATCCTTTTTTGCACCACCCAGATTACACTCAGTTAAGTTCAAGGCCATGTTGTATTGACGTGGGGAGGCTAGCTAGAGGAAGTTCTAAATGTGTCCAGCCCTTGTGCTCACAGCCCCTGCGCCAGGGGCGGAGGCAGAGCTGCTGACTGCTGCTTTGGCTTTGGGTGGCCGACAAGCGGCTCACAGCCGTGTCCCCTTCCAGCGCTCTGGTGGCAGCACAAAGCTCCACCTTCCAGCATCCACTCTCCCACCTTTTATACTAACCATGTGACCTGCTTTCCCGTAACGGGGAAAAGACAAACAGGGAAGGAGAGATAGAGTGCTGTATTCAGACTATACTGCCCTGAGACAGAGCTGAAATACACCAGGGCAAGAGTTTTAATATAGCTGAAAGCTTTGGGTCCTGGTCCACCTCTGGACTGGAAGCCCATGGCAGGGTCCCCGAGGGATTTTGGCTGTCCCTGGGGCTCTCTGCAGCAGTAGGCTGAGGCCAGGACTCCTCCACTGTGCCCCGGGGGCTCCTCCTCTACACTGGGATATTCTCACAGCTGAGGCCCCTCATCTCTTTGTCCCACTGGAGGGAAGAGACGGAGCCTCAGGCGTCAGGCAGAACACGAGGTCCGGGCTGATGTGGGACATGCCAAAATGACATGTCATGGGGATTTGTGGGCCTCACTGGAGCCATTTCCTCCAGGGGGTCATTTTATTTAGTTCCAATTGGACCCTGTGATTGGTCTCAGCCCTGGGCCACCTGGTGTCCTGGCTCCATATGGCAATGGCTAGGAAGATGCCATTTTTCAATTGAAATATGCTTCTGCCTTCCTGCGGATCAGCCTGTAATTGTCTTTGGCTGAAAAGGGGCTTTGATTTTTAAAACTAAGCCGGGATGTCATTTCTCCACTTCTGATTTGTTGAACTGATGGGTTAGTGTCTTCTCTATTAATTCAAACTGAGAGTCACAGCATGGGAGTGACAGGCAGGCATTACAGGTCAGCAAGGCCCACTGTTGACCTTGTATGGGAATCCCTTCCACCTACCCTTAACAGATGGTCTTTCGCCTCTGGCTGAGCACCACCACAGACTGGGAACTCACTCCCTCACTGTGCAGACGTACCTGCTGTTGGCCAACCCTCAGTAACTTTGACCCCTCTTGGAGCTAATAATGTGTGCCCTTTAAGGAATGCTCACCATCTGCTAGACTATGTGAGGCATTTCATATGTATGTCTTACTTGATCTTCATAATAACTCTCTAAGGTAGATGCTCTGATTATCCCCATTTTGAAGAATGAGCAAAACAAGTCACAGAGGGTTGAGGAGGTCATTCAGGGTCCCACGGACAGTAAGTGATGGAGCTGGTGCATTCCAGAAGGATCATTCCAGAGCTTGTAAATACTTTGCTTTCTGCCTTGGAGAAGAAGAGCTCATGTTCGTTGAACATTTACTAGGAACCAGGCTGCGTTCTGAGGTGTTCCATGTATACTGTCGTATTTCATTGTAACGAGCTGTGAAGTACTTTTTAGGATGCCCATGTTAGAAATGAGAACCAGAGTGCCCAGAGACTGTGATTCAGCCAGCGTCCTCAACAGAGCCTCGCTTGTCAAAATCTGTAGTGCTGCTACTCTAGAAACCGAGACTGGAAATTCAGGAGTTTGTCCAAGATTTGAGCTAGAAGTGGCAGAGCTCAGGAGGTGGCCTCACTCGAGCTCTTCCTTGGCTTCCTGCTCACCTCCAAACCTGCGCCTTCTCTCTCCTGCCACCTGGCTCCTAGAAGACAAGGCAGGGCCCTCTTCCCTCTGATGAGAGGCTAGCCCACCTCCCTGTCTTCCCCAATAGCTTTAACATGCTTTCCATGTAGTTGGTTAAGTATGGGTCTAATCGCCCAAGTTTGAGGACCACCCAACTAGAGAAAGTTTATGGTCTCTTCCAAATTTGGAGTTCTAAGAATTCCTCCATCTATCCTTGGTCATCTTCAGAAGAGTTTCATGTATTGAGCATCTCATCACCTGCTCAACTGAGCTTGGGGTTTCCCCTCTGTAAATTAAAAACATCTTTCTGGAGTCTAAATGTCCATCAAGTGATGAATGGGTCAAGAAGATGTGGTTTATGTATACAATGGAATACTACACGGCAATGAGAAAGGATGAAATCTGGCCATTCGTGGCAATGTGGATGAAACTGGAGGGTGTCATGCTAAGCGAAATAAGTCAGGCAGAGAAGGACAGATACCATATGTTTTCACTCATATGTGGAACAGGAGAAACTTAACAGAGGACCATGGGAGAGGGAAGGGGGAAAATAGTTAAGGAGAGGGAGGGAGGCAAACCATAAGAGACTCTTAAATACTGGGAACAAACTGAGGGTTGATGGGGGTGGGGGAGAGGGGAAGAGGGTGATGGGCATGGAGGAGGGCATTTGTTGAGATGAGCACTGGGTGTTATATGGAAACCAACTTGACAATAAACTATAAAAGAAAAAAAGAGTTTCATGTAAAGCAATGTCCTTGAAAGTAAGAAAGACATGGGTTTGAATCCCTACTCTTCCTTTTCTCCTCTGTGTGACTAAAAGCAGATTGAATAACCTCCCAGAGGCGTGGTTTCTTTGCAGGATGGAGATAAAAATGACCACCTCGTATGGTAGTCAGTCTGCCTCTTTTGGAAGAGGGGCTTCTTCCTGGAATTACTTTCTAAAGGTATTTCTGAAGTTCCAGGAATCATGGCTTGGGCTGTTGATGACCTGTGTGGCCCACTAATATAGCAGCAGCCACTGCTATGGCCGTAGAGATGTCCCTGTGTTTGCTGTTTACTTGCGCACTCTGATGTCTATTTGCACTTCTTTGTCCCCACAACAAACCCCACCTCATCCCACTGGCCCAGTCTCTCCAGCTTGAACTCCTCCTTTAAGAAAGGTTCAGCCCATTGTAGGAGTTAAACTCCACAGGCTTTCGAGTCAGACGTTTTGCCATTGTGGGCTGTGTGATCTTATACAAGTCAGGCAATCTAGTTGAGGCTGCCTCTCCAAACTAGAATCGTTCAGGGTTAAAGACATATTCATCGTAGTAATCAAACATTATTTCCCTTCCTATTCCTTGCCCTCTCACTTTGGCCAACTCTGAGGCTGACCTCTCAGTGGCACCAAATACTCTCAGCGGCACCTCCTCTTCCTCTTGTGTTTCCAGACACATGCTCTCACTTTGAGCTGAAGGATAATCTATCAAGTGTTACAGTGGACACAAGTGTACTTTAAAGCCTTATAAAAAGAATCATTCCAATGTTAACCACTTCTTGTGTCCTTCAAGGCCAAATGTGAATTAAATACAATAGTATAGCAATACGATTTGCACTGTACGCATTCATTCAGATAATATTTCTTGAGCATCTTGTAGGTGTATAGTGATCAGTACTGCACCTGGTACATAGTACTTGATAAATGTTCGGTTGCTGAATAAATGATGGATTGAATGAATAAATGAATGGATCACCACTTCTTCAAGGTAGCAATGACATGGGTGGAACTGGCTGACATCTAAACCAAGTGACTTAAGGGGTGTGAGAAGGAGATAGACTTTGGTTTCAGACCCTCTAACTCTTGAGTTCTTTCTGCTCTGAGTTTCCAATATGAGCAGAATGGGATCCATGCTATAAGCCAGTCACAGATTTCAGGGGTGACAGTGTAGATGGAGGTCACCATAAAGGCCAGGTTCAAATCTATCATCTCCAACCCTTGCTGGTTCCAGGGCCCTGGTTAGGCAGAGTTGGAAACCCAACGTTTTGAGCAATCATCAAGGCTTGAGCTGCGGTCTTTCTCCCGGGAGTCTCCATTCCACACTTGGGAAAGCGAAGTGTTTTAGGAGTTGGGTGGGCTGCATTTCACTGGGGGCACGTGTCTGTGCTGATGGCTGGAGTTGGGGAGCGAATCCACACTTCAGAAGAAATGGGGTTTATTGTGCAGCCTCTTCCCAGCTCCTCACCCCCTGGCTGCTTACCTGGCCACCTTATCCTCCTGGAAACTGGGAGAAGAAAGCACCGGAAGCCAGAGTGGGAGATCGAGTCCAGCAGAATGAGCCCTGGCTCTGGAGCCCGGCGGAAGTAGAGTGAGCCTGGGCCCGCCACCCACTAGCTATAAGACCACAGGCAACTCTTCCAGCCTCTACCTCAGCCTAAATCTTTGTAAGTGACTTAAAGCAAAGGGATGGGAATGGGAAGCATAACACCTGCCTCATCAGAAGGCTCCACATGAGCAGAGCACCTAGCACATGCCTGGACTACAGTCGATGTTAGACTCTCCACCTCTCCATCCTGCTTTCAGCATAGGAGGCAGTGAAGCCAATTTGGAGGAGGGAAGTCACCATGATTAGACCCTTTCTTCCCACGGAAACTGCTCTGGGCCTCATGGTTCTCATCCATCATTTGTTTTCTTATATGCCTCCTGCATGCCTGAGCCCTCCCCACCAATGTGGGCATTTAGGAGCTACCAGAGGGCCCAGTTGATACCCAGCCCTAACTGACAACTGTTCTAAGGTTTCATAGGGTGGGCAGATGTGTATCTCAACACTGCCTCTAGGGAGCTTGGTTTGAGCATGGCAGCCCATGGAATTATTCGCTACGTGTGTGCTCTATCTTCATCTCTTTCCCTCAGAGACTTCTGTTTGGTTTAAAGACTGACGGTTGTGCTGGGTGTGGCCTCCAGGGTCAGAGTTCCTTCCTACAGGACATCCAGCCCACCATGAGGTTGGTCAAAAGAAGAAGGTCCTGGGGGTGGTCACCTTTACCATGGAGCTCCTGCCTGGAGGCCTCACTCCTTTGAGGGGCTGACATTGAATAGCTATGAGTCAGCTTCTTGTCTCTTTGGCTTACGATAAGTAGGCCACAGTGCATTTTCTTTTCCTTGAGGGTACTAAACATTTAGGGAAATAATCTAATAGTTGTAACCTTTCTTTTTTTTTTTTTAAGTTTTTAAATATTTATTTTTGAGAGAGACAGAGTCAGAGTGTGGATGGGGAAGGGGCAGAGAGAGAGGGAGACACAGAATCCGAAGCAGGCTCCAAGCTACGAGCTGCCAGCACCGAGCCCGATGCAGGGTTCAAACCCATGAACCATGGGATCATGACCTGAGCCGAAGTCGGACGCTTAACTGACTGAGCCACCCAGGCGCCCCTGTAACCTTTTTCTTAAGCAGAAAAAATCTTGTTGTTTGTCCTCAAATAAAATCGTCTGCAGTTCTAGTATGTGAATTTGAGCCATGTCTATAAGCAGAGCAGCTCTAAGTGGGTCGGGCTTTTCCCCCTGCTGAGGAAGCTTCCAACAGGTGCTTTCAGAGAGCACTAGAATTCCACGGAGCTCTGTTCTAAAACCAAGGGAAGCCCTTCTCCGGGAAACCCCACCCAACTGTGTTCAAGCAGGCATGGAAACAAATAGATGTTTTCTTGAAAAGAAATCCCATCCCCATTTGGTCTCAATTTGGAGTCTCTAACAAGGCCCGGCGGATTTCTGAAGAGCAGATGACAGGAGAGGCTGAGCCCCCAGCTCAGAGACTTCCTCCTCTTTCAAGCCGGGCTGTTCCATAAGGGAGGCCATACTGAGGGCGGGACTGACTGACGGACTAACCGGTGGGGGTCCAGCTGCCGTGACTAACGTAGGCACTGTGGTGGCCCATGCTGGGGGCCCTGGGTGTGGGGCCTGGGTGGCAAAGGCTGAGCTGCTGGGGGCAGGTAGGAGAACAGCCTGGCAGCTGGGTAGTGGAGCCGGCTAGACTGCTTCGGTTCACAATCCCAGGCTCTCCAAGGCCACCTGCAGGGTGAGCTGACTTGGAGGAGGAGGGGGGGAGGGGGATGCACTGAAGGAGGGGCTGGTTCCCATGGTAACCACCCTCTGTTGTCCAAACTCCAGTGTTAATCACCCTGGGCTATTTGGAGGTGTTTTCTATTATTTAGATCGCCTTGGGGAATGTAGAAAAGATTTTATTTCCCAGGTTTTGAGCTAGCGCTCTCTCTCTGTCTCTGTCTCTGTCTCTGTCTCTGTCTCTCTCTCTCTCTCTCTCTCTCAAGTTCCCCCAAAGTAAATGTAATTCTCCATGTTTCTCCTTGAGATGGGAAGATCCATTCCTAGCACATGTCGTTTTCTAACTGCCAGATGCAAACATCTCCCCATCTATACAAGGAGAAGCCTCTGGGTGCCCTCTAGTCTTACAACTTCTGTCTCATTTTTAGATCAGGGCCTGGGAATCAGTTGAAATTTTAGGCCATAATTAATACCTGGATTCAGGAAGCTGAGCTTAGCCTTTGTACCTTCCTTCTGAATGGCAGGTAGAGACTCGGGGGTGGGTGCACAGACGGTGTCACATGTGCTGCCATGAGGGTCCCACATACTGACATGGGGGGAGGCTCCCAGCCCTGCATGCGGGGGGTTAGTGATCCAACGTTAACTCTGGAGGCCAGCTCTCAGGTTGGAGCACAACTGTTCATTAAGGTCACTGGGGCTGCGAAGCCATCTGTAGGGCCCAGCAGAGCGCCTGCTTTCTGGCCCAGCAGATGGAAGGCTTGACAGAGGATGGGGACCCTCGAGCCCCGCTCGCCCACCCCTGAGTGGAATGCCAAATAAGAGCAACGCTTCACCATGAAACACACAACTCGGACATGAAAATGGCTTCCTTCTGCTTTTCTGACTGCAAACTCCGGATAAGTTGTCGAAGCTGGTTTCCCTGTCTTTTTCCTTCTCCCCCGACTGCTTTTCCAGTCGCCCCTGGGTGGAGGTGACTGAGGGTCTCCTTGCTCTGCAGGCCCCGGGCGGTCAGGCATTGACAAGAGGCTGCTGGCTTCTGGCCGCTGCTCCTGACTTCTCTCCCTCTTCTGTGGCTTCCCAGGGTTTTCTTTCGTCTTCCCTTCCCTTGGGGCCCTTTACTGAGGAAAAGCTGGTGGCTGAGAGGCTGGGGGAAAAGGAAGACCCTACCCTGCACTTCCCCTTGCTCCAAGACCTGCCCATCCTTGCTTCTGGATTAGCCACAGTAGTGATAATGATGACGGTAATAATAACAGCAAAGGGCGTGAGAACGCGCTTTCACTACAGGACTGGGCTGGCTTCCTGAGATGTTTCTGGGCTTCGGTTCCTTGCTAATTAAAACACAGCAAGTGCAGACTGGAGAGTAAAATTTCAATTTCTGCAACTTGGTGGGTCTTTAAGAAATGTTTGAGATTCGGGCAGCTTCGCTCTGGCTGCCATTGATCTTCTTCCCTGAGTATCTCTAGTCACAGAGTGAGGTTAGCCATGTCTGTTACTTGACAATTTCACGGCTGTCTATAATAAGTATCTGCAAAGAGCCGTTCACCATGAACAAAAAGGAAAGAAACTTAAGGAAAGGGCATAACAATAGAGCGAAATCCTGAAACAGCAAACGTGAGCAATCAAAGGGAAGTCAGATGAGGGGGAAATTCAGTTCTAGCCTTTCGCTGCCCCCCAGCAAACATCCCTGCAGCACATACTGGGTGCCAGGTGTAATTCTGAGTGACATGGCCTCCCAGGCTCCAGGAGGTAGGACCCATTCTTGTCTCCATCTTGCAGATGCAGTAATGGAGGCACAGAGATGTCAAGTCATTTGCCCAAGGCCACACTTAAAGTGGAAGAGTGGGGATTCATGGATCCATATTGTCGAGGCTACAGTTTGCCTTTTAACCAAAGAGGGTGCCCTTTGCCAATTACCTGCCAACAATGAGTAATAGAATATTTAAAAGCATTCTAAAGGAGAATGTTTAAGCATGTGTAAGCTCCTTGAAGATGAGAAAATTTGTAATGTAGAGTTGACTGATTCTCTCCACACCTTCCTTCTTGCCTAAACCGGGGTAACAGACAAGAGAGATGAGACCATCCCTTCGAATTACTGATTCCCCAAGCAAGAAGGGTTCAGAGGTCATCTGTACCCCAAAGCAGATGAATGTCTCAGCTTTTGGGACCCAAAGTCATTGTTCTCTTTATGAATGTGACGGGATATTAAGAGGGACATTGTTTGTTGTCTTGGAGTTTTGTCTGAGTCTCCCGAGCTGAGGCCAGGTGTCCACGCTTTGTAAAGCAGGAGCTGAGCCGTCCTCGCTGGACTGGCTAAGAGGTGGCGACTAAAGGCAGCCTGGGGTGGGTAACAAGGAAGAGCCCCTGGAACCACTCAGAGAGACTGAGGCTGCCTTCAGGAAGGGAGACTGCCGTCTAATTCCCAGCCATATGCCTGCCAATCCTCGTGGAAACCCATCACATCCTCTCTCTGCCTTGTGCTGTCTCTTGGGATTGAAGGACATGTGTCCCCCAGAGCGTGGGGGTTCACCTGACAAAAAGAGATGCCCTTGACTCCAGAGCAAGGAAGGCAGGTACCATGAGAGAATGTGACCTTTCCTCAATAGTGTGGCTAGTGGACAGTGGGTGGTAGCCAGACTGAGCCATTTTCAGGACCCCATCCTGGAGGGAGGACTGCGTATCAGGGAGAGGGGGACTCCAGCAGCAGAATTTCATGGGGGTGCTGGAGGGCAGGCTCTCAGGAGGAGGAAGAGGTGCGCCACAGGGCTTGGAGAATCCAAACTGCCCCCATGAGCACCAGCTCATCTGCCATCGAGGGCTCCCCAAGCCAGGTGACAATGACATTACTCGCGTCGCTTGTGTCAGAATCTGCCCTTGGCCTATAGCCTCCCATCCTTTCCCCCCAGCTCTGGAGGGGCCACAACAGGAGGGCAGCAAGTGGAAGGGAGATGGGGCAAGGAAAACATAGCAGTCGACCCCTCTTCTGCTTGTCGGGTCCACAGCTCACACCTTGGCCGGGGATGGACGACACACGTGGAGCTGGAAGAGAGCCACATTTTGATTTAGATTGCACTGGACTTTTTATTACCTGGAGCTGAGATTGTTCAACTATCCAAAGGCAACCAGATAAACTCTGGGACCTGCTTGAGACATCGTGTAGGGGTGAGGAAGGAAAATCTGACAGGGCAATATCTAAAGGGAGAGAAGAATAAAGCTCTTCCTGGTCTTCATTTAATAAACTGGCTGAGAAACTCCCAATGTCCTTCCAGAGCCCCTCTTGTAACAGAAAGGAGGAGGGGAAGAGGCTGCACATTAATTAAGCACTTACTGAATGCAGGTACTATGCTAGAACACTTGGACCTAAACATCATTGAATCTTGCCAATAATCGCATGGGTTTGGGATTAACAATTAATAATTTATATTTCATAGATAAGGAAACAGAGACCCACAGAGGTCAGGTGACTTGCCTGAGGGCAGGGACACAGGGAACCTGGAGCAGGGATTAGAATTTACAAGACCTTGTACCACATGGGCCCGAACTATGCATGTGCGCTCACTGCTCTGTCTTCAGGGCCTGGCACTTAATGGGTGCTCCAGAAATATTTGCTTAATCAAAGCCCGCTGAGTGGGGGACTTAGAGCAGCTCACCCTTCTCTTTCTTTCTGCAACTTGACACAAGACTGTGTGCAGGCAGCAGGCTGATTGGCACTTGGGATCAGGTTCCAGACCGTGCACTCTGCAGGGGGACAGACCACGTTCTCTCTTCCACACGGACCTCCTTAAAGTTACCACCTGAGGAGAGGGCCGGCCGGGCTGAGCATCAGAGAGGTGATGGGACATACCCCGGGTCAGCCAGCGTGTCCTCCCTGCCAGGCTGAGGACCCAGTGGCTGGCAGGCCTGGCCCTCCAAGTGTTCCTCTGGCCTGCTGCCCCCTGTCTCCCACTCTGGCCCACAGGCCCCTACCCCCCGCCCCTCTGACCCCCACCCCTCCTCCCCACCCCTCTGGCCCACACCCCTCCTCCCCCCCATCCCCCCCGCCCCTCTGGCCTGGCAGCCGCCAGGTGTGCGAGCAGTCAGCTTCCTCTGCGCTGTGTTGCAGAACATTGGAATTGGCAGGGTTGACGAGGCTCCACACCGCGTGGCTCAGACTAGTAGCTTAAGCAGATGTCTTGTCAAAACAGAATAAGAAACTGTGAAGAAATAGTCTGTGAAACCCAGCCATGTCCTGCTTCCTCTCATTTCTGGGGTAGAATAGCAGTGGGGGGAAAATGTTTTTTAGTTATGTTCGAATGGTGCCTCTCACGCGTGATACGTGCACAACTTCTAGAATTGTTATTCTAGGTCAGATTGGTTCTCCTGCCTTCCTCCCCCCCCCCCGCCCCCACCCCCCGCATCCTCTCCTGGCTCTCCCCACCTCTCTTCTCCGGAGAGGACTTCAGCTGCCTGAGTCCGCAGCCCTGGGGTCCGAGGCCTGCACATTCCCCTTTCCTTTGTCTGAAGAGCAGAGGGGAGGCTGGTGAATAACTGATGAGGTGCAGCACTCCAGGGGCGCAGAGCTGAAGCGGGGTGCCCGGGCCCCCAGAGAGGGCACACGACCTGTCGATGTGGGAGCCTGTAGATGCAGATGCAGCATTTCTGCGGGGGGGGGGGGGAGTGCAAAGTGCTTATCACCTGTGGTTTTCTCTTTGCCCTGCCTGGGACCCCTGGGGTGAATGGGAATCTGCAGACCCATGGAACCAGGAGAGGGGAGGGGTGCATTTGCCGCCTGTAGGGAAGTCACCGTCTACAGTCACTGGGTGTTCAACCTCCTTGCTCTGCTCCTCTTCTCCGGATCAATTCTTAGAAACCCCAGGGCAGCACCATCATGGCTGGGGGGCCCGGAAGCCAGTGCCCTCCTTGCTGGGCTCAGGAGCACCCCCCACCCCCCCCATCCCACCCAGAGCAGGGCAGGGTCTCCCCCCACTGGAATCCCACTTGGGTCCAAGAACCAAGAAGAGGCTCCATTTGTCACAAGGCCACGGAACAACATTAAGTGGGACCACTCTGAGGCATGAAGGACAAGCAGAACCGTAAATTATTCAGAGTTGCCGATATTGTAGGCGTTTTGGAGAGAAAGTGAAAAAAAAAAGATTATTTCAGCACTGTAGTCTGAAGGAGCTGAATCGCATTCATTGGCCAGCGTGCTGTGAGGATTTTCTGCCTTAAAGTAGCTTTCTCTGAGGAGCTGTTTCCTGGACAGCAATTCTATCCAAGGAGGAATTTGCTTACTCCGTTAGCATTAATGTTGAATTGTGAGTGAGTGCATGTGCGTGTGTGTGTGAGAGAGAGAGAGTGTGTGTGTGTGTTTGACTCAAGACGGTGAAATTAATGTGTAAGCAGAAATTCTTCTTCTCGTCCACTGCATCTATGGAGTGATAAAGAAGGCAGATTTCGCCAGCCCTGTCTCTGTCTGCCCTCCGTAAGGCTGTGTAATATGCTCTTCATGAACACATTGTACTGGAAAATGTCACTAGAGTGAAGGGAGGCTGTCCCTGTCCCTTGAAAGAACCCTGCTTAGATGGATTCTTGAGAAGGGCAGCACTCTTTGGATGCATGGTCCTGGACCAGCCCAGGAGGCCCCTCAGCCAGAGCCTCTTTCTAGAAGGTTCCCCAAAGCTTTGCCTTGTCTCTAGAATCTGAATTACAGGAAATCAACATACACTCTCACCCCCAAACCCTGGGCTTCTCACTTGTTAATTTCACCATCTTGAACGGGACTCTCATCTGTCAGGGGGGATGTGAGGGCTCTGCTCCAGAGTTTGTCCAAATTCCCTGTGGAAGGAGGGAGAAGGGGTGGGGGGCGCCTCTGCTTCACTCCATGTTCCCTCCTGGTGCCCTTCACTTAGGGCTCACGGCCTCCAGGGCATCACTGTACTCAGACGAAGACAAAGACACTTCGTCTCTCCCTGCCCCCACCGTAAGGATGGCGGAGCAAAGGCATTGGCCACCAGGCTGTCAAATGCCCAGGAAACGGTGAGCTGGGGGTGCTGGTGGCTGCAGTCTGGTTTGAATCTCCACCTCCAGGCTGCACTGTCTGTAACAAATGGAGGTATTTAGCAGAAGAGCACACTCCAGCATGCTTTGGCATTGCAAATTGAATCCAGCCTTTGCTGCTGCTGGCGGGCTGAAGGTCTAGCCATTCTGGTTTTAGAGAGACACTTCACAGCTGCCGGGCTCCAGGAAAAGAGAGCTTCCGAGGCTGCACCTAGCTCTCTGTGGGAGTCTGGGAAGTAGTCAGATGGTGGAGGCCCTGAATGGGTGGCAAATCCTCTGGGCTTTAGGCAGAGTGGTGCTGCCCTCTGCTGGCAAGCCTGGGCTAAGTCATTGCCTGGGCCGCACGGATTCTTAGACACTCCCTCCCGCCCTCGTAAGGCTGAAAGGGCCTTGCACCCAGTGGAAAAGGAGGCTGGCTTCTGTCCTCCAGCACCGAGAGAAGGGGACAGAGCATTTGATCTAATTGCACCCTGAAATTCTGTGAGTGTTCTTTTGTTTTGGAAATACCGTGCTCTGTGCCCAGGTGGTAATGCAAGATGAGGGGCGCCCCAGGAAACTAAGTCTGGGTCATGCTAAGGACCCAGAAGTGCTGAAAAACCCACAGATTGGTTTTTATTTTAATGTGCAGCTCAGTGAAGTAACTAAGCTGTCCTGAAGATGCACAGCTAGCATGCTGCAGAGCCAGGATTGAATTCAGTGTGCCTGATGCCAATGCCCATGCGATGACCACCTTGCAGGTTAGGATTTCTCTCTGAGTGTGAGGGTGAAGGCAGGGGAGATGTCCACCTTCAGGGCCCTGCTTCTCCCCACTAATGGAATCAACTTCAGTCTCAATAATGGGTTATTTTTTTTAATATAGTTTACTGTCAAGTTGGTTTCCATATAACCCCCAGTGCTCATCCCTAAAGTGCTCTCCTCCATGCCCATCACCCTTTTCCCCTCTCCCCCACCCCCATCAACCCTCAGCTTGTTCTCAGTATTTAAGAGTCTTTTATGGTTTGCCTCCTTCCCTCTCCTTAACTATTTTTCCCCTCCCCTCCCCCATGGTCCTCTGTTAAGTTTCTCCTGTTCCACATATGAGTGAAAACATATGGTATCTGTCTTTCTCTGCCTGACTTATTTCACTTAGCATGACACCCTCGAGTTCCATCCACATCGCTCGAGTTCTGTCCACGTTGCTACGAATGGCCAGATTTCATTCTTTCTCATGGCCGTGTAGTATTCCATTGTATAGATGAACCACATCTTCTTGATCCATTCATCAGTTGATGGACATTTAGACTCTTTCCATGATTTGGCTATTGTTGAAAGTGCCACTACGAACATTGGGGTACATGTGCCCCTGTGCATCAGCACTCCTGTATCCCTTGGGTAAATTCCTAGCAGTGCTGTTGCTGGGTCATAGGGGAGTTCCACTGATAATTTTTTGAGGACCCTCCACACTGTTTTCCAGAGCGACTGCACCAGTTTACATTCCCACCAACAGTGTAAGAAGGTGCCCATTTCTCCACATCCTCGCCAGCACCTGTAGTCTCCTGATTTGTTCATTTTAGCCACTCTGACTGGCGTGAGGTGATATCTCAGTGTGGTTTTGACTTGTATTTTGATAATGGGTTACTTTGAACAAAACTAGTGAGAGGCAGTCGTGTGGGACAGAAGCACCATTAGTCCAGCTTTGAGCTCTTGCTCTGATGTTTATAGGCTGAGTGACTTTCAAGTCACTTGCCTCCTGGGATTCTGTTTTCTCATCTGTAACATGAGGGGGTAGGTGAGGACTGGACCTGGATGTTGTTTTAGCCAGCAAGGATCTTTGTAACAATGGTTTTCTACCTCATGGGCGCCATGTTTTGAAGAAATCCAGTCTACTAATGTGTGTTGTAATCATTTATTCCTTCTCACATTTTGGTTAAATCAAGATATGGAACTGTCTTAGATCGGGCTACTGGAGAATTCAGGAAGTCGGGCTTGTTCTGGGAAAAGCCATCCATGAGGGAGTGAGGGAGGGCAGTGGGAGTGGGCAGGAGGGGTTGGGTGAGATGCATTTGAAACAAAGGCCTCAGTTCATCCCCAGGCAGTGCGGATCAGAGGGGCTGCGGAGATGTCTCTGTCGGGTGAGGGTGCCGGGCCTGTGAACCAGACATCGGTCAGGCCGGGGCCACAAGCTTGGGTAAGACAGCTCCCTTCAGGCCAGTGCATCTCCTGGGGAGGGACAGGGCCATCAGCAGAGCTGGGGACATGAGGGCCTCTGTCCTGAAATTGGGGTCTGGGCAGCACAGCACAACCTCCACTATAATAACTTTGTGTTCTTAAGGAGCAAGAGACTGCAGTGAACTTAAGCCTGTAGAAGATGTATACGTAAAGCCTAACTGAGGGTCATTGTTAATTTTTATTAGATGTTTTGGAAGTAAAACATGCACACGAGCCCATATTTTTGTTTTCCCAGATACTATAGGCCTGAGGAACCCAGGTTGAACATGTGGCCCCTCGTTTGTAGCATTCTCCGAGGGTGTGGTTTTTATATCCCAGAAACGCCAAGAAGATGCCACCACCAGGGAGCAGTGGTGGATTCCTCCAGTAGGCCTGTTTCTGTTCCCATGGTGCCTTGGGGGAGGACATGCCTTCCTCTGGGCTGCCAGCCCCAGCCCCAATGCATGGGTTGTAGTGGGATTGAGTAGCGAGCTCAGCCCATACTTATCACCTGGGTCAGATACACTTGATCAGGCCACAGCCTGCTCACCTGTCCATGGCAGCCTTGTCCTCCCATCTGTCCTTCTGGCTCCACAGCCTCCCTTCCCTCTACCTCTCAAAGCCTTCTCTCTTTTCCCTCCCTCCTGCTTGTCAGTGCATTCTGCCCCCTGGGAGTCAGGGAGGATGTCAGGGCTTTGAAAGTGCACCTTTGCCACTACTGGGAATCTCGCTCAAGGGAACAATTGAAACGATGCAGGAAGATGCTCATCCCAATGTCATTTCTAAAGGTGACGGATTCAGACCATCCTAACTGGCAGCAAATGATAGGGGAATGGGGTATTCTGGTAGATCAACAAAACGGACTGTTATGCCACCATTAAAAATTATATGGCAAGAGATATCATGAAAACATGTCTGTGGCTGGTTAACAATGCAGGCCACAAGATCACAGTACACAACCTGTTCACAACAATATGAAATAAGACTGAGAGGAGAATCTGAACTGTTCACGGGCCTGGGTGGAAACACCACAGCAGTAGGTCCTATCTCTCTGTGCGCAACAAAAACTTTCTGGCTGCCTGGTGAGCCTGTGGGCCCCTCTCAGCCCGTTTTTAAATGCATGAAATATACAACATAGGATTTCAAAGAAAACCAATTATATTGATATATGGATATCAAAATATTGAAACAAATTTGCAATATAGTAACGTGTATGCTTCTTTTCACTACCTTGAGAAATAAGGAGTATCTAGCAGGAGGTCACATAACTACTGTACCTATGAAGGAGTGACAAATGCAAGTAGGATTTCAAAATTCCTGCAAAAATGAAAATGGGGCATAAAAATGCCTGAGATTTCTATCAGTGACGATGCAGCTGGTACAACCAAGACTTACTGTGATTTGATGCCTGTATTCATAATGGACGGAAATGCTGCATTTTAGTTAGAGACTGAAGAAGTAAGTATGTCACTTTCCCCATCCAAGTTCATGTATCCTCTGAATGGACGCTGATTTTAAAACCCATGCATCAAAGTCTTTCTTTCCTTTGCCTTTCATTCTTCCTTCCTCCCTCTCTCTCTCTCTCTCTTTCTTTTTCTTTTAATCTCCAAATTTTATGTAACAAACATGCATTACTTCTATAATGTAAAATAATCAAGGAAAATTAAAATTGAAAAAGCAAATGAACAAAGAAAATAAGATTCAGACTTCTCGATCGCTTGTGTTCTCAGGTGTTATATCATTTAGTCCCGGGTTAACTCTATGGGAGAGATGCTGTCAGTACAGCATTTTGTGGATGAAGGCTTTGAAGCCAAGGGAGGTTAAAGGACTTGTCCAAGGTCACACAGCCAGTAAATGATAGAACCAGAACTGGAACCCAGGTCTGTCTTTCCAAGAGCCCAGACTTTTACCTGTTAGATCCCACTGATTCTTCTAGTCTGTGGCTAACGATGAGTAAGTTGAATGTTGTGTTTGTACGCTTGGTTTATCACAGCCACTGTAAAGCAATTTCGATGTGAACGTCTTCCTTTCTGAAGTACAGCTGCCTTTGATTAAATGCTGTCTCTGCAATTCTTGGTATGCTGGGCTTGGAATAAGAACACGAAGTGTTTCTGGGGGCTTCACATCTGCTGATGGCCTGAGTAGGGGCATTCTCTTTCCCCAGCTGCTCTCTCCGTTCTCCAGGAGTCCAGAGGCACCTCAGCTTGAGCTTCAGGCAGGAAGCTTTCTTCTGAGCAGTGACCATGACAAGCCATGGCTAAAGCCAGATCCAGACAGAACAGAAGGGAGCTGCCATTCCAGTGGGAAGCATGGGGATGGGGGTCAAGAGGGTTCCTGGAGGAATGACAGATTCCCAAACCGCCTTCCTTTGCTTGGGGGCGTGTCATAGGCCAACAGAGGGCTGTAACAGTCAGTGGCCACTGAAGGGCAGCATTGAGTCAGGATTACAGAGGGCCTTTCAGTTTAGTTAATAGTGAGCCCATGTGGAGCTTCCTCTCCGAGGAGGGGATGCCACTGTGGGACCATGCTCTGGAGGGACGGTCTCTTTAATGACTCTGAGAGCCATGTCCTTTTATAACGTGGTGCTTACAAACACAGGTGATGGAGTTAGTCTGCCTGGGTTTAAATACAGTGCTGGTGTTCATCGGGTGTGTGACTTCGGGCAAGTTATTTAAACTTTCTGTGCCTTGTTTTCTCCATGGGGTAGATATGAAGACTAAGCAAATTTATACAAATTAGGCACGGTTTTATTTGTCTACTTTTGCAAAACAAATCACCCGGAACAGCAACTAGTTGCTCAGGATTCTGCAATCAAAGCAGAGTTCCATGGGGTGCAACTGTCTCCCCCATGTGATGTGGCTGGGACAGTTCAAGTGGGGCTAATGATCCACGAAGCCTTCCTCAAGTGTATGGTAGCTCAGCTCGGGGCTTGCTGCACCTCTGTGTCCAGCAGGGTCGTCAGAATGCTTTTACATGGTGGCTCAGGACTCCGACAGAATGAGTATTAAAGCTGCCACCCTCTTAAGGCTTAGACTAGGAGCTCATAGAGAGGAACGTGTACCGCATTCTGTAAGTCAAAGCAAGTTGCAAGGCCAGCCCAGATTCAAGGAGGAGACACATAAGCCCCATTTCTCGATGGGAGTCCTGACTTGCACTTCAGCAATGGGAGGAGATATCGGTGGCCATCTCTGCAAACAGTCCAGCACAGATACCTAGAACAGTGCCTGGCACAGACGAAATTCTCCATAAACGGTAGTCGCTATTGCAGCTGAGTGGACCAGGCTGAGAGGCACTACGGAGATCTTCCCAAGTTCACACAGCAGGGAAGGGAAGAACTGGAATTTAAACCCAAGTCTTTCTGAATCCAATGCACATTCACTTACCTCCTCATCCATACAAGCTGTGTGCCTTTGGCCAAGCCATTTAACCTCTCTGAGCCTTTTTCTCCTCGCATGATATCAGATAGGTATTGTAGAGACAACTGTTTCATAAAATTATTGTGTCCATTAAAGAAGGAAATGCCCAAGAAATCATCTTATGACCTGTGAAGCATTATGGGAGCAGGCATTATTTGGCGATATTACTTTGAACCTCATTCATCTGGAATTTGTCTCTTGCTGAGAGAACCTGGAATCCTGCTTACCTTCTTT
Source organism: Cryptoprocta ferox (assembly GCA_028646485.1). Classification (NCBI taxonomy): domain Eukaryota; kingdom Metazoa; phylum Chordata; class Mammalia; order Carnivora; family Eupleridae; genus Cryptoprocta; species Cryptoprocta ferox. Next base: position 37,693,720 of record CM053575.1, on the reverse strand, counting down.
GACACTAGCAGTGGAACTAGGGTGCCTGAGGGTAGAGGACTGTAGTGAGTATACATAGTGCATAACCCGCAAGCGATAGCCATTTCCGAGCCTTTGGGAAGCAGCCATTGACATGAATGTTAATTACAAGCCACTCTCATCTGTTCAGTAAGGAATTTCCCAAGAACCTCTTTATGTGAAAGATGAATCTGGAGACAGGAAGTTGCTTTCTTTTGAAGCCTCTGGGCTTTTCTCTTTCTCAAGGCTGGCCTGGTATTTGTACTGCCTCTTCTGGTGAGTCTCCAGAGCCCCCCTCGGTAAACCGCTCTGCGCCCTAAGCCCTTCTGCCTCTTTGGAGGGTGGACAGACAGACTTCCCTCCACTCCTGCCTGTTCTACCTTGAGTCTCCACTTCCTGGATGGCCTCTCCCTTAACCATTCACCTCACGTGCCTGCCTGCTGGAGCTGCAGGGACCAGAAGCTGTGCTTTTATTAAATTTCATCCCCAGCAAAATTGCATTTGGTAGTTTTCCAAGTTATGACTTCCTAATTAGCTCTTTGTTGAAGCTATTTTTCATTGCTTTGCTCAGAGTCCGTGGTAAAATAGTTTTCTTGATGGCTTGGCCTCCTTTGATTATTTCCCCCACTTTAAAAAAAAATAAGAGAGCAAGGATATGCTTCCTGAGACATCTGATAACTAATCATAGCTTTGGAAAAACCCTGATATTCCCAGGTTAGCAGCAGCACAGACATCTGCTTCCTGCATGCAGGAAAACAACGTCTCCTTGGTGGGTGGGCAGGGGCTGGGAGTTGGGCTTTGCAAACGTTCTGGGTTCAAACCTCAGCCCTGCTATTTCCCAGCTGTGTGATCTCGGGTATGTTAATCAGGTTCTCTGGGCCTCAGTGTCTCATCTTTACAATGAGAAAGATAAGTACATACTTCAGAGGTCTGCCGCATAGCTCAACTAAGGTTCTATCTATGAAAGCCCTGCCCTGGAGACCCTCAACAACACTGACAACTCTTATTGTATCCTGAGGATAAAATGAAATACCATGAGGGGGCCAGGGTGGCTCAGTCGTTTCAGCATCCTACTCTTGATTTCGACTCAGGTCATGATCCCAAGGTTGTAGGATCAAGCCCTGTGTGGGGGTCTGCGCTGAGCGTGGAGCCTGCCTGGGATTCTCTCTCTCTCTCCCTCTGCCTCCTCCTCCCTTCCTCCCTCTGCCCCTCCCCCCTGCTTATGCGTGCTTCCTCTGTCTCTAAAAAAAAAATAATAATAAATAGCTGAATAGCCTTGAGTAACTCACATTAGCTTTCCGGATATCTGGACTAGATAATGGGTTACAAATTCAGTTGCCTTCAGCAGGCAGGGATGTACTGGAAATGAGTAAAGTGAACCTGGTAGAAGAAATGTTATGCTAATAGATATTACTATACAAAAAGGTTCCAAAGTTAAATAAGTTTGGGAAACTCTGAGTTGAACAAAATGGAACAGGTATCTTTATGCAGGATTCTTCTGAGCCTTTAAAATGCCCACCTGTGGGGTGTCTGGGTGGCTCAGTCCGTTAAGTGTCTGACTTTGGCTTAGGGCATGATCTCATGGCTTGTGAGTTTGAGCCCCGTGGTCACGAGCTGTCAACACAGAGCCCAGAGCCTGCTTTGGATGCTGTGTCTCCCTCTCTCTCTGCCCCTCTCCCGCTCATACTCTGTCTCTCAAAAATGAATAAACATTAAAAAAATTTTTTTTAATAAAATGAAATGCCCACCTGCAACGTGAATAAAGGAAGGAGAGAATATGTGTGTAGTGTTTTCCAAACTTCTCTGACCACAGACCCCTTTTCCCACTGAGACTAGTGTTATACTGAATGCACCTGGAGAGTTCCCGGCCTAATCTTAACCATCCCTTCCAGTTCTGATGTTTGGCCAGCCCTCTCTGTTGCTTGGGTCTCTATGGTCAGAAAGAGGAATTTCTCATAGATGGTCAAAGACAGGAAACTTGTGAGGTTTTTCCTTTTATTGTTGATTTTCACCAACATTACAACCAATTGTATTCCGATGGCAGTATAGCTCGGCGTGGTCAGCTATGGTGAAGCACATGTGTGGGCTTAGATGCTCCTAACCAGGCTGAACTTCCATCAGAGACAGCAACTGGGGGGTCAGGTGGGAGGCCAGCAAAGGGGCACAGTGCTGGGGCCCCTCTGTTATTTGGGGAAACCCAGGAATCGTCCAGACTTGGCATTTGCTGGGCTCAACCTTGGCATAACAGGGGTGAGGTTCAGAAATCCAAGACCTCCACCAAAGGCCATTTGAGGCTGGCCTTTGCTTTTATTGTGCTAATACTTTGACTGAATGTCTCCCTGTTAGAGAAGTAAATCAGTGCACATTCTATGAGCACTCACTATTACCAGGCATCCAGAAGTTAATCATTTCCATCAACTTGTTTAATTTAGGTGTATGATGGGGAGTCCCTAGCATCTCAGTTGAATTGCCGTGAATTCCAAATTCCTTAGCCCACAGGTAGCTAAAGCCCTTCCTAAGATTTCTGCTTCTTACACCTCTTGGACACTGTGTGCATTGAATGGGACCTCTGTCCTGCACCCTCTCTTTTTTTTTTTTTTTTTTTTTTTTTTTTTTTTTTTTTACCTCACAGGATTATTGAGAGAGTTTAGGGAGGTAAGGCAGGTAAACAGCTTGGCATCTTGCTAGTGCTTAATAAATACTAGCTGCTACTAATGGTATTGTTTAGACATAGTCCCTGTTTCAGCTGTCCACATGGAGGCCACATGAAGGTCCTGGGGGGGTCCCAGGAGCCGGTCCCCCACTCTATCCTGCTCTACCCCTCTCAGAGGGCATGTGCTAGTGTAAGAAGTCTGGACCCACCCTGTCTCCCACGGTGACAGGGGTCTCGGTGGGTGAAGTGACAATGGCCACCTGCAGGGGGAGCCACAGACACACATTTCCGTGCAAGGCCTGCGGCGATCCCTGAGGAAGAGGGCTCTCTATGGGAATGGGTTGAAGCTGGAATCAGCATGTTTTCTGGAATCTTCCTCCCATTGTGGAGAGGAATATCTGGGGATATTCAGAAGACAAGGTGCGGCTTTTCTTCTTGTTGCTCGAAAAGAGTGAGGACTTGAGCCAGCTGGATGCTGGATCTCTCCCCTGAGGCCCCTGAAAGTGCCTTATTAGCTGTTGATTTCATTTTCACCACCCAGTCTGGCTCTGGCAGGCCCTCTGCAGAGTGCTGTCTGTGGTGCCTTTCTAAGGAGACTCTTGGCAGAGCTGCGATCTGGGCCTCGTGTCCTTTCCATCTGAAGGAGCAGAGCTGTGTGGGGTGGCTCCCATACTTAGCCACCTTCCTTCACCTCCGATGGGGGGCGGAGAGAGAGGTGGGGGCAGGAAGGTGTACAGACCCGCCCTCTGATCCTGAGCCCAGTTTGCTGCCATTCCCTGCCAAATGAGATGAGGAAACCGATCCCCATGGTTGGAGCACCCCTGTGTCCTCGGAGGGTCAGAGAGGTCTGGTGACTTGCCCAGAGCCAGACAGCTAGCAAGCAAAGATAATAATGCCATATGCCACCAACCGAGAGCCTCACAGATTGGCAGGCTACACGGCAGTCCTAGCACATGTGCTCAATCCTACACCCCAGTTTGGAAATCCCAATCTCTGTCTACCCTAAAGTCCCTATTCTGCCCTCAACTCCACACTGCCGCCAAACCCTTCGATGGGCCACTTTCCCCAGTCTTTCAAATTACTGAAATTCCCAACTGCCCCACAATTTAAGTCCCCTCTTCCTTCTTATCCAAGAGTACTTTGGCGAGAGTGGTGGTAGTGGCTCCATTGTGGTCTCGGTTTTTGATTTGCCTGCAGTTCCTAGTCTTGAAAGCTCTTGGCTAACCTCTGCCCATGAACCACAGCATCTTGAGGAGGGGCTCCTTCGTCACAGGAGAAGCCCACTCCCTTGTGCCCCCTTCCGTGGCTATCTGGCATGGACTCCAGTTGGATTTGACCACAATGATAAACTGACAGCCCTCCTTTGTGTCGTGGAAATTAATGCCAGTGAAATGGCTTCCTCATGCCGCTTGCTGCTTTGAACACACCCCTAGAATAAACCGTGTGCACACGTGTATGCCTTTGTGAGCACCCAATGAGATGCGCTTTTCAAAGGTGCCGCAGTGAGGTAACCACAGAACATCTCAGTTTTCCTCCCCGCTGTCTCTCCATCCCCTGATGATGCCAGCTGCGGCCTGATGTCTAATAGTGGCTGGAGGAAATGATCTTGTGGCTTCGTGTCCCTCCTCCTGGAGCCCTGGGCTCACTCCAGCTCACACTGGTGAACTCTGGTGTAGATGGGGCATGGATGCTCCTTCAAGATGCCCTGCAGGACAGTGCCCGGCATCCCTGTCTGAGGGCTGGCCTTGGTGGCCGTTGTAATTTACAGTGGTTACAAGTTACAGGCAGGATAACGGACTCTCGTCTCTAATGACCCCGCTGAATACCACCATAAGCCTCAAGTTTATCTGTGGACACTGTTTGGCTCAGTTATGAGATTCTTTCTGTCACCGTGACAGCCGCCCCAGTGTCAGAGGGACAGGGAGCCCAGGCAGCTTGTGGTAAATGGCCTCATCTTGGTACTGCCTGGGGACTCAGGCATTTCTGACCTGCTGGTCACATAGAAGTTCATGTGGTGGCGCAGAAGAAGACCAGAAGAGAATTAACCTTATTGAGCACCCATATGTTATTCTGGGTACTCACATCTTATAGTCGCATCATGAAGATGTTTGTATAAACTCCATCTAGGTATAGGACCCAGGAGAACGGAGGCCTGGAGACGCATATTTACTAACCCATGGTCACCCAGGTAGCACGGAAAGGTTCTAGGAGCAAATCTAGGTAGGTCTAACCCAACTCCATGCATTTTCACTACTGTCTGTGAGATAGAACTTCCCAAGGATCACAAAGGTGTGTCTTCATTTGCTTTATGGAAAGGGGCCCATATTTTCTGTTGCTGTCATTTCTGCAGGCCGTGAGAACGCCACCCTGGCGAGGGAAATCAACGTCAGACCAGAGACTGGACAACGGAAGGTTGTTTCCGAAATATTTATCCCTGCAAAGTAAATATTTCTGTCTCCATCAGTCCAGAACTTCCCAGTTGACGGCTTCACAGATACTTCTTTTTCTTGTCTCTTGAACATTTAGCCATCGCTAGAGACAGGGTGGACCGGCACAACTGGTTCTTTTCATTTTTGACTGTGGACTCCTTGCAGCCAAAGCAAGAAAGGCAGGCAAGTGACCCAACTAGGGTCCCAACCAAGGACTGGGGGCCGGGGCTGTGGAGGGGAGGTGCTAGGCTGGGTCCCGCATGGTAATGCTGGGGAAGGAAGACTTACCTACCGGAGAGCCAAGCTAGGGTGTATGTGGTTCTTTGAGGTCATCTTGCAGACTTACTACTATAATGTTCTCACATCCGTTCCATTCCCTTCTCTCCTTTCTCATCAGTCCCTCTCAGAGAGGTTGAATCACTTGTCCAGGGCTCACAACTAGTTAGTTCTGGTTTTCTACCTCCCCATTGATGACCTGGCCTATTGCCCTGTAACTAAAAGGCCCTTGTCCCCAGGCTAATCCTTGGACATCTCACTATGTCCCTCTCTGCTCTGGCCACGCTGTTTGTCAATCCCTCCAACGTACGCTTTCTTCCTTGTCTTTAGACCTTGCTTGGGCCGCTCCTGCTGCCTGGGACTCTCTTTCACGTTATCCTCTCTGAATAAAAAAGGTCCTCAGGGAAACTTCATACAGTTATGCTCAGCTTAAAGATCCCCTCTTCTGAGGGGGTCCCCCGTCACTGATCCCCCTGCTCACCCATGCGCACATACCCTGCCCCCTGCCTCACTCCTTGTTAAAGGCTCCCCGCACCCCTCCCCCCCATCCTAACACCGATCACACTTAGTGTGACTTCTCATTTCATTTTCTAATTCCCCGCTGTGGGCTCTCTGATGATGGAGGCTTCTTCACAGCTGTGACCCCAGCAACTGATGCACAGCCTGACCCCTAATAGGTGCTCAATAAACATTGAGTGGATGCAAGTGTGAGTAAGCAAGCAAGAGAGTCAGTAAGGACCTGTACTCATTTGTTGCTGTGGTTCCCTGGGCCTGGTACACCCTCCTTCATGCTTCACACTGATGTTCTGTGTGAGTCTGGTGAAAGGGCTCATCGCCCTGTGCCTCAGTTTCCCCATCTGTCAAGTGGAAATAGTGATGGTGTACATCAGAGCTTCCGGCACTGTGCCTGGCACGTGGTAGGGGCTTACTAAGCGGCAGTGACTTTGTTATAGTGTGTCGTATTGTGATATTAATTAGTATAATCACCTGGGGAAGCCGTTGTCAACACGCTGAAGCCTGCCAAGGACAACTTCCCAGAAACAGCAAACTGCCAGACCAACAGGGGACATCGTTTCTTTTGAAAAACTGGCCACAAATTGCATTTTACAAAATCTCATTGGCTTTTTGTTTGGGAAAGGCTTGGTCTTTGAAACCTAGTGAGGACTCTGCATTGGTGTTTGAGCTCAGAAGGCAGTCCCCTTTCATCCAGGTGTGCCCTGGCCACGTCCACTGTCTGCAAAGCACCCTCCTCCCCCCAACGGCTAAGGGCCACCTTCACCACTGCCTGTACTTCTCGTCTCAGATACACTCTCTGACATTCCGGCTGCCTTTGCTCTACTTCCCAAACACCCTCTCACTGTATTTTTCCTTCTCCACATATTTTCCGACCTGCTATGTTATCTGTATCTCATTGATGGTCCCCTCTCCTTCTCCAGCCCCCTAACTAGATGGCAAAGTCTTTGCAGTCAGAGATTTTGACCAGTTTGCTCATGGCCTTTTCTCCAGTGCCCAGAACGTGCTGGGCACAGAGCATGGGCTCTGTGCATGCTTGTTACATACTTGAGTGTATGGGTGGGAAGGAGGACTTGCTGGCAGGTTCTGAATTTAGAACCCACCTGATAACAGGTATATACTTAGCAGAGAGAACAAATCTTTCCCGAGCTGTCTCTTCTTCGGGTCAGCCTCGGGCAGTGCTTGCCACATCCCTTCATTCCACCTTCACAGTAGCCTTATGGATGAGAAAGTTGGGGCTCAGAGAGATTAAGAAGCTTATCTGTCACACAGTGTATGGGCAACAGAGCCTAAAGACTGTGCCCTCCCATCCTGGATGGAAGGCAATGCCTTTGTCCTCTGCTGCACCCCAGCCTGTCGGGGAGGCCTCCGTGGGTGGTTTTTGAGCTGGCTGTGTTGCAGGGCCAGAAGGCCCATCCCTCCTCACCTGTCTGTGTGCAGAGGCGTTTTTGGCGTGTGCGCTGAGTCAGGTGGCCCGAGCAGCTTTCAGCAGTCGGAGGTGGCAGCCTAATTATCGGCTCCAGGAGCAGCGAGTGGATGCACCAGGGATTGTCTGCAAAGTCCGCCTAGAACTGTGGCCTGCAACAGGGCTCCCTCCGCCTCCTTCCCTGGGGGCGTGGGGGGCAGGGCAGGGCCAGGACAGGCAGCGTGCTAGTGTGAAGGGTGTTTTCTGCCAAAGGAAGACATTAGACAAGAGTTAGACCTGGGTTCTGATCGTGGCTCTGCCCTGACTAGTTGTGTGAAATTGACCACGTTTGCTGAATATCCCTGGGTTCTCTGCTCATACAACCCCTCGGTGAGGCATGCATACCTCCCAGACTGGGGGTATGATCCACGAGACCACATATGCAGCATGCTTACCGCAGGCGCAAAATAAATGGTAGCTATTTTCTGTTCATTTGCTACAACGTGTGGCTTCCTGTCCTGTGAAATGTAGAATGAACAGAACAGGCCTGGCACACAGTAGGCACTGAATAAAGGTCAGTCCCCCAGCTCTTCCCCTTCCCATCCTTCAGCACCAAGTTCCAGGCCTCTTCGTCCCTGGGGATGTGACACCTTTGGCCCTGCCCTGGAGGTTTTCTGTGGGCTCCTCGTTAATGGGGGACTGGTATGGTCATTTTGAAGCTATTGTGTTAGAAGCCCCCTCCCTTCTTCCTTCTGTTCTCCCCCTCTCTCTCCTTTCTTCCTTCTTTTCAATTCATTTTTACTGAATACCTACTAAGTGTCAGGCACGGTGCTAGGCGCTGTGACTATAGCTGTGAGCAAGACAAGATCCCTGCTATCGTGGAGCTTAAGTGTAGTTGGAGTCTGGTGAGGAAGGAGAAAATAAACAGGTATACAAGGAAGTAAAATAAGCATTATAAGAGCAGAAAATAGAATCGTATACTAGGAGCTGAAGGGGAGGGCTAGGAAAGCTACTTTAAATGGGGAACCAGGAAAAGCATCGCTTAGGAAGCAATATTTGAATCCAGACTTGAAAGATCAGGGTAGGCCAACCATGTTCAGCCTTGGGGAAAGGCGTTTCGGACTGAAGGAGCAGCACGTGCAAAGGCCCTGGGAAAGGACGTACTTTTTAGTGGAAACAGTGGGCCCCAAAATGAAGCCCCAGCTCTTCTCCCCAGCTCAGGCAAGGCAGGCAGGCTTCATCCTCGAGGCTCGGCTGCACTTAAGCTCCTGCTCCCAGGATGTCCTTTCTGCACTTAATTTGCTGCAACTGGCAGAGGTTAATCATGTTTGTGTTCTTCAGGGCCCCTGCCAAAGCCGGCCCTTCTCACAGATGCTGGTTTAAATTAGAGGGATTGCTTTCGGAAGACGAGATTCCAAACTGGTCCTATTTCTGAGCCTTCCTAATGGCAGGCAAAAGAATTCTGGGCTAGGCTGGCATCTCACACAGGTGGGAGGGGCCAGGTCCTGCCAGTGCAGGGAGAAGCAAGTCAGGCTCCGTCGGCGCCCCCTCCTGCCAGAATGCCAACCAGACCTGCGGGTCCCCATTTGAGGTGCTCCTTGCTTGGCCCCCACCTGGCTCCTCCCTCTTCTTCTCTGTGCACACCCTCCTGCCTAGCTCTGTACCTTTGCTGACCTCGCCTTCTGTCCCCACATGGGAAAGTCAACTCCGTCTCCCCAGATCTGCTCAAATTCTGCCTCCTATAGGAAGACTTTACAGACGCTCCCTGGGGGAACCTTTTCTCCTTTAGTCTCCTCAGTTCTCTTATGTCCTTTAAGGCATTGGCCATAGTGTCCATTGAGTCGGGGAGACTGAGTTCCACCTACAGTGTGAGCGCCCTGAGGGTGGGGGCTCCCAGGTTTGCATCTCTGTCTTCCCGGGGCTCCGCACATCATTCATTCAGCAAGCGTTTATTCATCCAGCAAATTTCTACTCTGTCCCAGCCTTCACGAGCGGCAAAGGGGGAAGAGCTGTGGGTAAAGCATGCTCCTTGCTCTTAGCTTGCTCCTGGCTTAGCGCAGGGGATGGGCCGCGAAGAGACCATTGTGACACAGAGGGCGGAGCGGATCAGGGAGCATGCTCTCGTAAGGGGTGCCCAGGAAGGTTTCTCAGAGAAAGTGATAACTGTGACACGTAGACCGAGGACACTGAGGGTCGGAGGGTAGAATGGCTGGCTCCAGATCTCCCGTGTAGCATGTGGCAGAGTAGGCTCTCAAATCAGGGCCCCCATCAGTGCCAGAATGGGTTTCCTTCCTTCCACACCCTCCCACCCCTAAGTTAGCACACTCCTCTCTGATCCTGACCTGCAGGGTAAGACGTTAAAGTGTCATGCCCACTTGCTCGAAGCCTGGGCAGCCTTGCCACATTCTGCTGCACAATCTGTTTCCAAGCGACTTCAGACTTGTGGTGACTCACCAGGTCCTTGGAGTCACAGAGACTGTCAGCAGAATCTGAGGCCAGTGAACAGATTTCCCACCACAGGGTATTGTGGGACAGCTTGCTTCCTACTCACGGGTTTTTTTCCCCCCATTTCAAAATAATGCATACTAATTATAGAAAATTCGGGGAGAAAATACAGATCACCCATAATTTCACTACCCAGAAATAACCATTGTTAACATTTTGGTGAACTGAGATAGTTATTTTGAGATTTTATTTAGAAGTCGCTACACTATATAATTACAGCTTATTAATTTACACAAATATATGAATATAATTAACTTGTATATATTTAGTGTATTGTAAAAATTTGCACACTCTACTGCCTGGAAATCTCTAGGAAAGAGAGAGTGAAAGAAGTCACTCTTGTTGTGAACCTACTGTGTGCCCAGCTTTCACCAACACTCTTCATACTGATGCGGGAATCGAATCGAACTTCTGTGATAAGGCAGACATTCTCTCATTTTTTTTAATTTTAATTTTTATTTTTTTAATGTTATTTATTTTTGAGAGACAGAGTGTGAGCGGGGGACGGGCAGAGAGAGAGGGAGACACAGAATCCGAAGCAGGCTCCAGGCTTTGAGCTGTCAGCACAGAGCCCGACACGGGGCTCAAACCCACGAACTGTGAGATCATGACCTGAACCGAAGTTGGATGCTTAACGGACTGAGCCACCCAGGTGCCCCAGACATTCTCTCATTTATCCTGATGGTGACCCATCAGATGTTTATTGTTCTCATTTCCATTTTACAGATTGAAAAAACAAAACCAAAACCAAAATAAATGAGGCAAGACCAGTAAGCCCTGAACCAAGAGCACAGAGCTGGGATGCAGTGGGCCTGGGAGTGAGCTCCTGGTCTGTCCTGCTTTCAAAGTGCATGTTCGTTCTCCCTGTCCTGCAGTCACCACGTCCTTATCAGAGGCCTCAGAGAGAGCTCGCATGCTGCCCTTAGAGATGGCCAAGCGGAGATGACTAATGGCCATCCCCTGGATGCTGCCATCTTTTCTTTATCCAGCCCTCTGATGGACCAAGCCCTGGGCCAGCCTCTGGGGGACTCACAGGGAATAGGCTTATCCCTGTTGTCTGAGGTCGCTGAGAGACCTCTGCCTTCAGAGGAGGGAAAGGGTCACAGAGGATCCGCTAAGAGCTGTGGCAGTCACTGCACTTAAGAAACAGTGTCTGAGGTTGTAGAGTCCCCAGGAGATACCCCTGCTGGCCGCCGGCCATAAGACCTCCCAAAATAGATCTCCTGTCATGATTACAGTAGCCCAAGGCCTGACCCTAAGCCTGTAGGGCCCAGATGCTGCCTCACACCAACCACCTCCCACAAACCAGTCGATACTGCAGACGTGAAAGCATTGATCTGTAGGGTGTTGCAGCCTGGATTCTGCAGGTTGAGACGAGATAAGAGGTGTGAGTATTGTTCCAGGGAGTAACACCTTGGAAAGAAAAGGGCAGAAAGCGTGCTTGTGCAGGAGAAGCCTGGATTGTGATGCAGAATGGACCTAGCCTCTGCCAGCCCAGGAGAGAGCCTGCGGCCAAGCAGAGATTGCCACCAGAGGGGTCCCACACTGGACAAAAGGGGCTGGGGCCTTGCTCAGTCACTGGGGAAAGCATGCCCAGAGGTGCACCACATGCCCTGCAACTGGGCATCCGGCCCTTTTTGGTGGGAGGATTTGAGCCAGGCATCTCTGTGTCTGCCACACAAGGAGAAATCGAACCATTGCAGGGTCTGCAAGGCTCCTGTTGGCTTCGTCAGTGAATTCACCCCACATAGAATGGCAATGTGGGAAGCTAACTATGATCCAAAGGGTACAGGGTGGTCATGGAATCAGATGATAGGAATTTTAAAACCAAACCCTTAACGGCTTTGGGTTAAGGTAGTCTGACAAGGTGACAAGCTGACTTGCTCTTACGTTAGACTTTTCTTGCCACCTGCATTCATTTGCAAGGGCTGCCGTGACAAAATATCAGAGATCGAATGGCAGCCCTTGCTGCCATTTCTTTTATCTCCGTTCTGGAGGCTGGAAGTCTAAGATGAAGGGCTGGCACACCCGGTTTCCTCTGAGTCCTCTCTCCTTGGTGCTTAGATGGCTGATCTCTCACTCCCTCTTCACGTGGTGCCCCTGATGTCTCCCTGTGTGTCCTGCTTTCCTCTTCTTATAAGCACGCCATTCAGGTTGGTGAATTTCTAGGGGACGTAATTCAGCCCATAACAACTTCTAGCCCCTCTTTGCACAGACAGCGTCTGCCGAATGTAACTGACCCGGACACGAGTCTTGCCTTGAGGAGGCTGTGCTGCCTCTATAGGGCAGGGATGGTTGATGCAGGATAAACTTGTAAATAGATACCTGGCCATGAAGGACCTTGGATGTCAGACTAACGAAGTTGTGTTTTCTTCTGAAAACCAGGGGGGTACTCATGATGGGACAGTGGCTTGATCAGACGCATGTTTTTGGAAGATCACTTTGCCCATCACTTGGACCATGGATCGAAGCAGGCAGGACAGGAAGGAGGAAGGCTCATAGTGAAGAGAGGATTGTGCTAGTCCAGAGAAGAGATGATGAGGCCTGAATTGGGGTGGTTGCCCTGGGAATGAAGAAGAAAGAATGACTTTCAGAATCTTTTAAGATACATCCTTCCACAGTATGGTGGCAAGGGCTGAGGGAGGCAACATTCAGATGTCTGATACACTCATTGAACAATAGAACCTGGTTGCATGAGTCACCTTTTTCACATCAAAATACTTCCTCCAGCTGAAATCTTAAACGGGAGATATACCTATAAACAGGTTATATAGAGAGGTTATATTTTGTTTTGGCAAAAGTCATGATAGGGGTCCCAAATCTCTGCCGGTTGGGGTGACCGTTGTCTCCTAGTGGGTCTGGAGACCCTGTTCCCATCCTTAGGGTTCCTCTCCCTCCACTTCTTCCTCCATTTGGGGGCAGATATTTACCTGGCACACATTGGTACAACCACATCTCAACTAATTGGTGATATCCGCTACCCTGAGCCCTCTATGTGCCTCCATGCTCAATAGCCTCCAAATATCGAGTCCCTGCCACAGTTCTCTGGACCTCCCAACAGTCCAGCAGCCAGTGGGGCAGGTTCAGGCACATGGAGGGGCTCTGGGACCCTGAGCACTGTGGCCCGCATCTGTTGACTGGTTGGTCTGTGGCAATTATTAAATCCATTGAATATCACTAGTCCTTGTATCTTGCACACCAGCCATTTCCACCTATGGACACTCTTCTCAGAAATACCACGGTGTTTGTTCCTTCTCATGTGAATGCTTTCCTCTCCTTTCTGCTCTGCCAGCTCCTGCACACCCTGCAAGACTTAACACATATCTCCTCCTCCGTGAGGCCTTCCCTGCTGCTCCCAAGGCAGTGTGCATGGTTCTCTTTTAAACCTAATTCTCAATGGTCCTTTTTGTGCACAGTGACATGTATCTGTTCACCTCTGTCTCCCTATTTAATTTTGTGTGTGTGTGAGAGAGAGGGAGCGAGCCCATGTGCACACACTTGCACGAACACATAGGGGAGGGGCAGAGAGAGAGAGAGAATGGGAGAGAGAGAATCTTAAGCAGGCTCCAGGCTCAGTGCAGAGCCTGATGTGAGGGCTCGATCCCATGACCCTGGGAACATGACCTGAACCGAAATCAAGAGTCTGACACTTAGTGGACTGAGCCACCCAGGCGCCCCCTGCCTGTCTTCTCTACCCAGGTTTTTTTTTTTTTTTTTTTTTTTTCAAAAGGGCAGACTGAGCCTTTCTATTATTCTTTCTCCAGAACATAATGCACAGTAGGTTCGTAGAGTTGGAAGGACTGTCTCTGTGGCCCTAGAAAGGTGTTGTGGGGCTCTTCCGTTCAGCTGTTTCTGGGCGAGCAGGGCTGGTTCTGTATTTCAGAGGAGGGTTCTCCCTTCTCTGCTGTGTCCCCTGAGGAACTGAAATACCTTGCAGCAGGACTTTATCTTCCTCATCAGAGCACGCCGGGTTCCCAGGACAGCACCTGGCGCGCAGAATGTCCTCCATCCATGTTTGTAAAAGCCCAAATGATCTGAATGATGCCACGTTGGTGATGAGAACGCAGGTATTATCACCACAGCCCCATGACATGAGTCTAACCCTGTATTTATTTATTTATCGCCCAAGGAAACTGAGGATCAGAGAAGTTAAGTGGTTTGTCCACAGTCACTGTGTTAGTAAGTGATGGAACTCCAAGAGCCAAGTTCTGGGTTAGCCTCTGCCCTGCACTCTACCCGCTTCCCCGTGGGGCTGTATTTGAGATCCTCGTCCTCCCATATCTGTCCTACGTGAAAGAACCTGCCAGCTTACCCTCTTTCCCTGCCTTGAGGCCAGGTGACACAGCACAGGATTGGGAGCCCTGAGTGAGAGCGCACACTGGGCATCCAGGTGGCCGCCCTGGACTCTGGGCTCTGTCCGGGTTTCCTCTGGGTCCCCCGGACTATCACAGACAGCTCCTCTTCTTCCTCTGTGTCCTTCACCACCGATCTTTTTCACAGCTCTGCTTCCCCTCTTGTCAACAGATCTCTCACAAATGTTTTCCATCACTGCTGGCTATTTTTATCCCTTTATCAGAGTTATTTCCTTTGGTAAATAGCTCCCTGGCACAAGGGTGGGCAGCCTCGCTGGGAGCCAGCAAGCACACGCAGGCAGGAGGTGCCGGCCGGTGGGCGTCCGGGAGAGGGCGGAACGGCACGACAGGGGCCAGTCCCCGGCGCTGGGGGACCGCGTTCTGTCCCGATGGCAGCAGCGGCCGCGGCAGAGCAAGATGCTCATTCATTCCCCTATTTCAATTTGTTAAAACCATTCTTCCAGAAGGCAGCGTGTGCCGAGGGCCTCGGAAGCAGACAATCAGTGACAGGCGCCCAAAATAGCCTCGGAATCAGCAGCGTTTTGTTTTGCTCCAGGCTTTTCATGCCTGCAAGGGGAGGAAAGAAAGGATCCAGAGCGTTTTCTGCGTCCAAACACACATCTTTTTCACAATAAGACAAATGACTCGTATTCCTGCTATTAAATCCAGCAGCGCCCCCTCCCCACCCCACCCCTTCTCTGAAGACCTCGCCAACATTTCCTTTTGTGGCTGCGAGAGGAGAGAACAGCCGCTCACTCACGAGGGCTGCGGGCGCAAGGAGCCTCGGCCTCCCCGGGCCTCCCCGGGTGCTCGCCTTTTACAAGCGGGGATTTTAATAAATTAGCGCCAGCGCGTGCCGCTGCTGTAACGGCTCCCCAGGAGGGGCTGTGAGCGCGGGCCCTGCCGGAGGGGAGCGAGCCTGCCGCTTGCTGGTGGAAGCCCCTCGGCCCGGCCCAGCTCACGCCAGCCCTGGCTGCCACCGAGCTGCTCTCCCACCTGGCCCGCTGTCGCTGTGCCCCTCGCAGCACTTACAGGGCCGGCCTCAGCTTCCGGAAGAGACCCCTCGGTGGCCGGGGAGGCCCCGTGCATCAGGAGGAGTCCCAAGGGGACAGCAGGACACCTGGACTCCGGGCTTACCCCTGCGCTGCCTCGCAGACTGACCTTGTCCAAGCCTCCGCTCACCTTGAGACTGGTTCCTGGGGAATCAACTCTCAGGGCACGGTGCTCCCTCCCCTTCAGACCACAGTCCGCCCTCCCCTTCAGAGCACGGTGCTCCCTCCCCTTCAGACCACAGTGCGCCCTCTCCTTCAGAGCATGGTGCTCCCTGTCCTCAGACCACAGTGCGCCCTCTCCTTCAGAGCGTGGTGCTCCCTCCCCTTCAGACCACAGTGGCCCTCTCCTTCAGAGTATGATGCTCCCTCCCCTTCAGACCATGATGCTCCCTGTCCTCAGACCACAGTGTGCCCTCCCCTTCAGACCATAGTGCACCCTGCCCCTCAGGGCGGGTGCGCCCTCTCCTTCAGGGTAAGGTGCTCCCTTCTCCTTCAGAGCCCGATGCTCCCTTTTCTTCAGGTCACGGTGCTCCCTTCTCCTTCAGAGCACTTGCACAGTGGGAATTTAGCTCTTCCTTGTGGGAGAGTTTGACCACTTCGATCATGGGCCTGCACACTCTTTAGGCCGTGGGCTGAAGCTGGCCACGCGTTTGTGTGTGTATGGTCAGTGGCTGCTCCCACAAGACAGTGGCAGAGACTGGATGGACCTGAAAACCTAAAATATTTACTCTTTGGCTTTTGCCAGGAAAAGTTTGCCAACCCCTGGTCTAGCTGGTGAATCCCACAGAAGGTTTAGGGACACTCTCAAGATGACTCAGCTAGACCTAGAAGTAAATACGGATGTGGAAGCCTCAGTATCCCAGACTGTCAGGGATGTGCTCAATTCAATGTGCACAAGTAGAGTTGGAATTTGCTAGAATAGGAATCCCTCCCAAGAATAAAAGCCATTTGATGTGTTAGGTGGGTAAACTCAGTGTCTAGTACTGTTTCTGAGCAAGGCCTCTTGAGCAAGGCCTCTATTCAGGTGGATTCTCCACCACTTCCTAGCCATGTGGCTTCGGGAAAGTTCTTCACTCCTTCATGCCTCAGTTGTAAAATAGGTATAATAATATTAATTTTGGGTGTGACTGGTTGGCTCAGTTGGTTAAGTGTCCCACTTCAGCTCAGGTCATGATCTCATGGTTCGTGGGTTCTGTTAGCTCAGAGCCTGGAGCCTGCTTCAGATTCTGTGTCTCCGTCTCTCTCTCTGTCCCTCCCCCGCTTATGCCCTCTCTCTCTCTCTCTCTCTCTCTCTCTCTCTCTCTCTCATAGGTAAATAAACATTAAAAAAATAATACTTATTTTGTAGGACTGTTATGAGGGTTTAGCTTGATAATGGAAGCAACATGCTGGGACGTTGCCTAGCAAATACTGAGGGCCTTCTCCAGCCCTGGCTCCCCTCACTGGTCACAACTGAGCTCCGACTGGTGATGACTCACATGTCCTACCCTGACCTCTATCTGAAGGTCCTTCGTATGCAGCTTAGGTGGCTGGACAGAGAGAGTAAGGGTCCTGGGATGACAGGTGGTAACAGGATGTAGAGGTTAAAGTACTTGGGAATCACTAGTTCAGAACTTGGCGTTACTACACACTGAGCCATATAACCTTGAATGCATCAGCTGACCTCTCCGAGCCTCACTATCTGAAAGGTGGAGGGAAAAAGGGAGCCTTCCTTGTAGTCTAGTTGGTAATAAAGATTAAATGCAACCATGGGGTGCTGTGTACTCAGCACAGGACTTGGCGGTTAAGCAGAGTAAATAGTAACATTTAGTTGAGTAAACAGTACCATTTAGTTGCCATTCACCTGCGGAGCTGGTTGAGGTCAATTCCAGCTTTTCCCGAGTTGCCCAGGATTGGTGGCTATGGGAGTCTCTAGGCCCCTCATGGACTTCACCTTGGGGGTGAAAGGCTCTGACAAGTCCTCTGTTTTGTCTCACTGAAGTGGAAAGTTCTGTAAAACCCAGAGGCACCACATGCCAAACCAGCCCACGACGCTCCTGGCATGGGGACCAAATAGTGACTTTGAAAATGTGTATTTTCCTGGATAAAACCTCTAATTGGACAATTGTAGGTCTTCTGGCTTTATGTAGACTTTATGACTTTGAAAGCTCTTAAGCTGGGGCAAGAGAAAATTTATGAATGGGATTTCTTTATTTCTGTAGCACTCTGACTCATGCTGTTGATCCAGTTGGGGGGCTGGGCTTCCGTTACTTGCTAATTTCTCTTTGCCAGGTGGTCCTCGCTCTGCCTCTTCCCTCAGTGAGCCATCGCCGGTGGGTCCTGAGACCCGGAAAGGGGTCTAAAGGGGTTAAAAAATTGTTCTGGACCCAGATTGATTTCCCAGGCAAAGAAATATACTGCCTGGGAATTTCTCGGGGAAGATTTATAGTTTTCTCTTAAATTTTGAAGGCTTGTTTTTACCAGGCGGTTTAAGCTATTCTCATAGGAAACGCTCACCATCTACGTAAAAGGCGTTGCCCTCAGAGGCAGGGCCGCTTCCTGGCTGAGGAACGTTTCCTCTGGGTGCCCTCATCCACGAGCTCTTTCGAAGGTAGGCGGTGGGGCTCCCGATATGTCTCCATCAGTGTAGCAATGAGATTGACTTTGCTTCAGAACTGTGTCGGTTAGGGCAATGTACGTTTCTCTAACAAAAAGATTCCAAAATGGATAAAGGCTCAAACACAATAGAACTCTATTTCTCATTTACATAATAGTCCAAGGCCGATATTTCTGGTAACAGTGGGTGGCTTTCATCCACCCAGTGATTCAGGAACGCTGGCTCCTTCTACCTTCATCATCCTCTCTAGAGCCTTGAAGTAACCTGCATCTAGCCAATGGAGGTGGAAAAGAGTGCAGGGGAGGCTCACCTTCTTCATAAAAGCCTTGGCCCGGAAGTGAGTGTTATCACGTCTTACGTTCCATTGGTCAAGTACACGGCCATCCCTAAATGCCAGGGGGGCTGGGGACTGTAGTCGCTTGCTGGAAAACCGCTTCATATCTATGTGCGCTGGAAGGAGGTACGTGAATGTTAGTGGGCAATCAGCAGTATTTGCTATAGAGAGAGAAATGTATCAGAATTGAGGCCATCGAAGATTAGATACAGATAGGATGCCACTGGGTCTAGCGCCTGGCCCATAATGAGGACTATAACTATCCTTGTCTGTGAGTCCCCATCCCTTAGAGCAGGCCCAGGCATATAGTAGGTGCTCAGTAAATGTCTGTGAAAGAAATAAGTGAATGAGTGAACATTCTACTACTTCTATTCCTTTGTTCCCTGGCTTGGGTCACCTAACAGAAAGGTCAGATTCCTGGCCAACTGGCCACAGTGAGGGTCCACCTGCTTGGCCCAGATGTTTCCCCAAAAAGGATCAGGTACTTATAATTACCTATTCGATTTACAAGTTGCTTGTATTGAAGAGAGCAAAAATCAAATAAATTTGGGACTAGCCCAGACGATCTAGTGTACAGATGTTGTACCCAAGATTTCACAGGATTTCTGATTAGAGGATCGCTTCAAGGACATGTGGGCCCACAACTGCAAATGTGTCCCAGCTCACAAGCTAATGCACTTGGCGGTGGCTGCCTGGCACGGGATTCTTTAGGAAAATGTGCTGTGACTGACTAGTGGTGTGTACCACAGGCAAGGGGAAGGACAATGGTAAGCGAAGGTTTTTAAAAACCCTATCAAGCCTAAGATCCCCATAACTGATATACAGGGGTGAGGCTCAGAGAGGAGATTGGCGGGCAGCTGCCTTTGGAGATTTGTTGGAAGGCCCGGATGAGGAGGTGATTAGAGCCAGGAACTAAATAGATGATGACAGAGTTCAGAAGAAGGTATGCTGGAAAATTCTCTTGGAAATTCAAGGGAGCCAAGGGCTACAGACTGGTCTGTTGTGACTGCTTCTGAGAGAGAAAAGTGGAGGCAGAGCAGAGTTTAGACTCTGCGACTGACATGCTTCCTACTGAGCTTGGTCAACCTTAGAGGGGTGTTATGGTCCGAATTGTATCTCCCCCAAATTCATATGCGAAAGTCCTACCACCCAGTACCTTAGAATGTGGCTGTATTCTGAGATAGGGTCTTTGAAGAGGTAATAAGTTAAAATGAGGTTATTGGAGCCGACTCTAGTCTAATATGACGAGTGTCCTTACAAGGAGAGGAGATTAGGACATGAGACATGAACAGAGGGAAGACCGTGTGAAGACCCAGGGAGTAGACGGCCATCTACAAGCCAAGGAGAGAGGTGTCAGAAGAAACTAACTCCGCCGACACCTTGGTCTTAGATTGCCAGCCTCCAGAACTGTGAGAAAATAAGCTTTTGCTGTTCAAGCCACCAAGTCTGTGGGACTTCGCTGCAGCAGCCCTAGCAGATCAACACGAGGGGAAAATGAAGTCTGCTGTTCTTGCCTGTGTTTCTCTCTAGGGCGTGTGCCCTAAGGCAGGTGCATGAGCTCAGTGGGCAGTGAGCAGATGGCTAGAGGCCTTCCTGGGCCTCGGGGACTCCCTGGAGTTTAGAGTCCAGCAGGCATCTCATGGTGACATGGACACAAAGGGCACCATCCGGCCCAGGAGCACCACAACTCACCACCAATTGGTCCCTCCTCTGTGCCCCCCTGTACTGCCTGCTGGGGCTCCAGAGCCGCAAGGGTCATGGCTCCCAACCCGGGGGAGCTCAGTCTGGAGCGAGAAAGAGAAGTGTTTCCTGGATCCTAAAAGGACATTGATTACAAGATATGTTATCGATCCGGCCACAGTGTTTCAGGAGGCAAGAAATATTCCCAAATTAACAAGAGGCATGGATTGGCAGAGCTGTCCCTATGTTAGTAAAGTAAAAATGGGACCACCTGCACGTCTTTGAATCAAGAAAGTGGAGTCAGTCAATGGTCAGAGTACCGGGTCGTGTGTGCTGTTACAGGGAGGGTGGTGGCGAGGGCGTGCTTGTTTCTGCCTTGGCAGGAGGTTGGGCCCCTAGAGAGGGGACATCTGAGGAGCAGTACGCCAGGCCGACAAGTCAGGAAGGGTATTCTCAGCAGAGGGAATAGCACGGGCAAGGGGCCAGCGTATATACATATCTGCAAACAGTGTACATCGAGGAACAAAGTAAGGTGAGGGTGTTCAGACAGAGCGGCCTGGAATGCCATGCCCAAAGCCCACTTCTGCCAGAGCAGAGGGTGAGCAAGGAGGCCACAGGCCAAGAGGGAGAGAGCCCCAGCCCCGTTCAGAACAGCATTGCAGCGAACCCACCGGTGCAGCCCTTCTCCGTCAGCGGCTCCCAGAGCGGGAGCACAGATGCATGGCAACCGAGAAATGGTCTATTTAAAGCCACTTGTGAGTTGCTTCTAGAAGGCACACTGAGGATGAGGGAGAGAGGGAAGGAGCAGAATGGGTCAGGAGGAAGAAGCCCTGAGAGGAAATGGCTGTGCCCCTGCTGAGCATACTGTGGGGTGTGGGACAATCCCTGCCCCTCCCGGGGCCCCACCGTCCTCCGTACCTGGTAGTGGAAAACCATGCGAGTGCAGGAGCCAGCTGCATGGGTTCAAGGCCAGGCTCTCTGGCTCATGATCTGTGTGCTTCGGCCGAATGATATAACCTCTGAGTCTCAGTCTTCTCCTATGTAGAATGGGATAATAATGGTACCTGCTTTATAGAGTTGCTGTGGGGATTACACGAGGTGATACACGCAAAGCATTTTTAACAGAGCCTGGCCCATGTGAAACTCTCCAAATTAGCTATTGTGAAAAATGGTGGTGGTGATGATGGCTGGGTAGGACTAGCTTAGCGGGTTTTAAATCTTAAAGCACGGAACCTTTCTTCCAACGTATTTGGAACATCAATGTGCAGAAAAGGTTACATTGAACTCTTTTTTTAATGTTCATTTATTTTGAGAGAGAGAGAGAGAGAGAGAGAGAGCACAAGCAGGGGAGGGGCAGAGAGGAGAGGCAGAATCCCAAGCAGGCTCCGCACCAGTAGCACAGAGCCTAATGCAGGGCTTGAACTCACAAACCATGAGATTATGACCTGATACAAGATCAAAAGTCAGATACTTAACCGACTGTGCCACCCAGGTTCCCCAAGCTCTTTTCATTGAGGCAGGAGACCCTGAGCCCAGACCCTCAGCATCCCTTCCCCAGAGCGGTCTCCCAGCCCCGCCCCCCTCCCCGGGCACCTCTGCAGAAGCCTTAGGCTGCAGAAAACCGAGACTGAAAGTAGCTGTCCCAGAGGATCTTTGAGGTCCCCCTCAGCTGCTCCTTCTTATCTAATTCTTCCTTCTGTAGCTTGAGTATCCATCTGGAAAAGCTCTCTCTACGGCTCAAAATCATGTTCCAAAAGCATCCGCGAAGCCCGGCCCCGGGAATAGCCCCATGAGGGCAAAGCCAAGTGGACAGACGAGCAACAGCCCTGACTGCAAAGACCCACAGACAACTAAATACCGACTCCACATTTTTAAGTCCATCCATTTTGATTTAAGAAATTTTAGGGGTGCCTGGGTGTCTCAGTCGGTTAAGCATACGACTTCAGCTTAGGTCATGATCTCACGTTCGTGGGTTTGAGCCCCGCATCAGGCTCTGTGCTGACAGCTGCGAACCTGGAGCCTGCTTCTGATTCTGTGTCTCCCTCTCTCTCTGCCCCTCCCCCTCTCATGCTTTGTCTCTCTCTGTATCAAAAATAAATTAAAGATTTAAAAAAATTTTAAAAAGAAATTTTACATGTTATGATCCATTCTGCTGCCCCTCAAAGTCACCTTAGTTCCTGCAAAGTCTGAGTCAACTTATCTTTAAGATAGGCCTTTATGGGGCGTCTGGGTGGCTCAGTTGGTTAGGCATCTGACTTCAGCTCAGGTCATGATATCGTGGCTCGTGGGTGCGAGTCCCGCGTCGGGCTCTGGGCTGACAGCTCGGAGCCTGAAGCCTGCTTTGGATTCTGGGTCTCCCTCTCTCTCTGCCCCTCCCCTTCTCCTGCTCGGTCTCTCTCTCTCTCTCTCTCTCTCTCTCTCTCTCTAAAAATAAATAAACATTAACAATTTAAAAAAAAAGATAGGCCTTTTTAAAAGATCTCCTGTCTCTACGAGTTGAAATACAGAAAGTGCATTGCTCTTTTGGCTAGTGATGTAAAATGTATTATTCCTTGGGGCGTCTGGGTGGCTGTCGGTTGAGCATCCAGCTCTTAATTTCAGCTCAGGTCATGCTCATGGTCATGAGATCAGTGAGCCCTGCACTGGGTTTGGTGCTGACAGCGCGGAACCTGCTTGGGATTTTCTCCCCCTCTCTGCCCCTCCCCCACTCTCTTGCATGTGTGTTGGCACTCTCTGGCTCTCTCTCTCTCTCTCTCTCAAAATGAATAAATAAACATTAAAAAAAAATATATTGTTCCAGGGGCTCCTGGGTGGTTCAGTTGGTTAAGGGTCCAACTTTGGCTCAGGTCATTATTTCACCGTTTGTGAGTTCGAGTCCCATATAGGGCTCTGTGCTGACATCTCAGAGCCTGGAACCTGCTTCAGATTCTGTGTCTCCCTCTCTCTCACTCTCTGCCCCTCCCTGCTTGTGCTCTCTCTGTGTCTCAAAGTTAAACATTTTAAAAAAGTATTATTTTTTAATACGTTTCTAATATGGAGGTCATATTACTTGCAATTTTCACTCCTGACCTTAGCAAAAAAAAATTACAGGTCTCACTGTCACTGTGGCAAGACATTTACTGGGATCGAAGTGGTCTCTGTCTCAGGTTAGCCCCGTTAAGAATTTCTGGACACTGAGACCAACAGTGCCCATTCTCACGGGGAGTGAGGCCTCACCTCCTCAGGTTTTAAAAGAAGGTATGCAGATGTGACTGTCTCCACTCACCGCAGTGGGTAGTTTCCTGTCCCTTTGCCTCGCAGACAGTCGGCCCTGCCAGTGCGCTGAGTGTGGCGCTCCCGGGTGGTCCC
This sequence comes from Cryptoprocta ferox, assembly GCA_028646485.1. Taxonomy (NCBI): domain Eukaryota; kingdom Metazoa; phylum Chordata; class Mammalia; order Carnivora; family Eupleridae; genus Cryptoprocta; species Cryptoprocta ferox. The sequence continues at coordinate 37,670,580 of CM053575.1, read as the reverse complement.
TTCTCCGCTGAGGGACTGCATCTTGTTCCTTCACCTCCATCCCTGAGCACAGCGTCTGCGTGTAGCAGGTGCCCAGTAAGTCAGCCCTGGGTCCATTGGATGCAGTTGAATCTGGACACATCTGTGTGGTCGACTCCAACCTGGGTTCAGCGATGACCCAGACGGCCTTGGATTCTGACCACACGGAAGTTATTGTCAGAGAAGGAAGATAGGGAAGTAAGTCCAAGTGTGATAGGTTCCTAACCTGCTGTTGGGACATAACACTCCAAAGCCCAGGATAACTGTTGCGGGGCCCTAGGACACACAGGAGACAGAGGTTGCCTTCAGGATCTGCGAGGGCTGGGCCTTGCAGGGACCCAGGAAAACTTTATCTTGAGGTCCTTCAATGGACCTTCCTGGGAGCCCAGAACCCATGTTTCAGCATGAACAGAAGGCTGGCCCCTTGTTGTGTACATTGTTTCAATGACATATGCACTTGTCACGTTGCCTTTCAACTTGCACGGCCTCTGGAGGTTACAGTAAGCAAGCCCAGTCCCCAGCCTGTCGTCCAGAGCCTGTCCTCGCTGACTGCTCTCTGCTTTTCCCTCTTCGGCTCCGCTCACACCCCAGGTGCTCTCACTACCCTGGGGCCGTTGCTCCAAGCACTTCCGCCCCTTCACCATCGGGTTCTTTCTGCCTGAAATGCCTTTTCCAGCACCACTATTCCCTTCTACGCCTACTCAGCTCCTACTCCTCTTTCTTTCTTTTTTTAATGTTTACTTTTGAGACAGAGAGAGAGAACATGCGCATGAGCGAGGGAGGGACAGAGAGAGAGAATGAGACACAGAATCTGAAGGAGGCTCCAGGCTCTGAGCTGTCAGCACAGAGCCCCACACGGGGCTTGAACTCACAAACTGTGAGATCATGACCTGAACCGCAGTCGGACGCTGAACCGACTGAGCCCACCCAGGTGCCCCTCCTACTCATCTTTCAAAACAATCCCAAATGCCACCTTCTCCAGGAAGCCTTCCTAGATCTCTGCAGTTGGAATGTTGCACGGCATCTCCGGTCCTCCAACAGAACATATGCAGTATGTACGATGTTCTGCTTGGGTTTGAGTTATATCTCTTCCTTCAGCCACTATGTTATAAGCTTGACTAGGAGCAAAGATTTTTACCTTAGTGGTCTTTGTTCCCACATGTATATGGGAGGTCTCTGGATTTTGGCTCCAGTTTCTCAGTCTTTCTGGGTATGTGAACTTAGGCAAGTTATCTAACGTGCCTGAGTCTTAGTATTCCTGTCCAAAAAATGGTAAAAACAAACAAACAAAAAACACCACCCTTCCTCATAAGCCGACCGTGAGCATTAAATGAAATGCCTTATGTGATGTAATAATGAAAATAACATAATAATACTGAGAGCTAATATTGGTTAAGTACTCGCTTAGGCACAGATCTAAACTCTTTACCATTCATTCCAAACATGGATTTGCAGAAGGTGTGAGATCCCTCACACCCTCCCCCGAGTCTTCTCCAGTGCTTACATCTTACATAATCGTAGTCCAGGGTAAAAACTAGGGAACTGACATTGATATGATGGCGTGTGAGTGTAGTTATATGTTGTTTTATCACTCTATTCTATCTCGGCAAGGATCTGCCTTATGCTACCCCTTTGTAGGAACACCCAGCCTCCTCCTTTCATCCACCCTTAACTTCTGGCAGCCATTAGTATGTTCTCCGTCTGCAGAATTTCCCACTGCCACCGTGTTATCTACATGGGATGACGTCGTACGCGACCTTGTAAAACTCAGCATAATCTATCCAAGTTGTGCGTATCAATAGTTCATCCCTTTGTTGTTGCTGAGTAATATTCCATGGTATGGATGTACTATGTAATTTAACCATTGAAGGACTTCTGGGTTGTTCCCAGTTTGGGCTAATTCAAATAAAGCTGCTATAAACAGTCATGTTTAGGTTTCATTTGGACATAAGTCTTCATTTCTCTGGGATAAATGCCCAAAAGTATAGTTAGGTTGTGTAACGAGTATATGTTTGGTTTTTTAAGAGGCAACTGTCTCCCAGAGTGGCTGTACCGTTTTCCATTTCCACCAGTCAGGTATGAGTGACTCAGTTTTTTCACATCTTTAGCAGCATTCGGTGTTATCATTATTTTTTATTTTAGCTGTTCTGACAGGTGTATGGTGGTGTCTCATCGGGGACTTATTTTGCATTTCCCTAATAGCTAGGGATGCTGCATATTTTTTCATGTGCTTGTTTTCCATCTTCTTTGGTAAAATGGCTTTTCATGTCGTTTGCTCATTTTCTAATTGGATTGCTTGGTTTTTTAACGCGGAGTTTTGGGAGCCCTTATATATGCTAGATATGAGTCCTTTGTTAGATATGTGGTTTGCACAATTTGCTCCTGTAATCCTCATAACATTCCCGTGAAGAGAATGCTAAGATTGTGTCAGTTTATGAGATGAGGCCGTTGAGGCACTGAGAGGTTTCGTGGTGCCCAGAGCACAGCACATGTTTCACGAATAATCACAGTGAGCTTTATGCAGGCCGGGCTCAGACTGAAGGCACACACAGCTCATGGTGCTTTCGTGGAAGTGGTGGGGCAGCTAGAGATAAGGATAAGAAGATCGAAGCCAGCAGTGAATAGGGGACTTTACATGTGGCTGTAAGCCCCATTTAACAGGCTGAGAAGTTGAGGTACAAGCATTAAAATCGACTTCTGTCCGTCTGGAAGTCCTGGTAAGCCTGCTAAGATCGTTCCTTCTTTTCATCTACATCCCCCCTCTCTCCTGGGTTGCAACTGCTGGCCAGTTTCCACCTCAGGGTCTTGTTTATAAGGGAGGGGATTTCTCCCATGCCCGCCTTTTCCAGGGTGCGGGAGGCAGCCTGCTGTCATGGGAAGCACACTGCCAGGAGTCAGAGTACCTGGTGCTGGTCCCGGCCTCCCTGTGACGAGTGTGGGAACTGAGGGCTTTACTTCCCTGAACTTTCCATCTGCACATCTGTCAAATGGGAGAAACAACAGGCGCTAACTGGCAGGGCTCTCCCCTTTCTATGGGTTTCTGTGTAAGGTTTCTATGTAACCTTGAGCCAAGAGCTTAAGATTTCTAAGCCTCAGTTTCCTTATCTGGAAAATGGGGACAATCACAGTTCCTACCTCAGAACATTCAGGTGAAGATTAAATGAGATGATGCATATCAAGTATTTACACAGTTCTTAACTCAAGATGAATAGATGAATATGATTCATACAAATTAATACTTATTGAACACTGACTTTGTGCCAGATCAGCTTGTCTTAAGCTGGGTTCATCCGAAATAAGATGAGGCACCAGACAAAGGTATAGATGCAAGAAGTTTATTTGGGAGGGGACCCCAGGTAGCAGAGCGAGAGAGGGGCAGGGAGACGAGGAAGGGAGTGCTTCTGTGGGCCACTGTGGCTCACCCCACTGGGCACCCTCTGAGAGACTGAGGGGGATACTCAGTCTTTTAATTTTTTTTAATGTGTATTTATTTTTGAGAGAGAGAGACAGCATGGAGTGGGGGAGGGGCAGAGAGCGAGAAGGAGACGCAGAATGTGAAGCAGGCTCCAGGCTCCGAGCTGTCAGCAGAGAGCCCGATGTGGGGCTCGAACTCAGGAATGGCAAGATCATGACCTGAGCTGAAGTCGGTCGCCCAACCAACTGAGCCATCCAGGAGCCCCTGCGGGGGATATTCGGAATCCTTGCACTGGGGAGTCCTCATAGGCTGAGAATTGCTCTGGGGTATTAATTCCACCACACTTTTACCTGCCTTGGGCTTGGGCTAAGTGTATTTCATAGCCAGAGAGCACCCTCAGAAAAGCAACTCAGGATGCTGGCACGTGCTGGGAAACTGGACTGTCTGCAGGGGGACATGGTGGGGGTGCTGGCGGCCTCTGCTCCACTGCTTTAACCACTTCAAATGGTAACCCATTCAGCGCCTACAATTCTATGAAATGGGCACGATTTCTATCCCTGTTACAACCCAGCCCCCAAACACACTAAAGAAATACAACCTTCCACAAGACGTTGCTAATTCTTGGGATTGTCTGGTCTTTTTTTTTTTTCCTTTCTGTTTTTTAAAAATCATGTTATTTTTAAAACGCTATTTGTCAGGGCGCCTGTGTGCTCACTTGGTTGCGTGTTCAACTCCTGATTTCGGCTCAGGTCGTGATCTCACAGTTTCGGGAGTTCGAGCCCCGCATCTGGCTCTCCACTGAGAGTGCAGAGCCTGCTTTGGATTTTCCCTCCCTCTCTGTTCTCACCTGTTCGCACTCTGTCTCCCTCAAAATAAGTAAACTTAAAACAATTTTTTTAAATAATAAATAAGAGAAAAAACATTTTATTTATTTATTTATTTTTGATAGAGAGAGGAGAGCACGAGCAGGGGAGGGCAGAGAGAGAGGGAGACACAGAATCCGAAGCAGGCTCCAGGCTCTGAGCTGTCAGCACAGAGCCCGACACGGGGCTCAAACTCACGAACTATGAGATCATGACCTGAGCCGAAGTCGGACGCTTAACCAACTGAGCCACCCAGGCGCCCCAAGAAAAAACATTTTTAAAAATGTAAAAAATGCTATGTGTTATCCACTAAACTGTTTTCATAATCCAGGAATGGGCTGCAATCCACGGTTTTGGAAAAAACCGGTGCCCTAACATTCTGTTTAATAGGACAAATGTTGATGGCAGTGATGATGTCATAGGCTGGCATCAGGCCCGGTGCCCAGAAGGTGCCCAGAGAATGTTGGTTTCCTTGCTTGCCTTCCTGGCAAACCAGAGCCTGCAAGCAGCTGCCTTCCAGGCTTGCAGACAGGCTTGGGCTGGCCCCAGTGTGTCTCCTACTCTGACCCAGACTTGCCTTGGTGCGCCCCCCACCCCCCAGAGATGGGCACCATCTCAGGCTGTAAACTTCCAGTCGCCAGCTCCCCAGATGCCAGCCCCTCCTTGGGAGGTGAGGTTATGCCCTGTCCCCACGACGCTGTCACTTCCTTCCCCTGAGTCTTTCTGAGTGAAGATTGTTCCCCTAATCAGGATGGAGACGCAGCTCATTACAAGCTGGTGAGGCAACGACTCTGTGCTCCCAGCCCGAGACAGGCTGTCTGGGAGCTTGGCCAGCTTCCCGCTGCCCCGAACGCTGGGGCAGTGGCCTCAGAGCAGAGCCAGCCTTCTGGATTTGTTTGCCCCCTTCCCAAGGGACAGAGGCAGACAGACACTCTACTCAGACCTCCGTGGCTTCCACTATTGCAAAAACTCTGCCATGGTCAGATGGTGAGTTTGCTGCTTCTGAGAGCACCTGAACGGCCCCTATAATAATAGCTGGCATTTACTGAACATTTATCATGCACCAAGCACTGCGCCGAATGCTCTATATATGCAGCATGTCGTGTAGTCTTTATAGCAAACCCACTAGAGAGGCGTGATTATCCCCACTTTGCAGATGTAGAAACTAAGGCATGGAATGTTTTGGTAACTTGACAAGCTCACCGGGCAACTAGAAGGTGGCCACGTCCAGCTGCCCCCATTGATTCCACACCTGCCTCATATCGCCATGCTGCCTGCAAGAATGTTCCCCCAGAAGGAACCCCTTCTGGGTACCAACCTTGGCTTCCCTCTCTGTAGTGGGCAGCTGAGTTCCCCCAGGTGACATCACCTCTCTGAGCCCAGTGTCCTCCTCTATAAAGCAGTTCCTAATGACACATCCTTCCTAAGGTTGCTAGGAGGAATAAATGAAGTCATGTGTATAAATGCATCTCTTGGAGCTCCCGACAGGTTAGAGGTGCTCGATAAGTCTATTTATAAAAGAGCCAATTCAGCTCTTTTCCCACTGACTTGACAGTGCCCTGCAGCCATTTCCCAAAGGCATGATGTCACCATCCCAAGGCGGATGGCAGCCCATCTAGAAACCTCCATGGGCTCCTAAGCTTCTCCCATGTGTGCCTTGTCTCTCCCCACTGCCTGGCCGTACTGTCTTCTCCGGCAGAAATCTCCAGAATAACTATGATCTCTTGAAGGACTATGAAGAAGCCATTCATTTCCTCTAACGACAGACCCCTCCGCCTAGGAACCAGGGGGATGGAGTGGTGGCTGCAGAGCCTGGTGCCCAAACCCTCGTTAGCCGCGGCTTAATTACTGCCTGCAGTATAGGTTTTTAATAACAGTGAGTCCCAATTAGTTGCTTGTTACTTCAGAAATAATTACTGATAGTGGCCCTATGTCTTTGTTTTAATTCCCGCTTCATTCTCAAGCTGCAGGAATCTGAATGAAAACATTGGGGTTCCCGGGGGTGCACGAGGAATGTTTGCCCAGAACTGGGTGCGTAGCTAGGTGCATGCGTCTGTCTGAAATGGCCATTCCTCACCCCTGAAGACACCTCTGGAGGCAGGGAAAAGCCCGGGGCCTTTGTCTTGAGCCAAGGAAGGAGATGGGGTTCTGCTATCAAGGGCAAGTGGCTCTGAGACACGCCCCCTCCTCGCAGAGCGACCAGAGCGGCTGGCTTCTGGTTGTGAAGCGTGCCTGTGTCCTGCCCCTTCGCTGCCCTGGGGGGCTGGGCCCGGGTCACTAACCGCAGCAGCAACAGGCACAGCCGGATGGCAGAGGTGCTTTCCAGGGCAAGGAGGGGCCGTGCCATTTCCTTTGCGGGGACAGAGCCCCAGGCTCGGCCACACTTCTGGTCTGCAGTCTATCTGGGGCTTTCTACCACACCGAGGTGAACTTGGGAGTGCCAGGGGTACCTCAGAGCTCTCACTGCACCCGTGGCATGCCCAGCCATCAGCCGTCTGTGCTCCCTCCGAGCTGTGCACAGGTAAGGCCATCCGCGGCTTTGTTCCACGCACGAGGGTCCCCTAGCTTCCGGGAGTCCTTCTTGGGTCTGACCCGCTTTCATGCTACTTTGCCTTTTCAACTTTTAGTCTATTGCACGTGTGAGAATGGTGTCGTGCCAGGGAGCTATTGTCTACTGAAGCCGTGTGGTAACTACGGGTAGCATACTGGGTGCCCAGGACACGCCAGCTCCTTTTCTGGGCGCTTTAGACATATTTACTCATTTAATGGTCTCAGACAACTCTGTGAAGTAGGTACATTTATTATCATTGGCTCCAAATGCAGATGGGGAGACTAAAGCACACAGAAAGTCCAAGCATTTGCCCAAGGTCACCCAGCATATCAGTGGCATAGCTGGGGGTTCCTTTCCAGGCAGTTGGGCTCCATAGTCAAGCTTTCGCCCAGTGGGTCATCCTGCCTCTTACTGGGAGAGCCTGAACCACTGGGAACTGGGGACATCGCAATGCAAATAGGCCTCCCCACCAAATTTTCTTTAGTCAGTTCTAAATAATATATTCAGATATACTATATAAATATTAATATTAATAATATATACTATATTCTTTCATGCCAGTTTTTTTTTTTTTAATTCTTGTGTTACTTTTTCACTCCAACTGTGTCCCCATGTGGACCTTCCAGGGCGGCTCCAGCCAGATGACCTCTGTTTCCAGTGTTTCTGCAGCTTCAGTGATGAATAAAATGGGCAGGGAGCCTTTTGGACCTGGCCCCGGGACTGTGACTCAAGCTGCCCTCATTCTGAGGTGACAGAGTTCCCTTCCCCATCATTCTGGCCAGCTCTCAGCCCTTTTCAGTGTGTCCTGTCCCTGTTCTCTCATGGCCGCCTTGTCAAGGGAAGAAGCCAAGCGTGCTGAGCCAGGAATTTGCTTTTTTCCACCATGTCCCTTGGTCTCCTTCCTCCTGGGCATCCTTTCCAATGAAACTGCAAACTGTCTGGAGGAACCTGCCGAAATTTCACCCTGTCTCTCGTTTTCTTCTTGCCTCCCGTTCATTTACTCCCTGAGCCTACATCACAGTGCTCTCTGATTGGTCATAAGTGGGGCTCCTCTGTGTTTGGAAGTTCGTTTGGAAAACAACGTCCACAAGGCAGAAATACTCCACTTCATCCCCGACACGAGGGGGCCGTTTGAAGGTGCAAAGGGCTTGGAATTAAGTAAGTAAGCAGACAAGCGTGGCCTTTGAGCAGAGGAGCATGGGCAGGTGGGGAGAAAAGAAAACAGCCTCATGAGACCGTGCTCAGTTTATTTAGATGAGGGGGGCTTATTTGTGTTTCTTCTATGCTCATGTCCCAGAGTTTCAAGGGATGCCCCTGGAGTCTACTCCACAGGCCCGGGGGCTCCTGCCAGAATCCCTTGATGGCCAGCCTTTTTGAAGTGTCAAGTGAAATGTGGGCAGAGGGGCTGTTCTGCCTGAGAATCGGTGTGAGGGGGACCGGGTCTATGTGCCCTTACTGGGAGTTTTCCCTTCTGTCTGAGGGCGTATCTGTGCCTCTCCTCTCTCTAGCTCGTCCCCGGGCAGCATCCAGAAAAATCTCAAGCCTCAACAGGTGATATCTCTTCTTTTCCTCTCTCTCCAAACTGATCTGCATCGTGTCTTAGCTTGGTCCTCCAAACAGACCCCGAGGGAGGAACAGCCGTGCAAGTCACTGATTTGGGAAGTGACCCCCGTGGGCTGTGTGCCTCAGGGATGCTCCTGGGGTGTGAGCACCCCAACACTTCTGGCCTGCCCTCTTTGATGGCCCAGCACCCCTTCAGAGAGAGAGAGAGCAGCCCCGTGCAGAGGGGCACTGCCACTGTTGTGAGTGACTGCTAGGCTAGGCCCACGACTACCCCAGGGTGTCTGCTGAAGCAGCCAGATGGTCTGACCCCACCACGAGCGTGGAACAAAAGAACAACCATGACCAGCATTTACCTCTAACTGCTAACCAGTTATGTGTATGTTAACCTTACCGGTCCCCTAAAACCTCAGAGATGGGGCCCGCTGTCATTATCTACAATGTAGCAAGGCAGCTGAGAACATGATTCTGTTCTCATAATCGTAAGTCGCTTCAAACCTCACCTTGTCAGCTGAAGGGTTGTGTGACTCAGGCGAGTTACCCTCGCCTCTTTGAGCCTCAGTTTCCACACCTGCAAAATGGGGTAACTCTAGTACTTGTTTTAGAGGGTTGTTTTGATGCTCAAAATAGCTGACACATAGAAAAGCATGTCCAGTGGTAGCTGGCGTACATTAGGTGTTCAATAAACACTAGCCGTTGGTATCATTCTACAGACAAGGTCTTTGAAGCTCAAGGAGGTCATCATGAGCTGACGGTTGTGTACCCATCAAGTGGTGGATGCAACTAACTCGGGCCTATTGCAGCAACAATCACCACGTTCCTACTCTGTCACATGACATTGTAATCATTTACGTGTGAGGAAGCGCTTTATAAACTGTAAAGTGCTCCACAGATGCTCTGATTATGTGCTGACTCTGTCTCGGTTCTTGTAACAGCAGATACAGTCTTGTTCTCTTAAGAGCTCTAGCCTGGTTTTTGAACTCTGCTATCTGTCATCGCTCCGCAGCTGGCCCTGGGCGCGGAGCCCAGCTGGACATCAGCTGAGCGCATGAGTTGCCAGAGGCCCCCCTCACACCTCACATCGGCGCTCCCACCTTGGAACTTCTGTCCAAGTCAGGCCCTCTCTGCCACTTGCCCCGGATGCTGTCTGTCCCGTCTCCCAAATCCTTCCCCATCCCACTCTGCACTGCCTTCTACCTGCTCCAGCGATCTGTCACCTGCGCCACAGCCTCCGCGGTGTCTCCTTCCCCTTGCCTCCTCCAGCAGCCCTCCCCGACCACCCCCGCCCCAGTCTCAGGGCTCAGAGCATCCCTCTACTTGCTCCCACCCCACCCCCACGTGTGCCCCACCACAAGTTCCTCAGGAGCTCCCCACCCTGACCCCAAGTTCAAGGGCGGAGCTGAGTAGCATTCATTCCTTTCTTCATCTATTGATCCATTGTGTTTCCTGCCACTGTATCCATTTGGGTGATTGATTGGGAAATCAGGACCCACACATCGAGATCATTCCATGACTAGAGGAGCTCAGCCTACAGGGAGAATGGCATGCAAACACCACTGACCATGATGGTGGATCTTGGTGGGGACACAGAGCTGAAGGTGCCCAGGATCTAGGGCCTTCTGTCTCTGTGAAGTAGAGTCAAGGAAGCCCTTACAGAGGTGACACTGGAGCTCGGCCGTTAGATCAGGGTTGATTTGGTTGCAAGGAAAAGCAGCTTTCTCAAGGAAGAGCCAGGTCAAGGGAAAGTGGGGCAGGGGGAGGGTGGATATCAGAGAAATACAAGGGAACCTTTGGAAAGCAGAGAGCAGGACCTTCCCTGTGGGAGCCGGAGAGTCGTCAGGACCCCTGGTCTCCTTTGTTCTCAGCGTCCATCCTGCTCATCTCTGCTCAGCTCCCCTTCCCTGTACGACCCCATGTGGCCCAGCTCTGAGCCTGGATGAACTTCCCCCAGCAGCGCCCTGTGGCCTCACTGTACAGTTCCCAATGCTGGTACCACTGACCAGCCCAGCCTGGACCACCTGTCTATCCTTGGTCCAATCAGCTTTGGCCAGGGAAGCAGGGGCATCTAAGTACAGAAAGGTCACCTTAGACCTGGCACGGCTGTGAGACAAGGACTACATCTCTACAACAGTTTGGAAGGGGAGCATATTCATCTCCTGGGGCTGTTGTAACAAATCACCACACACTTGGTGCCCTAAAACCCCAGGAGTTTATTCCCTCATTGTTCTGGAGGCCAGAAGTCCAAAATCAAGGTGTTGGCAGGTGTCTGGTGTCTGTTCCACGCCTCTTTCAGCTCCTGGTGGCTCTGGTGTTTCTTGGCTTGGGGCTCCAGTCTCTGCCTCTGTCTTCACGTAGTCTGGTCCTCCATGTCTTCTCTCCATCTTGTCTCTCATGAGGACAACTTGTGACTGGACGCGGACCTCACCCTAATCCATGATGATCTCATCTTGCAATCCTTAAACTTAATTACATTTGCAAAGACCCTTTTTCCATCTAAAGGTCACCAATACAGGTTCCGGATGGATGTATCGTTTGCGGGGAGGGGGGCGGGGAGCACAATTCAACCCTCTAGTGGTAGTCTGACAGAGGGACCAAGCTGAAGGAACAGTATGAGCAAAGGATCACCACTCAGGAGACAATGACACACTACTGCTCCAGGAGAACAGGGCTTGCTGATGGCAATAGAGGGATCTGAGCTCGGGTGCGATCAGACCACGAGAGGGCTTCTGTATGTAATAGGGCTTTGCCCTGTGGGCGGCAAAGGGCCACTGATGGTTTTTAAGCAGCGAAGGAGCATCATATGATCTGTGTTGTAGGCAAATCAAACTGGGCACAGCATGGAGCTGTCTCAGAGGGGGACAGGAATGGAGGGAGATGGTTGTTCAATAGTTACAAAGCACCTGCTATGTGTCTGGCATATTTCTGGAGACTTAGAATAAAGCACTGGAGAAAAGGAAGGAAGCTGCTGCTATATTAGGACTTAAAATAGAGGAAGGAGAGGGGAAAAAACAAAAACCCCAGATTTATGATATTAACCAGGAATAAGAGCTAAAAAGGAAAATAAAGTAGAGAAATGGGAATAGCACATGACAAAAGGTTTTTCTTTTTTTCTTTTGAGGGATTTATTTATTTATTTATTTATTTATTTATTTTGAGAGAGAGAGGCAGAGACAGAAGAGGGAGAGAGAGAATCCCAAGCAGGCTCCTCACTGTCAGCGTGGAGCCTGATGCAGGACTCAAACTCACAGACTGTGAGATCATGACCTGAGCATAAATCAAGAGTCAATGCTTAACCAACTGAGCCACCCGGGCGCCCCTGATGAAAGATTTTTATGCAGGAGGTTCAAGGAAGGCCTCTCTGATCGGGTGATGTGTGGGCAGAGCCTGACAGAAGTGAAGGAGGATCAATAAAGTTTCTGAAGGAAGAGTGTTCTAGGCAGAGGGAATAGAAAGTGCAAATGCCCTGAGGCAGGAGCATTCTTACTAGGTCCAAGGAGCAGGAAGGAAGAGAGTGTGGCTGGGGAAAACAAGCAAGGGGAAGAGAAGAAGGTGATAGCATCAGAGAGGAGGTGGGGCCGGGGACCTTTTGGGCCCTAGAGAAAACTTGGCTTTTGCTCTGAGGAAGAGGGTTTTAAGCAGAGAAACATAATCTGACTTAAGTGTCCTAAAGGATTACTCTGGAGGCTGTGTGGAGGAGAGATTGGGGGCCAGGAGGAGAGAGTAGTTTAGGCTACTACAGTAGTGAGTACGAAAGGTGGCACTAGCTTGGAGTGGGGTGTTCGTCGGGGGCTGAACCAACCAGAGTCTGAATATACATTAAGTGTGGAATTGATAAAATTTGCAGGTGGATTAGCTGTGGGGTATGAGAGAGAAAGGGGAGTGAAAAAATGACTCCAAGCCTTGGGACCTGAGCCACAGGAAGGATACGGTTGTCGTTTACTGAGATGCAGGGCCAAGGAAGGACTGGGGTGTGCCAGGTGGGATCAAGAGCTTGTTACTGGTGGTCTGGGACAACAAAGTCACCGAACTTTGCTTTGTGCTGAGCCATGGTCTAAATACCTCATGGCTATGAACTCCTCTGAAACTCACAGCAGCCTCATGGGTGAGTATGCTAACGCCCCATTTACTGGTGACGAAACTAAGGCACTGAGAAGTTAGTTACCTTCCCTGCAGTCTCCCAGTCAGGGATCCCAGGTAGGTTCCGGATAATGACATAGGACCGCCACTTGACTTTTTGAGAGGTCCAGGGGGAAGAGGCGGGGCAAGGGGTATTTGGGAGAAAACCGCCAGAGGAGATGCCGATGGGCCTCCACCCAGCCTCCTCTCAGCTCCTATTCTCATCTAGATCTTTGGGCCTTTGGGAGGAACTCCTGGCCCTCCAGCCCAGCCTCAGCCACGATTCTCTCACAAGGGGGTAAAGTAGGACTCCTCTCTGCTGATTTAAGTGAATTTACTATCATTCCCTCTTGTTCTGTTTGTGAAATGCTGGCTTTGTTTCTATCTACTTTAAAAAAAAAATACATCGCAGGGGGGGAAAGGATTCGGTGGAAATGTTTAAAGTTTCCGAGTCCAAAACCATTTCTAAATATTATTTCTAAAAATGAAAAAAAGTAATGAAAAGTGGCCTAGGCTCTCTGCCTCACCCAGAAGGCCTGAGCAGCGGAGCAGGGGGAGGCCGGGAGAGCAGAGAGGAGGGAGGAAGGCCCATGCCCGGCCCTGCAGACAGGGCCTTCCTGGCAACGCTGCCTCCTTGGCTTTATTTGTTCGAATGGGAAGGATTCATTCTGGAGGCCGCCTTTTCCTAAGAGCTTCTACCGAGGACCCTGCAAAATGGGTCATTTCTTTTGTTAGTTTTGACAGATTTCAGATTCAGGGCCCCAGGCCCAGGCTGTGCTGTGTCCCCAGGATGCCCGGGGAATGTGCCGTCCCCTGGAGCCTGCTGCTGGTCTTGGAGGCTGTGAGGGGAGAGAGCAGGCCGAGAATTCCAGGAAATCGGGGTCTGTGGAATCACACCAATTCAGACCAAAGCAAAAGATTGATGGGAATTAGCGAGAGGTCTGCATTCAGGACTGGCTTTGCATTCTATAATTGTATCTGTTTGAGTTCCATGTAAGGACCCGTAATTGCTCAGAGGCAGTTCAGCCGAGATGAAGGAGCCGGGTGGCTAGCTCTACGGAAGAGTTGGGATGAATTTGTGGCTGGCTTCTGGATAGCACATGCCAGGCTCCTTTGTTCACCTGTCAAGATCCTGCCTGGGCTTATTTGCTTTTTATTTCCAAATGTATTGACTATTGGAGACTGTTATGGGCCAAGCAGTTCACTGGACGCTTTCACATTTGTTGCTGTATTTAATCCTCTTTCTGATTCTGACATCTAAATGTTTAATACTCATGTATAGGCGGAGACTGAGGCTCGGGGAGTCAGCCTGCCCCAGGTGTCACAGCTGACGAGGGTCAGAGCCCCAGCACTGTGTCCAGGGCTCCTCTGTGACTCTGCCATAGTGCTTCTCTCTTTTCCAACTGTTTCTCTTTTATCTGCCTGCCCACCTCCCGGCCGCCACCACCCACCCCCCCGCCCCCGGCTGCTACATCTAGGCTATGCTGGGTCCCAGCCCTGCGTCTCTACCTGATGAGTGTCAAATCCGAATCCAGATCCCTGAGCCCTTCCCTGGCCCTGCTCCTCCTCCAGAATAGCACTCCGGCAAGCCCCAAAGGCCGGAAGAAGTGAGAGCACTCTGAATTCGAGAGGCGTGGCACCCAGGACACTGGGGAAGTCAAGAGAAAGGCCCCCTGCAAGCCCTTGCCCTTGTTTCCTCATTGTTGTTTGTCGTGATGCTTTCTCAGGCCAAGTGCAGTCCCCAAGGCGGCCAGTAGCTCGGCCTCACCTGAGGTCTTCTTGGAAGTACAGTGTCAGGCCCCACTCCAGATCCACTGAAAAAGAATCTGCATCTTAGCAAGGCCCTGGTGGTTCCGGGCACACACCCTGATGCTGGAGGGGCGCTGCTGGAGCTGGGTTACTCCCTCCTCACCCACCGCCCAGGATGCAGGCCTGGGAAGGGAGCCGGGGTTTGCCCACAGCTGGGTTCTGCTCCCCTCCTCGCTGATTAGTGACCCTCTCTTGTTTCTTATCCTTTGGGGTCTGGTGAGGGCACAGTGGGGAAGTGACCCCAGCCTCACCATTAGCCTTTCCGCTTCGGTGAAAGTGGGCCCCTGAGTGTGAGTGTTCCCCCCAATCCTGACTTCTTTCCCAGATCTCCCCTCATGTCTGTCCTTGGAACTGGGAACCCTCTGGGCCCAGAGCAGAAACAGGACGGTTCCTCTTTAGCTTTCCTGTCTCCACGCAGCACAGGGGCCAGTTCTGCAAGGCAGCCCCCCTTGGTGAGCAGAGAGGCACTGCCTTTTTAAATTTTTTTTATGTCTTTTTATTTTTTTATTTTGGGAGACAGAGGCAGAGAGTGAGCGGGGGAAGAGCAGAGAGAGAGGGAGACAGAATGCGAAGCAGGCTCCAGGCTCTGAGCTGTCAGCACAGAGCCTGACGTGGGGCTCGAACCCACGGACTGTGAGATCATGACCTGAGCCGAAGTCGGTTGCTTAACCGACTGAGCCACCCAGGAGGCACTGCCTTTTTAGGCAGAGCTGGGGCCCCTGTCATTGAGGTGGCCGGTCCTGCATTTACACGGATCAGATGCTCCTTGAGCTCCTCCTGAAGGCTTCCTGCCCCATCAGCAGACTGTACTTCTTGCTCCAGAGGACAGTCTGCCACTTGTCCTCGCAGACTGACTTCTCCACTCACAGCTTAGCTCTTTGCCTTACAAGCCCCAGAGCCTCGGATGACCAGGTATGGCCAGCCTGAGAGCACCGCTGGGGGCCGAGAAGGGAAACAGGCCCATTGAGCAGAACTGCAAGATGGGAAGCTCAGATTACAGGCTTCTAATCACAGCATGAAGAGATGCTTCACGCCCAGAAGGAACCAAGGAAAAAAATATTTCATGCCTTGTGGAAATCTTTCAGCAGAGATTCCTCTAACAAGATAACTGAACCCAGTCTTATTTCTTTACCATCCTTCATTTTGATATCAGATCAGGGGGCTGGGTGCAAGGGCTACCATGTGCTGAGAGCTACTTCTCTCGGGGTAGGGGTGGGGGGCTGTGCTATGCACATAAATACAGTATCTCATTGGGTACCCAGAACCACCCTATTCTCCCATTTCACAGATGAGGAAAAGAACAGTAACAAACCCAGGGACCCCAGCCAGTAGAAACCAGCATTCAAATCCTGCTTTTGGCACCTTTCTGCAGCACCGTGTTCTACTACATTCTACATCCCAACAGAGGGTATGGGCTGTTTGAGGACTTTGCTGAGCTCCATTTGTCAAATAAGAGGTCTGGGGTCCTTCATGTAGAACCCACGTTTTAATGGTAAAAATGTAGGTACATTTACAAGAGCCATTGAGACTGGGGGCTCCCTCGGGCCCCCCCACCCCCGTCATTCACCCTCCTGCCTTCGCTTGCACAGAACCCGAGGTGCCAAGCTGAAGACCCACAGATGTCACTGTGGAAAGAGAGCACAAGAAAAGCAAAGCCAACTAACTGCTTGGCAGTGCTTACTAGTGCATGAAGACAATGATACCCTTGATGTCTTTGCGAGGAGGGGGTGTGCAGGCCAAATCCACTTCGGCTTGGGCAGGGGGGGCCCTCCCCACACAAAGGTTCAATTGAGAGGAGAGCGTCCATTTATTTTGAGGAAACCTGTCCTGTGTCAGCCATGGTCTGGGAGAGAAAAGATGTCCATATGCCATCTGGGCAAATCCCATCACACACACACACACAAACACACACACACACACACACACACACACACACTCACACACACTCCTAGGAACTCTGGTTGTACTAACACTAGGAAATATAAACTCCCCTGTGAGAACCAGTTTCTCTCTCTCTCTCTTCCAAAGCCAGCTCTCTTAGTCTCCTACTGCTACTGTAACAAATTATGGCCAACTTTGTGGTTAAAGCTACACAAATTTATTATCTTCTGGAGGTCAGAGTCTGAAATCAAGATGTTAGCAGGGTTTCTGGAGGCTGTAGGGGAGACTCTTTCCTCGTCTTTTCCAGTTTCCAGAGGCTGCCCACATCCCTCGTGGTGGCCCCGAGCCCGCAATCCATCCCATCATTGGGACCTCTGTTTATGTGTCTCTGTCCCTTCTTGTGCTCACCAACCTCTCTCTTCCATCTTTAAGGAGCCTTGTGATTACCTTGGGTCCACCTGGACAACCCAGGGTTATCTCTCTATTTTAAGATCCTTAACTTAATCATATCTGCAAAATTTCTTTTGTCATGGAAAGTAACATATTCCCGGGTTCAGGGAAGTAGGTCACGGAGACCTCTGGAGGGCCATTATTCTACCTCACACACTAGCATAGGCCTTTTTAAAAGCAGATGCCACATGAGATTTATTAATAAATTAATAGAATTCAGGTATATTTTGGGACACCTGGGTGGCTCAGTTGGTTAAGCGTCCAACTTCGGCTCAGGTTATGATCTCACAGTTCGTGGGTTTGAGCTCTGCATCGGGCTCCGTGCTGACAGCTCATAGCCTGGAGCCTGCATAGGATTCTGTGTCTCCCTCTCTCTCTCTGCCCTTCCTCTGCTCGCTTGCTCTCTGTCTCTCTCAAAAATAAACAAACATTAAAAATTTTTTTTAAAAACCAGGCATATTATAGTCATCTACATTACTCTCAGAACAACAGCAACCAATTCCAAATATAAAATTGGGACAAAACTCAAAGTTGACAAAAGGGAGAGGAAGGGAGGGAGAAAAGGGCGTCACAAAATACGTCAAGAACAAGTGTGTAGAAACACAAGTTAAGGAAGACTTGCAGAGGAGAGAGATGCGAAGGGAGGACTGCGGGATGGAGTGGTGTTACAAGTGGAGGGAACGGCACCGGCAAAGGCCGAAAGGCAAGATGGAGCCACAAACAGCTCGATCCTCCTGGTGCTGTTGCTGGAGGTTCGCAGGTTGGTCTCCCTTGGTGGAGAGCAGGGATCGTGTCTTCACTTCTGTACACGCCCAAAGGCTCAGCAGACAACCTGACCCCTGGAGGCCTCCTCCAGCCTTCACTAGGGGGGCTGTTACCATTCACTATCTAGGGTTACTGGAACAATTGGTTTTCAGCCATGGGAGCCTCTGTGTTCTCAAAGATTCCATTCCTGCTCTACTTTCAAAGCCTGAGCAGAAGGGAGAAGGCAAGGCTCAGGCTGTCCACACAGGCTCTGGTGCAAAGATTTAAACTTGGCTTAAGTCGTGGCCACCTTACGCCCACCAGCAGTAACAGCCAGTCCTTCCAGAGCTCTTACCACACATCTTCCCAGCAGTCCCGCAGGCCAGAACTGACAGAGTCCCCATTTCACAGTGAGAACACCAAAGTGGGAGCCCCCTCCTCGGATGCCCTAAATCAGGTGACGGCTGCTTCTTAAAAGGCTACAGTCCCTTGGCTAGCAAGAGGCAGCCCTTTATTTGACAGCAGTCACGTCCTCAGGGATCTGGGTGAGGGTAACCGGAAGTGTTGAAGACTCCATTTAGGGGGTTTGGCCAGGGAGCTCATTTCAGTTTCTGAAATAAGTCCCCTGTTGACTCCATCTGCATGAGTTCAATGCAATCACTTTTTCCCTTCATGATTCAACTTGATTCCAAAAAAGGATGCAAGGAGGCTTTATATATATATATATATATATATATATATATATATATATATGTATGTATATAAGCTAATGCAAGGTAATAACTTATATGTAGTCAAGAAAGTCAGAGTAAGGAGGAAAATAAAGAGAGAAGAAATCAGGATATTATTTCCAAGGTAATGAGTGCCCCGGGCTCATACACACTATGTGCATGTGGGCTGTCATTGTGGCTCTGAGTTTTCTGTACAATGAACTCCCTCCAGAGTCCCAGAAATCTTGGGGCTGCTGGGTGGCTCAGTTGGTTAAGCGTCCAATGTCGGCTCAGGTCGTGGTCTCGCAGTTCATGAGTTCAAGCCTGGCATCGGGCTCAGTGCTGACCTCTGCTTCAGATTCTGGGTTTCCCTCTCTCTACCTCTTGCTCTCTCAAAAATAAGCATTAACAAAATTTTTTTTTAAAGTCCCAGAAATCTCTTATACTGTATAATAGGTATATAACATGGCCTCTCCCAAGTAAAGTTCCTCATGGCTTAGGGGCTTCTCACAGCCTGCCTACATCCACTTCTCACCTGGCAGCCTTCCGTCTTAGCGAGGAAACCCAGAGATCAATCAGCTTAAGAACAGATGTTGGCATTTATTCTTCGTGATTCCAGCAGATGGATGGACGCATGCCTTCTGCAGTGGTAGGAGCCTGAGTCCACCTGCCTGCATGCCTGGACATTAAGGACCACCTCATCTCCCTTTGGGCTCAGGTCAACCCCTTCCCAGATCAGAGGGACCGAGTGGGCAGAGTTCCACAAGTGACTGAGGTCCACCCAGTGTCTGAGCTGAGGATATGAATGGAATGAGAGGCTGTAGGAAAAGAGACGTGTTTTTAATTTTTCTTTTTTATTATTGTTCTGAATATGTCTTCTTGTTTCTTTTCCCAGCCTGTTTCTGCATCAGATAGGCCTTGGGTATGGGTGGATCTCCTGGAAAGGGCTGCTCTTGGCCTCCCGGGCTGGGCGTGTCCTGATGTTTGCTAGGTTGGTGGGGGGCTGGCCATCCCATGCTCTGCCCAGGCTGTAGTAACCATGTCACGAGGAGGTGGGAGGGCGTCTGAACTGTTCTTGAGATCCAAGCCTTGACCCCACCAATAACCTCCCCTTGGACTTGGGGGATCCCTGTAACTCTCCTACCCCGGGTTTTGCTGGGTTGAAACAACTTTTTGTGATAGTTCAGAGCCAAGTTATTGGAGTTGGAATGTCTGCTGTTGACTGGCTGTGTGCCCTTTGGCAAGTTAGTGAACTTCAACTGTGCTCTTGCTTTATCAGTAATAATATTACTTACTTCGGGGCTCCTGGGTGGCTCAGTAGGTTAAGTGTCCAACTTCAGCTCAGGTCATGATCTCCCAGTTCGTGGGTTTGAGCCCCACATCAGTCTTTGTACTGACAGCCCAGAACCTGGAGCCTGCTTCGTATTCTGTGTCTCCCTCTCTCTCTGCCCCTCCCCTGCTCATTCTCTCTCTCTCAAAAATAAATGAACATTTAAAAAATAAAATAATATTACTTACTTCAAAGGTTAGTAATGAAGATGAAATGAGTTAATTTGTGTGGAGCGATTCGCACAGTGTCCAGCCCGTCGTAAACTACACAATAAACATGACATAAAAATTGCCCCACAATGCCTTGCCCACTTCTTAAGATTTGCTGTAAATAACAAAGGAGCCGTTCAATCCTGCAATAAATCATTATTGAGCACTTTCCACATGCCCAAGCTGGCAAGAGGGCCTACCGGGGAGCTGCCTGCCTTTGGGGCTCTTCTGTAAAAGGGCTTTGCCCACTACGTGTTGTACGGGGATGAGGGAGGGCTGTGGTCTCACCCACATTTGAGCCCTGAAACAGGTCTGCAAAACATGACTCTTCACCACAACCTCCATCCAGTGGGGTTTATGCAGAACCCCAACTGATGGAACAAACAAAAATAGGGCAGCGTGGCTGGGGGGCGTGGGGGTGAAGCGAGGGGCCGCATCCTGCTGTGCTGAGGGCTGTGTGTGTCTCCGATGCTTCCCCGCCCCAGGTGGCCTGGAGGACACCTCCCAGAAACCCCTTGGCTACTTAGAACACAGTTGAATCCCTTGGACCTGGATTGACTTATGTCTTTTGGGGAGGGGCTCCACACCTCTCTCTGTCTCTCCCTTTTTATTTAATAAAGTTTACTTTTTAGAGCCATTTTATTTTCACAGCAAAAAAGGAGAGGAGGTCCAGAGAGTTCCCATAGGACCCCATGTACCAGTCCCCACATATAGGCCATCTTCCCTGCTATCAGCTTTCTGCACCACAGTGGTACATTATCACCCCAAATCTGTAGTTTCCATTAGGGGTCATTTTGGTGCCCCACTGTCTTTTAAACATACATGCCGTTGGCATGGTGGGTACATGTCTGGATGCTGGGGGCAGCTCGTGGCCCAGGGGACAGAGGTCATGCTGAGCGGAGATGCCTGTGGTTTCCTGGTCTCCTTAGAGCCTCTGTCTGGAATTTCCCTCAGCTCCTTCTATACAACGGATGGCCAGGCCCGCCAGGCCTCAGGGAGGATCGGAACTTCCCCGAATCCCTGTGTGCCCTCTGGTTTTCTTTGGAACTTTTCCTTAATGGCCCCTCTGGCTACCATAAAATTCTCATTTTTAACATCCAACATGGTCCCCTCCTTTGTGACTTCTGGACTACCTCCTGTACTGTCTCTTTATGCTCAAAGTAACATCCGAAAGAGAACTATAATAGTCACCAAATAGCTGCATGCCCCAAACTGAGGAAGACTCAGAATTCATTGCATGAGAGGCTAGGATTGTTAGTGCCCGCTTGACTGTTCTGGCTGACTTCCTTGACACTAAATATAACACACACGCACACACACACACACACACACACACACACACAGTTTTTCAGCATTTAAATGGATTTATATTCATATTCAAACTCCACTTGGGTAAATTTCCTCATCTGTAAATTGGGTATAAAATGGTACCTCCTTGGGGGCGCCTGGGTGGCTCAGTTGGTTAAGCATCCGACTTTAGCACAGGTCATGATCTCACAGTTTGTGAGTTCGAGCCCCGCATCGGGCTCTGTGCTGACAGCTCAGAGCCTGGAGCCTGTCTTCAGATTCTGTGTCTCCCTCTCTCTCTGCCCCTCCCCCGCTCACGCTCTGTCTCTCTCTCAACAATAAATAAACAATAAAAAATTTTTTGAAAAATGGTACTTCCTCATAGGGTTATTGTGAAAGTCATACAAGATAATACATGGCTTAGTCGGTTAGGCATCCGACTTTGGCTCAGGTCATGATCTTGCACCTTGTGGATTCCAGCCCCACGTCAGGTTCTCCGCTCTCAGGGCAGAGCCCGCTTGGGATCCTCTGTCTCCCTCTCTGTCGGCCCTTCGCTCACGCATGCGCTCTCTTCTTCTCTCTCTCTCAAAATTAAATAAGTATTTTAAAAAAACATTGAAAACAATTTCTTAAAAAAGATAATACATGTAAAGTGCTCAGGACAATGCCCGGCACTGAGCGAATATTCAGTACATGTTGGTTGTTGTTTTTGTACTTATGGTTATTACAAACACATTTCATACACGTGCGAATTCTATAAAATATTTCTGAGACATACAGCGTTATAAGGAATCGGCTCGCAAAGGGGCAGTATCAAAGGTGACAACGGAATGATTCGTGTTGTTATGCCCTGTGGTAGTTGTGAGTGTAATCACACGGACCTCTTTCACGTGTTAAGTACCTACGGATGTGCTGGGCACGGTGCTTCCCATGCGATTCCAGTGCCTCTTTCCAAAGCGACCATCAGGGTAGGCTTGTGGGTTTGTGCTGTTTTGTTATTTTCCTTCCAGGAACTTGAAGCCATAAACCTATCTCTGTCTCAGCCATTGAGGGACCCTGCTTTTGCTACAGCCTTTACCCCAACCCTGTCAGCAAAGCGCCGCCCACCCCCCACCCCGACGTGTCCGCTGAGCTGTTTGTTTTCATGATCCCCACTTTATCTGACAGTCCCCACATAGCTACGCCGCTCGAGGGCGTCTCTCCTGGCTGCAAAATTTTTATAAGCAGTACACAGTGGAAACATTGGCAGGATCTTTTCCCTATTTTCCAAAATACAGCCCTGCACGCTGCGTATGTGTCCAAGTGTCCCCGTGGGTGTCCAGGAGCCCAGGGCACGTCGCATCTCGGTATTAACGTGTGTATGTATGTGTGTGTGTGTTTAGTGTGGGCTCACCTCTCTTTATCAGTATTCTAAGATAACCATTTCTGCCTCTGTGTGTGTGTGTGTGTGTGTGTGTGTGTGTGTGTGTGGTCCTTGTGGGTCTGTGGGCTAGTCTGCCTCCCCCAGGAAGTGTCCAAAGGCCCGTTCATCCCTGGGCGTGTGTGTTTGGAAGCCTGGGTACACGCCCACCTCTCTCCCAAGGGTGTCCGTAGACACGTGTAAACTATCCCTCTCTTCTGTTGTTGAGACTCTCCTAGGACACTGTGGCCGGCGGAGCAGGGGGAGCTGGGAGAGGGATGTTTAGTCTGGCGGGCAGGCGGGCCGCCGAGACTCCCTGCGGAGCACCCAGGCGGGCGAGCCGGACCCGAGGGCCGCTCCAAGTGCCCCGGGTTGGGGGGAAGACGGGGCTGTGCACGGTGCAGGCTGCCCGTTTGGCCAATGCTGGGCTCAGGACGGCTCTTCTAGCACAAGTACTGAGCCGGCTCAGTCCCACTGAGACAAGCTCCTTAGTTTCCTTGTTTTCCTTTTCTTGGTTCTTTTCAGACCCCTGAAGGAGAGATTTTTGTGCTGAGTTGAAGCTGGGTCAGCATAGGTATGTAGAAGGAGCGTGAAGTCTGGCGTCTGGCAGTCCTAAGACTGAATGCTGGCTCGGCCACACACTAATCACATCATATTGAGACAGGCTCAGTTACTACACTTCTGAGCCTCAGTTTCCTTATCTGTAAAATAGGCGTGAAAACGTGGCTTGTTCAGGAGCCTAAGTGACGAGGTCTATGCAAAGTACTTAGTAGGTTCTCTGTCACTTCTTGCCCCCCTTTTCTTTGTGGAATTCTCTGGGTAGCAGCCTTATGACTGGGGCCGCAGGGCAATGCCATGAATTTCCAATAAAAGAGCTATTTATTTCTGATGACCGAGTCAAAGGGCAGGGAGCAAGGCTCTGCTTTGCAAATGGCTTCTTTTAACTTGTTGTAACTTGAGTTTAAGCCCTGATAGTCCATTTCAGTGGGTGTTAGGAGGGAATTTTAAGAGGAGGGTGGCCACTGGAGGAGGGGCAGGATGGAATTTCTGCAGGAGGCACGCACCTGTCTTCCCAACAGGAGCAAGTTTATGAGCTGGTAACCAGCCCCACTGGGGCACCTGCAGCTGTTAATGGGCCGGTAGGGGGCAACAGGCTGCTTGCTGCATTGCTGAGTGGCACTCACTCCCCTAGGCAGTGGGAACTCCACACGAAACAAGACAGACACAAGCCCAGCTCTCCAGCAACCTTCAGTCTGGTGGATGAAGACACGAAAGAAGCACAGGAACCAAGATAAACCATATCAGCTAATTTCCAGAACCGCACGTGCTATGCAAAAGATTAAATATGGCAGTTGTGGTAAAGAGTGAATGGTGAGATGCGGGGTGCTGCTTAGATAAGGTGGTCCTGGGACGAGCCTCCCTGAGGAGACCACTTTGGTTCAGACCTGAATCATAAAAAGACAGCAAAACAAATATCGGGGGTTGGGATGGGAGAGGAAGAGGACCTTCTAAAGCCTTCCTCATCTTCGGAGTCCAAGTCCAAGTCCTTACAGTGGCTGTCAAGTCCCTGCACAATCTGACTTGCTCCTCTATTACTCTCCCCCAGGGCATTCCGCTCCAGCCATACTGGCACATATCCACCTCAGGGCCTTTGCACTTGCTGTCTGTTCCACCCGGAGCATCCTTCCATGGATATCCACATGGTTCACTAACTCCTTCTTTCAAGACTTGCTTAAAGATCACCTTCTCCATGGGCCCTGGATTCTCCCTTACTTTGTGCTATTTTTTTCTTTTAGTCATCATCTTCTAACATACTCTGTAATTTACTTACTTATCATTTATTGTCTTTCTCTCCTTCCTAGATGATAAGACCCATAAGGGCAGGGATTATTGTTGGGTTTTATTCTTTGATGTAAACAAGTACCTGGAATCGTGCCTGGGATATAGTAGTTGTTTAACAAATATTTGTTGGATGGATGGATGGATGGATGGATGGATGGGCCCCTGGTGACTCAAGGCTCACCCTTATCATCAGGAGAAGCAGTGAGTACTGTCTGAGTCTCTACCATGGGCCTAGCCCCGTGCTAAGCTGTGGTGATGGGGAACCCCAGATCTGACATGGGGATGGGACTGGACAAAGAAAAATCAGCTGAAAACCTTAGAGTCAGGTGGAGGAGAACAGGGCTCTGTGAGGAGGTATGTGGTCTGAGGACCAAGAGAAATCTGAGAAGGGGAGAGTCAGGTGTGGGAGAGGGACAGAGACAAGGGAGAAGGAAGAAGGCCTCTCTGGGACCTGAGGGCTAGAGCTGAAGGGCTGGGGTGGGAGGAAAAGGATGGAAAGATCCAACACACACACACATACTCACACACACACACACACGCACACGCATACGTGCACACACACATACACATATACACACACATACACATACACACACATACACACGCATGCACACTCCTGACCATGTTCTTATAATTCAGTCTCAAATGTCCATCTACAGAAGCACACTGATGTTCCCACAGACCCGAGTTCATATCCTGTCTCTGCCCCTTACTCAGTATGTATCCTTGAGCAAGTTACGTAACAGTTCTGTGCCCTGTCTCTGATCCTGGACTAAATATTCCCTACTTCACGCGAGTATCATAGGTCTAAAATGTGATCATCTAAATTATTAAAAACATGGGCTCAAGTTCAAATTCTGGTTCCAATTTTTATAAGCTGTGTGTTTTTAGGAAAGTGAGCCAACCTCTCTGTTCCTGTTTCTTTCATCGTAAATGGGAATCCCATCAACCTTATAATGTAGTTATGGAGATGAAATAAGACAATAAGTGGAAAGTGTAATATGTGTCATTTATGGTATGGGAAGGGCTCACACACGGCCTGGCACGCAGTAGGCCCTCAGGTTCTAAAAGGGTATTTGAAAAAGGTGAGGCTGGCTGAGGTGTATGGAAACCTCGGCGGTTCCAACAGCCCTTTCTGTGCTGTCTTGAACAAGTTCCTTAACCTGAGCCTCAGTGTCCTCCTCTGCCCAATCGAGATCATGGTAACCCCTCGCAACTAGGGCTGTAGGGAGGCTTAAATTTTATTCGTGTGAAAAGCTCTGCAGGGGGCTGGCGCATGGCAAACACCCAGTAAATGATGGCTGCTTTAACCACCCCGGGAAGATCTCCTGGTGCTGACACTCTTGGAGCCGGTGTGTCTCCCTCCCACTCTGCCCCCGGGGTTTGGCTCCCTAGATGCTCCCCGTCCTGGTCAGGAAGCGCCTTGCAGCCCAAGACAAGGGAGTTGGACTCATCGGGCAGGAGAGGAGCCAGTGGACATTATGTTCCTTCCCAGGAATGGGAAAGTGGGGATGTTCTCGGGCAAGGAGCAGGGCTCTGGGGCAAGCACGCCCGGGAACGTCCACGCCCCCTTCCCTGCTGCCCAGAGCCTCCCCGGCTGGGCTGGGCCCCAAGGTGGGGGCGGGGCATGCATATTGCCGAGGCTGTCGGGCTGCCTGGGGTCCCTGGCACATCTGTGCACGCACACAGAGTATAGTGTCTACACATTTACAAATATCCCCACAGCCCTACACACACACACACACACACACACACACACACACAGAGTGACACAGCCACGCTCACATGCATTCTCACATCCACACCCACGTGGCCACTGCTCATCTATATTCATTTGTACACATGTAACCCACACGTCCTGAAGTCCAGGCCCCACTGCACATGCTCACACATACACAGGGTATCTCTTCATTTTCCATACTTACACGTACTCACACACACGTTTGCCTGCACAAGCACACAGGCACTGGCACTCATGAACACACTGATATAAATAGGCATCACGGAAACATGCACACACATAACCAGGTTCGCCAAACTCCCTTACCCTCTAGCCTTCTGGCAGCATCCGTCACTTTACTCTCGAAATGAAACAGTTCACGCCGGGTCCCCACTACTCTGAGAAGCACCCTCTCCGCAGCACGCCCGGCTCTTGACCTCCTCCGTCCGTGATGCTTCCGTCTTCCTGAGCTCACTCTCAGCACTGGAGACCAGAGCTCCCTCTCTCATGCCCATTGTCATTCCACAGTGCCACCGACATGAGGTTCTTGTGGCCACCAGACCCTTGCTGGAAACGCAGGAGTGGGCAAAAACAGCTCAATGTTCCCAGAAAGCGGGTGGCCGTTCTGTCTCCATAGAGTGCACCCCCTCCTTGTTTTGGGACTCTGTCTTCATTTCCCTCATCACACTCCATTTCCGAGCCCTCCCCAGCTCCACGGCCCCACTTTCTCCCGTCCGGCCTCTGGGGTTTCCGGGGAGCAAAGCTCCAATGTCGTTTCAGGCAGAACAATTTAGCCTTCTCTTTTGTTTCCCTTTCCCCTTCCAGGCCAGGGGTCAGAGAGACCATCAAGGCATTTTCCTAGAATGAGAATAAGAATAATATGAAGAAGAGTTATGTTAATAAAAGCTATGTTAGAACAACTCCCCCATGGTTCATCGCGCCTCTCTAAAAGTAGGGAGAAAGTAGCTTTAGGTAGTGATACCAGGGGCATTTTGTTCTTCTGTACACACACGTGCGCGCGCGCGCGCACACACACACACACACACACACACAGCCTTGGAGAATTAATTTCCTTTTTCCCACTCTCCCCTTCTTCTTCTTCCTCCTATCTTCAGGACAGTGGCTGGAAGGGAAGAGGCTGAACCCCCAAACATATCCCAGAAAGGCAAGGTGGGCTAGGGTGGGAAGGACAAATCCCATTGGCAAAGGGGACAGGGCAGAGGCTGAGCTGATCTGTTTTGGACGGTTCTGGCGTAGTGACCATCCCACCGGGCACTTCTCTGCCTCTTGGCCTTTGCTCTCAGAGCCTCTCCTGTTTGGTCACATCAATGATCCCAAGTCTGCTGGTCCAAGTACCCCCTTTACAAAGGCCCTTGCCCCTGTCCAGTCCAGAAGGACTGTCTCCCACTCTGTACTCCTCACGGGCTGTCCTGGGCACTTTGGATAAAATTTCCTCCACCCTCTGGTTTGTGGGGCAGCCCCGGGAGCCCCAGTCTGTCTCCCCAACTGTTTTGTGAGCTCCTGAGGAATAGGGCCCGTGTTCCCCCGACTCTGGGCCCCATACACAGCCCCACAGCCCAGCACAAAGATCACTCGATAAATGACATACCTTTATCTTCTTTTCTCTGTGTCTGTATATGACGAGTGTCTGCATCATCTATGGCTTTGCCCGCCTGCAGAGTAGTTTACAGCCGTGAAGGCCGCCTGGCCCAGCCAGAAGTCCTTGCCCTGGACAACAGGAAGCTTGATGTCTGGTTGTGGCTCTACCACTTCCTGGCTTTTTGACACTGGACAGATCACTTCGCTTCTCCGTATCTGTTTTTCGTGTGTCAGATATAGGAATTGAACAAGGACAGTGCTTTTCGAACTGGATTCTAAGGAATCCGAGGGTTCCAGGAAAATGTGATGGTGAGAGCAAGGCAAGAAGGCGAGGCGAGGCAGCTCCTTGCTCTGTTTCATCTACTACAGTTCCACTCAAGACTACAGCTAGACAACGTGTCCTGTTGCTAAAAACGGAAGAAGAAAACTTTGTAAAACATGGGCCTAGATGCTGTGTGAGGGCTTTCCAGCTCTGACAAGCCAGGATTTGTCACCTATGCCACTCCATAAAATGCCCATGTAAAGAGAAAGCAAAAACAATTCTTTATGGATTTAGGGCCATCTTTCCTTTTGTTTCTAGAGTCAGTGACCACTTTTCACCTCCCTGGCAAGACTAGGGGTGCGTATATAACCTCCCCTTGCTTCTGCTTCCTCATCTAGCAAATGAGGATGCTTGAGCACTTTACTCTTGGGATTTTAAGGAGACTTATATTCAGGGGGCGCCTGGGTAGCTCAGTCAGTTAAGCATCTGACTCTTGGTTTTGGCTCAGGTCATGATCTCGCAGCCTTTGTGGGTTCGAACTTTGCGTCAGGCCCTATGCTGACAGTGTGGAGTCTGCTTGGGATTCTCCCTCTCTCTCTGCCCTTCCCCCCTTGTGCTATCTCTGTCTCTCTCAAAATAAATAAACAAACTTTTTTTTTTTTAAGGAGGCTTATATTCAGTGAGCGATGAATGCAAATTCCCAGCACAGAGCATGGCACCTGGAAAGTGTGCTCTGAGCGGTGGTTTTGGTGACCACCGGAGTCCCAGGAGCCTCTCTGGGCAGCATGCCTGGCTCGTGGCTGGGATGTGCACCCCCAAGGTAAAGATTGCTCTGTGATTAGGAACCAGTGTGCTGTGAGACATCTAATTAGCCACCGTCTTCCCAGGAGACAGCTCAGTTGTATAATTTTTTATTTCCATATTTTACACATCCTCCATCAGCCAAGGAGACCTGGGCAGATCTTTCACCAGCCTCATTGTTTGTTTGCATCCCAGCTCTGCCAATTGTCCCCTTCCGTCTTTCCACGGTTCCCACCCACCAGGGAACATGCCCACTGGCGGGCAGAGTAGGGGGTGCAAGGAGTAAGTTTTACATGTTGCTTCAAAGACCCATCTCCAAGACCAGCACACTGAGAGCAGCTGTATTGGTTGGATTTCCTGACCGGCTGAGGGGAGGGCCAGTGACTGCATACCCCCAGTGACCCTGTATTTATCAGGCAGGTGTGGCACGGTGTGGGGGACCCTAGGTTGGGCATCAAACAGGACCCATCTCTGTCTAGCAATCTAATGCACCTCTCTGAGCGTCGGCTTCCTTACCAGTTAAAGCAGGATCCTAATACCTGGCATCAAGAGACTGTTGCAAGGCTTCGTCCTTCAACACATATTCATTGGGTTCCCCCAGATGAAATAATGTTTGTGGTGGAGCTTTGCAAACTGAAAGTGCTATCTGCATGGAAGGTATTCTCACAAGGGCAGTCTGTCCTTGATTATTCAAGGAGGTTTTATCAAGTTTAGATTATCCAGACTCATTATTAGGAGATTATTGGACTCTGGCCAACCTCTTCCTGCCTGCTGTTGCCTGTTTTGTGGTTTCCTTCTTGGTCAGTTGAAAGAGGCTGATTCCTTGGAGCAAGCCCAGTAGGGAGAGACTGACATCCTGAAGTGATTATTGATGGCAGTTGTTTCCATCCCGTTGGGATACATGTTCAACCTCTCTCTTACGTGGACAACTAAGTAAGAAACCATGGGTGCTATGGAAGAAATAGGAGCTCAGGTCCCTGGCTTCAACACAGTCTGTCTAATGGGGAGGGCAAAGATCCTGTAGCAGGCGCCATTTTTATGAGCAAAGTACTTGATGAGCAAAGCACTTATATGCTTCTCCTCTGAATCTCTTAAGTGGATATCATTAGTTCCATTTCACAGACGAGGAAACTGAGGCCCAGAGAGGTTGTCACTTGCCCAAGGTCACACAGCCGGTAAGGGGCGTGGCCTGAAGAAGCCGAGTCCCTTTGACGCCGTGCTGAGATTGTCTGCCCTGCGTCCATCTCCCCCTCCAGACTCTCAGCTCCTTGGAGGCAGGAGCTCTCTCTTTCCATCCGAGTGGCTGGCAGAGACCCCCTCTTCAGAGGCTGGCCACTGAGAGAGCTCCTTCTGGGGCCCCAATTCCTCCCCGTGTCTCTCCCCTCACCTCCCCTCCTAGTCACATCCCACGAGGACTTCTGCCTTCCCGATGGGCCTGCCAGCAAGTCAGGGGCCTCTGTTCCGCTGCCAGGGTGTTGAGGCAAGCGAAGGCTTGACCGGGGCCTGGGGCTCCTGGCCGAGCTTCCCAGACAGAGGAGGAGGTCCCTGGCACACAGGACCCTGGGCCCTTACCTGCCAGCAGGGCCGGGGGGCTGCTCAGCCCGCCAGGAGCTGCGCCACTCACAGCTGCCAGTGGAGACAGAGCCCCAGAGGCCCGGTCAGCGGTTGCCTGGGGCTCGAGAAATGTGCTGGCTCCAGTCTGGCTCCTTCATCTGCGAAACGGGGGAACCTGACCCAGCAACCCAGTGTTTGTTTCTTCGGCGTCTGGAGCAGCCGTACAAATCGGGCCTGCCTGACAGAGCCAGGGCCCAGGGAAAAGCGGCCTGTTTCTTTATGCCCTCCTCCAGGCCGCTGCCGGGGGAAGCCTTCTGAGCATTTTTCTCAGGACTTACGTGCGGGCCTCATATCCACGTGAGGCCCAGGCCCTGGGTGTCGTGGAGAAACTGGGCATGTCTGGCTTCTGCATTTGTCTGCTGAGATGCATCGGGAGGAGCCCCTGCTCAGAAGACAGGAAGGCCCGGTTTGGACTCCAGCTCTGCCACGTACCGGCTGTGTGGCCTTGGGCAAGTCACTTAACTTCTCTGAGCCTGCTTCTTTATTTGCCAGATGGGGATAATGACAGCAAATGTACAGGGTTGTTGCGAGGACAGACTCACTGAAATAATATGTTTAAATTGTCTAGCATACGGTAGGTGCTTAATAAAGGTACGTTCCTTTCTCCTTTCACACCATGCCAATGTTTCCTGACATTCTCTTGCCTCTCACCTGTGTCTACAACATGCAGAGAACCCAGAGCTCTGGCTTCTTCACCAACCACGGTCCAGCAAGTTTGCTATGAGGGCTTCCCTACAGCCTGGGCTGTGCACCTAGCTGCCCCCACATTGTCCTCAGCACACACAAGTGAGGGAAGTAGCATTACGTAAATGCATAGGTTACTATCAGAGAATAGCCTGTTCACAAATCTATGTATTAACCTACTTCGTTCATCCATTCATTCATCCATAAAACATTTACTCAACCTCTACTCTGGGAAAGGACTCCAGAAATGCAGGCATGACCAAGGCACAGTCCCTGCCCAGAGTCTAGTTCCTGGAGCAGATGAACAAGGAAAGAGAAAATTAAGATTCCTTGGGCGAGGTATGCTGGTTGAAGAAAAGTACAGAATTCTGGGAAACTTCAGAGAGAGGCTCCTAACTCACCCTAGAGAACTAAGGTATGCTTCCCCAAAAGAGGCGAGGCCAGAGTATTATGGGATAATTAGATATTTTCTGGGCAGAAAATAAAGAGAAAGATGTAGAGAGAGAAGGCACACATGCAAAGGCCTACTGGCTAAGAGAACATGCCCATGTATTAGCTGGAATTTGCCAACTGCTATACAAATGTCCCCAAGTATCGGTGATGTCACGCAGTAAAACTATGTTTCTTGTTCATGGGAGTGGTCCAGCACTGGTGTCTCTGGTTGGGCGGTTCTAGATGCTCTCTTCCAAATAATGATTCAGGGACCCAGGCACCTTCTATCTATGACTCTGTCATCTTTGAGAGCCTCAGTGTTCATCACTTCTAGCCATGTCCCCAGGAGGAAAAAGTGCCTTTTAGTGAGGACATAGCAGTATCTCCATCAGCCTGTGTGAAAAAGTTCGAAGAGTTGGAGAAAGTTGGAAGAAGTTCTAAACGGCGTGGCAAGAGATGTGGTTGTACTGATAAGGCAAGACCACAGTGTGAAGGCAAGATAAGCCACCTGACCTGAGATCGTGACCTGAGCCGAAACCAAGGGTTGAATGCTTAACTGATGAGCCATCCAGATGCCCTGAGTCTTCAGAAATTTTTAAGCAGGGGGTGATATGATCAGATTAGCTTTTTAGACCAATTACTCCAGCTGCTGTGTGGAGGATAGATCAGAGGAGAGAGAATGCGGACAGTGGAACTAGGCAGAAAGATATTCTGGTGATCCAGGCCATCTTACCTTCAGGATAGTGGGCAGGTGGGGGTTGGAAGGAAGTGTGGGGATTGGAAATCGTCCTAAGAGGCAGTCTGGGTCATCGATGGGCACCCGCATCGCTGCAAAGCCTCAAATAGCTTTCGGATCCGTATCTAGTTCAATGGCTAATTGAGCCTCAGGCTCATGAAATTATAGTCAATACAGAGCAGCTTGTTTGAGCGCCGTTTCCACCAGCCTGAATCTCATCCATTAGGGGCCTCGTCAGTAGATTTGGACAACACATTTGCTAGCTTTTGAAGGAATCAGACATGTTTGTGTTGTTGTCTGAACA
Organism: Cryptoprocta ferox; assembly: GCA_028646485.1. NCBI lineage: Eukaryota > Metazoa > Chordata > Mammalia > Carnivora > Eupleridae > Cryptoprocta > Cryptoprocta ferox. The sequence goes on along the minus strand of CM053575.1, from coordinate 37,638,244 downwards.
TCTGTGTCGTTCTTTCTGTGTCATGCTCTGTTCTCAGGCCAGTTTCTCAATACCTTTGTCTCTCCCTAGAGAAAGAAGGACTTGCTCTTGAGGGTCAGTGGGAAGATGGAGGTTTGCTTGCCCTTGGAAAGGGGTTCTGGGTCCCTGGCTCTCTATTCTTTAGAAGGCCCCCCTATAACTCGGGCACACCACCAAGAAAGGGCCCTGTTGCCCCCCAGTTCTTGAGCCCAGAAGACTTCCCTTTTGCTTCATGCTGGGAGAAAGAAGAGATCCAAGTCCCTACAAGCAGTTCTTTTCTTTAAATCTTTTAGTCTTGGGGCGCCTGGGTGGCTCAGTTGGTTAAGCGTCCCACTTCAGCTCAGGTCATGATCTCACAGTCCGTGGGTTCGAGCCCCGCGTCGGGCTCTGTGCTGACAGCTCGGAGCCTGGAGCCTGCTTCAGATTCTGTGTCTCCCTCTCTCTCTCTCTGCCCCTCCCCTGCTCACTCTCTGTCTCTCAAAATAAAGACATAAAAAAATTAAATCCTTTAGTATTTTACTTACTCTGAAGGATGCCGGAACTTCAGGCTGTCTCACACCTTCCAGGTTAAGATACAAGACCTCGTCCATCCAGATCCACTTGGTATAGACCCACACCTTGTGAAATATGATAATGAGTTTCTTCTTGAGAAAAGGGAGTTTTAGTGCTGGAGGTTGAAAATATTGCAATGGGCCAAATGTGGTCCCAGTGTAGCTCATCCTTTCCAAGGTAAGGCTTCTTTGAAGCCGCAGGTGAAAGAACTTCTGAGCCTTCCTGTTTCTGTCCATCTAGGAGTTGGGGTTTGATCTCCTGGCCACATGAAGGACCATGAACTTCTAGCCTCTGTGTTCCCTGGCTGCTGGCCTTGCATCTGCCTTCTGCCTCTGCACACCTGTTTTTAGTCCCAGCTTACATCTGTGCTCAGGACCCCCTGACACCGTTCCCTTTCCCAACCCAGCCTGCCAGTGCTGACACGTGTAAGGTGATCTGGGGCCCATATTAACGAGTGCAAGTTTTGTTCTCTTTGTTTCCAGGAGACTTCTTAGGCTAGACTAGCAAATTGGCTTTTATTTCACATACAGATTTCTGATGAAATAAGCACAGCTCTCATTTATTGAACATTTATTGTATGTTAAACATTCTGCACATGGTATTTTATCAAATCCTCACAGTAATCCTGGGAGTTACATATTGTTACCCCACTTGTAAGGGACGCTTACAGGATCGTGTGCTTCAAGCCCCCTTTCCAGGAGCCCCTTCTGTAAATCCATATGGTTTCAGCAGGAGCTACCAGACCCCACCCCCTGAGCCCTCATGAGGGATCCCAGGGTGAGCACTCGACTATGCTTCCCTGGGAAGTTTGGTGCTGGGACTAAAGGAGGGAGATCAGTTTCTCTCTTAGTGTCTGAACCGTAATGCGTAAAACACAGGGACCTTCCATAGCCATGCTTTCTACCGCATGAACCAAAAATAACAAGCCTTGGGCTTGAGAAAGCAGAACTTTCTGGAAGCAAGAATGTGGTAGAATAAGATACATGTGGTGGAATGAGACAGACTAGGCTTTGAAGCCTTGCTTTGCCAGTTACTAACCATGTGGTTTGGATCAATAATATTAATACCAATATTATCTAACACTTATTGAGTCATTACTACGTACCAGGCACTGTTCCAAATGCCTTATATGCAGACTTTCAAACACTATCCATTTGTCCTCACAACAACATAGGGTAGTTTCTAGTATCACCCCACAAGGACACTTTTTACCCATGAGGACACAAAGGCCCAGCCTAGTTATCAAAGTGCCTGAATGTATACAGGCGGCTGGGTGAATGTCTTGAGCCTTAACCTACCCAGCTGGAAATAGAGTCCTGGACCTTGTGCAGGAAAGAGTTAACACAGCAGGCTGAGACCACTCTCCTTATAAAGGTTGTCCCTTGTCAGGTGGATTTCTGGAGGGCTCCCACTATTCCTTGATAAGGGTGCCTCACTACGCTTAAATGTTTGGGCAAACAACATGGCTTTTGGTTGAGGACCCCTGACAGGTCTCTACTTCAGCTCTGTTGCCCGAAGGAGGGGAGGAAGTAGATTCACTGCTTTGGAGAGGGTCTGGTCACCCGCACTGTCTGTGAAACATACCCTCTGTGAGTGGCCCCAAATAGAGGGCACAGTCTGCATGGTGGTGGCCCCTGGCCCCTTCCACTGCCACCACCATTACTATTTTTATTCCTCCAATAACTGTTCTTTAGGGCTGGTATCCCACACCGAATGGCAAAATATTTCTAGATATTTTCTCAACAAAGGAAATGTGGATTTCAAGAGGTTTTCCAGTTTTTAATAAGGTTGTGCATGGAGAGGACCCTTTCCGTTGTTGTATTTTTAGGTTGCTTCTCTGGGAAACTGAGTGCCGCAGGCCCACTGATGCTGGGGTAGCTGAAAGAGGCCTTCGTGGTCTCCTACTTCCTTCTCAGAGGAGGAAATGGAGGCCCAGAGGAAAGAGATTTTCTGGGTGTCTCACGGGTGGCCCACGGCTGCAGGGCTGGGCACAGGGTTCCCACTTGTCCTAATGGAGCCAGGGGACCCCACACTGACCCACCAGCCTTGTGTGTGCTCGGGGAGGTAGAATTGAAAGTAGGAAAAACATGGAGAGAGGGCCCAACCACTGGGATCCCCTCCTAGGAACCGGCAACAGAGAACAAACATTCAGTTCCATCTACGACCTGGTTGTCAGCCATGGGATGACTGATTTGAATTTGGCAGGACTGAGAGGAAGGAGGACAGGCAACTAATGGCCTCCAGCTTGTTCATCAAAATCAGTGTGTAGACGTAAATGAAGCCGGGTCTATACGTGCCAATAACAAAGACAGAACCCACCAGGCAGGTTATTGAGTTCAAAAATGCCATTTGGGCTTGAAAACATCTAACTGATTCAGAGCAAAGTGGGACGTGGGGCTGAAGTTACCCATTTAACAAATTCCATCTCATAACTCGGTCATCTGGAATGGTATTTCCCGAAGTGGAGCTATTAATAGTAGGTGTCCTGGGGAGAAAGGTTGCTTTGGTCGATAAGTTTAGGTAATGTAGTAGTCAACGAAGTTGAGTGGGTATCTTTACTCCAGGACTTGTGAGAGCCTGCCCATGTGGATTGTGAAACTCGAAGAGAAGTCTGCGGTCTAGTATCATAATATACACACACACGTGTGTGTTATGCAAATATCTGTAATATATATACATACACACAGCATTGGCCAGACTTATTCACCCAAGTATCTCTTGCTGTGCAGTCCCTTAGGGGGCCATCATTTGAGGGCTCACTTTGGGAAACACAGCTTTAGATGGTAATACTCCATCTCATAGGCCTACGAAAGCAGGGACAGGGTTTAGCCAGCCTAGTTTCCCGGGCCAACCGGCTGGGTTGTGAGCTAAGGGATACCGATGTAGGGCTCAGGAAAGATGACGTCTTAGCTTCTGGTCCTTTGGGGATTCTCTGAACTCGGATGTGTTGAAGTCCAAGACCCACACCCAGGTGCTGCGCTTGTGAAGGAACATTGTGGCTCTGACAGAGTTCAGCACAACCAAAGAATAGCTCTCCCAGGACCGCTGCTGACCTGGTGGGCCCTATAGCTGGTCAGCTGGCCATGCCATGCTAGCAGGGGCTGACGACCTCCTGGTGGGCCCAGGGTCCATTTAAACTCTGGGTGAGAAGTGATTTCGGGAAGGTCTCTCCCAGCCCTGGGCTTTTTGAGTGTGGGTGGTTTGACTTTGTAAAATGGACCAGTGTTGTCATTCTCTAGTCCCCTTACTGGCTTCATTCAACCCGTCAAAAAGCACATCACTTCTACCTATAGATGAATCTCAAAGCCACCCTTCTTGGTCCACCTCCACTGCCCTGTGCTATTCCAGATGACCATCATCTTGTGCCTGGAGTACTATAGAGTACTCCAGTACTGCCTGGAGTACTGTGGCCTCTTAGCTGCTCTCTCTGCTTCTACTCTTGCCCTCTTTTAATGTATTCCTCATGACGATCAGGGAGTTAAGCCCCTTGGAAGAAGGACACCCTCCTCACCAGCTCACAAGGCCCTCCCTGAGCAGACACAGGCGGCTCTGCCCTCGCTGGGTGAAACACAGCTCCCTCTGCTCCCCACGTGGCCAGGTCTTCTCACCCTTCAGGTTTGGGCTCAGATGTCACCTCCTCAAAGACGCCTCTGTGATCACCCTCTCTAAGATGAACAGAGCCTTCCATTCCCACAGCTCGTATGTACTCTCTCTGTTTTTCAAAGCACTTTGTTTCCTTCCTAACACTTCTAATAATCTGAAATATAGGTTTTATTTACTTGTAACCTGACCTATCTCCCTCCCCTCTCCCTCCCATTTCCAGCCAAAATGTAAGCTTCCTTGGGGAGAGACTTTGTTTTGTTCATGCTATATTCTCAGACGAAGCAGTGTGTGGCAAATTCAGGTACCGACAAACATTGGTTGAATTAATGAATTAGTGACCACTTTATGTGTGTTGGGGGACAGAGGGGGTGGCAGGGACAGGGGTTCTCTTGGTTTGTGTACCATAGGTGAGGAATGTACGCCAGGAGGAATCCCCTGGGGCTCCCTACGTCTCCACTTTCCCACAAAGAGCTGCACCTCCCGCCCCATGGCTTTCCCATCCACACAATCCCCCACTTCAAGCATCAGCCAGCCCCACCCAGCAACACTCCAGGGAGGGGGCTAGGCCATGAAAGTTCTGGAGTGTTTCATCAGACCTGCACTGAGAGACAAAGTTCTTTCCTCAGCGTGACAACTGCTCAGTACAGGGTTAGGAAATCTTCCTTCCTGGAGGGCTTTTTAAGCAGAGAGATTCTCGTCCTTCTGGGGCTGCATGGAGCAAACAGACTTCTGTCTGGAGATGGCGAGTGAGACAAGCTGGGGCCTCAGATGACCTCAGGAGTCAGGAATCGAAGGCTCCATTCTCGTTGGATCCGGAGTCCCACTGCTGGGCTCTCCCTGCCTCCTAAGCGAGTGTGCGGATTGCTTCCTCTCCACCTGGGTGCTGGATGTGCCAAGGCCCTGTGCACTGAGTTGACGGCTTTGATTAAGCCGCTTTGATCTCTGTTGAGCATCTCGGAATAATATCTTTGCTCTCAGCATCTGCGCCAATTCCCAAAATAGTTTAGCCCAGCCAAGCAGGAGGGGGGCTGGATTGCAAAGTGTATTAGATGAGAGATTTAAAAAGAAAAGGCAGCTGCAAACAGTCAGGGGTATGTACGTGTGCCTGCGAGTGTGTGTGTGTGCGTGTGTGTGTGTGTGTGCGCATGCGCGCTTATGTTAATGTGAGCACCCAAGGCCCCTGGGAGATGATTACCAGGCTACCAGGGTGCGCAAACCCCATGTTCACAGTGGCTGCCTGCTCTGAGAGAGTGGGGAGCTTGCCGCAGTGAGCCCCTTGAATCAAGAGGCAGTCTTGTTGGAGAAACAAAAACATCAAAGGCCTTTGCTTCTCTTCACTTGGCTTTGGCTGGTTTTCACTAAGACATTCAGAGATTGCGGACCAGGTGGCATTCTGGAGGGCAGACTATCTGGGGTGGGCCTTGGGTGTGTGCGTGAAGTGGGGGTCACCACGGTTTTGAGGTGTTGAGCCGACGTGCAATTGTATGTATGCCACAGTACGGATGTGTCTGTGCTTCTAAGGATGTGTGACATATGTGGGCACATGCTCACTGTGAAGTCGGTATTTAACCGCCTCCATGTAGTTAAACATGTAAATGTGTTAGTGTCTTGTGGGGGTGGGGAATAGATGGCCTGGGTGTATGCACCGCGATGCCTCTGCGTGTGCGCTGTCATCGCAGGGACGGGCATGTTGATGTCTGGGGCTGTGTGTGTACATGCATACATCCATGGATTGGCATGTTGGGTGGTGTGCATACCTGCCCATGTATACTGGCTGTCTTTTGGCGGGCTGGGTGTCCTGGAGGGGGATGGTATATGCACACAACAGAAGGATGCATGTGTGGTTGTATTTGCATGGGGTGAATGCCAGACATGAATGCTAGGGCAAAGGTGTTTGATCTCAGGGCATTTTGAACTGGAAGTCATTCTTGTTTCCCCTTTGGTGCCCATCCCCCGGGAGGCTTGTCCTTGTCTATAGCTCCCCCGCATTCACAAGTGGAAGAAAAACATCTCTATTTGAGACCCTTTTTTCCTCTATAGGAAGCATTCCTCTGTGCAGGGTGTTGCTGCAAGAAGTCTTTGTTCCTATGGTGGCCACAGGCCAGTGGATATGAATTTATGCATCTAATATAACCCCTTGTGGTGAAGGCCTTTGTACTGAAGCTGAGAGTTGTGGGGCCAGGAGGCAGGCTGTGGTCTAACGTTCCTTCTTTTTTTTTTTTTTTTATAGTTTATCGTCAAGTTGGTTTCCATATAACACCCAGTGCTCTTCCCCACAAGTGCCCTCCTCCATGACCATCACCCCCCTTCCCCTGTCCCCCTCCCCCTTCAGCCCTCAGTTTGTTTTCAGTATTCAAGAGTCTCTCATGATTTGCCTCCCTCCCTCTCCCTACCTTTCCCCCCTCTTCCCCTTCCCATGGTCCCCTATCAAGTTTCTCCTGTTAGACCTATGAGTGAAAACATATGGTATCTGTCCTTCTCCGCCTGACTTATTTCGCTTAGCATGACACCCTCGAGGTT
>CM053575.1:37487591-37631051 GCA_028646485.1 Cryptoprocta ferox | reverse complement strand
CTGTCATCATCAAGACAGTATGGTATTGGCACAAAAACAGACACATAGACCAATGGAATAGAATAGAGAACCCAGAACTGGACCCACAAATGTATGGCCAATTAATCTTTGATAAAGCAGGAAAAAGTATCCAATGGAAAAAAGACAGCCTCTTTAACAGATGGTGCTGGGAGAACTGGACAGCAACATGCAGAAGAATGAAACTAGACCACTTTCTCACACCATGCACAAAAATAAACTCAAAATGGATGAAGGACCTGAATGTGAGACAGGAAACCATCCAAACCCTAGAGGAGAAAGCAGGAAACAGCCTCCTTGACCTCAACCACAGCAATTTCCCACTCGACACATCCCCAAAGGTAAGGGAATCAAGAGCAAAAATGAACTATTGGGACCTCATCAAGATAAAAAGCTTCTGCACTGCAGAGGAAACAATCAAGAAAACTAATAGGCAACCGAGAGAATAGGAAAAGATAGTTGCAAATGGCATATCGGATAAAGGGCTAGTATCCAAAATCTACAAGGAACTCACCAAACTCCACACCCAAAAAACGAAGAATCCAGTGAAGAAATGGGCAGAGGACATGAATAGACACTTCTCCAAAGAGGACATCCAGATGGCCAAAAGGCACATGAAACAATGCTCTAACGTTCCTTCTGATCCAGCCATTCCTGTGGCTTCCTTTGCTCAGAGGATCCCACAGCTATGGGTCACGGAAGCGAGGCCTTTGCTGGAACTGGAGAGTAAAGCTCTGGGAGGGAGCAGTCTGCTTTCTAGGGCCATTAAGGGGGCTGAGCCTACAGGAAGAGGTCCAGAGATGGTTGGGGCTGTTGGGTTTCAAGCTAAGGGGAAAGCGTGAGGAGGTAGTGGAGGTGGGACCTGAGAAGGTCCCCAGTCAGGACAAATGGGCCATCAGGCCAGGGTAGACTATAATCAGAGCACTGCAAGATGAACCAGTTAGTGGCATTATGTGCACCCAAGGTGGGGTCCTTGACTGAAGGCCACATCTGCTATTTCTCAGTGGTGGTTGCATGGAACACTCTATTGGGAAGAATTCTCAGGCCAAGTGCATTATTATGGGGAAAGATGATGATGGGTATATTAGTTTCCCATTGCTGCTGTAACCAATTATAGACATTTGGTGGCTTATAACACAGAAGTTAAATCTCTTCCAGTTTTGGAAGTCGAAAGTCCAACATGGGTCTCATTGGGCTAAAATCAAGGTGTCAGGAGAGCTGCCTTCCTTCTGGAGGCTTCAGGGGGGAATCCGTTTCCTTACCCGTGTCAGATTCCAATAGCTAGTCGTATTCCTTGGTGCGTGGCCCCTTCCTCTATCTTCAATGGCCAGTGGAGTGTTTCACACTGCATCTCTCTGATACTGACTCTCTGGGCCCACCCAGATCATCCAGCAACAAGATCCTTACATTAATCACAGCTGCAAATTTCTTCTTGCCATGGCACGTAACACATTCACAGAGTTTGGAGATTATAATGCAGACATCTTTGAGGAGCCATAATTCTGCCTACCATAATTGGGATAGATTAGTAATGTCTGCCAAGGCCCTGGTAGGAGTTTGGGGTGATAAGAATGCCAGATGTTCACCATCCCTAGTTTGGTTGCCAATGACACATCAAGTTGGATGAGGAACAGCAACAGGCTGGCAGGCATGAGGGGTGACAAGAAGAAAAGGGGACTGACATTTATTGAGCCTTTACTCTGTGCCAGGCACCTGCTCTATGACTCAGAGGCATGTCTCATTCCATTATCATCATAACTCTTTGGGTAAACAGGTAGCTAGTATTTTCCAGTGGAGAAAACTGAAGCCCAGAGAGGTCATGGGACTCACCCGAAGTCACCCAGCTGGTAAATGACAAGGTAGAAATGCAAAAACAAGTCCTTTTTTAAAAAAGTTTATTTATTTGTCTTGAGAGAGGGGGAAAGAGAGGGCACGCTCCACACTGTCAGTGCAGAGCCTGACATGGGGCCAGAATCCATGAACCTGAACCCACGAACTGTAAGACCATGACCTGAGCTGAAACCAAGAGTCGGATGTTTAACCGACCAAGCCCCCTGGGCACCCTGAAACCAAGTCCTTTAAAGTGGAGTTGGCTGCAAGGGCAGTGGTGCCATGCTGGGTGGGTGACAGCATCTGACCAAGAACCTCCTCTAGAGCCATGCCTACCTTGCAGATTACCCCCGAGCTGTGCAAGCAGGGTTGAGTGGGAGGCCAGGGCTGGGGGCTTCAGCCCCATCAGCAGAAATGCTAATGGCCTCCATAGCAAATGTCAGAAAACGCACACCCAGCATCTCTGAGTGTGACTTTGCACGAACGTGGTTTGCGTTCCAATTGTCTTTATTACCGACCTTGAGGGGCTGCGGAGTAAAGCTGGTGGAGAAAAAATGGAGGTGTGGTGTGGGAGCTCTGTGTTTTTTAATACAAATATTCTAATCGGCATATCAGGACCATTTGAAGTGGAGCAGAAGAGTCCGGCGGGCTAACTTCCTCCCACCTTTTGTCTTTTGTGCAGACAGTGTGGGACAGCCACACATGGCAGGCAGGGATGTGGGTCTATGACCCCATCTGAGCTGAGGCCCTGTGGCGGTACGTACACATATTAGGAAAGAATCATATACAACAATTTTAAAATAGTAGTTATGCTCTGGGCACTATGCTAAGTGCTTTAAATATAAAATCATTAATCCTATTAACACCACCATCAGGCATGTATCATTGGTTTCCCCAAAATATAGATATGGAACATGAGGCCCAGAAAAGTTACGTAATGTGCCCAAAATCACATAGCTTGAATGTGGCAGAGCCAGGACTTGAACGGAGGTGTCACTTACTCTGTAGCCATGTCTCCTCAAGTACTGCAGGAAGACGCTAACCCCCTCAAAAGCCCGAGCCTCCAGAATTTCTAAAGGATCCGCTGCAGGGAGGGGTGGGGGCCCAGGAAGTGCCAGCCTCTTCTACACAAAGCAGAGGCAGGGTAAGAGATGGCGCTTTCCCTCCAGGTCTCTGGCTGGAACTGCCGTGACTGGCTGTCCGTGGGTCTGTGGTCTGGATGGCCCCGAAACAGTTCCCATAGCAAACTGCCGTCAGTGCATGGAAAGCCACAACCGTGCTGGGGCTGGGGCTGAGTGCATACACCCGCACATGTGTGCGTCTGTCCACTGTTACAAATTCCAGTTGGGATCTGTTGCTGGATTCCCAGTAGTCTCGGAGAAGTAGTCACTGTGCGTCAGTGGGCGCCACCGCAATAGCGGGCAGAACGGTTCTCGGGTCAGACCCAGGGTTAAAGCTGCCCTCTGCTCTCTGAAATGTCCCTGCCCCCTCGATCCCCACCAAGCCAAAACCTAACTGCAATACAAAGTGAGCCTCTGCTGGACAGTTGGTATCTGCCCTCACCACCAACAGCACCAGCACCATCTTCCATCGTCATTAGGACTGTGAGGCATCATGGCCCCTTCTACAGATGAGAGAATGGAGGCTTAAGAAAGTTAAATGACTTGTGTCTGCAGCAAGCAAGAGGCAGCATCAGCATCTGCTTCCAAATGTCCCAGCTCTCAAAGCTGGATGCCCACCCATACTTTGCCATCTCTGTGGCCGGTTCCTCTTAGGGACTGTGCCCTGACCACTGACAGATGTGGAATGGATGCAGCATCAGGCCTCCTGACCCCCCCTTTCCCGAAGGGGGAGAATGAAGGGGGAGTGAGGAGGTGGGCCCTGGTGGGTAGGGATGGGGTCCGGGTGGACTCTGTCTCCTCCTCCTGTGTCTGCTTCAGGGAATGTTTGGAAACTAATGATCACAGAGCACCTCTTGTGTGCCAGACACAGTGTAGGGCTTTTACGTTAATCCTCCCCAATGCAGCGAGTTAGCATATTAGTCTCATTTTACAGAAAAATGAGAACCCTGAGAGGCTCGGGCAGTTTAATAGCATGTGCGGGGCAGAGGCTCTCTGTGAGGGAGGGGGGCCGCGTTTGCAGCGGTGTGCCCAAGAAAGCTAGTGCCTATGCGTGAGAGCCCGTGGCTAATTCTTTAGGAATTTTGTGAGCTACTTGTTCAAGACAGTCGTTGTTAAAAATTAAATTATATAACCTGACAATGAAATTCATTGTACTAAAAACGGAGGTAATAACTCAAAAGTCATCATGTTAATCACTTTCTTGATAACCTTACTAGTCTGTATGTGCTTGAAGTTATTTACGTCTACTGTCGCACTGTGATGGGAATACTATAAAAAGAGTTCGGGAGAGGGAGGGAGACAAAGCACGAGAGACTCTTGAATACTAAAAACAAACTGAGGGCGGAAGGGGGAGGGGGAAAGGGGAAGGGGGGTGATGGTCATGGTGGAGGACACTTGTGGGGAAGAGCACTGGGTGTTATATGGAAACCAACCTGACAATAAACTATAAATTAAAAATAAAATAAAATAAAATGCTACACCATGGGGGGTGCCTGGCTGGCTCAGTCGGTGGAGCATGTGACTCTTGATCCTGGGGTTGTGAGTTTGAGCTTCGTGTTGGGTGAAGAGATTACTCAAAACATAACATCTTAAAAATAAAATAAAATACTATATTACGGTTAGTTATGCACATTTCTTCCCAAGGCCACATTCAAAGATATCCCATCAGTCGCTTGAAATCAGCCACGAGTGGGTATTCATATCACAGAAATAAGCAAACCCTCCAGGGACTCCTGGGTGGCTCGGTTCACTGGGAGTCTGACTCTTGATTTTGTCTAAGGAAGGTCACAATCTCATGGTTTGTGGGATGAGCCCTGCATCAGCTCCGAGTGAACAGCATGGAGCCTGCTTGGCATTTAATCTCTCCCTTTCTCTCTGCCCCTCTCTGGTACACTCTCTCTCTCTCTCTCTCTCTCTCTCTCTCTCTCAAAATAAAGAAATAACTTTAAAAATATTAAGAAATAAAGAAAAGAAAGAAGGAAGGAAGGAAGAAAGAAAGAAAGAAAGAAAGAAAGAAAGAAAGAAAGAAAGAAAGAAAGAAAGAAAAGATAAGATCAGAGCTGGTTTTATTTTTCCCGGACAGCCAGCTGTTTACCACTTGCCTGTACACCACTGCCTGATAGGCCCCAACTGTGTCATGTTTCAGGACAGCCCAGTCATCCTGAGGAAGGGGCCCACGGTCACCAGTCTGAGTAGCCCCGCCCTCACTGAGGATGGTAGTTTTGTCCCACTGTCACTGCTGATGGGCTAAGACGTGCGAGGGAGGACCAGTCCTGGAGAGTGGCTGCTGCCAGGGCCCCACTGGGCCATCACCATGGTGTGCTCTTTACACGCTGCTATGGTCAGCCTTTAGGATAACAAGGGCAATGCCAAATGTTTGTCCTTTGACCATCATGCCCTGGCAGGAACACAATTCAACACTTGTACAATTATTAACTAAATGGAGAGAAGTCAGAGAATACAGAAAAGTCAAAAGAAAATAGAAATTACCCAAATTTCCACCATCTAGAAATAATTACTGTTAACATTTAGATATATTTCCTACCTATCTTTGCACATTGTTTGTGAACACTTTTAAAAGATGATATTACATATAAGTTTTATCACCGGCCTTTTCATATTATAAGCATCTTCCCATGTTAATTTTGATGGCATTTGTCTTAGTGGCTATATAGTATTCTATCATAGAGACTTATGGATGCCTCCTTTTTTAGGGCGTTTGTTTAGGTTAATTCCTGTTTTTCTCTAGTATACACTGTGCTAGAAGGAACATTCTCATCACTGAATCTTTGTATGTCTCCTCTGGATAAATTCTCTAGAGTAAGACTATGTTAAGGGACATAATACCCTCCAATATTTGCATCTAGTCAGTGGGCTGTATGTTCCTACCACTTCCACCGTTTAATCTGAGATTGAAACGAAGTCTAAGGGATTTTAGAACGAGACTACCACTCCTATTTTTTTATAGTTTATTTATTTTTGAGACAGAGAGAGACAGAGCATGAGTGGGGGAGGGGCAGAGAGAGAGGGAGACACAGAATCTGAAACAGGCTCTAGGCTCTGAGCTGTCAGCACAGAACCTGATGTGGGGCTTGAACCCACAAACTGTAAGATCATGACCTGAGCCGAAGTCGGACACTTAACCGAATGAGCCACCCAGGCGCCCCAATCGCTCCTATTTTTAAAACAGTCTGGAGAGACTATATTGTAAAGAACACTTACAGTTCAGTAAGAAGATTAACAATTACAGTCAAAAATCGGGCAAAATAGGGGTGCCTGAGTGGCTCAGTCGGTTAAGTGTCTGACTTTGGCTCAGGTCGTGATTTCACAGTTTGTGGGTTCGAGCCCCGTGTCGGGCTCTGGACTGAATGCTTGCTCAGAGCCTAGAGCCTGCTTCAGATTCTGTGTCTCCTTCTCTCTCTGCCCCTTCCCGCTCACGCTCTGTCTCACTCTATCTCTCAAAAATAAATAAATGTAAAAAAAAATTTTTTTTAAATTGGGCAAAATATTTGAACAGACATTTGACCCAAGAAGATGTGTGTATGGCGAAGAAGCACATTAAAAGACACTCAACATCACTGATGGTCAGGGAAATGCAAAATAAAACCCTGACAAGATACCTCGACACACCCACTGGGATACTGAAACACAAAAGTGTGACAGATACCAAGTGTTGACAAGGCTGTGAAGCAACTGGAACTTTCTTATGTTGCTGGTGGACTGGTGAAATGATGCCACTACTCTGCCTTATAGTTCAGCAGCTCTTGGAAAGTTAAATGTCTATTTACCACATGTTATTGTTTGAACTGTATCCTCCCCAAAAAGATATGTTGAAGTCCTAACCCCTGGGTCCTGTGAACATGACCTTATTTGGAAATAGGGTCTTTGCAGATGTACTTGAATTAAGACAAGGTCATTAGGGTGGCCCTAACCCAGTGTGACCAATGTCCTTAATATAAGAAGAAGAAAATTTAGACACAGACACACAGAAGAGAATGCTGCGTGAAGACACAGACAAAGAGGGAAGATGGCCCAGGAAAAACAGAGCCAGAGTCTGGAGCTGGGGCTGCCGGAAGCTGGAAGAGGTAAGAAAGATTCCTCCCCGAGAGGGTTCTGGGGGAGTAGAGCCCTGCCAACACCTTGATTTCGGATTTCCAACCTACAGCTCTGTGAGACAACAGATTTCTGTTGTTTTAAGCCCCCTAGTTGGTGGTACTTTGTACAACAGTCCTAGAACACTGTATACGCACGTGACCCAGAACTTCCCTGCCTAGGCATTTAACCAAAAGAAATGAAAATACAGAGTTACACAAAAGACTTCTTTACATATGAGCACAGCAGCTTTATTCATAATAGCCCCAAACTAGAAACAATCCAAAGAGCCAACAAGTAATGGATATGCAAATTGTGTTATAGCCATACAATAGAGCACTACCCACAAATTAAAAGGAATGAACTGCCAAATCACGCGCCAATGTGAATGAATCTCAAAAATATGCTGAATGATAGAAGCCAAACAAAAAGACTGCATACCGAATCATTCCATCTATGTGAAATGCTCGAAAAGACAAATGTTATCCTTAATGACCCAAAGCGGAAGGTGGAGCTTTTGGGGTGATGGAAATGTCTATGTCTTGAGTGGGGTGGCGTTACAGTGTCACATTTTAAAAACTCATTAAACTGAACACTTAAAGTGGGTGCATTTTATTCTATGTACGTAAGCTATTTCTCAATAAAGTTGGCCTGAAGTGGGAAAGCTATTTGCCCAGGGTCACACCGTTCTGATGGCCAAGACGGAACATGAGTCCCATTATTGGAGTCTTACTTCAGGACGGCTCTTGGGAGAAGAGCACCATCCCACCGGGTTTGCTGTGCAAAGCCCTTAGGTGTGCTGTATAGACCCTCTTGACACACTTGAAGAGCTTTTCCCTGGAAGGCATTCTTCACAGCTCATCGGGGAGAATGTCTTTCCTCAAGGGCCCTGTAAGAGCGCAGAGATTAAGTAAGAGCTTGACTCAAGCATTTTCAACCTGCCAGACCCCACAGGGGGGAAGGGAGGCCCAGGTGCACTTCCCTGGGGGACTGAGGGATGAGTAACTCTGGGACGTGTCATGCACAGTGGGACACATCATGTGGCATGTACATAGGACGTGCTCAACGGAATATCATTGACTGCACACCTCAGCGGGCCACTGTGACTGCAGAGGCACCCACACATGAGCCCCCGCTGAAGAGTACCACTGAGAGGTCAAGAACCCCCTTTCACCTGATGCTCGACAGGCCTCAGTTTCCTCATCTGTGAAGGGAGCACACGATACCCCTTTAAAATTTCACTGAGAAAGAAGTGAGACAATATTTGTGGAACACTTAACACCTTGTGACGTAAGGTGAATTAGTATTATAATTTGAATTAGTATTACCCTTCTGGCTTCATTTAAGAGTCTGCGGATGATCCAAATGAAGAAGGGAGGCAGGGAAACTGGCTGGCTGTCCACTTTAGCCTTCGGAGCAAAGACAGACAGATGGCAGCTTTGACAGATGGCATCTGTTTCTAAAACCCATTTCTGGCAAGATGAGTCACAACGTGTTCACAAGATATGCTTTCTTTCTGACCTGGAAGGATGAGTGTCTGGTTAGGCCAGATCCTGGAGGCCCTTGAGTGCCAGGGCAAGGGCTTGGTTTTGTGTTCCACGTACTGTGTTGGACCACGGAGCATCCTGGAGCAAGGAGCGACCTGACAAAGATGAATCGAGGATATTAACCAATTAAATGAAATCTACTGGGAAAAATGCAGTTTGTGTCCCTGTGATCCCAACTCATAGAAGCCTTCATCCAGCATCTCCACCAGGGCTGGGGGCTCTAGGAGGGAGTGGTTGGGGGGGATCATGGCTTGGCAAGCATTCTTGGGACCAGCTTCTTCCTGGAGCTGCTCCGGCCTGAGCAGGCACAGCTGAGCCGCAGGATGGGTTTCTGGTAGAGCCCTGGGTCTCGGCAGCCCCAATCCCAGCCTCTCTGCCGAGGTGCCCAAGGAGCAGGTCAAGGCCTGGCAGTGAGGGATGTGTGTGCCTGCATATTTCTCTGAATCAACCATGATATGAGTCACAGACCAAGGCTTCCCACAGACCCTGAGCATCCTTGACTGGATATGCTTGGGTTTGTGGACAGAGAATTTTTGGGTTTTGTCTCCTTTCTTTCTGTCCCTCCCTTACCTTTTGCAGTACTATGTGTGCGACAATTAACGGCACAGAAGTATATGTGGTATAAAGCAGAAGCATGGCTTCGACCTCCATGCTTGCCCTGGGATGCCTTCCCCCGCTGCCCAGAGGTAACCACTATTAGCAGTTTAGTGCATGGCTCATGCATTTACATGCATATATGTCCGTATCCAACTATAGAGCTTTGTTAGCATAAATGGAACCACCCCATACAGTGCGTTCTCCACCTTGCTTTTTCACTTGGCAGCTTTCCATGGCTGCACATATAAATTCACTTCTTTTCCTTCTAATGGAGGCAAAGCATTTCATACTTTGCATGGACTATAATTTCTTTAACTAGCTTCCTGCTGATGAGTATTTATGCCATCCCCACCTCTTTCGAGACTACAAAGCATGGGTTTTACTTTGCAAAGCTCTGGGGAAGGCAGAAGGCTGCCCGGCGTTGAACCCTAGCTCCGCACAAGGCAGCTCCTCAGTCATCATCCTTTTCCTTTTTCCATGCTCTGCCTCGGGCCCCCCCTCGTCTCAGCCTCTCTTGCCCTCGGCCTTAATAGCATGTGACACTCGGCACAAGAACTACAGAGTCGTGGAGGAGCTCCACTCTGCCTCTGATGCGCTGTGTTTCTTTAAGTGCTCTTGTTAATGTTTCATGATGGATGGCAGTGAAACCTGGGAAATGTACCAGCCTGGATTCTTAAAGTATCTGCTCGCGCTAACTTAATGTATTCATTTATTCAGTGTGACAGTAAAAGGGGGAAAAAAAGTACCACAAATGCAGAGGCGAGCTCCAAAGGGAGGTAAAGGAGGACAAGAGGGAGAACATTAACATTTATTAGGTCCCTACTGAGTGCCAGGAATTTTAGATTGTGCGCTCATGAATACTCCTCATGCACCCAGGATGTTGCTATTGATACCCTCATTGTGCAGATGAGAAAACTGAGGTGTGGCCACTTGCCCAAAGACGTGTAGACAAGCAGAGCTGGGATTCCAAACCTAGACGTGCCTGGCATCAAAACCTCACACTTTTCCCATCCAACTCTGCCGCCATGGGTGCTGCATTATTGGAAGACATCAGAGATAATGAGGCATGATAATAATAGCTAACATTTACTGGGCGCTTACTATATGCCAGGCACCATTCTAAGCACATGGCCTGCATGAACACATTTATGGTCGTGTGAGGTAGTGAAGCACTCTTGTGCCCATTTTACAGACAAGGAACACAGGCTGAGAGATCGTATATGTAACTTGCCCGTGGTGACACAATGCTAGCTGGCAGAGCTGGGACTCGAATCTGAGCAGGTTGGCCCCAGACCCCCCTGGATGATCCCACAGGGCAGAGCTTTAGGGGTGACTGCAAAGATCAGACAGCAGCTTCCCACTCCTCTGGGCCACTGGTTGGAAAGATTGTCCAGCTGCTCTCTTGGTTTCTAAAGAGTCAGGAGTCTGGTGGAGGACAGGGGGTTGGTTTACCTGGAGAAGACTTTTCTGAGCAGAGGCTTAGAAGTGTCAGTGGCCCTGCTGCACTCTGGTTATCTCACATCACAGTCTCCAGCTACCTTTCTCTCTAAATAGCAAACAGATGACACAATGCAGAGCACAGAGGGACAGTGTGGAGGCACCACATTCTCAGGGAAAATGGCTGCACCAGCCTGCAGAGTCAATTCACAGCAACGAAGTCCCAGCCCCCATCTCAGGGGAGAGTCTATCTTATTTGTTTTCATGGAGCTTTGCACTGTACTCGACCCTCCAGCTCAGCATTGATCTCACAGAGGGACCAGAAAATGCAAAGCGCTGGAGACCGGAGGCAGCTTGGTTCACTTGAGGAACAGAAAGAAGGCTTCTGTGGTGAAGTGTTGTGAGCAACGGAGGGGTGGCAGACGGAAGGTTGGAGAGGGGGGCTGGAGCCAGACGGGGCTGAGACTTGCGGGCTGGGATTTCCCTCCAAGTTGGAAGGGAAGACATTGGAGGGCTGTTTGAGTAGGGGAGCGATTTTCTTTGGTTCACGTTTTAATGTCAAGTGACTGGCTGCCGAGGAAGTAGACAAGAGAGGAAGCAGAGTGACTGGTCAAAGGCTCAGTCCTTCCCAGTATGGCTCAGGCGCTGGGCAGCACCCACATCACCTGGGAGTGTGCTCAAAGTGCAGACCCCCCCAGGCCTTACCCCAGACCCACTGCCTCAGAGTCAGAGAGAAGCACTGCTCTAGAGAGAGAGGTGATGGTCTGTGGACGAAGGTGCAGGCAGTGGAAAAGCTAAGAAGTGATCAGATTCAGGATGTATTTTAAAGGTAGGGCTGACAGTGTGTGCTAATGATTCGGGTGTGGGGTGTCAGGCAGACAGAAGGATTACTGGCTGTCACCTAGGCTTTCAGCCTGAACAACTGGGTGAATGGAGGTGCCACTTACTCAAGATGGAGGATGCCAGCGAGGGAGGCCCATGGCAGGGAGGGGGACACTGGCGTTGTGTCTTGAATGTCATACATTTGAGACACCCTCTAGGCACCCAAGTAGTCCTGTTAGCTCTCCAGATTCAGATCTGAGGGGAGACATCAGTTACAAATCTGATTGTAAGAAATCCATGGGAAATTCTAGCAATATGAGTAGAATAGAGTAAGGCCGAGGCTGAACCTAGCCTTCCAATATTTCAAGTCAGAAAGAGCAGGAGAGTCTAGGGTAGATCAGGAAAGCTGCCATCATGGCTACTCCTTTTTAAGGATATGACTTACGGCAGGTACATAAGTGTGTTGTTAGCTTGTTTTACGCACCTAATATACAAAAAAAAGTACCAAAAAAAAGTGTGGTTCAGAGAGGGTAGGTATGGAGGTGAGGATGTAAACCCAAGTCAACTTTCAATGTCTGCGTTCTTTTTACTATATGCCCCCATCCAGGGCTGATCTTCAAGTGGATTCTGTAGATTAGAGAAACGTGCCTATGTCTGAATTGTTGCCCATTTCCCACCATCCTGTGCTCTCACCCACCTCCGTAGGTGCTCTGAAAGCACTCTAGTCCTGTGTCCTGAAAGGGCCAGGAACACATGAGTTAGTGACAGCAGACAGGTTAGACCAGATGGGAAGGACCTTGTGTGAAAGACTGAGTTCATGTCTTACCACTCAAGCAAGGTTCATCGGTTGCCCTGAGGCTCCAGGGCAGGCAGGAAGTGGGAAAGGGAGGCAGGAAGAAGAGCTGGTGTTCCAAGAGGATTGGACAAACAACAGGTCCAAGCAATGAGACCTCCCCAGGAAGAGGAGCCCAGGGTGACAGATGGGAGCAGCTTTCTGGATACATCATTAGATCAAGGACAGAAGCACGGAGTGGTACATATTAGATCTGGGACACAGCTGGGGACTCGGGCTGGGAACATAGTCCAACATCAGGTATTATTAATAATGAAAGCTACTCCTATTTATCAAGCGCTTACTGTGTGTCAGGTACTGTGCTAAGGACTTTTATAGGTACTACTGACATCCCAAACAATAGCAGTAGAGTTTTTACTCTGTTAGACATGGTACATTTGTGAACTCACTTCCTTTTCACAGGTCTGTGAGGCAGATATTATTCCATTTTACAACTTAAGAAGCCTAAAGCACAGAGAAGTGGAGTAACTTTCCCAAGGTCACACAGCTAATAAATGGCAGAACCAGGATTTGAACCTAGGCTCGCTGACTCCGACTTTGGGCTTTTAGTTGCTACTCTATAGTGAGCACTTTATACAGAGAAACTCACTGAATCATCATGACAACCACATAGGTACCATTATTCTCTTCACTCTACATGTGAGGAAAGTGAGTCTTAGAAGTGTGATTTGTTCAAGGCCACATAGCTGGAAGGCAGGGGAGGTGAATTACGGACACCAAAGTCCAGACTTTGAACCACCAGCCATAGCACCAGATCCATGCCACCTGGCCAAAGGTGGGGCTGGCAAAGAGGATGCTTCATGCAGGGCTCTTTGAGTATGGAAGTCAAAGTCCTTGAATCCTTTACTGAGGACCAGATGGGCTCTAAAACCAATGAGGCCAGCAATGTGCAGAAGCAGGCTCTTGTTGTCTCCCAGGAGCTAATTGCACACGTTCTTTCCAACTCTGCATTCACTGACATTATGTTGGTTGCTTGAAATCAGCTACAGTGGGAGTGATTACACCATGGAAATCAGCAAGTGCTACAAATCAAGGATTATTATTTTCCAGAGAGCCGAAGTACCAGAATACCACTGATGAGACTTGAGCTGACATTTACAATCAAGTGTGCTCCGCTGGGGCCAGAGGAGGGCTGTGGAGTCAGAAAACCAAGTACATCTCCCCAGTGGCCCTGGGGGAGATGGAAATCAGTAAAAACCTCCTACAAACACATGCTTAGCGTGCAAGAGTGTTCTGTTGTCGTAAGATTAGGCCATGGAACTATATTAGTGACTTTAATTGACATGCCTCTGATCTTGTGAACCTTATATAGTCCAGTGGGTAAGGTGGATAACAACAAGAAAAATGAAGAAATATAAGCATACATTTTCAAGTTGTGTCATCATGAAGGAAATAGAGGAGAATCCAGTTGTATAAGGAGGTAAGGAAGGCGACTGTAAGGGCTTGGCCTTTAAACCAGAGATCTCTGGGATGAAAAGGAGCCAGCAAGAGCCAGGAGACGGAGGAATGCATGTGAAGTTCAGGTGCTTGGAAAAAGCTTGGCATATGTTGGAGGCCTGTTCAGGTGCAGTGGGTGGTGGGCAAGGGAGAAAAGGAGCACAAGATGTGGCTGGATGGTGTCCTGTGGGCCACGGGAAAGGGTGTGGTGCAGCGGGAGGCTATCAGAGAAGGGTTTTGAGTGGGAGTTAGTAGGTCAGGGAGGTGACGTGCTTCGGTTTCTGGTAATGAAAGATGCCTTTGGTGTGGGTATGGAAAGTAGACTGCCAGGAGAGTCCCAGAGCAGAAGTAGGGAGATCTCTTAAGAGAAAACGGCAGGGATTCAGGTAAGAGATGACGGCGACCTGGGCTAGATGGGGACACATTTGAGATATTTTAGGAAGCGGAATCATTAGAACGAGCTGCTGGAGTGATATGGCCTTTAAGGAGAGAGAGAGGGTAGAATCAAGGATGTCTCCCTAGTCTAGGGCTCAGTCGCCTTGAGACATTGAAGACAAGAGGCCTGAACCAGACTCCCTGAGTTCATATGAGACCATCCCTCTTCCTAGCCCTGTGGCCCCTGCAAGTGACTCAGCCCCCGAGGGCCTCCATTTCTCCATCAATAAGATAAAGTTCTTCCTTTATAGGGTTGTCGTGAGGTTTCGATGAGTATTTTGGATAAAGTGCTTGATATAATACATGACTATAGCGAGCACTGCACGAAAAGAAAAGAATTATTGTCATTATTATTAGTCTATTGATAATTTGTCTGTCTGCCATTAAGAGATTGAGTCTTTCAAGGCAAACAAGTCTTGTTTGGAAAGAAAATGTTCTGGAGAGAGTACTGCAGGCGTCCCTCTTTCCCTGTGTTTGTGTTCCCTCCCTTCCCCGGGATGAGTTTGGCAGGAGAAGCTGTTCAAAATAAACACAGGTCCGGTGCCCCAGAAAATATCAGGGTAGGCGGCACGGCAAAGGCCAGACACACACCCTTGCTGGACAGGAGGCCACAGGCTTGCTTGCTTTCTGCTGACCTCGCCAGGTCACTGCGTCCCCAGGGCTGCCCCGGCAGGGTGGGCCACCCCGGCAGGTGGGGCCTCCATCTGCAACTCATCACCTGTGTTGTCTGGTCCCTTTTCTGGTGTGGCACGGAGTGAGTCACCCCTATCATTCACCACTTCCTGGCCCGGACATTATGATTCACAGGCTCTTGAACTTGATATCCAGGCAGCAACAAGAGGTGGGGTCTGGAAGAAAGCAAGTGGACAGTGGGAGAAACTAAACTTGGCTATGTCAGGAGTAATCGGAGGTCTGCGGGGCGCTGGGGGGAAGAGAAAGGCAAGCATGTAGGGAAGGGGACAGCGGATCCTAACAGAAGCCAGAGATTCCCAGCCCCTCCAGCCTCAGACGCCTTGACTCAGGGTTTCTCAACCTTCTTGGCCCCATGTCCCAGCAGCCTGGAAGATTTGGACAGGGCATATTACAAAAATAATCAGTAACTCTGTTTGCTTTCTAAATATAAAATGACAACATTGAATATAATTTCTAAACCGTGTATGTCTGCTACACGATTCTGATACGAGCGTGAAGGTGGCGTGGCCCCCGTAAAGAATGGAGAATTGCCTTCTGGTTATGGCAGTGGTTATAATAATGGCCATTTTCTGTGCAAATCTCTAATAGCTGAGGGAAAATGGAGCTTTTATGCGTATCAGTCTTTTCTTTTAAAATTGTAAAATGTACATAAGGGGTGCTTGGGTGGCTCAGTCAGTTAAGCATCCAACTTTTGATTTTGGCTCAGGTCAAGATCTCACGGTATGTGGGTTCGAGCCCTGCCTCGGGCTCCATGCTGACGGTAAGGAGGCTGCTTGGGATTCTCTCTCCCTCTCTCTGCCCCTCTCCTGCTCTCTGTCTCTCTCTCTCTCTCTCCCTCAAAAAGAAATAAATAAAACTTTAAAAAATAAGTTATAAAATATACATGACCTGAAATTTACCATTTTGACCCTTTAAGTGTAGAGCTCAGTGGCACCAAGTACAGTCACACTGTTGTGCAGCCGTCACCACCACCCATCTCCAGAACTTTTTCATCTCCCCAAACTGACTCTGGACCCATTAAACCATACACTTCCTACCCCCCACTCCCACTCCTAACCCCCGGCCGTCACCATTCTACTTCCTGTCTCTATTAATCTGACTATTCGAGATACTTCATGTAAGTGGAATTATATGATATCTGTTCTCTTGTGTCTGCCTATTTTATTTAGCCCAATGTCTTCAAGGTTCATCCATGCTGTAGTGTATGTCAGAATTCCATTCCTTTTCAAGGCTGAATAGTGTCCTACGGTATATTCCATGGATATACCACATTTTATTTATCCATTCATCCACTGATGAACCCTTCGGTTACTTCCACTTTTTGGCTGTTATTGGAGTGTAACTCTTGAGGCTAGGTTTGATGACATGATTCAAAGTCAAAAAAGCCTATAAAATAAGAGGCATGAGTCGCATTTGTTTGTACCGTGTTCTTAACTTGTCCAACGGCTTTTGAAACCAAGGTGTGGCCGTAAGAATAGGAGACTGAAGGCCAGACAGGCCTGCGTTATGATCCTGGCTTTGTCCCCTTACTAGTTGTATGGCTTGGAACAAGGTGCTCAGACGTGCTGTGTCTCAGCGTCCCTATGTGCTAAGAAGCAAGGACATTATGCCCGGTGTGGCCAGTTATGATGACAGTAAATAAGAAAGCAAGGGTGAAAATGTTGAGCAGAGGTCTGACACTTGTATTTAATAGATTCCGTTGTGAATTTCATGTTATTTCATTTCATCCATCTGATTCAAATGAGAATTTGTGGTTAGATAGGATGTGTGACATTTATCTCATATAATGGGTGAGGAGACTAAAACGGTTAATTAATGGCAAAGGTCAGGTTGGAACCCTGTTCTTCTGTTTTTCAGGTGAGGGATGATCAGGGAGCAAAGCACATTTAATTACATGCCAACCCCCCAGTCGATTGCCAGGGGCTGCCTGGAAGATAGTAGAAGAGTGTTGTGCTTGGTAAGAAGTGTCTGCCACAGGTACGGGAACAGGGAGTGGGGCATGGCAGCCACATACGTGACTGCTACCTCTGGCCTAGATGATAGTTTACAGCATTTTAAAAATTTTAATTTGTAAACTTCCGAAGAGAAGGAAGCTCTGCTGTGTGTTTTTTAAAAAACATGTTCATTGCAAAGATAATAGGAAAAGAATGATTGTATAAATGTTAGATTTATAGTTTGCCTACCGTCAAAGACCAGAAGGTTGTTGTCCAAAGCGCTTAGAAACAATAGTATGACTGGCGGCTGATCCCACACCGCAAGGGTGCTTGCTATTGTCAGAGTCCGTCTGGATTTCAGCGTAAAGAGGCAGCCTTTCCAGGGAGGCCTCAATTCCCGCCCACACCTCAAGGATGGCCCCCGCAGCCAGGCAATGGGATCATCCGATAGACACTGATTGGCAAGATCCATTGTGTGTAGGATCAGATCCCTGTGTCCTCAGGGAAGGAGTGGCAATTCCACTTCCACGTGCCTTGCAACCTTTCAGACTCCAGGTGGGCCTCATGGCCCCTGTCTGTCCTTCCTGCTAATCGCCATGTGCCACGTAGCTGCAGGGATGTCGTGTGACCCTGCACAGTTGGCACCCCAGAGGCACCAGTCGGTCCTGCCCTTCAGCCTCCTTTCTGAGCAGTCACTTTCTGGTGATGAAGCTGTACCATTGGCTCAGGGATCCCCTGTGCGGCAGATGGGTTTCTACAGCAGCACCTCCCTGCGCCAGCCATGCCTGAGACACTCACACCCGGTCTGGTGCCAAGTGGACTATGCATTTTTACCTTCCTTGGCCTGGTGTGCCCTCCTCTGGCTGCGCTACTGCCTGATTTCGTGTCCACGTACCCCGATGCCAGCCAGAGCCCTCCCAATTCACAGGGTCACACACCACTAGCTTGAGCCCCACCTTCCACACCCTGTGGAAATCCAAAGGTCTCCTCAATTTCAGTCAGTTCCTGGCTGGGGTCCTGGTAAAAGAGCCATTGGCCCAGTCCCCTCATGTCCTACGCTGTTGCCTCCTTAGTTGAATGGTCGTTTTCCCACGTGCCCATGTTGATTCTGCATCATATTTCCTGGGTTGGGAACCCCATCCCTTTCACAGAAAGCCAACTAAAGCATACTGAAGATTTGCTGGTGAGACAGAGAAGGGATATGCATTTCAGAAATGTATTAATTTCATATGGAATCATAGGTACTGTGTGTGATAAATAAATGTGACAAAAGCTGATGTTTATGGGGTACTTGTCGTATAGTAGGCCTTGAGCTGAGCACTGTATATGCATTATCTGATTTGATGGTCTTCATGACCCTATGGATCAGACACCATTGTTATGTCTAGTTTATAAGTAAAACTGAGGCTTAGAGGGGATAAGAATCTTGTCCAAGATTACACAGCTGGGAAGTAGCAGAGCTGAGGAGTCAGACTCAGGCTCCAAGCCTGTCACCCCAACTGCTCCCCTGGTCCCCGACCTCCCACCCTGACTGGCTTGGATATTTTCACTGTCTACTTTGCCATACAGCCCTCTATCCCCTTACCAGCCCCGAAACAGATTCTCTTTTCTTCCCATTCTCAGTCCTTATTCTCATCTCCCTCCTTCCAGATGAGCATGGAAACTCCTATATTTTCTCCTTGTGTTATTGAGAACAGTTCTAGCCTCCCCAGCCCTTTGCTCCCAGCCTCCTCTTTTATCTAAGATTCCATCAAAGTTCTCGGCAGAACAGAAGGCTTTGCATATAATCACATCCGCATCTTTGAGGTTAGGGGTGTGGACTCATAATACACACGTTTTCTGCTACAAGGTAGGGATGACAAGTGTGTGGCATGTGGCTACCACTCTCCACTCCCATACCCATGGCAGACGTCACAGATTAATGACAGCATGCCTTTCCGTGGAGCCTGGACACGGCTTCTGTATCCACAGCACAGAGCACCAGAAAGCCCTTGCAAGCTGATCTGGCCAGTTGCATAAAATGAAACCTTCTTCCTTCCCTCCCATCTGGCAAAGCCATGACTATACAAAAATTAGACCAGACTGCCCTTCAAAGGGAAAGGCAAAACCCAACCTCAGTCATTGGAAGAGACTAGACTTGAACCATGGGCCTTCTACTGGCCCTCAACTCCTTTCCCTGGCCTCTCTCTTCTGCCTAGTCTGTTTTAGTTGAAGGCTCTTTTGAGTGAAAAAAGAAAGTTGACTCCTTGTCACATGGATGCATGTCTCACAGCTGGGTAGTTGCCAAGTATTTCCTATAACAGTATGGGGGCAGCTATAGGGACTCCAAACTGCAGACAAACCAGATTCGCCAGTTTCCTAGCACTGCCTGAGTCTCCCTATTGCCATCTCCGAGTCTGTCGTGGTCACGTTACATGTCCGAGCCTGGTTATGACTGGTCTGCAAGACATAAATGAAGAACTCATGAATCCAGACTTAATTTAGAGCCATTTAGAGAAGCACCCACCGCCCAAGTCAATGTGGTGGTGACAGGGTTAACCAGAGAAATGAGTCTCCCAGAGGAGACTGAGTCTGTCATCCTTAGATGAGTTGAGTCTGCCATTCTTAGAGCTTCTGGCAACTTTGAAAAAGGGTGAATTATAGAACCCTGAATCTCATCAGAAACTGAGAGCCAGACATCACTCAATTCTTGAGCTTCAGTTTGCTTGTGTTTGAACCAGTAGTACTTGAACCGAGAACTGAGAACCGAGAACTTCAAGGTGCCAGGCAGCTCTTGCCGTGGAGGAGAATGTTGACCTCTACCTGCTCAAAGAAGGAGGAATTGACGAACATTTACTGAGCACGTACTATGTGCTTGCCATGTGCAAGACATATTTATATCCATTTCCACGTTCAATCTTCAGAATAGTTGAATGGGGGATAGATTACCTCTCCCTCACACAAGAAATACCTAGAACTCAGAGAAGTTAAGGAACTTGCTCAAGTCTCACAGCTTGTGAGTAACCAAACTGGAATTCAGATCCTTATGAATGGATCGTTGAAGCTTGAAAGCCAAGGAGCTTATCATCTGTATTTCCGGGGGGGGGGGTGGCTCGTGGGGGAGAGGCAGTCCTAGGCATGAGAGGCTGAGCTGAAGGACTGAGCAAAGAGAAAACCATTGTGGGGACCAGCACCAAGAGAACAACAGTGAGCACTTAAACCCAAGAAAACAAGAGGCATACTTGCATCCACTCCAGGGATAGCAGCTCCTACCTTGTGGCCCCTGGAGCTCCCTGGGCTGCAGACAACTGGCTGGCTTCCTCTTTCTCTCCAGCTCACCATTACCCAGGAGTCCGTCTGGGCCTCTGGAGCAGATGCTGTTTTCAAGGCTGGGAAAGAGGTGGGGCATGACCTAGGGGGTGACTGCCTGACACCCCTGCTCACAGCTGACAAGGCTCTCCTCCTCATGGTACCTCCCTTCAGAGAGCTCAACCCAAGAAGAAGCTTGTGGCTTGTTTATTCTAAGGAAGTGGCCCTTTTGTAAAATGAAGATATATTAATATTTACCTGGAAAAGTTGTCGCTCATATTAAAATCAATGTATGTAAAAGCCTTAAGAGATTACCGATACTCCATTGCCCTTATTATTATTATCTCTTGATTTCTGATTCATTAAGATATAGATTTGAGGATAAATCTATCTCAAACATCTCACCATCAAAAGTATTTATCATCTCTGGGAAGAGCAGAAAAGCATGACAAAATCAATTTAACAATGAAACATTTGGCAGAGTGTTCTTATCACTGTTGTTATAAAGAGCTTTTTTAATCAGCCAAAGTATAGAATGTGAATGTATGTATGACCAATCATGGGCATAATTGAAGATTACTTCATCCCATGATTATGAATCGCAACATAATTTCAAAGAATGAAATAGCATCAGCACCATCGGACCACCACTATTTCCCCATCATCACCATGACAATCTTCCATCTCTGGAATTGGACCCTCCACACTGTCATTGTCAAACCCTCCACATGCCTACAGATGAGGTACTGTCAGTCTCCTTTTACCAGTAAAATAAAACTGGGTCTTCTTTCTGAGAGGTGATATAACAGTATAGTTTCAAATGGCAAAGTCTCAGGGCTAAAATTTGAACTTTGTTCTCTCTGATTCTAAAAGCACACGCTTTCCCCTCTGTATCAGCCGGCTTCCAATATTTCATGTGTTTTTTCACTGCCCCACCAGCCAGTGAAATAAACCCCAATGATTCAGGTGGTCTGGATGGGGGCCCAACACATACAGTGAAGTCAGGTACCCTTCCATCAGCATCTTGGATAATGTAGAAAGGCCACCTTAAGCCTTTGCAGAAACCGATGGCCACCCTGATGCCCTCACAGTACGTACCCCCTACCTGGCTAGGTGTTCTTCACAGTGCTCCTCCAGCAGCCTGTAAGCAGTAGAAGATAGCCACCTCTGAGTATGGCTATCATCAAGGGAGGTTTGGGGTGACTGCCTTGCACGCAGGAGGCTGGAGCCTCAGAAGTTTGCTTTTCTCCTGTAGCCGGCAGCCTTCCAGGCAGCTTATAGAACTTGGGGTGTCCTGATGCAGGCATAGATCTGAGATGCTGCCTCCCTCCCAATCTTTGCCTCCACCTGAGTCCCTAGACCATGCTGTGCTCTTTTCTAGCTCAGGACCTTCCCACATGCTGACCTGGAAGGTTCTTCTTGCTCACAATACACAGCTACCTCCATATCCACCTTCAGACAGCTTAAAGAGGCTCCACCCTGGCCTCTCAAATTAGAATCGTTGAGGAAGTTAAAAAAATTAATTAATTAATTAAAAAAAAAAAAAGATGACGTCTAGGCCTCACCCTAGACCAACTGAATCAGAATTTCTGGGAGTGAGGCCCTGTCTCCAGGTTATTTTTCATGCAACCAGTGTTGAAAACTGATGATGCTAGGTAGTTCCACTGGATGCAAATGTAACTTCCTCCAGAAGCCCTTCCCCAGTCTAGCTCCCACCCCACCGCAGTGTCCCCATCTTCAGACTAGAAGAAGCCAGCCCATCCCCCAAGAAGCTGTTAGCTCTTGGGCCGAGTAAATGAATCTGCCATGTTCACTGCCTGGGCCTCAGAGCCAGTGCCACACATTCACCTTGGATGTCCCCTGTTCTGATGGGCTGGCTGATGGAATGAGACCAAACATATATTCTGAAATTCCACTCTGATTCACTGATACTTGCTCAGTGCGAGATCCTCTTCTGGCCCTGGGGATTTTAGGCTCACTACAACATGGCCCTTGACCTTGAGATGCTCAAAGTCAGCCAGGGAAGACAGACATGTGAACAAATAATTATGATGTGGCATCTGACTAGGGGCACAGATGGAAGGTTGACAATGTCTTCGAGCCTGAGGACCCCAGTTGGGACACCTGTGGGTGTGTCTTGAGGGTACCCGGAGGTGGGGAAAGAGAGTAAAAATGAGGAGGCAGCTCAATTGGTGAGTTGCAGGGCCCAGGAGTGGGGCTGGGGAGCTGGGGGGAACTGGGGGAGGAATTTGTTGGGTGCTTGTTAAGAGCTTGTTGAGCAACTTGATGAATAAATGATTGAATGAGGCCAATCAGCACCTAGTCTCAGGAACTGGGGAACTCACTGGGCAAGTATCAATGTGGGTTTTTAAGATTTCTTTGCTGTGAGATTAGTTAAAAGAACACAGTTTGTAAAACAGTGACCCGCGGGCTTCAGGCCTGGAGCAGTGTCATGGTGAAAAGAACGTTTCAGAAGCCAAAAGGAACTTGGACATAATTCAAGTCCTTTATTTGTATTTCCCAAACACGGTGAGAGACTGAAAATCCACAGTGACGCATCTCAGGGTGTCCGTTGGCTTATTTTTCCACCCTCCCATCCACTGCTCTTACCCCTGTCAGTGCCCTTGGAGCCTGTCTTAGCCAAAGTCTCTCCAGGTCCCCCAGCCCGGACCCTGAGACCCACCAAATGTCTCCCCTCTCCCTGTCCTCCTGCATCCAAGAGGACACCTCCCAGGAGAGAGGACAGAGGCAGGAGGTAGTCAGCAGGGAGAGCAGGAAAGGAAAGAATGTACAAAAGAGAACTTTTTAAAATCAAATATAAGTAAGGCCTGCACTTCCCATGTGAAATGCTATTTCCATCAATTGTCTCAAAAAGTAATCTTGGGATTTACAGCCCAGTGATTCGAAGTGTGTCTGCAGCTCTGCCATGCCCTCCTACCATTTCTGTCCAGGGTGAGATCCCCCTCTTCCCATCCCTCCTCACTCAGGCCTTTCACTTAGCCCTGCTTCCAGGCTGAGTTGAGGAGGGGGACACTGAGCCACCTTACCAGGTGCCCAAGCTGTGGCTGCCCACAATTCAGGCTCTTTCCTGTCAACTCATCTGCCCACAGAATCAGAGGTGGGACTGCTGGCTCTCTGCCTCCCTCCACTGGGGTATTAAATAGGCTTCTGGGGAGGCGGAACACTTGTAATGGAGAAGAGTGTCCCGATTCATTCTTATCAAGTGATTCCCTCTGCACTGCAGGCCTATGGGAGACACTTAGGAAACCTGGGGTTTTCCTCGACTGTCCATCCTCTTGGTGGGGGGGGGGGCAGTACAATGAAGGACTAGCAGATGGACAAGTGAGCAAATGGAGACATGGGCAATTGACCACCACTCACAGCCATCAGAGAGGCAGAGAGCTCCAGCCAAGGCAGTAGCTGCACAGAGAGGTGCCGCCGGCAGCTAAGATGTATTGAGCTGCCCCTTGGTGTCAGAGCTGTACTGGGCCATTCTGTATGAAAGGCCATCGACCTGGACGAGACATGCACAAGGTGAGCTCCGCTGCCCATGTCCTACAGGCTCCAGACATGTCAGAGCCTACATGCACGGCCATCCCTTTGGGTCTCCTCGGCTCCATTTCACCTCACTTTCCTAGTGCTTAGCCCCCAGTGACCTTTCTCATCTCTTTCTCCCTTCCTTCACTTAGTCATTTAAAATGGCTCTACCACTTACTGGCAGTGTAGCCTTGGACAAATTACTTATGCTTTCTGGGCCTCAATGGTAACATCCGTAAAATGTGGATAACAATGGCACCTCTCTCGTAGAGTCTTGAGTTGATAGAATGAATTAGGATATGTAAAGCACAAGGCATGGTGCACAGTATGTTCTAGATACGTGTTACCTGTCTAGATCACCTATTAAATGCTAGGCATTGGGCACTCCGCAGCTCACAGAATTCCTTGTCTTCCTTCACGGGTGATATCCTGCCTCTGATGTCGTTCAGTACTTGTGAGCAGGGGCCTTGAGGGGTTTGAGCTTGGTTAGAGGGTCCTTCTCTATCCTGTTCCCTTTTCTCTTAGCAAATTGCAGATCATTTAACACCCCCTCTTGTTTTTCCTATTTCAGTTGGCATTATACCCTCTGCGTCCATCCAGGTTGTTTCAAATGGCGAGATCTCATTCATTTTTATGGCTGAGTATTCCATTATGTGGAATACAAACACATAACATCTTTATCCATTTGTCTATAAATGGACACTTGGGTTGCTTCCGTATCTTGGCTATAGTAAACAATGTTGCAATAAATATAGGGGTGTATCTATCTTTTCAAACTAGTGTTTTTGTTTTCTTTGGATCAATACCCAGTAGTGGAATTAGTGAATCAGATTGTAATTCTATTCTTAATTTTTGAAGAAGCTCCATGCTGTTCTCCACATTGGCTGTACCAATCTCCATTCCCACCAACAGTACACAAGGGGGGGTTCCCCTTTCTCCACATCCTCACCGACAACGTATTATTTCTTGTGTTTTTGACTGTAGCCTTTCTGACGGGTGTAAAGGGATATCTCATTGTGGTTTTGATTGGCATTTCCCTCATGATTAGTTGAGGTTGAGCATCTTTTCATGTGTCTGTTGGCCTTATATAAGTCTTCTTTGGAAAAATGTCTGGTCAGGTCCTCTGCCCATTTTTTTAAGTAGGCTCTGTGCCTTACGTGGGGCTCTAACTCACAACCCCAAGGTCAAGAGTCACATGCTTTACCAACTAAGCAAGCCAGGAGCCCCTTATAATTGTAATTTTTTTTATGGTTGCATACCATTCTTTTTTTTTTTTCCTCTGCCCATTTTTAATCAGATTATTCATTGTTTTGGTCTTGAGTTGTATAACTTCTTTGTGTATTTTTGATATTAACCTCTTACCAGATACATGATTTGCAAATATCTTCTCCCATTCAGTAGATTATCTTTTTTTGTTTTGTCGATGGTTTTCTTCACTGTGCAAAAGATTTTATTTTGTTGTAGTCCCAATAGTGTAATTTTGTTTTTATTTCCCTTGCCTGAGGAGACATATTTAGAAACCTGTCTTTGACACCTAATATCAAAGAAATTATTGCCTATGCTTTCTTCTAGAGGTTTTATGGTTTTGGGTCTCACATTTACGTCTTATTTTAATCTGTTTGAGTTTATTTTTGTGTATAGTGTAAACAAGTGGTCCACTTTCATTCTTTTGCAGGTAGCCGTCCAGCACCATTCATCAATGTGACTGTATTTTTCCCATTGTATATTCTTACCTCCTTTGTCACAGATTAATTGACATATAAACATGGGTTTATTTCTGGGTTCTCTGATCTATGTGTCTATTTTTGTGCCAGCACCATACTGTTTTCATTACTACAGCTTTATGGTATGTCTTTAAATCTAGGATTATAATACCTCCAGCTTTATTCGTCTTTCTTGAGATTGCTTTGTTTATTTAAGGTCTTTTGTGGTTCCAAACAAATTTTAGGATTATTTTTTCTAGTTCTTTGAAAAATATTTTTGATACTTTGATAGGGATTGCATTAAATCTGCAGATTTCTTTGGGTAGTATAGACATTTTAACAATATTCATTCCTCCAATCCATGAGCATGGAATTCCTTTCCATTTGTTTGTGTCATCTTCAATTTCTTTCATCAGTGTTTTAGAGATTTTGGAGTACAAAGTCTTTTACCTCCTTGGTTAAGTTTATTCCTAAGTATTTTATTCTTTTTGGTGCAATTGTAAATGGGATCATTTACTTAATTTTTTCTTGCTGCTACTGCTTTATTAGCATATAGAAACACAACAGATTTCTGTATATTAGTTTTGTATCCTGTGACTTCACTGAATTCATTTAGTTTTAGTGGGGTTTTTTGGTGTTTTTAGGGTTTTCTATATATGGTATTATTTCATCTGCAAATAGTGGAAGTTTTACTTTTGTCTAGCCAATTTGGATGGCTTTGATTTCTTTTTCTTGTCTGATTGCTGTGGCAAGGACTTTTAGTATTATATTGAGTAAAAGTGGTGAGATTGAACATCCTTGTCTTTTTCCTGATCTTAGGGGGGAAAAGCTCTCAATTTTTGCCACTGAGTATGATATTGGCTGTGAGTTTTTCATATATGGCCTTTAGCATGTTGAGGTATTTTCCCTCTAAACCTACACTGTTGAGAATTTTATCATGAATGGATATTGTACATCGTCAAGTGGTTTTTCTGCATCTATTGAGATGATCATATGGTTTTTATCCTTTCTCTTATTGTGATATATCATGTTGATTGATTTGGGAATATTGAACCACTCTTGCATCCCTGGAATAAATCCCACTTGATTGTGGTGAATGATTTTTTTAATGTATTGCTGGATTTGGTTTGCTAATATTTTGTTGAGGATGTTCGCATCTATGTACACCAGAGATATTGGCCTGTAGTTTTTCTTTGTTTGCGTGTTTGTTTTTTTATAATGTCTTTATCTGGTTTTGGTATCAGGGTAATGCTGGCCTCGTAAAATGAATTTGGAAGTTTTCCTTCCTCTTCTATTTTTTGGAATAGTTTGAGAAGAGAAGATATTAACTCCTCTTTAAATGTTTCGTAGAATTCACCTTTGAAGCTGTCTGGGTCCTGGACTTCTCTTTGTTGGGAGTTCTTTGATTACTGACTCAATTTCATTACTGTTCAGAGTGTTCTGTTCAGATTTTCTATTTTTTCCTGATTCAGTTTTGAAACATATATATTTCTAGGAAGTTATCCATTCTTCTACTTTGTTCCATTTGGTGATGTATCATTTTTCATGATATTCTCTTATAATCTATTATCTTTTTGTGGTATTGGTTGTTATTTTTCCTTCTTTATTTCTGACTTTTTTAATTTAAGTACTCTCTCTCTTTTACTTGATGAGTCTAGCTCAAGATTTATCAGTTTATCTTGTCAAGCAACCAGCTTCTGATTTCATTGCTCTGTTCTACTGTTCTTCTTAGTCTGTGAACCTGACTGAGTGGTTGGAGCTTGGTTAGAGGGTCCTACCATAGCCTGTCCTTTTTTCTTTTAGTAAATTCTAGGTCATTCAACACCATGTTAAGGCCAAGTGTCCACAAGTGGACTTGGGCTGCCCATGATGGCCCATAGTGGGTGAGACTCCTTCCTCCCTTGTCCTGGATGACACCAGTGGGTCAGACATGAAATCCTACTTGGCATCCAGATTTTAAGTTTCTCTAAAATATTAATCTAATCACATCATTTCCCTGCACACGACCACTGATACACTCAGGAAAAAGTCCTAATGCTTTCAACTTGCCACAAGGTCCCATGTGATTCAGCTCCTCCTCCCCCCCTCCCCCCCCCGCCACACACACACATAGATCAGGGACTCCAGTTCCTTCTCATCATGCCCACCTTTCACTCGATGACCCAGTCTCTCTGAACCTCAGCCCCTTAGATGTGCACACACACACACACTTTGTCTGGCCTCTGCGTGCACATATGCTCCCTCTGTCTGGAGTACCATACACCCACACCTCCTCCTCATCATCAGTAACCTCCCTTGCTGAACTGTATGTCTGCTTGGGCTTCACCTCCTCCAACAAGTCTCAACTCTCAACGTCTGAGTGTGCTGCCTCCTTGCCTAACCTTGAACTTACTGGGTAGTCTCAGCCTTGCTGAGCTCCAGGAGGAAGGGCACAGGCCTCTTCTCTTCATTGCTGTGTCCCTGGTGTCTCTGTTGGAGTGTAGGCTCAGTAAGTGCCCATGGAATGAAGTGCCTGCCTTTGCATCGCTCAGGAAGCTCTGCAGAGAGGGGACAGTGTGCATTCTTCCATGGCATTCCAAGGACACAGCTGCAGCTACACCATGGCTCCTCGCCCCACGCTGCCCACAGACCCACACTCAGGATGTATGGAGTCCTCAGGGACCAGGCCAGCGGCAAGGGGCTGCTGACCAAGCATCCCTCTGACTCACTGGGCAGAGAAGGGAGGAGACGGGTGCTAATTGCCTGATCCCTCCACACCCAAAGAAAGGCCCAGGCTTTGAAGCTGCAGCTGGGCCATGGAGGGGGTGGAAGCAGCCAATGAGGAGATGCCTTGGCTGTGGGTACCTCTGAGCCCACAGGAAATTATTAATAAAGAAATAACAACCGCGGAGCACTTTGTGTGGGTAAATAATGACACCCTATCTTCCCTGACAGCCTGGCCTAAGCACTTTCCAGCCACAATCTGGTTCATCCGGCCCCCTTGGAATGCCAGGCAGATAATAAAGGAGCCCTGTGCGTCCTTCCAGCCCCCCTCCACCCTAGCGTAGTCTACCTGGCTAGGCCAGCCCTCCTGACTCCTGTCCTCAAAGCCCTTGCTATGCCAAGATCTGGGGACTCCATCTCGTCTAAAGATGGCAAGTAGGTGACATCTCGTGCCTCAACTCCAAATGGGAACAGGAGGCGGGAGCTGGGTCGCAAGGCATTTGGAAGCTATGTGCAAGCCTCCCATAAAGGAGGGTGGTGGTCAGTTAGCACCCTTCACTATTTATCTCTGGTCTAGTTCTTGCAACCTGCCTTGTTTTGGATCTTTTGCTGTGTTCTTGTCTCACCAACAGCTTGTATATGCTTTAGAAACTCATTACACGTACTGAACAGTCTCTAGCACACGTGCGCACACGTTCCCAGATACATCCCTCCATGGCTGATGGCATGATCACTTGGGTATCATGACCTTCATACGGGGCCTCTTAGTTCATTTTGTTTTTATGTCTTGTCCTTCAGTTGGGAATACCTCTTATTCATGGTGACTTTGGAAATTGTGTTCACCCTTTGAACTTAGCTCCCTCCTTGAAATCTTTCTCGGACGCTCTCTGCCCCAGCCTCATGCTGGCATTATTCACTCTCTCCCCTGTTCCTTCTGCCTTCTGTCTTCTCCCCCAGCCAGATAAGCTCCCAGGGGTCAGACTGAACCCATTCATCCTAGTAACTCCACCACCCCACCTGCCCCTCCAGAGTGAGTTTTAACAGTTTAGAGCAGGGGTTGGCAATTCTTTTCTGTAAAGAGCCAGATAGTAAATATTTTGGGGTTTTGCAGGGCCACCTATGGTCTCCATTGTATATTTTCGTGTTCATTTGTTTACAATCCTATAAAAATGTAAAAATCATTCTTATCTCAGAGGTCATACAAAAGCAGGCCAAAGGCTGGATGTAGCCCATGGGCCATAGTTTGCCAACTCCTGATTTAGGTAAACAAATCTTCAGGCACTGCTGCCGTGTGTTTAGTATGATTCTGTGTGTGGGAGATACAAGGATGTGCAAAGCACAGCCCATGTCCACAGGGGATGCCCTGACTGGAGGGAAAGGCATTCACCAATAGCCCATAGCGTGATGGGGGCCACAAGACAACTGTGGGAAGGCAGACTTTCTGGGGAGATTTTTGAGCTGAGCCTGAACATCTAGAAATGAGATGGGCAGCGGGAGGAACAAGACAAGGTAGAGGGAGCAGCAGGTAAGAGCATGGAGGGGTGAACCAGCATTGCGTGTTCTGGGAACTCCAAGCAGAGGTACTAACACGGTACCTGGCACACGGTGGGTGCTCATTGAAAATGCCATGTTCTGAGCAGCCTCCGTCACGGTCCCCAGCTCAACACCAGGTCCTGAGCCTGTGCTCAGGATTTTCAGGATTTAGGGGCGCCTGGGTGGCTCAGTCGGTTAAGTGTCTGACTCTTGATTTCGGCTCAGGTCATGATCTCACAGTTGGTGAGACTGAGCCCCACGTTGAGCTCTGTGCTGAGAGCATGGAGCCTGCCTGCGACGCTCTCTCTGCCTCTCTCTCTGCCCCACCTCGCTCACATACACACACACACACACACACACACCTCTCAAAATAAATAAATATTTTTTTAAAAAGAGAGAAATAGTCAGGATTTGTGTGGTTGTTTTTCTTCTCAGTATATTTTATTTTCATAAAGGCAGAGTGTGAGTCTCCAGCGGACCCTTAGCTGTGAGGCAGGTCCACCTGGGTGTCAGTGCGAGGCAGAGGGGCACCGTTGGCCCTGGGTTCTATTCCTGGCTCTGTCACTAGCCGACCTTGAGTGAGCAAGTTATTCCGCCCCTCTAAGTGTTAACTTTCTACCTGCAAAGTGGGCATGATGATGAGGCCTGCCTCTTGGCGGTGTTTTTGGGAATTAGTGAGTCCCCGGCAAATATCCTGCAAATGGTGACCAGTGTTTGGGACCAGGGTTTGGGCAGGAGGGATGCACTGAGGATTATCGGCACAGACTGGGTAGGAGCACATGAGGAAGGAGCCTAACAGAAGCTTAGAGCTGAGCCGGGCCTGCGAGGGGCCTGCAGACGGGCAGAGCGCCCTCTGTCTCAGTGTCAGGGACCAGGGGACCAGGCCAGCAAGCCATAGCATCTTCCAAGCAAGATTTGTGTTAAGCAGACAGACAGACAGAAAAAGTTTCTTATGGTGCAGAATGTAAATTTATGTTTATGTGTTTATTTGCCCCTGGCCTTTCCCAAAAAGGAATTTGAGACATGTTGCAACAAACTACATGCCTGCGATATGATTGATAGAAAAGCCAGAAACAGCCATAGCCCAAGAGCTGGATTAAACATTGGATTTAGCTCGGAACCTCTGAGCAGCTGAGGCATAAGCAGAGACGAGGGAGAGGAAGAACAAGGGACTAATTGTGACGACATAGTAAGCACCATTATCGTGCAGGGCATTTGCACACAGCGACCACATGATGATAAATACTATTATCTCCATTTACAGGACAAAGAAGTTGGACAGACTATGTTGTGTTTTAAAAATATATTCCTGTATTGCCTGTGTTTATTAAGCACCTACTATGTAGTGGGCAGTGTGCTGGATGTCTCACACACAGAATTCTAATTCTTTTAACATTTCTCAGAACTAGATATTATCATTATCCTCATCTAACAGACAAGGAACCATCCAAGATCAGAGAGGTGAAGTGATTTCCTCAACATCACACAGCCAGTAAGTGCCCACGCCAAGATTCAGACCCAGAGGAGTTTGATTCTAAACTTCTTCCTTCACCACCTCATGAACCCAAGTTCTCGGAGAATAATAGCTTCCTCGGCACTAAATTCTATTAAGAAATTTCTCACAAAGAGTCTTAATTAGAGGAAGATGGGAGCATTGAGTGGCACGCTAGGCAATTTTCCAGAAATCTCAGGATTGGTTTTAGATGGAGAATTGAACGTTTTTGTTGGTTGTCTTCGGTTTTGATAAACAGCATATGGACCAAAGTCCTTGGCCCATGTCTTTCTCCTTCTGGGATCGGTTACCTTCCTTCCATGAGCAGCTAGGTCTGGGCACAGCAGGGCTCAGGGGCAGGGACTCAGCATCCTTTCAGACCGGGGTGGCCAGCAGCCGTTCACAACCCAGCCCAGCACACCCAGGATGATTTGAATTTACTAACCTGCCCTCCCCTTTCCCCTTCTTGGGGCTGTGTTTTTATGACCCTTCAGTTTGCTGCTTCTCGGGCCCTGGGTGCCTCCTCTGAGCGGAGCCAGCCTTTTATGGCCATGGAGCTAATTAAGTAACAGCAATGTGGGAGCGCTTGGAGAGCAGCTCTGGTCCTCATCAGGCCCGGGCCCGGGAGCCAAGCGCCTCTGGCCTGGGCTGTGGAAGGAGCTCCTGGCCGCGTGTCCGGCTCTTCCTCGGCCCTCTCTCCACCCGCTTCTGCTCACCTTCCCTGTTCCCTGCGGTCAGGAGCACTTGAAGACACCCTTCCATGAGCTACCTAGAAACCTTCTGAGACTGCCTTGAGGATCACCGAACCCCAGCTGTTACTTCCCTTTCCACGCTGGGATGATTTTAGCCCAAGAGGGATGTGAGGACAGGCTCTCAGGGGAGCACCTTCATGTGTCTTCTTTCCCTGGAAGACATCCCTTCTGGGCGCCAGCCAAGGGCCGCCCTTGACGGGCAGGAGTGGCTGCAGCTCCCAGGCTGCAGTTTTCCTCAATGGAACATTTCTATGCAAACAGCCCTGAAGGTGGAATTCCTCTGCTCCCTTCCTGCAGCTTTGGAGTGGCCAAGTTTGTTCTCAGAGGTGTGCCCCCAGGCCAGGGGTACCTTCTCCAAGGGGAAAAGTGGGGGCAGGCCCAGAAAGAAACCTCAGTGGACATGTGGTGACAGCTGGAAGTTTCTGCCATGGAGGTCACACAGGCAAGCAGGCTTTCCTGAGTGTCAGGCTTCCTGGGTATTTCTTCAGTTCTCTGCCTGGAACTTCAGGCTTTCTACTCTCGGCCTCCGCCACCAACCACCCCCCCCCCCAGGCCGCCCACTCAGTCCTTCCTCCCTCAGCCCCAGGCCTACTGCCCTCCTTCAGACACCACACTTCTCTCCTGGCCTCTTTGAAATGTGCACCCTGTCCATAGTAAGATGTAGAAGCCACTGTAAGGGGAAAGAGCCAGGCTGTCTAGGTTCAAGTCCATCGTAGACCTTTCCCAAGCCTCAGTTTCCTCATCTACAAAATGGGGAAGTAGTTGGACCACCTCATGGAGGTGAGGATTAAGTACGAATCCTTGGAAGGAGCTCAGCAGGGTGCCTAGCAGAAAATAAGGAGCCTGAGGTAAAGGGTGGCTCTTCTCTTAGCCTCAGGCTTCTATCCCATCCCCCAAGAGCCTGGCAGACCTCCCCCTCCCATCAGCACCCAGCTGCCTCCTTCTCTTGCTTCAACAGCATAGCATAAAAGGCCCTACATCGCTTGGCCATGGTCCTCTTTTACATTTCAGTCTCTCACCCTTGCTGCTCCTCTGGACTTCCCCAACTCTCTGCGAGGCACATGCACAGCAAACTGGTCACTTGTTCCCCAAATGCCCTGATATCCTTGTGTGATATCTGTTCCTCCTTCCTGGACTGCCCTCTCCTATTTCTCACTTGATAAACTCCTGCGTATCTTGCAAGACTTACTTTAAATGCCCCCTTCTCAGAGAAGTCTTCCCTGCCCACCATTGCGCGCACACACACACACACACACACACACACACACATACGCTCACACACACACTCCCTGTAGGGCGTGCTTCCCCGTCTTTGGATCCCCACTGCACATCCCCCTAGATGCGACATCACTGTAATTTGAATAGTCAGTGCGTGCGCTTTTTCTGTCTCCTTCACAGCCTGTGAGCTCCTGGAGAGTGGGGCCATGC
This sequence comes from Cryptoprocta ferox, assembly GCA_028646485.1. NCBI lineage: Eukaryota > Metazoa > Chordata > Mammalia > Carnivora > Eupleridae > Cryptoprocta > Cryptoprocta ferox. The sequence continues at coordinate 37,597,799 of CM053575.1, read as the reverse complement.
CCTATTCCTGCACTCCTCCTGGCACAGGACACAGCTACATACTAGGTGTTCAGTAAATAGTGTTCTCACTGAGGGATGCATCGTAGGAAGCTTTCTCCCATCCTCCAAATAAATCAGGGCCTCTCTGGGTGGTCAGTATACCACCAGCGTGCCCATTCCCAGAGTCCCTCCCCCAAATTGCCCAAGACCCCCTTAAATTAATTGATGTTTGCCCAGGAATTCATAATTTACAAGTTTTTGCAAATAGTATAGTTAACAATGGTAACAATAGTCAGAATGCTAACATCTACTGAGTGCTTATTCTGTGCCATGCATTTGACATGCATTCACTTAATCCTTACCACCCTGTGAGGCAGATAGGGCTCTTACACCCATTTTACAGGAGTAGGAACTGAGACTCAGACTGAGAGTAGGGAAAATGGACCTTATCCTCGGGACCTTTGATGCCAAATCCTGTGATCCTTCCATCTCCCCTGAGAACCTGCTGCCAGGCCATCAGAAGCTACCAGGGTCCTCATTCCTCAGCTCTCTAATTTCTGATTGAGCTCCTTTCTTGTGCTCTAGCTCCTCTGTCCCACCCACTGCTCCAGGGCCTGGCCTCACCGTAAGAACAATCTGGGCTATAGGATCCCCTGAACCCCAGGATATGATTAGAAAGAGAGCAGTCACTGGAGTATGACAATATTGAGTTCAAAACTGGCTCTGGCACCTTCCATCTGTATGTCTGTGAGCAGGTGTCTTAGACTCTTTGGGCTTCTATATTTTCATTTGAAAGATGGAGACACTCTTACTAAGCCAAGTGGTTTGCCATAAGGACTTAGAACCTAGCTCAATGCCGGGCTTACTGTAAATACTGAAATAAATGTTTCCCTCCCTACCACTCCCTGAAAAAAAGCAACAGAAATCTTTAAAAAAAATTTTTTTTAGAAAGCAATTTCTATGGCATTACACTCAAGGAAACCATAGCAACCAGTTTCCTGCAGCTTGGTTTCCGGCCTTCCCCCCGCTGTACAATAGTGCTGGGGACATGGCCTTTGTTATCCCAGGACCCCAGGGAAGATATGGAAGTCATGCGCTCTGTGGGGTGGAGGCATCTGCCGGGTACATTCGCCCAAGCTGATGCTAGTGTCATTGTTATTGGCACCATGGCTGCCAGTGAACTGAGGCTCCCCAGTCCTGTCCCTTAGCGGTCAGGCCACAAGGATGCCTTGTGGTCAGGCCCCACTAGTGACTCTCTTGATCTTCTGAGGCCTGCTTCGTTGTGGCTCAGGCCAGAGCAGCTGGCTTTCTTTTTTTATTGGGATAAAAGCAGCATTTGGTTGGGTCTGGAGAGCTTCCTGACTCCTCTTAGATCTTTGAAACATGGGATGCAAAGACCACAAGATTACCCTGTGATCATGTGCGTGTATGTGTGTGTGTTGCATGCGTGTGAACCGCACCAGGAGTGAAGGCAGTGACTCTGCCAGCCACAGAGGCACCAAGGCTGGCCTTGCAGAGCAGGAATCTCCACATCCCTGTAGCCGCTGTGGTGTAGTCCTGGCCCTGGTGACACCACACCCAGCCTGCCCGCCACCTTGCTCTCCGCAGAGGAGCTGTCTCAGGTGCCTGGCATAATCCAGTGTGAATCTTGGTTGGTTAATCACAACCTATAGGAGAAATTGGCAGTGTCAAAAGAGAAAAGAGAGCAAGTAGGAGGCCAGGGAAACCAGGGTGTGTCGTATTCCGGAATACCCAATAGCCACACAAGTATTCAGGACCAGGGTCCCGAATGCCGATGTCTGGATCAGCAGGGCAGGTGATGTAAACAGAGAAGCAGATCTCGTTTGTATAGGACAGCAAGGAAAGGCGGAGTCTGCGGAGAACTGGCTAGCACATTCCCCGGTAGCAGGTGTTCACATGCACGATTTTCCAGCACCCCCAGGGGCCAAGCAAAGCCTCCATCAGGCCTGATAAGTTGTGGCCTAATATTTATTGACATGAAAAGATTCCATAATATATTGTTAACTGTAAAAAGGAGATTATGAAAGTCACATTATTATATTTGGGTTTTTTTAATGTATATGTCTATACACAAAAAACTATGCCAAGGAAGAAGGAATTACTCCAGAATTTAAATAGGGTTTATGGGGGCTATTATTTTGCTTCTCTGTTTTTCTCCGTTTTTCCCTTTTTTTGTACAATGACCATATTATTTGCCTGTGTCGTTTTTTTTGGAAAGTGATTACTCTATATTCTTTTCCAATCCACCATCTCCTATTCCCACTCTTCAAGATTCAACTCAAACATCACCTCCTCCAGGGAACCTCACTGGTTCCTAGAGTAGGTTAGGGGCCCCCCAGAAGGGCTCCATGCTCCCTCCATCAGAGCCCTTCTTTGGGGGAGGTCACTGTGCAGTTACCTGTGTGTACCTGTTCCTGCTCAAATGGACACTAGGGTGGGGACAGGGTCCAATCCATCTGTGTGTACCTCCAACAGCCGCATTGAACTTAACACAAGGGATGTGCTCCATAGACATTTGAGGAGTGGGGGACTGGATTTGGAGCTGAAGGCAGGAGGGAGGGCCCCGTGGAGGCCCCATACACGGCGGTCCCAAGGGTCGGGGGCTGAGGCACCTGGAACAAGGGGCAAGGACATTTCGGAAACAAAAGAGAACTGGGATGCATCCCTGGCACGGTGGATCACCCCATCTCTCTGGATGGGGGTGTTCAAATGAGAATAGAGGAGAATCTGGTTGCAAAAGATGAGGGGGCTATGGGCGGGGGCTGGACCATCGAACGTGGGAGTCGGATGTTGTCTCAGGAACCAGGCTAATCCTGGTCCCTCACTTACAGAAGCCACTCGGGCCCCAGTTCATCTTTCCTTTGATTTCCCTCCCCCCTCTCCAGAGCTTGTTCCTGCCTTTTTGGCACTAAAAACAGTGCTGGCTTCTGTCCTGAGCTGTGTGGCCTGCTGCCCATGACTCAGGGGCTTAGCCATTCCTAAGTGACTAAGGCTATCACTTCCCGCCAGTTTCCCGTAACTGCTTGAGTAAAGACTCAGTCTGAATCACCGTTTATTGTTTTTAGGGTTTTTCCCCCCACCGTCCAGTTTTTAAATATCAACCACCTCAGCCAGGCTAGGACACACCCACACACACGAGGGACACAGAGCCCTATTCTGTTCAGGGAAGCAAGGCAGCCGATGGGTCCCGATAGACTGACGTCTGAATCCTGCTTCCATCCCTGCCTGCTGTGCTCCCTTGAGCAAGTCACTTCATGTCTCTGAACCTCAGTTCCCCTATCTGTAAAATGGGGAGAAGAATGCCTATTGCAGAGGGTTATTAGGAGGATTGGAGGCAGTCTGTCAAGCAACTGGCACATGGCAGGCATTCTAGGAATGGTAATTATGATCAGACAGGTGGGCTTCTCTGCGGAGGAAGGAGCTCACACAGGTGTGGGTGTCAGGCCTTCTGCCCACCTATCATTTCAGGAAGACAGAACAGTCATGGGCTTCCTGAAACTCATACTTTCAGAGTTTATTTCAGGCTACTGCTAATTCATTGAGCTCCCCTGGTAACAACAACCTTCACTGAGCACTTATGGTAGGCCAGGTACTAGTCTCAGCATTTTACGTTGAGAAATTAATCGTCATAAGCCCATTTGAAGTAGATATTTTTATTATCTCCATGTACGTATGGAGAAGCTGAGGCACAGGAAGGTTAACTCACTTGCTAGAGAGAGGCAGAGCCAGGGTTTGAATAGAAATGATTGGGTTTCAGGACACACCATCATGCTCGACAGGAAGAATCTCTCAGGGAAGTCCCCAGCCTGGCTGTCCTTATACTTTACCCTAACTGGCTCATCATTAATAAGGACAGTCTGTTGGGGCACCTGGGTGGCTCAGTCTGTTGAGCATCTGACTTTGGCTCAGGTCATGATCTCAATGGTTCTTGAGTTCAAACCCCACATCGGGCTCACTGCTGTCAGCACAGAGCCTGCTTCAGATCCTCTCTCTCCCTCTCTCTCTTCCCCTCCCCTGCCTGTGCTCTCTCAAAAGTAAATAAACATTTTAAATAAATAAATAGATAGATAGATAGTTACATAGATAGATAGATGACAGTGTGGCAGGCCCTGTCCTGAGCGCTATCAACCTTCAGTTTAGTTTTCACAGCATTTATAAAAGACAGTTTTGATTGTCCTCATTTTACAGATGAGAACATTGAGGGTTTGAGTTGTGAAGAAGCACCCAGCGTCGGTTAGTGCCAGAGTCAGCCCCCAAACGCAAGTGTGTCTCAACTTCTGGGGTATTTCCACCACTTCGTGTGAAATGACTGACCAAGTTGGGAGCAGGTCCACTTTGTGTTTTTGAAGCTTACCGACCTGATTATTTGTCATCGGTGACCCCCCGGGCTGTCTAAATCCCCCTGAACAGGAGATCAGTTTGATGGGATCCAGCAACAGATTCCCTCCTTGCTCCTTCGGGCCAATGGGCTGTGGCTCTCAGAGGGATCTGTCCAGTCCCTGGCAAGTGAGGGTGTGAGGTCCAGGAATCCCCCCTGGGATGTGTCTACAGTGGCCAGAGCCTGTCGCCAATGCCTAGTGAGCATTTCCTTCAGACCAGATGGTCAGGAAGCCACTTCAGGATCTGCGGGGGGACCAAGGGCACATGTGAATGGAATTCCTGTGGAATGGAATGTGTCAGATAGCCGACACCCTTGGGGGCTGCCTAGTGGTTCCACACAGGATTTAGGACACCTGGTGGAATACACCAACATGGGAACTAGATGTCCAGATCCTTGAGGAAGCTGGTGTTGGCCACCTGACCCTGATTAAGCACCTCGGGGAGGGACCCGCCATGGAGTAGACTTCACCCTGCGGCACTCCAGGGCTGCTGATCCCCACCAGAGCCTCGGGCTGAGCAATCAGCCCACTCCCCCGACAGCCCCTGACCCACCATACAATGTACTCACTCACGGTGCACCTTACTTGTTGCATTTTTCACTTATCTGCATCGAGGAGTGGAGACAAGGGGGAGGAAGGGAAGACACAAAGAAAGAGCTGATAATGATAATACACTAATAATAGATGCTTCCATGGCCTCTTATGTGCTGAGCACTGGGCCAAACCTTTTACATACATTCATTAGCTGCTATAATCCAATCATTATCCCCACTTAGCAGGCAGGACTGTTGAGCCTTAGAGATGTTAGCAAAGTGTCCAGAAGGAAGTAGGTACTGATTGCTGTGCAGACAACATGCCCAGCAACGTGTGAAGCGCTTTACGTACATGGCTTAATTAATCCCTGTGAGAACTCTGGGAGGCTTGTATGTATTCTGCCCATCTTTCAGTTGAAAACAGTGAGGTTCAGAGAAGTGAAGGTTTGCCCAAGGCCACACAGCTAGGATGAGAGAGAACTAGTCTCAATCCTCAAGTTCTCTGTGGATTGCTAGCTATACCACCCCGGCTGTGGCTAGAAGCTGGAAGACCTGGGTTTTAATGGCTGCTTTGCCTCATATATGAAATGGAGGTGTGGATTAAATAATCCTTCAAGTTTCTTGTAGTTCTAATATTGTGTGATCCTCTGTGGAAGCGAGAATGCCCTGGAGTTTGGTCAAACGCCTTGTTCTGGGACCCTTCTAAACCTGCTGAGTGGGGAAGGCCAGCAAGAAAGAACAGTTTTGTGTCTCAAACCTCCAGACGTGTTGTCCGGGGTGCAGAAAGCCTCAGGGCCCCAGCTTGGGAATGCAGGTTCAGTGACGTGTTTTCCTATAAGAGGAAAGGAGCGTCGGGTTGCCTTCCTCTTTAGCTGCTATGTCCCAGCAAAGGCTGAATTTCTGTGGGCTGACATGTGGTGCAGGGAAAGACGTATGGTGCTGAGCTCAGCCAAGTCCTCTGTGTTGGTGTTACTAGTTGATTCCAAATGGCTGAGCCCATTGAAGAGAACTATGGTCAGGACAGTCAGACAGGGCACAGATGCTCCTGAGGCACCCTGGAGGGCATCTGGTGGCCCTGTGGGTCTCCTGTGTCCTGACCACAGGGAGCTCAGCTGTGTGGGACATCTGGAAGGGCCAGGGTTTAAGTCACGTCTGGGGTAACCTAGCTCTGCCCCTTTCTGGTTGGGTGAGTTGCTCAGCCCCTGGGGTCCCAACCTCTACAAACCAGCACAAGGGCAAGGCCACACCGCATAGGTCTCCAGGAAGGTGAGAAAAAATAAGTGTAGTCAAGTGAAACCTTCACAATGTAAGTTTATTAAAAGATCAACATTTATTTTGATCGATTGTCTCTAGATTTTTGACATTAAAATATCCTTTCTTTTACCAACGAGAGATGATGAATATATATGTAGCAGCTTGGTTCTTTCTTAATTTCTTGGGAAGCTTAAAGTCAGCAGCCTATGTATACTCCCCATAGTTGTTTTCTTTTTTTAAGTAGGCTCCACCCACAGCGTGGAGTCCAACACAGGGCTTGAACTCACAACCCTGTAAGACCTGAGCTGAGATCAAGAGTCAGACGCTTAACTGACTGAGCCACCCAGGCACCCCTATCCCCAAAGTTTTTTAACTTGCTCATTTGTGAACTCTGAAAACTGGAAATCGGGGCGCCTCGGTGACTCAGTCAGTTAAGCGTATGACTTCGGCTCAGGTCATGATCTCACAGTCCGTGAGTTCGAGCCCCACCTCAGGCTCTGTGCAGACAGCTCAGAGCCTGGAGCCTGCTTTGGATTCTGTGTCTCCCCTCTCTCTCTGCCCCTCCCCCACTAGCGCTCTCTCTCTCTCTCTCTCTCTCTCTCTCTCTCTCAAAAATAAAATAAAAAGATTTAAAAAAATTTATAATAAAAAAAACTGGTAATCACTGGGTCACCTGGGTGGCTTCCTCAGTTCAGCTTCCAACTCTTGATTTCAGCTCAGACCACAATCTCACAGTCGTGAAATCGAGCCCCACATCGGGCTCTGCAGTGGGCGTGAAGCCTGCTTTGGATACTCTCTCTCCCTCTCTCTCTCTGCCCCTCCCCCCTCAAAATAATTAATTAATTGATAACTGGAAATCACTGACATAGCCTCTCCGAATACTAGTTTCTTTGTCTATAAAATGGGATAAGTAGTTCCATTTCCCTTGAAAAGTGAGGTAATATGTAATCTGTATGTTCCAGAACTCAGCTGCAGTGGAATTTTACTTCCTTTTCATGCCATCGATTACAGCCCCTGGCACCATGTTTCCCCCTCCCCATGCCTGCCCCCCCCCCAGCCACCACCATTTCTGAGGAGTTTCCCAGGGCATTGGCTCACACGTGCTCCAGAGACAGTCCTGAGGCCCTTCTGTTCCCTGGTAGCCCTCTTGTCCCCAGAGCACAGTCTGGGTTTTTAATGTCCATGTGGGATCACCACTTGGCTGGCCCAGGTGTCACCACCCCTGGCTGTCTCTGAGACCCCCAGAGGCGATCCAAGGGACAGTGGTGGTTGCTCTCTCTTCTCAGAAGAGGGGCAGGCACTCAGTCGTGCCCCTGGAGTATTGCTGAAATGTGCTGCTGCTTTGAGCTGCTGCTGCTTCCAGCATGGTGAACAGCGGCGGAGGCATGGGGCTGCCTGGCCCCTGGACAGCTTCTGTGTAGCCACTGCCCACACCTCCCGCGGCTCACGGTCTCTCCGCACCTCAGGTCCCACAGGCATCCCCGTGAGGAGTGCATGTCTCCCTCCTCCAGTCCCCAGGGCACATCGCATATCCTGCTCCTTCCAGAAAGAACAAATATGGGAGCACCCGTTCCCTTGTGGGGGAGAGCCCTCGCCTGCATTTCAAGGCTGGTCTTGTCCGTGTGGGCCAAAGAGCCACGATTTAGGTCATTACAACCCACTCCTACCCCCCACCCCCAGCACAGTGCCTGGCACATCACAGGTGGTAGTGAGTCTTGATTTCTCATCCTGAGTCCTTCCCTCCATAAGAGCACATGTTCAGGTGGGCCTGGGACCTGGAAGTCTCTCTCAGGAAGAGTCCAAGATTCTACCTGTGGTTAACAGTGGATTTGGGGTGTGGTGGGAGCAAGGCCCAAATGCTGATCCCCCCGTCCTGACTTTCAGAGAGGGGCCCAGCTATGAAGCCCCTCCCCCACCACGCCAGGCCCTGCCTCCACCATAACCCCAACACCTTCCTTCCAGAAAGCCCAGCCAGCTTCTCAGCTTGGGGTGTTTGGATGACTTGTCCTACCCTCTCCGTTCAGAAGATCTGCCATCTGGCTTTACATCGCCTTCATTTCCAGCCTAGCAGGAGGTTTCCTCTTATTTCAAAGGTCCATGATATCATCTGTCAATGGGGACCAGTTGAGGAAGAAGCCTTGGGAAATTCCAGATGCCAGCAGTGGGGTGGAGAGAGGCAGGCTTCAGGCAGCCCTGCTGGCCCTGGGGCCACACTCCTTCCTGGTCTCTACTTGGAAAGGTCGGCAGGTGTGGCCGGGTGGGGGCATCAAGCTCTGTGGACTCCAGGACACCGTGAAGAAGAGGAAAGAAGAATGGAGGGAAGGGGAGAAGATACAGGGTCCCCACAAAAGGCCATGCCCTTAAATTCCTTCTTTCTGCAAAGACGTGTTTAATGCCTCTAGACATAAGACATGTTCCTGCCCATTAAGAGCCTATAGGTGTATTTGTGGCTGAAAGACTTTCACGCAAACTAGTGAGGCAGCCATGCAAGGCAGGGGCATGACCGCAGGGGCATGACCGCAGGTGCAGCAGGCACTGTGCCTGGAGACCAGGGGACCAGACCTACCCCTGCCTTTCAGGTGCTAAGTGACCCTGGGTAAGTCACCCTCCCTCATTGGTCCTCAGTTTCCCCATCTGTCAAATGCAGATGCATCAGCCCCTGCTGCTGTGGCCCTGGAAACTGTGTGCAGCCATGGGAGTCCTCTGACTCACTGTAGCAACTGGTGCCTTTGCACTGGGATAACTCTCAGGGCTCGGGGATTTTCTGAAAGGCAAATCTCATCAAACTTCCCAACTTAAAACCCTGTGGAGGCTTCTCATATCCCCTAGGAAAAAGTCCAGAATTCCCAGGATGGCTCTGGAGGCCTTGCAAGCTCCCCCTGGCTTCCTGCGCTCAGGGTCCAACTCTTCATGCCCACACCTGCCCTTCCCGGTGCCTTCCCACACGTTCTCCTCTGCCCTCTTTGTTTCTTTTAGGCACCCCACCCACGTGATATGTTCCCCTTTCTTTTCCTCTGAAAAACCAGCCCATCTCTTGGCATCACCATGGTCTGACATCTTTCCACCCATCCCTTCCCATATTGGGAGCTCCAGGAAGGCAGGGCCCTTCTTGTCCTGTATGTCATCCCCAGCACCTGGCCTGATCACCACGTTTAGGAAGAGTCTCTCTTTCCCCCTGAGCTCTCTTGCTGCTTGGTCTCAAGCCGTGATTTGCAGCAGAGTGCTCCTGCCATGGTGCTCACCGCCTCACACACCACCCCCCCCCCCAATATGGCATGGTCCTGCTCAGCCTCCCCAGTGTGGGGAAAAGGTAACATACTGGTCCTTGTCATTGTGACATCCTGGGTCTGTGACCTCCAACAAGATACTCCCTTCTCTGGGTCTTGGTTTCCTCATACAAAGTGAGGGGGTTGCATTCGATTATAACATTTAGTCTTTAATGGTTAGTTATAGTTTTGCCAGGCCCTGGGCTAAACTTTTTATATGCAATACAGGTGATTCCCACAGCAACCATAGGAGTCAGGCACTGTTATTAGCCCCATTTTACAGATGGGAAAGCTGACGATTAGAAAGCTTATATAACTTTCCCAAGCTCACATGGCTAGAAAGTGGCACAGCCAGGGTTTGAACACAAGTTCATCTGTCTGACTCCAGACGCTCATTTCTTACCCATTTTGCCTCTGCTCTAATGACCTCCTGATTTGTTATCCTAGGAGTATGGAATTGCCCAGAGCCTTAGAAAGGGTAGTATGAAACCTAAGACCAATATACTCTTTTTTAAAGTTTTTGAGTATTTATTTGAGAGAGAGAGAGAGAGAGAGAGCGAGGAGGGGAGGGGCAGAGAGAGAGAGAGAGAGAGAGGGAATCCCAAGCAGGCTCTGTCAGTGCTGAGCCTGACATGGGGCTCAATCTCACAAACTGTGAGATCATGACCTGAGTGGAAATCAAGAGTTAGACACTTAACTGACTGAGCCCCCCAGGCGTTCCCAATATGCTCTTCATACAGCTTTCTTGCTGGAATCAAGGAGACAGAGCAGGCTTTCACCCACATCTTTGAAACATTAGCAGCCCGAGTAGTGCTACAGCAGCTGTGAGCTGCCCTCACATGTGAGAACCAGAAAAGAGCTAGAAGAATTTCTTCCCCAAATAGCAGGCCTCCCGGTTACAACCTTCCTTCTCAGCCTCGACCAGGTCGTGTCCTTGTGTTTCAATTTAAATTTTCATGGAGTATCACATGCATTCCGAAGAGCACGTATTCTACATATACAGCTGAATGAATCATCTTAAAATGAACAGAGTCGTGTAGCCACCACCCAGGTTGAGGCAGAGAACATTACCAGCAACCCAGAGTCTCCCTGCGATGCCCCCTCCTCATCCTTACCTTCCAGCCCCTGTGTGTTTTGATCTGAGAATAACCCCTGGAGCTATGGAGAAAGGCTGAAATAAGTGAATTTGCAAATTATCCTTTCATCTCCAGAGAACTTGTAAGTCTACAGGAAATGAGGTGGGGGGGGGCGGAATTCAACCTAAGATGGACTAAACCTTCAGATATGGCAAAGGGCTGCAGGTGCCAGAGAAAAGGAAGAGAGACTTGATGTTCTTGGACTGGACTCTGTGTGTGTGTGTGGCGGTGTGGGGGGCATTGCTAGGTGGGAAGGATGTGCAGGGAAACTGTGATATTGTAGAGAATGAGTGCTTCACCCCATCTACAGAGCTAGGTCAGGCCTCACTAAGGGGGCATGCTTAGCTGAGTGTAGGAGATCTGATCTGGGCCTCTGTGCCCTGGCCTGCCTTCCACCCTCCATCCAGATGACATTGTTGCAGACTCCAGCAGGTACTCCTGCTGAGGGAACTGTCCTTGGGTTTCTTCAGAATCTGTGGAATGGGATGAAGAAAGAATGTCCCCACACAAACACCTGCCATTTGGAGAGGGGCTCCTACAGAGTTGGCCTGTTGTCAAGCTCAAGAATCTATGTGAAGGGCAAAGAATCCCGTCTCAGGCCCTGAGTGCATGATCAGAAATCGCCTTAAGACTCTTAAATGGGGGTTTATTGGCCTTATGTTTGCTGTACATGGTGGAACAGAGACTCAGTAGAGGGGAAAGCCAAATGCTCAGGCAAGTCCAGACGCTGAGCTAGACCTTGAGCTGTGGAATTCTTATTCATTCCAACAAATGCTTCGGATGTGGTGAGTGTGAGTTGTGTCTGCCCACCACCCACCCCCATCAGGTGAAAGGCTGTTGACGTGTCATGTTTTTCAGATGACAGTGTAGAGTCAGGAGGTACACAAAGCCATGGGGAAGCCTCTTCCTGGACATTGATTTCACTTTAAATTTGGAGACAGAAAATATAACAGGTAGTTTTTTAAAAAAGAAAACACTATGTTATTAAGTGGCATGGCCAAATTCACATGCCCTTTTGAGACTTCCAAGAAAAGTTCTGCTGCCAAGAAGCTTTAGGTGTCCCTTTGTACTTTGAACCTATCACCTGGGGGTACGTGTGAGCTCTCCCCTGCATTGGGGTACTTTTGTGGACCAGTCTGAGTGATATCAAACAGAGAAGTAATCGGTATGTATCATACAACAGAAGTGTACAGTTAGTATCGGCTTTTATAGCTTAGAAGAAAGTAGGGCTGTGAGGAGGGTACTGTATGCCCCAGTTAGACTGGGGCAGTCTCAGTTTGTGCCCGTGGTCCAGGCATCATTATTGATTGCATCCTCTTCCACTGCCCAAAGAGCTCAATTTGAATGAAGAATCGTATGGTCATTCTAGCTATGAAAACCCAGGATGATTACGGGAGGAGGCCTGGAAGCACATTCCCTGGCCAGAAGTAACTCAATAAAGGGAGAGCCTTGTATGTCCCCCCCCCCCAAAGAACTCCCTAAGACTTTGGGGGTCTATAAGGAGAGAGACTCCTGATGTGGTCACGATCAGTGATCCATTCTTGGCCCCCTTGGTCAAGGCAGACTTGCTCTGGGCAAAGGTCATGTGACAATGCCAGGGCAGCATCTAGGTGGGCAGGCTGACGGCCTCGGCCAGTCTCTCGAGCACCCAGACAGGGATAGTGTCCGGGAACGAGCCAGGGAGGTTGGCATTCCAAAGTCAAAATAATGTGTTAGTTCCAAGGGATAAGTACAAAGACATCATCAGATGAGGCAAGAAACCTGCAGCCAGGAATGGGAGGAAAAGTTTGGGAAGAGGAACACAAGGTGATGGGAAAAGGGGGTGTTGGGAACAGGGCTCAGGCGAAGCTGGCCAAGCCTAGGGCAACTCCAGTGGCTGAGGGCTGGCATCAGAGTGAGGGCAGCAGGGCTGGGGAGGAGCCATCGATAGGTCAGGACAAGCCCTCCCCTGACTGCATCCACAGCCAGCCAACCAAACTGCCTTTTGATTTCTGGCTCTGGTGCATTGCTATGATTAACTTATATGTAGTTATTTTTATAGAAGAAATTATTCATGAGAGAAGAGAGGGAGCTTATAAAAAGAAAGGGGCTTTTTTAGCATGAACCCTTTTCAGATCATTTCCTTGGGGACAAGTTAATCAGCCCGGCCTGTCTATTGAAACCAATCTTGCCGTAGTGCGTGTGTACTGGGTATTGATGTCAGTGCAGCAACAGGACAGAGTGTCTTTCCCATGAGGCTTCTGTCTTGTAGGTGCTGGGTTGAAATAGAGAGATTGCCATGGCTGTCAGATGCGTGATATGGACCATGATATGATAGTCCAACAAATTGTGCAGAAAGAACCAAGGGTTTGTTCTTATGCACTGATTTGCCACTTCAGGCTACCCCTCTAGACCACTCCTCTCCTCACTAGTCATGACTACATGGCCAGAGGCTGGGAACCCTGGTCAGCAGTCAACACACCCGTGTTTAGTGCTTGCTCCCTGGACAGAGTGATGGGCTTATCCAGTGATGGGCTGGGAGGCTGAGGGGACAGCTAACAAGAGTGATGGCCTCTGGGGTTTTGATTTCAGCAATGTTGGAGGGAAATTTTGGAGCCTGGAAACAAAAAGCAAAAGTGGCAAGTCGAGAATGGGCATCTTTGGCAGATTGGGGGCTGAGAACACGTATAAGGAGTTTCAGAACAGCCCAGAGGGAGTTTATTAGTTTGGTCAAGAATGAAGAGTTGAGCTTACCTGGAATAAAATCCAGATTTGACCATCTACCAACTGTGTGACCTTGCGCAACTTTACTGACCTCTCTGTTTTTAATTGCCTCAGATATAAAGAAGCCATAGTGAGTCTTACTTCTTGAGGTCATTGCAAGTATTAAAAGAGATCATACATGTGAAGCATTTACATATAATCAGCCCAAGCACATAGTAAGTACTCGACATACTGTAATAAAAATATTAATTCATTAAATTTCTCAGGACCCAAAGAAAGACTTACTAGAACATACATGTCGGTTCCCCACTGTATGTGGCCATTCTGAATGGGATGGATACAAAGCCAAGGTAAAACCAAAACCATCCGAGGGATTTGTCTTGGATCCTTGTTAAAGCAGGAAGTTCCCGTCACAGCAGCTGGTTTGAGGGAGAGCTTGTGCAGGAGCTCTGAAGGTCCTCTCCTCCAGGCTCTATAATGGCAGCATCAGGAACCGGCCCCACGGGGGCGGTGACTCACCCAAAGTCATATAGCAGATCCAGGAATAGAACCAAGATCCCATGGCTTCCAAACAAGTCCAGAACACCGCACGGACCGTATGTTTCTCTCTTGGGGTCTGTTCTGCCATAGCCCTCAAAGCTGGCCCAGCCACCCACGGTGAAGTCAGGCATCCAGGGCAAGACCTAAGCCAGGGCTTCTCAAACTTTACTGTGCAAACGAACCACCTGGGGCATTTTGTTACAAATGTAAATTCTGTTTCAGTAGGTCCAGAGTGCAGCCTGAGAATCTGCATTTCTGACAAGCTCCCAGGGGATACTGCTGCTGCTCCTGAGAATCACTCTTAGAATCAACAAGGCTCTAGGGCACCTGGCTGGCTCAGTCGGTAGAGCGTGTGACTCTTGATCTCAGGGGTTTTCGGTTCAAGCCCTATGTTGTGTGTAGAGGTTACTTGAAAAAAACTCTTGGGGCGCCTGAGTGGCTCAGTTGGTTAATCGTCTGACTCTTGGTTTTGGCTCAGGTCATGATGTCACAGTTAATGGGTTCGAGCCCCGTGTCAGGCTCCACGCAGAGAGCACAGTAAGGCCTGCTTAGGATTCTCTCTCCTTCTTTCTCTGCCCTTCCCCTGCTCACGCTCGCATTCCCATACACGCTCTCTGGTCTCTCAAAATAAATAAATAAACTTAAATAAATAGATAAATAAATAAAATCTTAAAAAACCAACAGAAAAAAGGAATAACAACTTTCCAGGCCAGTGCTGTCCAATAGAAATAGCATATGAGCCACATAGTTTAAAAATGTGTAGTAGCAACATATAAAAAGAAACAGATGACATTCACTTTAATATACTTCACTTCATCCGATGTATCTAAAATATTCTCATTTCAACATAGAGTCAATATAAAAATTATTAATGAGATATTTTACATTCTTTTTTTTCATATGAAATCTGCAGAATTCAGTGTGTATTTAACACTTAGAGGGCATCTCCATCCCAACTTGCCACATTTCAGTTATGAAGTTGCCACATGTGGCTAGTGGCTACAGGGCAGTTCTAGACAATCACTGAGGGATTCTAGCCCCACCTACCCCGCCCCCCTCCGCACCAGCCACATGTGACCTTCTTGGGTCTCCCTCTGGCTTGTCCCACCTTGGCAGACCCACCTAGCCCACTCTTGCACCCCGGTCATGGGTGAGGGCTGCTCCAGCCCTAAGCCCTGACTCCCACCCAGCCCTGGCTTCCTAGGAATACAACAGCCTGGATAGGAAGGCCAGAACCCACCTTCCCTCCTTCATTTTTGGGTAACAGTTTATCTGAGCCAGAGGCCTCAGTCTGACTGGCACCGTGGTGTTGGAATACACCATTAAATGCTTGAAGGCCTGTGCACTCTGCTCTCAATTAGAGAAGGGGGACTGAGAATACTTTCCACACGACTCAGCCCCTGCCACTTACTGGCCTGGTGGTTTGAAGGGTTCTGTGCGGGGCCAACCATGATGGCGAGAGACAGGCCGTGATTCCATGGCGGAGTGCGAGCGTGACATCTGATGGCCCTTTGTGACTTCGAGTGAGGCTCTTCTCCTGCCGGAAAGATATCAAGGGGATCATCTGACAGCCCTAGCCGAGCTCGCAGACTCACTGGGAGAAATCCCCACACCTGCTCAGAGCCTCACTGTGGGGGGTTGGGTCTTGTCTGAGCCAGAAGGAAAGCTATGAGATTCTTCCCCAATCTGTGACTTGCAGGAAACTCACTGTTCCCTTGTACCCTTCGAAACCCATGTCTGAGAAGCTGGTCATTTGGATCCTCAACCAAATGTTTGCTTTTGTCTAAGAAAACGCATAGCATGGTGCTACCTAATGCTAAACATATGGATATCTGGAAACATCTGAATATGCTGCGCTCTATAGATAAAACATCTACATAGGGATGGTCTCATGAACGGCATTTTCTGCTAAAGCAGAAACTGTTTCTGTTTCACTTATTGTTCCAAATCCTTCTGAACTTGGATGGAGTCCTTCCTGCCTTAGTAAGTAGAGTATAATGAGCAAAATCAAATGTTATCTAACACTTCAGTATCATTAGTTGCCTCCGCTGGCGTTTTTGTGTATTGATCGTATAGGCAATTATAGCTCATTCATTCAATCAACAGATATGTATTGAGTACCTGTCATGTTACCAGGTGTACTTCTAGGCTCTGGGGATGTCTCAGAAAAAAAACAACAACAACAACCGTGCTCTTATGGAGCTGATATTCAAATGTGCTCACGTGTGTCGCTATGCGGGGAGAGACAGGGATGGGCAGTAAACGGGTGAGTAGCATACGGATTACACCAGGGAGAAGGTATTCCGTGCACTGGGTATACTTGATGGGCTCCAAACAGAGGTCACAGGGCAGACAAGTCTCCCAGACAGCGGGCTGCGCCTCCCCCCCAACGCCCTCACCAAACAGAACAGATTTTGCTGCCCTGCCCAAGACCTTCTCTTCGTGTTCAGTAGTTCCCTGTTTATTAATGGCTGGGACATGCCAATTAGGCACGTCATTTGGTGCCCTCCTGCCCCCCTATTTTCAGATTCATGTTCTGTCTTTCACTTACTTGCCACCTGCCTGGCTCTGCCTGGCTCTTGGTTTCCTCTGTGTTTGAAGCCATGATGGTGCATGACTCTCACCTCCACAGAGTCCTCTCCTGATGGGAAGGGAGGGGACGCTGTGTTTGGGGTGAGATAGCAGTTGGGTTATTTGTGTGCCGTAAACTTTCCCCAGCGTCACGAGGTTGGAGCAGTGATAGATAGAGGAAATATAAACAACAATTTTCCATGCACTTTTTATGTCTCTGTCAGCCAGGACCGCCATGCTCACATGAACACACTGTTCGTTTGTCCAGGGTTGGAAGCTAAAATGTGCCACAAATACAAATGGCCCTTCAAAGCATTGGTCCACCATGTTGGCTTGCTTTAAGAAGCCACCAGAGTCATCTTTCCAGGGAGATTAAATAAAAATATGTTTATAAAATACTGCCCTCGGGGACAGTTGAAAACATTTTTCCTATTTATGATCTGTTCTTTTCCACTTCACAAATATTGATTACTCTCCCCCACCCACACCCCTGCCCTTTCTCCTGTTATGGGTGAATTGGGTGGGGGCCCAGTTCACATGGTCTTGTGATAAAATAACAAGTGCCTCTGTTCCAGCCCCAGCCCAGTAAACCGGGGAGATCGTTGAGGCCAGCACCATCCTGGGAAAGATAAAACAGGGAGAAAAGGCACTAAAGTGGGAACCCAACAGGGCAGGTTATGATCCATATAAAATTACCATTTTTAATAAAAAATAGTCATTGGCAATTTCATCTGCCTCCATCTAAAAATAAAGAACAATGACCATTTATTGATTCCTGTCCGTGGACCAGACACTGAGCTAAGCACTTTACATGAATTATATCATTTCATGTCACAGTGGGCCAGAGGAGTGGCATCTTAGGTTGAGTGTCCCAGAAGTAGATTGTAAGATGAGGATTCGAGATTTGTTAACGAAAAGCTCCAGGATGGAAGCAGGACGGGGAGGAAGCCAAGTGAGAAAGTGTGGTTTCAGGTGTGGCCTCAGCCTCAGCCTCAGCCTCAGCCTCAGCCTTATCCTCCTGGGGCGTCTGGAGCTTTCGTATATCTCAGCGTTTGTCCGCCCCTGGAGACAAGCAAGCCGGGCTCTCATGGGCCTGCGGTCCCTCGCTGGCTGTGAGCTGTCCCCAGGGAGTAAACACTGAGCCGCGTGCACTCTCTGAACTCGTGGGTGAAGGGCTCTCGTAGCCCAAAGGCAGGCCTCTGAGCAACACCATGGGCGCTGGCCGCCAGAGGCAAAGCATACGGCCGCTGGGGGAGGGAGGCCTGTGGCAATGCTAAGAGACAGCCATGGGCCTTGGCAGAGCATCTTTGGAGACCACTGGAGACAGATGTTCGTTTCATCTCCATTTTTGCACATGGAGCAACTGAGATTCAGAAGGGTCTAAGTAACTCCACTCTGATCACAAAGAGGGAGGGCCAGAACTCTGTTATCCTGAACTGACCACTAGCTTATACTCTCAATGTCACCTCCAATGTCCTTGGTCACTGGGGTCAAGCTGGTGGTACTTGGCTCCTCCTTCCATTAGAATGAGATTTTAGAACCAAGTTGGCTCATGCAGATGGATTTGGAGGGGCCCACCCCAGTGGCCAGCCACCAGAGCTTGTCTAAATGGATTTGACGACAAGCTGCACGCTCATCACTAGCTCTCCCTCGCACATCTCTAGGCTGGAATGGGGATCTTCCCTGCCCTCAGCTCTGTGGGATCTGCTGTGTCCCTCCACTGTCCCTGCAGTTTGTCTTCCCACTCAAGGGTCCCCCCGCACAGGCAGGTGTGACCTACTGCTCTCCATGGCTGTGGCTGAAGAGCTATCCAATGCCAATGCCAATGCCAGCCGGAGAGGCCTCTTGCTTCTTAGGTGAGGAGCTCATTCCCCCCTGAACAAGACCAAGGGACACATGGATACCAGAACACCTGGTAAGGGGTCACCAGCAGCTGTGGCACTCCGCCGGCCAGGTGCAATCACTTGCCTTTATTTGGCAGCAGAAGGTGGCCTTCCTGAGGGAGCTGACTCAAGACATACCACAGTGGGAAGTATAGGCTGAGATATAAGTTCACAGCCCAGTTCAGCCATGTACTAACTGAGGTGATTATTTAATTTCTTTGTATCTCAATCCGGTTATCTATGAACAGGAAATAATAATACCCTGCGAAGATTAAATGAGATGTTATCTGTAAGTGCCTACCATAGAGTGAGCATTGAAAATGTTGGGTCCCAGCCTTTTTTTCTAGGCTTTGCTGGCATTGTTTTCTGTCACATTACCTGTCTTCACCTTGGGTCACTATGTGCCTTTAATATAGCTGAGCTGCCCTGGTCTTGAGTGGGTGCAGGGTGCAAGCTAGAGAAATGTGTCCTTTATTGTCATGTGTTTTGAAAGGTTTTGTCCCTTCTGGGTTACTGCTCTGTCAAAGAACACTGGATGGCTTGCTTTTTTTTTTCCCCCATCGATCTTGACTCATGCAAAGCTAGCACCTGGCCTTCTGCAGTGAATTCCATTATACTCCATATGCTAATAGCTTCCCACATGAGGCCCTCGTGGAATGCATACCACAAGAGAAAAAGCAAAATGCTACATGACACTGAGATGCTGGGTCATGCCCTGCTTCGCCCTTATCCCCCATACATAGAAATGCTGTCCCAGTTTCCAGCAGCCTAATTGAACATCAGTCACATAAGAAAAAGAAAAATACCTCGTTTGCCACCCACACCACTGTGCTAAGAATAACTTCTATCCCAGCGGCGGAGCTGGTCAGAACCACTTCCCAGTGTTTCCATCTGGAATTAGGTGTGAGGATTCAGAAAGTGTATTTGTCCATTTTCGAGGCTGAGGCTGACACGGTCCCTAAAACTTGGAAGCCTGACACAAAAACAAGAAATACACAGTAAATGTCCAAACAGTGACTTACCTAAACTTTGACTTTCAACTTTGTTGAAAGTCTTCTTTTTCTCTTTGGTGTGTTAGGTGGATCTCGTTTAGTCTGTCCTTCCTAGTATGTCCAGGAGTCAGTTTTATGTACCTACTTTATTTACTCAGATAGGTCCCAGTTCAACTCAGCATCTCCTAGCAGAGCCCTCAACCAGCGGGACCTTTTCATGACCAGGATCATGGTCTGCTGGTTTCAGGCCGAAATTGGGTTTTGGTAGTGATTGGACGTTCTGGCTTTGGGGCAAGGATGGTTTACCCTTTGAGCTTCCAAATAAATAGAATTATCCATTTGTTCAAAATGTATTTCCAGAATGCCAGCCTTGTGCCTGGCACTGTACGCTGAGGCATGTCGGCCTTGAAGTACACACAGTAAGATGGCGTCATCCCTCTCTTGGAGAGTAGTCTGATACCAGAGGTTCCCTGGCCCTCGCTGCACATCGGAATCCTCCTAGAGCTTTTGAAAACTACTCTTTACATGTATTTTTGTTCTAATCCTCACAATAATCCTACAAAATAGAAGCTGCCATTGTACTCATTTTGTAGATGAGGAAACTGAGGCATGGGTCAGTGGGGCAGTTTGCTCAAGGTTATATGGCAGCATTGCAGAAGCAGAAGAGGACCATGGGCCGTCTGCCTTCCGAGAGCTGCGCGTGCCTCTGAAGCATCCGGCCTCTTCGTGTGTGACAGCACAAGTGGGGCAGAGTGTCTGGTAAAGGCTGAGCATGTGGCAAAAGAAAACCTAGAAGAAACAGATGGAGACGTGGGCAAGAGCAGGGCAGGAAGGGCCGTGGGTACCCAGACTCGAAGGCTAGGTTTTATCCAGTAGATGATCGGGATAGCTCCTGCCTCTCCTAACTAGAGTAAGAAGGCAGTAGCTGGGGGACTCGGGATGCATGTCTACACAACAGAAAAGTAGGTCAGTGTCTTCGGAAGAGAGCTGTGAGGTGCAGGCTGTCTGTGACGGCAATTGGTTTTGACAGCGGCTCTGTGCTGAGCAGGGAGGGTTACAAGAAAGGCCTCCCGCCCCTTGCCCCACTGAACTCTTGCTTTCACACGTTACCGGACCTCTGGGGGCAGCTCCAGAGCAGCTGGCCCGGGCCTTCCTTCTGCACAAGCTGCCCTGCCTCCTCAGCATCTGGGCCCGCTCTGCTCATCAAGCCCTCCAGAACCTTCCATGCCATTGTGAGGGACAGGCTCTTCTCAGGGCACAGGCCTGAGTGCTTCACAGGGGGCGGCCGTGCAAGAGCTGGAAACCCATGCCTCTGCCTGTTGTCTAAGCCAGGACAGAGGCTACCCCCTTGGAAGCAGAAGGTGGTAATAGTTGCACAAGTGAGCCTGGGTTCAAATTCCACTCTACCACCCACTGTGCGATTCTGGGCAAGTCATTGACCTCTATGAAGATCAGTTTGTTCATGTATAAAATGGGGTGGCCATTCCTACCTCACAGGTTTGTTTTAAGAATTGGAGGTATTCATAAAGTATCTAATGAATGTGTCCAAGGCCCTCAACAAATGGCAGCTATTATTATGCCTGATTAACTGCTGTTGCCATATTCGAAGACCCTGTGGGCCCAAAGAGCCCAGATTGAGAGTTGCAGCTTAGACGACTGAGGCCTGAAAGGGACCAGTGGCTTTTCCAAAGGCACCTGGGATTTGAACACAGGACCAGGAGCAAGAAGTATCTGCAAGAGCCCTCACCGAGCAGGGGTGAGAAGTTCAATTCCAGCTTGGCCACAACCACTGACAGCCTTGCTCTGACTTCCTCCCTCCACGATGGCACAGATACAACCTTTCTGGAAGGGGTGCCTGGACGAATAAGCTGTCATTCCAGGGCGCTGAAAAGTACTCCGCAGGTGCCAAATCATGACTCTCTGTGGATTTCAACACCACAGCCGGCATGCCTTTCTGTCCGATGCAAGCTGCCTGAGGACAGTGTGTGTGTGTGTGTGTGTGTGTGTGTGTGTGTGTGTGTGCGTGCGCCTGTGTGTGCAAGAAGTAAGGAAAGGGAGGAGTAGGGAGAGGAGCACAGAGAAGCCCTAGATTTTCCAGAGACGATTTCTGTACCTGAACTCACACTGTGGCTTAGTCCCCTGCCCTATGATGCTTCTTGGGTCCTCTGCATCCTACATGCAGCCACCTCCTGGAAGAAGGTGTAAGCAAAGGCAGCTGGCCCAGGGCCCCCACTCTGTGGCCCACGGGAAATAGAGATCACATTGCTGAGGGGCAGTGATTTGCCCCAACTTGAGCAAACAAGAAGCAGAGTCAGGGACTCAGGGCCAGGTTGCTGGTGTCAAACTGGGTGTCATGGAGAAAGCGTGGATTTGAAATTAGACACTTCAGGATTTGAATCCCAGTTCTGCTGCTTCCTAGCTGTGTGATCATAGGAGAATGACTCCTTTACCTGTCTACACCTCTGTTTCTTCATCTGTAAAAGGAGAATATATTACTTCCAAGCTCCATTGGGAGACATTAAATGAGATGGGGACTCTGACACGCAACTGTTTCATTCCTACCCCACACCCCGCCACCATCCCGGTGACTTTCTGTGCTGGATTGTCACAGTGTCTGGGCCATGATATGTTGATTTTGACTGTGGATTTGGACAAGTCTGAAAGAATAGCAGGATGATGAGGCAGTTGCTGAAAACAAAACCTGTCTCCCCAGGCATCTTCCCTGGAGATGATGGCCTCAGGCCATTGGTGGTGATGGGGAGACACCTGCATTTGATACCCCATGGCAGAAGGATGGCACGGCACCCTGAAGAAATGTCTTAGAGGAAACAGACATGCTCTTAGCCTGATCATGTACCTCTTTACTGAGTCTGGCAGGAGGCCAGGTGAGGAGCAGGCTGGTGTGAGCTCAGTCTGCAATGAGAGACGCTGGGCCTTGCTCTGTGTCTCGAGGCCTATAGAACTGAGTGTTTACAGAGAGGTTCCAGCACCTTCTCTCTAGCTTCTCTTCCCTGCCTGGCCCCTTCTGGATGCTCAGGTCTTGGGATACAGATCCCTTTCCCAGGGTGCGGGGTGGTGCCTTAGCCCCCATCAGAGAGGCACCATTCCCCATCAGGCTCATAGCCTCAGGTTCTGGGTCTTCGCTTGAGGTCTTAGCAACAGAAATTTCCACACAGAGATGCACCCACAGCAAGGGACCATGTGGTGACTCCAGCGTAGGTAGGAAAGGAACTATGGCTTGAACACTTTCCTGTGTGCCAGGAAAAGTGATAATCATAGTGGCAGTAGCAGTGACCAGGTATCAAGCACTGATTTCGTGCTTTGTGCATATTAATTCATTTCATCCTTCCTTCATCCCTGGGAGGGAGGTACTGTTATTAACCCCATTTTACAGATGAGAAACCTGGAGCACCGAGAGGTTAGGGAATTCGTCCAAGGTCACACAGGTAGTAAGTGGCAGAGCTCAAACTCATGTGGTCACATGCATGCAAACTCCAAAGTCATCATCCTTTTAACTACTCTGCCCTACTTCACTGCCTCTCATTTAATTTTCCCTCAACGTCCCAAGAGGTGGGTCTTATTAATGACATGGGTGGGAAATCTGAGGCTCAGAGAGTTTAAATGACTCTGCCAAGAGCACACAACCAGTTAAGTGGACATGTGTCGGACTCTTTCCGCTGCACTAAGGGGCTTCCAAAGGAGTGACTGAAACCTTGACATTGTCTGTTGCAAAGGTATGCAAAGGGTAAAAGGGAGGAGAATGCGGGGGGACCCAGTCCAAACCTCTACCCCAAGCACACTGGGGCAAACTAATGGGAATTTGCTCGTTGGGGAGTCACAGATAGGAACTACATCAGGTGAGTTGTGGTACAAAGGAAACTATCTGCAGGAAATAAAGAGATCACAGGGGATCATTTCCAAAGTCGTGACTCCCTAAACAAGGGTGAATGGGTTTCTTTTACTTAGGGTTAGGATGAATATTTAGATGGGGAGCCATGTCGCCTGAATGTAGAGGCGAGCATAAGGTCACACATGCTCCTTTAGGAAATAGACTTGTACCTACCTTGTATGTTATGTCAAGGAGGCTTGTGCTCCTCCTTGGGTGGAGAGCTTAGTATTCCAATGAGGTAAAGGTAACTGTCGGTCATCCTCGAGGTCACTCCTTGGTCCATCTGCATCGGCATGAGTCAGGGGTTAAGCTCAAACTGGTCTGGGCCGCCTGGGCCAATAGAGCTCCTGTCCGGGCAGTTGTTACTGCTTGAGGGGTAGTTTCGGTTTCCATCACGAGATGTTGTGCCCCTCGGGTCTTTTGCCTGAGTTAAGAAATAAACTGGAAAGAAGTGTTTGAGGAAAACTGTGGGACAAAGTTTTGGTGGATATAAGCAGGTGAGGTGTAAAGGTCAGCTCTTGCGGTCTGGCTGGTGACACTGGCAGGTGGGCATGAAAACCCCATTATTGCCTGTCTGTCCTCTTTACCTTTCAGACCTCACCCCAACATCACCCCAAACATCACTTCTCCAGAGAAGCCTTGGATCTTTGACAGTCTAAAGGGGTCTAGGTTCTTGATCTGAGAACATAGCACTTGCCTCACTTAGTAATTACAATTTCACTGATGTGATTATGTAAT
Source organism: Cryptoprocta ferox (assembly GCA_028646485.1). NCBI lineage: Eukaryota > Metazoa > Chordata > Mammalia > Carnivora > Eupleridae > Cryptoprocta > Cryptoprocta ferox. Next base: position 37,573,915 of record CM053575.1, on the reverse strand, counting down.
TATTATCAATTTCCCTGATTACATTATAAGCTCCATGAGAAATGAACTTTGGTTCTTACTGATATCACCAGTGATTAGCATGTTGTCTGTCATTCAGTAGCATTAAAATATTATTCAGATCAATGAATGACTATAACACCTGTAAGACTCACACCAGGCCCTCTGCCTCTATTATCTCAAATCCTCCCAACAATCCTGTGAAATAGTTATCATCATGCCCATTTTACTGATGAACAAACTGAGAGTCAGAGAGGCAAAGTGATCCTGGTTCAGTCAATCCCAGGTGAAGTCAGGATTCACACCTGGGTCTGCCTGACTCCACCCCCACTGTTTTCTTGCCTTTACTCCACTCTGTCAAAAAGGAACCTGGAAACACAGGGTATTGATAAAGGAGCTCTGCCAAAGTTCCTCCACTGGGGAAAACAGAAGAAAATGGGGTTGTGGAGACCAGACAGGATTGAAAGTCAAGAATAAAGGATCAAAGACAAGGGAAGAGCTAAAATAGGCATGGGAGGGGATTCTAGAAACCTGTCTTTGATAACTCAGCAGGAAGTCAGCTTTGCGGCCCAGATGCCTTTGAACACTGGATTCTCCATCTCCAGACCCAACCCTCATGGCCCCCTCACCCCCACAACGGAAGGGTTAAAACCCTAACAAGCAGATGATTCTGAATGCGAGTTCATTCAACATCCTGAAGCTTGAAAAGATGGTCTTTGTGGAAACAAGGAAGCCAGGATGACAATGCTTGATAATTTCAGATGCAGTCTTTAGAGACTAACTTTGTCAGATTTACATTTGAAGCATGTCCAGAATGCCTTGAGGAGAACATTCTGATATGTTTATCAGCGAATGTCTAAAATTCTTGCATAACGTGGAGTTTCAAGAAAGTTGCCAGGCAAAAAAAAAAAAAAAAAAAAAAAAAATTAAGATTTAATGGTGTTTTGCCCCACTGTTTGTAAAACAACATCCGTCTAAGCCAGAAAATAAAAGAAAATCCCTGTATATTTTGCTGTTTTCCACTTATTGAGCTTTGAGGTTTTATTTGCCTCGGGTTTGGAGAGTGAATGGAAATCAACACAGCTGTTTCTGTTTAGTGGCTTCAAATGATCTCAGGGTGCAAAAGATCCTCATGGGTGTCTCTGCCTTTTGACAGTTCTTAGACCAGCTTTAAGCTCAGCCAAGGGGAGCGTGAACCAGAATTCCCTCTTACAAGTGTCCGGCGGAGTTCATTTCAGCCATACCGGGGCCCATTTTCTTCCTCTCTCTTTCTGCAGAAGGGCTGCCTTCAGCACTGTTGGTTATAGAAACAGCTGGGTAGATCAGTCAAAAAAGAACTGATTTCCTAGTCCCTCTGCACAGGGGTGGTCTTGGCAATTCTGTAGAGAAGGATTCCGTTAGGAACTGCTTCCTTGGAAGGAAGAGAAATGAGGCGGGGGTCTCTGGAGTAACGGGGTTCTGATTATCTTAGGAGAGAACCCTATTTTCAGTGACTTTGTTACATATGCATAGACAGCTTTTTTATTAAGACTGGATCTTTAATCTTTGATAGCTTAACAGAGTGTTTGTTTCCTGGTTTGTTTGGGAGAAGGCTCATCTCTCCTGCCTGCAAAGGCAGAGGGCAGAGTTGGAGATACACTAGCTAATGTCCATATCATGGACATTTGGCCCAGTGCTTTGGTCCACCATAGGGCTTACTAAGTGTTTCCCGAGTGAATAAAAGATCAAAACAAGTTCAGACATTTATTTGAAATATACAGAAAATACCATGGAAAACTAAGCCAAAATCACTCACAATTCCAACCCTTGAAAACAAGGATATAAAATAAGAAGAAATTATAAGTTTCCTAACCTGCCCCTCAGAAATAACTGCTGTTGACAGTTTCGTATGATTCCTTCCTTCCTCTTCCTTCTTTATAAACATTTATTTATATATATGTAAACACACATAAATATATGAGTACATTTTAACAGTAGTGAAACATACATGTAAATAAGATAAACGCCCCACTACGAATACATTTTAAATAAAGCAAAAAGAATCACAAAATGGATACCAAAGCCCTAAGTGATTTATTTTTTAAGTTATCCACTGCCAGGATTTTTCACGCCTGCACATTCTTTTATGAGCACAGACCTCCAAGAGTTAAACGTGCTCCGAGCTCTCCTCTGAAAGCCCTGAACCCTAGGCACCACACGACTTCTCTGTGGGTCAGACACTGGCCAGGAGGGCCTCTCCCAGCCTCTCCCAGCGGATGCTCAGGAGGCTCTGTGCCTGGGGCAGAGTCAGAGGGTAGGCATGAAGGCTCCCAGGAGGATCGCAGTAACCAAAAGAGGAAATGCGGCTGAGGGAAGCCTCACTGCTCAGCTCCCGGAGGCCCACAACTGTCAGGCTGCTTGATGCCATCCACAGAGCTGCCTCGAGGCAGCATTTGGGGACGTACCCAGCTGCATGCAGGCTACGGGAACAGCTGAACTGGCTGAGTGCGTCTCTCAAAAAGAAAATCCCTCTCAGAAAGTAGTAGAAGGGCCAAGTTCTTCCAGATTGGCTGTTATTGATTAGAACTATCCAGGTTATTGCCACAATATCCTCCACTCTCAAGCGCTGAAAGCACAAAGCCTTTGTAGCGCTGTGTAAAGCTGTGCTTTTCAATTTGCCTACACCCGGAGAGCTTTACTAACATGCAAGTGTCTGGGCCCCACTTCCAGAGAGTCTGATTTCGCTGGTCCTGGGTTGGACCTGGGCAGCCTTAATTTATTATTTCCCCAGGTGACTGCCGTGGACAGCCAAGGCTGCAAAGCAAAGAGTGAGGGCTAGCTGATTCAGTCCCCTTGAAGATGCACATTCACAGATTTAGCATTCTAGGGTTTCTTTGGAGGAAGAGGGTGCTTAGGGATCTGTTCCTTTAAGAGGCACCCTTGGTGGTTCTTAGATTTCTTATCGAAGGCCACTGGTCCAGTCGTCTTTGCCTCCCAGTGGGCACCAGCAGGCAGCTCTGTGTCAGAACCTGAGCATCTTGCAAACAGGCTCCCCATACCTGCATGGTGCTCCCCCTGTGCCTCCCTGTTCCTACTGCTATCGTTCGCAACCCAGGGGGTCACCAGACCCTTTGCCCATTTCGGCAACAGCAACATGGAGCAATCATGCCACCCGTCAGGGATGCTCTACTGTTCCTGTTATGAAGGTCAGTCTGTAGATAGTAGTGTTCAGAAGTCCAGGCTCTTGAGTTTGTGTGCCTGGGTTCAAATCCAACTTTTCTGCTTAATTAGCTGTGGGGACTTAGGTAAAATACTGAGCCCTCTCTGGGCCTCATTTTTCTTTTCTGTGTAATGGAAATGACAGTAATCCCACCAATGGGATTGTTGTGAGAATGCTTACCATAATCCCTGGCACATATTTAGAATAACTTCATGGGGCTCCTGGGTGGCTCAGTCGGTTAAGCATCTGACTTCAGCTCAGGTCGTGACCTCGCAGTTCGTGGGTTCAAGCCCCATGTTGGGCTCTGTGCCGATAGCTCAGAGCCTGGAGCCTGTTTTTGATTCTGTGTCTCCCTCTCTCTTGCACCACTCCCCTCCAAATAAATAAACATTAAAAACATTTTTTAATTTAAGAAAAAATAACAGGCAAACAGAAGAGCTTGAAGGTAGGATCCAGCTATAATCTGGACATATTCAGCTCAGTCCCCTTCACCTTTACTACCTGCAGGTATAGTCCTAGGTGGTGCCCACTCTACAATATAGGAAGGTTTGAATGAAGCCACTAGTACTGACTGGGCTATAGCCAAAGGCATGGACGAGAGAAGCCAGACATGTTTATTTTCTTCTTCCCCTGCTTCACCTCTTTGCCCACACATAGAATCTCAATATTCATCTTTCATTTACATTTTCCTGGTACTGTCTATTGATTGGGAGACATTCTTATTTAAATTTGCTTGCCAACCCCCCCCCCCCAGTGTTCTGCATACCACTGAGTGGGGTAAAGATGTGAGGCAGCGAGGCAGTTTCCATTCTCCTGGCATTCCTGACTCTGAATTTCTGCTTCAATTAAACTCAGAATCTCACTATTCTCTTTCTTCTGCTTTGAAAGGAACCCAGATTCAAAACTCAGCTCTTTTTAAAAATAATTCTGTCCCATCAAAAGAAAAATCTTGGCACTCAAGCATTTGATAGCACAGTGGGCTTTACTGCCATTTGGGGGAAAGGAAAGGGTTCTCCTATGCCGCTTGGCTCTGCTTTTTCATCCTGTCATGGGTCTCTTCACAGTGCTCCTGGCCACTCCGTTTTGGGGGCCCTTTACATGAAACCTCTCCCAGGAAACGAAATCTCTCTTATTTGTCATAGACAGCCATTATAGCTTGACTCCTGAGCTTGGGGCCGGCCTTCAGATATCTCAATGATCACTAATGTTATCTTTAAGACCCCATACTCAGATCTTGAGTAGCCCCGAACTGGCTGATTTTGGGGTTTCAGACTTGTCTATTTAATACATTGTCTGAATAGGTCTGTTGAGCGACTGACTTCAGCTCAGGTCATGATCTCATGGTTTGTGAGTTCGAGCCCACATTGGGCTGGCTGCTGTCAGCGTGGAGCCCCCTTTGGATCTTTTGTCCCCCTCTCTCCCTGCTCCTCCCCCACTGGCGTGCTCTCTCTCAAAAATAAATAAACATTTAAAATATAGTGTGTGTGTATATATATATATATATATATATATATATAGCCTGAATATGGAAGTGATGTATGATTTATATTCCTACTGGTATGGTTTATTTACACATCCTTCCTTCACCTTCAGAAGGCAAAAGCCATCACAGTCTAAGTTTTAAATAAGAATGGTTTTCCTCTACCACATTTATTCTTTATTTTTTTATCTTTAAAAATTTTTATTCTTTTGAGAGAGAGAGAGAGAGAGAGAGAGAGCATGACTTGGAAAGAGGGGGGAGACAGAGAGAGATAGAGTGAGCATGAGGGAGAATCTTAAACAGGCTTCATGCTCAGGGCAGAGCCCAATGTGGGGCTCCATCCCATGACCCTGGGATTGCGACCTGAGCTGAAATCAAGCATTGGATGCTCAACCAACTGAGCCACGCAGGCGCCCATGTTACATTTATTCCTACTAATATTTAGTCATTATTTTATTGAATATGGGTTTTTCTCAGATCCTTTGTGGAATGAGGGAAGATGTCAACAAAAGAATGTTTACTAGACTACAAAGATGGGAGAGTGGACCCGTTATCTCTTAGAGTTTAATGGTGGAGAAAGGAGATTTCTCTCCATTACCCTTCAGTGGTTTTTTGGTCAGAAAGTTGCTTTACAGCTACAGAAAAAAAACCAATTCCATTATTAGCAGATCAATACTCTTTTAATATGAGAGTTTTCTGAAGTTCTTCAGGGTAGATCAATATCTGTTTATTATTTTTTAACAGAAAATTTATTTTTAAGTATAAGGGGTTATAACAATTGTGAGGAATTGGCTGTGTATGTATTGTTTTATCAACATTTTCCCACCACCTTTAATAATAATAATAGAATTCATTGGAAAAAAAGAAAGTTTCATTAATCAAAGTGGCTGCTAACCTCACAGATAGTGGATTCTCCTTTGTGCCTCATTTATCGCAGTATATTTTGCACTGCTTCTATTAGGGTATTAGTTTTACTACTTGTCATTTATTTCCCTCTTTGCTTCCCTTCCTAGATCATAAATTCTTTCCATTTTTCAGTTGTGTAAGAGAGCAATCCTCTGGCTGGAAAACAGCAGGTGCATCATTCTTTGGACCTTGAGAGCAGGGAATAAGAATTTACTTTTACTCTCTATCATAATGCCCAAAGCCTGGCACACAAATGACTCTCAACAATTTATTCATTGAATTAATGATTGAGCCACTCCCTATTGGAGTGATATACAAGCATGCACGTGCACGTGTGCACACACACACACACACACAAACACACTCGCCACAATCCAACATCTGCGGGTAGGTGAACCACAGTGTCCCAGAAGTTGCCATTATGCACATTGCTCTGCACACAGAGCCATCTGGCAGGAGGCAGGTTAGAAGTGAGCGAGGAGCAGGGTGAGCGGTCTTTCTAAAGAGCTGGGCTAAGATTCTTAGCCTGGCTTCTCTGCAGCCTGAGATAGGTAGGCTCTCGATTCAGCCCCTACCAAAAATGTGGGCACTTGTGCCATTTCTGAGATAGGTGTCATAAGTTGCCAACCCATGTCATAGAAAATGAAGGAAAAGTGTGTTTTAAAATTTTTTTAAGCATTTATTCATTCTTGAGAGACAGACAGAGCATGAGTGGGGTAGGGGCAGAGAGAGAGGGAGACCCAGAATCTGAAGCAGGCCCTAGGCTCTGAGCTGTCAGCACAGAGCCCAAGGCAGGGCTCGAACCATGAACCGTGAGATCATGACCTGAGCTGAAGTTGGATGCTTAACCAACTGAGCCACCCAGGCACCCCAGAAAAGTGTTTTTTTTAAATTAGTGTGATTTTTTTTTTTACTCCCAGATAAACTCATGAATGCTTTTTATATTATTCCAGAGACTTGCAACCTTTCCCTTCATCATTCATAGTCAAGGGTTTCCAAGAGGCTGCTGACTTTTTCTCAAGTTCCTTCCATTTTTCTGTGATAGGCTGGGGTTTTGATGTCTCAGGGTCTTCACAGGACTGTCTTCTTGGGAGGTCAGGCACAGCTAGGGGTCTTTCATGCAGAGGAAGGATGGGTTAATCAGGCTGGTCAATTGCAGGTCAGCTCTGAAGGCTAGTTCCCACTCACCTAATTACCAGTGGCTGATATTGAGGATCAGAAAGCCATGCAGTTGGAGCATCCTGATGTGAGAATGGCTCTTAGAACCTGGGAACTGTCTGAACTCTTTCTTAGGATGATTCAGTGATCCTGAGAGCTTTGGTAGTAAGTTTCAAGTTAGGCCATCCCTGACATGTGGGTGAGTTGAAAAGTTTAGAGTTAGGTAAAAGGTGAGAAGAGTTGTCAAAGTTGAGATTTAAAATGGTGGGCTGTCCGTAGCATATACAATAAAAATATATTTTTAGGGGCACCCAGCTGGCTCAGTTGGTTAGGCATCTGACTTCAGTTCAGGTCATGATCTCACCATTTGTGAGTTCAAGCCCCACCTCAGGCTCTGTGCTGACAGCTCAGAGCCTGAAGCCTGCTTCAGATTCTGTGTCTCCCTCTCTCTCTGCCCCTCCCCTACCCGCACTCTGTCTCTCTCTCAAAAATAAACATTAAAAAATTAAAAAATATATATATATTTTTTAAAAACCTGGATAATTTGTTCTTTCCAAAGCAGTTTGCTATTCTCTGGCCCAGTAACTTCTTTAGCTGCCAATGCTTGCTAAACATGTTGACTTAAAATGACTTCTTACATGTTAACATAGCATACATATGAAAGGAGTAATTTTATAGGGCATTTTTATAATTTGCAATGATCTTATTTAAGGAGGAATCTTGTAATTACCTCTTTTGCCCCAGGGAAAAAATAGCTTTACCCTCACCTTGTCTGGTTATGATGATAAATTATTTTGCTTTAAATAAGGTAAATGAGGGTTAATAGGAAAGATATAAAGGGAAATGAAAAATGTTCTGGGAAAGAGCAAACAACATCATTAAAGGATGAGGAGGTGGGAAAAGAAATTGGAAATAGACTAAAAGATTCACTCATCTTCCATCAAGAAAGATGAGAAATTAGCAATCTTTGGTTGTAAACTCACAAAGGGTCAAGGTAAATGGTCATATGTTTACCAAATCCTAGAGGATTAGGAAGAGGTTCAAAAAGAATGTACTGGTTTTCATATTAGCACATAGTTGAGGGTCTAAGAACCCAAAAATGACCTTGGCAGCAAATATGATTTAAACAGGAGATCAAAGATGGCAGATCAAAGATGGCAAATACTTAGCATGTGTGTCACTATTTCTATTTCTGCATCCATGACAGACATTATTTATTGATTAGGCTGCTGTTTCCAACTAAACTAGGTAGATGCGCCCTCAATTCTTTTCAGCACAGTGTGACAGAAAGTCACTTAACTACAGATGGTCCTTGAGATGAAACCCTTTCGTTACCGATGGCTTAGCCTTACTACTCAAAGTGTGATCTCCAAGCCAGCAGCATGGACATCACATGGGAGCTTATGCTGAAAGCAGAACCTCTCAGCCCTATTCCAGAACTTCTGAATCAGAATCTGTATTTTAGCAAGATCTCCAGTACTTCCTATGTACATTAAGCTTTAGGAAGCACTGAGTACATGATATATTCATTAGGGTGTAAGCCATCAGGCTTCCGTATGCATCCGAATCACTGAGTTAAGCACCTGTTGAACCTAGATTGCTAGGCCAACCCACCTCCAGATCCTTTGGTTGAGTTGCTCAGGGGTGGGGTTTTCAAACAAGTTTTCAGGTGCTGCTGCTGCTGCTGGTCTGGGAACCATACTTTGAGAACGACTCCCATGGAATTACTTTGGAATAACTCTGTGAACTTTAAAGTCAAAGACTGCAATATCTTCCCATGACTCTTGGTATATCTGTATGAACCAGCATTCTGGGGAGAGAGTCATAAGATTTAATATAGTATAACATTTCTTATGACACGATATACCTATATCTAAAAGGCTCTCTTCCTGGAGAATTACTGCTATCACTCTTTACTCATTTATTTGATAACAATCTGGGTAGCTCTTCTGTCCACAGCATAATAATACTTGATGCCTAGAGACTCTAATGAAAGTTCAAAACACAGTTCCTAACTTCATGAGGCTTACTCTCAAGAAGAATATAAAAATGAAATGATAAATAACAAGGTGGCATCAGATAGCAAAGGGCTGAGTGTTAAGTAAGTGGCCCGGACCACGTATGATTTAATTTCAGAGGGAGAATACCTGAAATTATATACAAGACTATGTACTTCAGCCCAGCTAGAGTGGAAAGTTGCCATATAGAATGGGTGGAAGATAAGGTTCGGGAGGGAGCAGGCCAGGGTAAAACAGCACCTTCTCATTTCTTAATGCCGTTTTAGGAGGTTGTTTTAAAACTTCGAGGTTTCCTCTGGTCTGGATAATGATAAATCAATGCTATCAGCATTGTAAATCATGCCACAGGGTGGACATACTGGGAAAACCTGTATCTTAGAGACAGGGAAAAGAGACAAACAATTTACAAGCAGAGATGCCTGTGGCGGGGGGAGGGGGTAAAGTAGCAGTAATTTAGTAACAGGGATAATAATGCCCAACTTCTATTGACCCCTTACACGGCCGAGTACTTGTGTTTAACAACTGTCATGCACTATTCATTTAATCCAGACAACAGCGCATGATATGAATGTAGTCAAACCTCCTCCTTACTCCAAGCGAAAACCGAAGCTCCATAAGGATGCATTACGATTAAAGAACTCTCCCAGTTTAAATCCAGGCAGGTCTCCAGGATGCGGGGTCCCCATCCACGAATCGCGAGGGCTCGGGCCTGTCTAGATCATCCGTTCCAGGCCTCATAAACTCTGCGTCAGCGAGGAACCCAAAGAGCAATTGAGAGGAGAGAAATCCTCGGACGCATTAAAGTCGAGGAACCTGTGGGGCCAGTGCGTCCAAGGCGCGGACAGGGAGGGGCTCCTACATGAAACGCAGCAAGGTTTAGCCTGAGCCAGCCGGGGTCACGGAACCTCTCCCGGCTTCCTCCGGCCACTCTAATGACAGAGTCTGTAGTAGGTTGCATGGGGGAGCTGACTCGGGGCGGGAGGCCTCCCTGGGTAGTGTATTTGCCTATAAATACTTCAAATAGTTAAGTGAAAAGTGAAGCCTTTGAAAGCTGGAGAGGAAGCTCTTGGGAGGCCCCCCGGCCCGCCTGGAAGTGAGGCAGAAAAGAGAAATGGCTGGCGAGCCCTTAACGCTGGAGACGAGGAACAGCCCTGCGCAGTCCAGATGGGGGGCCGCAGGGCGGCGGGCGCGATTCCGGAAGATTCAAACCGTTAAGGTGACCAGAACAATTTGAAAAAGGAAACAAACTCCCCCCCCCCGCGCCCCTCCCCCGAGCCTCGCCCGCAGGGCCCCGAGGCGGGCCTTTGCATTCGAAAGGGCATTTTTCAAAAGAGGGTTTCAGGGACGCGGGAGTGCCGGCCCGCTGGGAAGCGCGCGGCAGGAGCAGTGCCGCAGAGCGGCCACCAGCCGGCTTTGTACTTGGCGGCCAAGCGCGGCCCCAGAGTTTCGGCCAGGGCTCGGGAGTTGAGGCCACGCCCCCTTTGCAGAGAGAGCTGCGGCCGCTGATTGGCGCGCCATGGACCAATGGGCGCGCCGGGGCGGCCCGGGCTGTCAGCGCGCGCCGCAGCAGCGCCGGCCGCAGCCTGTCCTCCCCTGCTCGGAGCCCCGCAGCCAGCGCAGCCTTCCCGGGAAGCGGGGCCGCCGCTCGCAAGCGCAGCCCAGCCCAGCCCGCCAGCGGCGCGTCCGGGTGCCCGCGACCCACGGCCACAGCCTAGCTGCGCTATAGCTCACGGAGCATGTGCAGACCTGCAGGCGCTAAGGTGCTATCTGTCCGGGGGACTTAAGAGCAGTGGTGACTGTCAAGCCTAGAGAGACCTTTCGGGGGCTGTCGCCGGGCCTCTGCGTCGCGGGTGACACTGCGGTGCTCGCGATCAGAGCAGCAGTTGCCTCTTGGTGGAGGCGTCTTGGGCTCCGTGCGTCCTCCCTCTCCTTCCTCCTCTGCTCGCTTCTTCCTCCCCCCGCTGCTCGCTCCTTCCCTCACCCGCTCACACCCGCAGCCTCCCGGAGCGGGAAGCCGCGCGGCCCCGCCGTTGCTCTCCCAAAGGGGCCTCCCTCACTTCGGAGATGCAGTGACAAGTTAGTATGGGCGTCCAAGCCTCGGGTTCCCAGGAGAAGAATCGCAAGAGGGAACAGCCCCTGAGCGCCCAGATCTCTTGAACAGGCCGCCCAGGACGGGCGTGAAACCCGACTGCAGCATCCGTCCAGGTGGGACCAGCTGAGCTCAGCGACCAGTCCTGTGCCCCCTACTGCAACCCGAAGGCGCGCTCGCCCATTTGCTCTGACTCCCAGACCCGGGGCTTTTTTTTTTTTCCTTCTGTTTTTTCCTCCGCTGGTGGTGGGCGCCTCGCGGGCCGAGGCCCGGCGCCTGCTCTGCTGCCCGCGCTGCCTTTAGCGGTCGCCTCCGCCGCCGCTGCCAGGGACGTGCTGGGAAAGCCGAAGCCCCGGGAGAAGATGCCGGCCATCCTGGTCGCCTCCAAAATGAAGTCGGGACTGCCCAAACCCGTGCACAGCGCCGCGCCCATCCTGCACGTGCCCCCAGCCCGGGCCGGCCCCCAGCCCTGCTACCTCAAGCTGGGGAGCAAGGTGGAGGTGAGCAAGACTACCTACCCTAGCCAGATCCCCCTGAAATCCCAGGGGCTGCAGGAGCCGGCGGGGGAGGGGCTCCCGCTGCGGAAGAGCGGCTCGGTGGAAAACGGGTTCGATACCCAGGTGAGAGGCGCTGTGTGCCGGGACACTGTTCTGGGAGGGTGGGTGAATACTTCTTGGGGGGGAAGATGGCACGGCCGCATGGGTGAAAGGGCTACCGGGTGGGTGGAGAAGGGAGACTTTCTACTTAGGCTGGCGGATCTGGGGATGCGGGAGGAGAGTGGGCTGGCCGGTGGGTGTGGCCCGGGTGCCAGAGGTTTGCCTTAAGAACCTTTGAGAGACTGGGCGGGGGGAGGGGGGGGATACGCCAACAGCTTCCTTCTGGGGGGTACGGGTGGCGTGTTCACACACACACACACACACACACACACAACCCGTGCAGCTCTGGAAATGTCAGTTCCTGCATGTTGAGAGCTTGGCCTCAAGAAGGCAGTGTCTGCTGCAGCGGCTGGCTGGCTGTCGGTTCTGCAGAGATTCCGTCTCTGCCAAGGAATGGTCTGAAGTCTCTTGGGCTCGATGCCCCCTGGCCTGGCTGCAAGATCCAGGAAAAGGGGTCGAGTGTTGCAATCAACCTGTTCCCCTCGATTTGAAGATGGCTTGCCCCTGCCCGTCTCTTGGGCCGACAGGATTCCAGGCACTGTGCTGGGACTGCCCTAGGAGTGCCCGATGCACCAGCCGAAGCAGGCAGCTGGAGACTCCTGGCGTCTAGGCTGGCTGTTGCGGTGGGGGTGAGGAAGGGGGTGGGGTGGGGGTGGCTGTTTCCAAATGGCTGCCCGAAGCTAAGCCCCTCCTTCCTGGGTAGTAAATCCTGGCGCTGGTAGCCTGGGTGACTGGGTGTGGGGATGGCTGATGGCTTGGGCTTGAAGAGAATTGGTGACTTCTACCTTTCCAGACAGAGCCTACATCACCCAGTTCGGCTGGGTGACAGGCCCTGGCCATGCAGTCTCTTTTAAGGAAATCAGCAAGGGCCAATCAGTTTCTCTTGGCCTTCTGCCCTCCCTGCTCCTTTTTTTTTTTTTTCCTCATCTGGTAGGAGGGAGCAGGGGCATGCTGTATTTTCTTGGCAGTCAGTCAGTAGGGACTTTTGGGGACAGGCTGACCTGACGGATGTGACTGTCCCAGTCAGGAGAGGCAGGAAGCCAGAGGGGGAGGTGGTTTGGGGCTGGTGTCAGGGAAGTGGCAACAGACCAGCTGACCTTTTTGGCACTTTCTTTTCTGCTGACACTGTCTCCACCTTCTCCTGGAGCTTTCTCTGATCAGAGGCTAGAACTCAACACATTGCTAACCTTTCCGATGGAGGAACTGGAGCTGGGAGCTAATTGTAAGCAGACTTTTGGAACTCTGAGCTGGAGAAGGCCCTCCAAGCAGATTAAGCTCCCAGGCCAGGCTGATAAGCATGCCCCATGCTGCTGCACTTGCTAAACATTTTTGGCAGCTGACAGGTTTGAGTGATGGCGTGTGGGAGGAAAGCAAGATTTCACCCTGTGCTCCAGGGGGCCTGGCTCTGCTAGGACTGTGCGCTGTGTTCGCTTTTTCTGCTGTGAGCCCCAGGATTTGACCAGTGGGCTCCAAAATGGGAATGAGCTCAGGGGTTCACTCCTGGGAGGTTTTCCTATCCATCCTAGGAGACGGGGTTTATGTGGTATGGTGGGTGGTATGTGGGAGGCCAGAGCAGTGACTCTGGGATGTGACACACACCCTCCGGCCTGATGAGAAGGAACTGAGGAATGAGAGGGAAAGTAGGCATGGGGATTGTTCCCACCCAGGCAGCTGTTTTGCCTGTGCCCATTTGACCCTATATTTAACAAACATTGTTGGAGGACTTGCAGGGGGCAGGTTCTGGAAAGATGATTCATCACCCTCTTTCCTGAAAAAATAGTATCCACCTGTTCCTGGAGGGGCTGGCAGGGTCCTGGTCCCTCGGCTTGGCTCTCCTCCCTCCCTCCTGGCCCACCATCCCCAGAATGCCCCCATTGCACCTGTTTTGCCCTCAGTGGGACCTTGTGTGCTGATCGTGAGGATGGTTTGGACGGACAGTTTCCTTAGCAGGAAATTGGCTACTTCCTGGTGGGCTATCCTATTTTTTACCAGCCCACTTTCCTTATCCATGTTTGGGCTTCCTGAGGGCTCTTCCCTGAGGCAGGCAGCAGATCCTTGTCCTTACTGCCCCACACTGGCATCAAAGTGACTTTGGCAATGGCGGTTTTCCCTTCTATGGACAGGGCTTCCTTTCACTCTACCTAACATAGTGGCCATTCACCATCTAGGAAAGCCTCTCTATTATGGCTTGAGGACTGTGTCTGGCTGGACTTCTGTGGTCTCTAATCCAAAACCTGGTATTTATCACTAGAAGATACTCAGGAAATGTTGAGTTATGTGGCAGATGATATCTTGGTGCCTCTGACTCTCCCTTTTATTTGGGGAGTTTTTCTCCAGAGGATGGGCTGTGCAGTGGTCAGTACACAGATTTTAAAGTCAGGAATATCCGTGGTGTCCTGTGTCTGCCATGTACCAGCTGAATGACCAGGTCAATTAACCTCTCTGGATCTCAGTGTTTCCATCTCTACAAATGGGCATAAACAACCACAAAATTGTAAGAACTGAGAAAAATAACCTGTGAAGTGTTTAGCCCAGTGTCTGGCAAATAGGGGACACTTAATATAATTTGCTATTTATATTGCTAAACCAAGAGATAAGGCATGTTGAACCTAGATCTAATAGCCTCTAAGTGAAAAAAGTCATAGCTTATCTCTCTAGCCCTTGAAAAGGTATTCATCAGTTCACAAGAATTTACAGGGCATCTATCAGTACCGGGCATGGTGGGAAGACGAGGGAAGGGCATGACTACTGGTTTAGTGCTTAATGTGCCCGGCTTTTTATATACAATATCATTTCATCGATAGTAACACTTAAAGCAGGCGTGACCTTCTGTATAACAATAATTTCTACAACAATAATAATATAGTAATATAACAATAATAATACAATAATGGCAATCAAATAATATAATAATGGCAAGCCAAATAATACAATTACTTCCTACATGCCAGGAATTGTTCTAAAGACTATTACATAAAATACCTCATTTAATTCTTATGACAATGCAATGATGTACATGTTATTAGTCTCGTTTTACACATGAGGAAACTGAGGCAAGGACTGGGTTAGTAGCCTTGGGAGTAGCAGAAGTAGAATTAGAACTGGGATGGTCTGGCTCTGGAATCCATGCCCTTAACCACTGTACTTGACAGAGATAACCACAGAGACTTCCGGCTTACTGGCAGGCCCTGGGAAGACCACTGCTCTAACCCTTGAGCTCAAAGAGCGAGTGAGACTCTGCATGTCTGCGGTAACTTGCTCCAGGTCGTCCTGCTCCAGTGGGATGGAACAGAAAGTCCAACTCAGATTGGTCTAGCTTCAAGGCCGGTGGTCTTCCACCCATCATAGCTGCCTCCCTCCATCATTTACCCTGGCAGGTGTATGGGGTAAATAAGACACGGCCTGGGCCTTGGGGATTTCATAGTCTAGTTGGGAGATGTAACCAATGTACCAAGAGCAATAGGACACAACACAGAGAGGGCTGAAAGGTATGCGTGGTGCTCAAAGGAAGGGCAGGGCCACAATGGCTGGAGAACTCCAGAGGGCCTCCTAGAGGAGGCTAGGCTTCAGGCCTGGCTGGGCAGGGAGAAGAGGTAGTGACATGATCATGAGAGGGAAGGATGAGGAGCAAGGCCATGTGGTCATGCAGAGCAGAAGATGATGGCACCACAGAGAAGCCGCCCTTTCATACAACAGGTAATCGTTCTGTGTCTAGTATCTTCCTTTTAAAATATGGTGGTGAGGGAACAAAAGAATCTTGCAGTTGAAGGATCAGCTCTTTTTAAAGTTTATTCATGTTGAGAAAGAGAGCACGCATGTGCACCAGCAGGGGAGGCACAGAGAAAGAGAATCCCAGGCAGGCACCTGACGTGGGGCGAGCCCGACTGGGGCTCGAACTCACGAACCATGACATCATGACCTGAGTCGAGACCGAGAGTCGGACCCTTAACCAGACACTTAACCTACTGGGCCACCCAAGTGCCCCTGAAGGATTGGCTGTGTGCGCTGGCTGGTGGATGAGAATTCTGCGCATGCAGGCTCCTTAGGAAAAGGGGGGAGGTGACCTCCATAAAGACCTGGTTCCTAATAGACCTTTGGGAAATGACAGTGATTATCATTATTAGCTTGGGGTTCAGAATATTCAACGTGGTAGTTACAGGGGAAGAGAGGCTGTTCTCACGGCTGCTTTTATTATGCAGCAACTCTCTTCAGCCAGTGACAGCCCTTTCCTCCCAAGCCCATTAAGTGTGAGAAGACCTAAGGTAGCCAGCAGACAGCTCTTAGGTGCGGGGGCCCCACTGTCCGCCACCCAGCCCCCTCACCTGGAACCTACAAACCTACAGCTGGGCTCCACCCCCACTGGGGGTGGGGCTGTGCTCTGGAGCAGCACATCCCTCCCGAATTCTCCTCCTGGTGCTGGGATACCTGGTCCTTCCCCCAAGAGTGAACATTTATAGCATCTGCTCTGTTAACGCGGTGTATAAATTATGACCATATGCAAAGAATTGTTTTAGATGCATGCTCTGCGTTAGTTCGGAAACCCTGGCTGGCCGACCTTCAGATAAGGAATGCGCATGAGCTATTTGAGGAGAGGTTAGCTTATTTTTAAGAAGCAGCTGCAAGGGGAAAAAAATTATATATATAATACTTTGATATTTCCTGTTTTTAGGAGCCTGATGTTCAACTTGCAACTCATTTCTTTAAAAAAGTAATTAGAAGTGATTGAAATCCTCTGTGGGTGTTTTAGATGTTTAAAAAGAAAGAGCAGGCGAGGCCCCTGGGAAGAGAGCACAGCTCCAAGCTTACAACCTGTGGCAACTTTGTCCCATTGTGTTTTGATTAGACTCCTTACTCCATCATCAAACTTGATTATGGATTTGATTAGTGCATTTTTCTGCCATTGTGTTATTCCCTTTCTTCTCCTTCTCAGTTCTTAGAGGAGAATGTATAGCATGGTTATCTGCCAACATGCAAGAATGTTTATATTTCACATATTATTGCTTATTCCATCGGTTAATTTTCTGAAGACACTTTAAAGGTGGGACTGGTGGCCTATTTAGGATATCGTTATGTGTGTATATATATATGTATATAAATACATCTACTTCTGGATATGTGTATATACACATATATACACACACACATATACAAATATATACACATGGAACAGCTTAAAGTAATGAGCACATGGAGGCACAGGCACATCAAAGGCCAGGCTGGAGAAATTGCAGCCCGATTTCCAGCCTTTGGAATAGCTAGATTGGCTTCCCACTTCTCACACTGTCTTCCTCTGTGACCGAGACTGAAGCAACCAAATCTTGGTGTCCTGTGTTACTTACTTATAATACAGAAGAGATGGGGCCTTGAGAGAGGTGTTTTAATTAAGACTGCAGAGCTCCTGAGGCTCATCTGAAAAAGGCAAACCGCCCAGTGAGATTTTGGTGTGGGCTCAGAGATTTGGTTTCTTAGAATCAGCCTCAGCCACAGGGAAGGGAGCATTTATGGAGTATCTGCTATGTGCCTGATAGTCTCTGCTGCTTTATATATATATATATATATATATATATATATATACACACACACACATATATATAAGCTATATATAAACTATATATGTATATACCAAACATATTTGTTTTGTATATGTATTGGTTTTGTACACATATTGCTTTATACACCTATTTCTTAAATGTATATTTGTGTATATTTGTTTATATACAATTTGAGACACAAGAAATGGGTAAAATGTAAAGTGGTTTATGCATTTCGTATGAGGAAGCTGAGAGCAAAGGACACTTGCATTTCAAGGCAGCTTTACGTGGCAGATTGGGCTTCACTGAGAGACACACCAGGGTTTGAATCCAGGCTTTGGCACATTACTTAACATCTCGGAATGTCAGTGTCTTCACCTATGAAGTAGAAACGGGTACAGGTAGGTTATTGAGCACAGTGCCCAGCATGTAATAAGCAAGGAATATGTGGTGTTGCCTATTTTTATCACCCAAGGTCAGAGCCAAGTGTGGAAACCAGATCTGCCTCATTCCAAGCTCATGTTCTTTCCATGCTACCTCTCTCCCAAGTGCACGGTTGATTACATGGAAGGACAGATGCGAGAGCAGAGAGCGCAGCAGAGCTTTGGTTAGATGAATGGGAGGCAAGAATAAATTAAGAACAGTGGCCTCTAAATGAGGCATATCCAGAGTTGTGAAATGAAACCTCCACATTTTGGTTCCAGACATGCCGTCCCTATAGCACCAACCAAACTGAGGGATCTACTGTACACCAACCTTCTGGAAAAGCCTTCTTTGTAACACCGTGTTTGAGCTCGCACTGTAGCCACCGGACAATATAATGGCCTTGCTCAGGACCAAGAATGGAACAGTCCCATTGATTGGGCTTCTGAATGGCTGCTTATTGTTTCGAAGGCAGAAGGAAAGCCCTCTTCCCTTGCGGCTGGCATGAGTATGGCGGGAGCCGGACCTTGTGATCTGTTTGGTCATTGAGGTGCCCCAAGGCATGGCCAGCTGCTCAACGGTGTTTTACTAATTGCCTCATGGCCAATTTCAATGGCTACTCTGTCTCCTGGTCGCATTGTTCAAGGAGATGGACAATGTGTTCCTAGAATGTCTTGGTCAGAATGGGTCATGTGATTTGGGGAATAAAACTGGGTCAGGCTTTTTGTGTTTTCAGTCCTCACCCGACAATAGTGAGTGACACAAAAGTTTTCTCAGGAACCTCAAGTCACCCACACAGAACCTAAAGTATGACTCATGATTGAGTGTCCCTTTCCCAAGAAAAACAGACCCTCTCTTGTGTTTTGCAAACAATGCCCCACAGCCTCAGAATATTTTGTCTTTCCTTCCAAGCGAAACTTTCATACCTTCAGTGAATTTTAGGGTGTTCCAATTCCCACCCTGTCTTGGTGGGAGTCAGGATAATTATGAGCCTGGTTCCCAGAGTTCTTTTGGGGCCTTTGAACAAAATCAGTTACTCATAGCAGTGTGACGCAGTAGAAATAATGGTAATAATGGCCACTGACACTGACTGACCATAGCCTATGAACCAGCATAATGCATAGCCCCAGACATGTATCATGTCAATCAATCCTCACAGCATCCCACAAGGAAGATGCTACTTCCTGAAGAGAAATGGAAATGACTGCTCTGGGAGTCAGCAACTTTGGTTCTAGTTCTATCGCGTTGGACGCTTTGCTGCAATGATCTTCAACAAGTCGCATTGTCTTTTGAGCTTCGGTTACCTCACTTATGAAACGGAGAGGATAATTCTTGCTCTATCTTTCTTGAAGGGTTCTTGGGAAGCTGAGCAGAGGCAATTATTAGGACTGAGACACTGGCTTAAGCACCTTACACCATAAATACCCTTTAAGGAAACCAAGGCTGAGAGAGGTTAAGCTGCTTTTCCAAGTAGCACAGCCCCGGAGTAGGTAGTAAAACACAGTTCCAAGTAGATCCAGAATTTGAGCTCATATCTGTTTGACTCCAAAGTTAAAGTTCCTAAAGAGCAAGGGTGAAAGCACTTTGAAAAAAATATCTGGGGGGAATCCTGGGGGACTCGATCGGTCAAGTGTCTGACTCTTGGTTTCGGCTCAGGTCATGATCTCACAGTCCGTGAGCTTGAGCCCTGCATCAGGCTCTGCACTGACAGCGTGAAGCCTACTTTGGATTTTCTCTCTCTCCCTCTCTCTCGCCCTCCCCTGCTTATGTGCATGCATGAACTCTCTCTCTCTCTCCCAAAATACATGAACAAACATTTTTTTAAAAATCTGACAAGCAGAACGCCTGGGTGTCTCAGTCCATTAGGCGTCAGATTTTGGCTCAGGTCATGATCTCGTGGGTCCTGAGTTCGAGCCCCTCAGCGAGCTCTGCGCTGACAGCTCAAACCCTGGATCCTGCTTTGGATTCTGTGTCTCCCTCTCTCTCTGCCCCTCCCCCAGTCATGCTCTGTCTCTCTCTCTCTCTCTCTCTCTCTCTCTCTCTCTCAAAAATAAATAAGCATTAATTTTTTTTTAAATCTGAAAAGCCATTGTTAATACTGAATCAAAGTAAATTGCTATAAAATTTGGCATTTGGCTCCTCCTCTCTGCCCTTAGAGTTTGGAAATATTGAAAATATTCTTTCAATATTCAAGAAATATTTGTTTATTTAGTTATTAGTTAAACCCCTCTGGGATTTGCAAAATTCCAAGCGCTCTGAGGCCACAAGGTCCACTAAGTGCTTATCAGTGTGTAGCTGGCAGGGCTGGTCCTGGAGCGAGGAAGGGAAAAATGGGGAATTTGCTCAGAATCATTTGTTGACATGAGGAAGCAATCATAAATTCAGACTATGGATCATTCTTTAAGACAACAGGCCTGACACCTTCCAAACTGACAATGTCATGAAAGACAAAAAATTTTAAAAGGTAGATGGAGACTAGTCTAGAAAAGGAGACCAAAGAGCTATGATATCACCAAATCCAGTGAAATGCTTGACAGGATCCTAAATGAGCAAAACCATAAATCTAGAAAGTTCCTTTTGGAGACAATCGGAGATGTATGAATTCAGATGGTGTATTAGTATTATTCTATCAGTGTTAATGGTATTGTGGTTATGTAAGAAAATGTCCTTTTTCTTGGAAGATACATACTGAAATATCTAGAGATATCTTGCTGTCAACAACTAATTCTCAAATAGTCCAGAAAAAAAAAAAAGGTTAGTATATCTGCAGAGGGGAGAAAATAAATGTCAAAAAATGTTAACAACTGATAAATCTACGTGAAGATACATGTGCAGTTTTTTCAACTTTTCTGTTTGAAAGTTTTCAAAATAAAATGTTGAGAAATAAAACAAAGCCCTGGCTATAGAGTATACATTAGCAGTCCCCCTCGATATCTACGGTGTACCCATGAGAACAGAAATGAGATAGGAATGGGTGAGTATGTGTGTGTGTGTGTGTGTGTGTGTGTGTGTGTACTCACTGGTAATAAATAGCCCAGCCAAGTTTATTTCACTGGGTTCAGGATCTGGACTCCTTATCTCCTTTCTGGTGTAGTGTGAGAATCTTGGCTTAATTCCCATTCTTTCATGAGAATAGTTGCTGACGGTTTATGGAATCACAAGATTCAGGTTGATTTGATACTCTTTTGTAAAAATCTCAGATGCTTCCAAAGTTGAAAGCATAAAAGAAATTGTTTTTAAGGAGGGAACTTTAAAAAATATTAAAACCCCCGGTTGAGTCTTACTCCTCTAGCACTACTTAGGTCTCCTTTGTCTGGCTAAATCCTCCTCGTCCTTCACCCTTTCAAGCTCAGGCTTTGTGTCACCTCTTCCAGGAAGCCTTCCACCATCACCATGATAGCATCTCTCCTATATGCTCCCATAGCCTCCTCTATAGCCCCCACAGCTTGGCCTGTGATTGCTTGTTTAGCCAGACCATGGCTTCCATGAGTTAAGGATGTGTCTCTTTTGATCTCTACTGATACAGGGTCAGCACATAGTAGGTTCTTAGTTACGATTTGCAGAGGAAAAGAAGGATGGGAAGGGGAAGATGAAAGAAAGAATTGAAATGCAGGAGCAAGTGGATATTGAGCACCAGCTGTGGTCATGAAGCTCTAGCTAAGCCACGTGTTTTGCAGAACTCCCTCTTGACTTGTGCACTGAGATCATGTGATGGTGGGTGGCCAAATGTAGGAGACGCAGAGAGGGCTACCTGAACCTTGGCGGAGGCCAGCATCAAAGCTCTCCAATACCAGGTCTTAGAGAAACGCGCCTGGGCTGGCTGGGCAGAAGGAGGCGGATTCCCTGACGCAAGGCTGTTGATAATGTCTGCGCTGTCTGGATGTGACAGTGTGTGGACAGTGACTGGATGTGACAATGACTGGACTGTAGACTGGAGGGGTTGAGGAGGAAAGAACACCGTGGGCCCTGGACGGCTTTGACAGATACAGATACACACACACACACACACACACACACACACCAGCTTTGGAAGGGGGACCTGAGAAAGATTCTGGAGGATTTTAGCTGGTGAAGAAAAGGGGAGGGCTTCGAGAGTACCAGGATGGGACAGCCTTCCAGGAATAACAATGACAGCAACCATTTATGTGCCATTTCCATCTATTTCATCCTCACAAGAACGTTCTGAGCCAATATTGATCCTGTTTTACCAGAAAGGGGGGAGAATGAGGAGTCAGCAGGGAGACGAGCCTGAGAGGGGTCGTGGATCTTACTCAGGTCACACAGATAGATGGACGGGTGACAGAATTCATACTCAGACATCTCCAATTCCAAAATCTCTTGGCCGCTGCCTTCTTGTGCCAGCAATTGAAGGAGGCGTGAGCCCCACAAAGAGGTGCTGCTTTAAACAACCAGATGTCCAAACCCTCTTCTCCTTGGAGCCTGCCCCCCCCCCCCCCACTTCCCTGGCCTTGGCCTCCTGTTGCCTTCTTGCCAGGACCTTCTGTGCCTCTCCCAGCCTGTCTCTAGAGGCTCCGCGTTTATAGAACGAGGATCCCCGTTGGTTTTTGCTCACATCCTGCCGCCATGCGGGCACCATCTTGCTCTCTCACTGCCGTGGCTGCCGCCCCCCAGGTCATCCCAGTGTTGCAGGGCCCGGCGGGGTCCATGTGCTTAACAGCTGGCAGGACCTCTCTTCCTGTCCTCTCGCCACAGGCCGCTCGGTTGCAGCTCTGCAGACAGTCCCCATTTCATGCTGATTTGCTTTGATTCTTTTCAGACCTGGGAGTGACGCATGTTTACGTCAAAATGTGTGGGCCACAAGTGTTCCAGAGCTGTCAGGCCTTCCGGTGTGGGAGCTTTGGTTGTTCACTGTCTCTGGACAGAAGAAGGCAGCTCTGCTCTGGTGGGGGCGGGGGGGGGGGCGGCAGGGAGGGGAAGCGCTATTTAGATTGACCAGGATTCAGAGTGACCAGGCTTACTTGGGATGTCTGCTTGTGATCTGTGTCTCTCTGGACCAGACGCTTGGGACATCTGAGCCAGTGGAGGCCTTAGAGGCCATCCATTCCCATAGCTCCATTGAGCAGTTGGGGAAAGCATGGCCCAGAGAGGGGTATGACTGGCCCACAGTCGCCCAGCTGTGAGAGCAGAACAAAACTGGAACCGAGGCCTCCTCTAGCACTACTTAGGTCTCCTTTGTCTGGCTAAATCCTCTTGTGGTCCCAGGATTCTTTCCACCTCACACATGGTGATCAGAGGGTCTAGTCTGAAAGGCCTGATGATTTAAAGAAGTAGAACCAGCCCTGAGCTATGTTCTTTTCCCTTCCTTCTACCAAGTAATTAAGTATTCTTAATCCCTTCATATTAGAAAGCTTTTGCATTTGGTTCAATGAACCTGAAAGCCAGGGTCCCTTCGTGGGTGGTGTAATTGTAGCAAGAGACCACTACCGAACACCTCCCATGGGCCAGACACTTTACATCTATCATCCCGTGTAAGCCTTACAATGTGATGAGACGGGTGGCATTTCTTCCACATTATGTGTGAGGTTCAGAGGAGGTCAGTGACTTGACCAAGACTACACGGAGTCAGTACAGAAACTCTGATTTCGAGTCCCTGTTCTTTCTGTCCAGCCTCTTGGACCCCCTCCACCCACCCCCCAGCTGGAAGTCAGAGAGACCTGGGTTAAAATCTTACCTCCCCATGTATCACCCAGGCGTCTAACTTCCCCAGGGCTAGTGTGGAGCCTGGGACACTGCAGGCTCAAGAAATAGTTGTTGAACTGCAGCTTAGACAAGACAGTCCTGCCAAGCCTCAGTTTCCCCAGGGAAAGTATAGCATATCAGTGGGTCTTGCAGATGAAAGCAATTAGTGTGTGTGAAAATGCCTGGTGTGGGATAGATGCTGTTATTTACTGAGGACTTACTACGTGCTGGATAGTCTTCTAGCCATTTTATGGGGATTTTCCAACTTACTCATCACAAAAGCAATCACCTCTGAATTAGGCACTTCAGTTATTGTCTCCGCTCTATTGGTGAAGTAAGGCATGTAGAGACAGCATCAGCTACTTGCCCAAGGTCCCCCACCGATAAGTGGGAGAGCCAGGCTTGCAACTCAGACCGAACTACAGAGCCTGAACCTTTACCCAAGGCATGGTCCTCCGTCTGTGCTGCTTCTAACTAAACCCGGAGCTAGCTAAGGGTGGAGAGAGGAGAGACACAGACAGCTGAGGGCAAAGAGAGGAGAAGTGACTTGTTGAAGGCTGTCTAGCGAGAGAAGTAGTGAAGCCCAACTGAGACTGGCCTTCTGAAGCAGCGCAGGGGTTAGTTCTTTAAAAAGCGCAGTCTCTCTAATGGGAAGGGACAAACCATTTAGCCCTGGGAAGCACTCCCATACTGGACATGGTCACCAAGCAGCAGTGACTCCCAATTGCCTGGTGGACCGTGCGGCTTTCCCCTTTGGTCCCTGCTTTGCACTCATTTGCAATCCTTCCTTCTCTGGATTGCCGAGCAGAAACCAGCATGAATTTGACCTCGTCCCTAGAAATGTTTACCTGGCTAAAAATATGCTGGCTTTGTTAGATTTTTAGCCAAATTTAGACTGAGATATATGAATTGCCCACACCCATGTATTAGGCATGAACTGTTGGTACATTTTGTAACAGGAAGCTGCTGGTTTTCCATTCCAAAGAACTGGAATTCGGTCAGAAATTTGTCATTTGCAAATGCCAACTCTCACCACATTCCACTGCTGTTTTTAAGAGCGTCTCGTCACCTGGATTCGGAGGAAGCAGACCATGGGCGAGGCCAGGCTGGCCAGGCGGACTTGGTAGATTCTCCAGGTCTGGTGCCTTCCAGGCGACCTCCATCTGGCTCTCCCCAGGCCCACGCCATCTGCAGTGTGTTGCCTTTGGATTCGTGTATGGGCAGACAGGGTGCTTATTTTAGAACTGGAAGGAGAGGAGATGTATCAATAAAAAAAGAAAAGAAAAGAAAGCAGGGAAGGAAAAATCCATTCAGTGGTTTTAAAATATCTCGCCCTTAACAGGGCAGATTATTTTTGTTTCTTAAAAACGATTGGTCGTTTGCTCCTCGAAACAGAGCTGCAAAGAGAGATGTACAGGAAAAGGAAAGGACTGGCAAGATGTCCTGTTGTTTTTACCACCCTGACCCACCGCCAACCTCCAAAGCCTCTCCTGCTCCTGCTGGGCAGACTTGGGAACCTTAGAGCTATATCACAAAGACCCTGTCTTTTTATCCCTTTATTTAACAGATGAGAAAGCCAAGCCTCAGGGCCTTTGCACCTGCTATTCTTTCTGCCTGAAATGTCTTCCCAGATATTGACATGGCTCATTCCCTTACCTTTGGTCTCTGCTCAGATGTCACTTTATTAAAGATACCTTTTCTGACCACCCTGTGCAAAATAGCCATCTGTCCTTTTATATCTCCTTACCTTGCTCTATTTTTCTCCAGAACAGTCTTCTGATGTGTTATGTGTTTGTTTATTATGTGCCTTCTTCTACTAGACTTTCAGCTCCACGAGAACAAGGCATTTGTCCATCTTGTTCACAGCTCTATCCCTTGCACCTAGAGCAGTGCCCAGCACATGGTAAGTGCTTACTAAATATTCAGTGAATAAGTGATAGGGACTCAGGCAGGATTTTAGGCAGAGCTGGGACTAGCATCCAGGTATGACTCCCAGTCTAGGGCTCGGACTCTATTTCCTCACACCCTACTAAGAAATCTACAGGGTGTCCCTTAAGATGCTAATAGGTTGGGGCACCAGGGTGGCTCATTCGGTTAAGTGTCCGACTTTGGCTCAGGTCCTGATCTCACGGCTCATGAGTTCAAGCCTCACGTTGGGCTCTGTGCTGACAGCTCAGAGCCTGGAGCCTGCTTTGGATGCTGTGTCTTCTTCTCTGTCTGCCCCTCCCCTGCTCACGCTGTCTCTCTCTCAAAAATAAATATTAAAAAAAATTTTTTAAAGATGCTAATGGGTCAAATGTCATCCTTTTGTCAGTCTTGCTTCTTTCATGGGGGCTCTTAGTGCAAAGGATGGGTGAGTGTCTCAGCACAAAAGTCAGCGTCTTAACACAAAGATGTGGGTAAGTTAGGTTGTCTGGGAAAGGGTAATATTTTTGCTCAGGTGAGGGAATTCTTAACTTATGAGTAGACTCTTACTTTGTCCAAGTTCAGGGCTGGCTCTGAGATGTTCACAGTAGAATGTGGGGCTAAGACTTGGGTTTGCCAGCGTGCACTGATTCCATTTTGTCTTTAGTTTCTCTTCCTTCTCCCTTTCTTTCCTCCTTCCCTCCCTCCCTTCCTTCCTCCTCTCTCCCTCCCTGTCTTTCTTCAGGCCTCTTTTTGTGCTTTAATAAAAGTACGGTCTGTGGACCAGCAGTAATGGCATTACTTGGAGGCTTGGTAGAAATGCAGTCTTGGGCCTAGTCCCAAGCCTTCTGAATCAGACTTGCATTTTAACAAGACATCCCCCCGCCCCGCCCCAGTCATAGGTAAATTAAAATTTAAGAAGCAGAGGAGCATTTGTGCCCTTACCCCTTCAGAAGCAGTACTTATGAGAAGCCCCCTTACTATACTCAATCACCACCTCTGTCTTTAAATTGCCTCATTGCTTTTAATTACTCTACCCTGTGATTAGGGATGGGAGGGATGGACGGGGAAGCCCCAGAGGGAGGGTACCATAAAAGAGACTCTAGAATCCATGCCCACTCCATTTCTTGCATTGCTCTGTCTTACTTGCCCGTGCACTGGGCTTTGCAGCTGATGTTCGGTCAGCATGATAGGAGGCTGTGATCTATCCGGTAACTGCAGAAGGAGGAGAGATCTAGTGTTTGATGTGGGAGCTCAGGATTAGAGGAGCTTCAGCTCTCCACCCTGCTGGGTGTGCTCTGGGCTGGGTGAGACAGCATCTTCCAGGAGCTGAGGCAGTTCCGTCCCAGCCCTTCTCACAGATGGGCTCTGAGAAGCTTTCTAGCCCCTTCAGCAAAGGGAGGACAGCCATTCCCACTGCTGAACAGAGCCCAACTCCCACAATCCCTTGCTGTTTGGAAGTCTCCTTCCCATTCTCCTTGAATTGCAATTGGAAATTGCACCGCC
This sequence comes from Cryptoprocta ferox, assembly GCA_028646485.1. NCBI lineage: Eukaryota > Metazoa > Chordata > Mammalia > Carnivora > Eupleridae > Cryptoprocta > Cryptoprocta ferox. The sequence continues at coordinate 37,547,347 of CM053575.1, read as the reverse complement.
TGATTTCAGCCCGTGGTTGGGAAGGCGGCAGGAGGCATCCTCTGAGTACCAGGGGGAGGGGCTCGCTGCGGTGGCCGTGCCGGGCCTTCCTTCACTGCCTGGGGAAGCCTTCTTGTAGGGCAGGTGCAGTGCACGTGCGATCTGCCTGCCTGCTGAGGGATTTCTTTCCGTCATGCTGCGGTTAGGTATCGATTTGGGGACAGCCCACTGATAAGAGTGGAGCAGATTAACTGGGCCTCTGAATCAGTCTGTTTGGTGAAATTGTCTAATGCTGACGTTGGAGCTTTATTGTTACATTCTGTGTAAGTCAGGGCTATTTAAAAGCTGCTCATACGGTCACCAGTGCCATAGAAATGGACTGTCCTCGTGCACACCCCTGTCTCAGTCAGGCATGGGCCACTGCAGGAGGAGGAAGAGGCTTGGTGTCCTCATGGGTGTCTCCAGGAGGAAGAAAGGCAGTGGAGGGAATAAAGGGGGGCTTTCTTCCCACTGCCCAGCTCCTCTAGACTCATCTCACATAACTCCATCCAAGCCACATGGAGGGGGGACATCCCCAGCCACCCTCAAGTCCAGCCCTGGCCCTGAGTGTAGACAGAGAAACTGTCCTGTGACTGAAAGGTGACAAGCCTGATACCGAGAAGGTAGTTGTGTGTGTATGCATCTATGCATATATGCGTGTGAGTGCCTGTGTGTGCACAGGCACGTGTACGTGTGTGCATGTGCACAGGCATGTGGGCGTGTGTGTATCCAGACGCTCCTTGAGAGGCCGTAGAAAATCCGTTTTGACCCAGCACCATAGCAGTGAGGCAGTGTGGGGAGGCTGAAAGAGCACTGTTCTTGGAGTCAAGAAACTTGAGTTTTCTTTCTAGATCCTACTTTAACAAACTCCACGACCCGGGCACATGGCCACTGGTTCTTCGCCAGGAGCACGCAGAGTTATTAAGATAGTATGCATGTCCAGACACCTCCTGTACAGATGCAGGCCTGGGGCAAGGCTTCCGCATCCGTGTCTCTTAGCGTTCTGCCGAAGTTTCCAAGGTACGCTCTGGGGTGAGTCTTCTTAGAGTTGAGACCAACTCCCTCAGAGAAGGCAGGGTAATGAAGTGGGTAAGAGCAAGTGGTCATGGCCATACAGACCAGCGTTTGGATTCCGGCTCTCTCCACATAGGATCCCATCTTCAGTGGGTTGCTAAATTTGCCCCTGCCTCCTCATCTGCTCTAGGGGCATGAGATTAATGACCTCACGGGCTGCTCTGAGCATTCAATGCCACAAAGTCTAGGAAGCCTGTGGCAAGCGCCTGGCATGTGATGAGTGCTACATAAACGTTAGGTCTCGGGTATGTGTGTATGTGTATTTTTCGCTGTACCCTAATATGTGGATAGAAACCCCTCAGGTGAGTCCAAGGCAGAATGCAGTCAAGAAATGAGAAGGCAGAGCTCAGTTATATTAGTGTCTTTCGGCAATAAGGAAACCAGTTAATGAATTCTTCGTAATAGTTATTAACAGGAAAGGGAGTGTGCAAAGAATGGCCCTCTGGGGCCAGCGGGAGATGCCAAGTGTGCTCTCTTGCTCCACAATAGTGATTCTTAAACTTCAATGTGCGTCGGCATTGCCCAGGTGCTTGCTAAATGGGCAGAATCCTGGGCGCCCGGCCTCAGAGCCTCTGGGTTTGCAGATCTGGGTGGGGCCCATGAGTTTGCATTTTGGTCTGCGGCCCCTGCTCTGAACGAAGACTGGTCCAGAGTACAAGATCAAACTGGATGATTAAGAGAAGGGGGAGCTCGGTGGGTTGGGCAGGCAAGAGCGGGGTCCTAGACAAAGTGAGGGGAGCTGAGGTAGGAATGCATGCATCCAGGATCTAGAGACAACGGGACAGCATGTTTTGGACTTGGTGTGGTGCACAGACAGATGGCAGGGGGCTCTGGTGAACAGGGAGCCCTGGCTCTTCTTCCTGCTGCCGGCGGCTGGCGTTGCCATGAGGGTGGGCAGCATGCTAGAATGTCAGCCACTGGGAAGAGTTAGCCAGGGTGCTTGCTTAGGGGTAATGAACCTAGAGTGTGTGTCCCTTTGTCCTCTGTAGAAGGCCCAAGCCCAAGCTGGCTGCCTTTACGTGGCCCGACGGTGCCCATAGAGGTCAGCATCCGTTGCTTGTGTGCTCATCTGGAAATCAAGGTTGACGAGCAAGCTGGGGTGGGAGATCTGGGTGTGCAAAGCAGAGGTGAGATACTCAGGACACAGGAGTGGGGCGGCAGAAGGAACCGCAGGGACAGGAGGAGGACTGTGGATTTGCATGCCAGTGCTCCTTACGGGCTGCGTGAGCTGAGCAGGGCTGAAGCTGGAGTCCCGGATCTGCAAAGGGCCAATGTCCTCTGGATAAAGTCTGAAACAGGATATCCCATCAGTGGCCTTTGGATCTGCTGGTCACAGGAGAGCACATTTCCTGGGGTCTTGAGTGGATCGGGATGGGCTAGAGAGAAGAAGGGATAGAGGGGAAGGGGGCGTTTATTCAGCACCTATGTGCCAGGATCCATGTGCCAGGCTTGTGTGATTTATCTCCGTCCAGCTCCGCCTTAGGAGGTAGATATCATTAATCTCATTTTCAGATGGAGAAAGAAAGGCCCGGAGAGGGGAAGCAACTTGCCTAATCCACACAGCTAGGATTTGGTAAAGCCCGAGCTTGAACTTTCTCTTTCTGGCCCCAACGAATCGCCTCAGCTTCTTGGCGAATGTAGGGGAGGCAGTGCCGCTCTGTCCTCAGGTGCAGGCGGCTCTGAGGCTCGGCTGCCTCTGGTGGGGTGAGGGGCACAGTATGGGCAGAGCGCCCTAAAGTCCCGTGACATGTGGGGCATTTCCATGCCCTCTGTCAACAATCCAGCCTTCAGTAATGTTGCCCTGGCTGCCGGCTGCCCTCACCACAGCCGGACCCCCCACCCACACAGGCGAAGGCTGTGGCCAAGGGCACTCAAGAGCGGGGAGGAGGAAGTGCTCTCCAGAGGGGCCCGTTGCGAAGCCCCTGAATGCCCCCATTGAGGCCGGGCAGGATGACAATGGGCCTGTTGGGGCCCTCAGTCAGGGTCCACTGAGGTGACAGGGCTGGGGCCGGGCAGACAGCGCTGGCTCAGGGGCCAGATGCAGACTGCCAGGGCTGGGAGCCAGAGCCTCTGACGTGCACTGAAATGCCAACTCTGCTTAATGGGGGGCAGCTGGGGCAGGCTCCACATTCCTCCCCATGCCAGGAAGACCACGTGAACCCCATCCCCGAGGCCACGGCCAGCCCTTGGCCTTGTCCCTCCTCATCTCTCTCTGGGCTAGGCCCTGCTCCCTAGACCCTGGGGACTGTGATTGGCCCTTTCCAGTGTCCCTTTGGTTCTCAGGAGCATTGTTCTCAGCCCCTTTGGAGAACTAACACCCCTCCCAACAATTTAAGGCACCCACAGCTGAGGCTGCTAGATAAAATGCAGTTAAATCTGAATTTCAGACAAATAATGTTTTAAGTATGTAACAACTATTAATGATAAAGACTGAACCAAGATATGGGCCCATTTGTTATGTCATGGGACACACCTAAACTAAAGAACTATTTGGTTGTTGGGGCACCTGGGTAGCTCAGTGGGTTAAGTGTCTGACTTCCACTCAGGTCATGATCTCATGGTCCGTCGGTTCGAGCCCCAGATCGGGCTCTCTCGGGCTCTCTGCTGTCAGCACAGAGCCTCCTTCAGATCCTCTGTGTCCCTCTCTCTACCTCTCCCCTGTTGGTCCTCTCTTTCTCTCTCAAAAATACATGAGGGGCTCCTGGGTGGCTCAGTCAGTTGAGCGTCCGGCTTTGGCTCAGGTCATGATCTCACAGTTTGTGGGTTCGAGCCCCGCGTCGGGCTCTGTGCTAACAGCTCAGAGCCTGGAGCCTGCTTCAGATTCTGCGTCTCCCTCTCTCTCTGCCCCTCCCCTGCTCGCGCTGTCTCTCTCTGTCTCTAAAAAATAAATAAAATAAATAAAAATTAAAAAAAATTTAAAAAAATACATGAAAAAACTTCAAAATAAACAAGACTATTTTTTCTAAAAAAGAAAAAAAAAGAACCACTGGTTGTTTACCTGAAATTCCAATTTAACTTGGTATCCTCTATTTTCAGTTGCTAAATCTGACAAGTCGAGCCAAGGGAGCCATATGGTGACATATGTGGGGTCACTAGCACTCAGCTAGGATTTCTGGGAGGCCGCCAAGTTGGGCATGGGGAGAGGAAGCCTCTCTTGGCCCTGCCGTCCACCTCCTATTCCCAGACATGCAATGCAGCCCCTTTCAAGATAGCCATTGTCCTGTTGTTGTTACTCACCCCCACTTCCGGGAGCTGCGTCTCTCCCCCCCAACTCCCACGGCATGAAGGGAAGCTTTGAGGTACATTTCCAGCTGGTGACTCTGTACTGAGCACCTGATTTCACCCTGGCTGAATGCTGCTGATTTAATGGTGGATGAGCCGGATGCAGTCTCTGCTCTCAAAGTTGCTCACAGGCCGGTAGGGAGACAGCCGTGAACAAAAGAGCGGCCATGATTCAGCAAACCATAAACACCGTGGGTGGGTGGAGGCAGTCACAGAGGGGCTCTGGAATCCCAGGAGGACTTCTCACCCACACCTGCAGGGCCGGATTAACAATGAGAATTGGGCCGTGGAGGTAGAGGATCCAAGTTGATATCCTGGGCCATGTCACAGGGCTGACCAGCTGTGTGGTCCTGGGCACATTATTCAACCTCTCTGAGCCTCGGTTTTCCTCATCTCTAAAGCGGAAACAATATGCCTTGCCTCTAGGGACCAGTGTGAGGTTCCAAGTATAATGATGAGTGTGAACTTGAACTACCTACAAGGTAGGGTTCTAAATGGAACATGTGTGTGTGTGCTGGGAGTGGAGGTAGGAGTTGAAGGAGAGGAGAAATACGGGGGGTGGGCAGGAATGCTTGGGCCCCTTGCCTGCTCCGTGCCCCTACTTACCAACCTCCTCAGGACGCTAGTTCTCTGCCTCTACTTACATATCGGGGCACTATTATCTGCTTCTCTCTCAGGTGAATAACAGTGATAACAGACGTTTATATGGTGTTTTACTCTTGGCAAAGCATACTGATTAAGAGCATGGGCTGGGGATTCAAAGAGGCCTGGGTTCAAATCCTGTCTCTACTCTGTGACCTCAGGTAAGCACTTACCCTCTCTGTGCCTTAGTTTCCTCATCTGTAAAATGGAGCCTTAGCATGGACCCTGGCACATAGCAAATGCCCCAGAAGTGGGCAGCTATTAAGAGGATCTTATTTGGGGCGCCTGGGTGGCTCAGTTGGTTGAGCGTCTGACTTCAGCTCAGGTCATGATCCTACGGTTCGTGGGTTTGAGCCCCCGATCAGGCTCTGTGCTGACAGCTCAGAGCCTGGAGCCTACTTCCAATTCTGTGTTTCCATCTCTCTCTGTTCCTCCCCCACTTGCACTCTGTCTTTCTCTCTCTCTCTCTCTCTCTCTCTCTCAAAAGTAAATAAACATTAAAAAATATATTAAAAGGATCTTATTTATCAGGACAGCCTTGCGAGGTGGTCATTATCAGGTGGAGAATGAAGCTCAGAGAGGTTAGGTAACCAGCCCAAAGAGGCACAGTCAGAAGGAATGGCTGTGGGAGGATAAACCCCGGGCTTCTCAGGAGGCCTTTGGGCAGCTAGTCTTCAGGGGACTCTGCTTCTGGCTTTCAGCCGGAGGCCTCTCCGGGGTCTGGCCGCTCTCAGGCCCTCCTTGCCTGATGGTGGTCTGGTCCAGATAGCCGGGTGTCTCCAGGAGATCTTGGCATGCGTATTTGTGTTAAGCTGTGCCCTTCCCAGCCTTCTGGAGGCAGGGAGAAAGAGCATCCTTTAGGAATCTGAGGATTTATGCACCCTGCATATCTACTCTTCCTTTGCTGGGCTGGAAGTCTGAGATGTGGGCGTTTTTATTGCCTTCTTAAACCTTTTTGTTAACTGATGCCCGCACAATTATGGTGTTGGCACCGACGCTAGTTTCATTGTCTTGAACACAAAAGCAGCTCTAAAAAGAGGGGGCATTTCTGGGGAGAGGCTGGAGGTGGGCCTCTCACAGAAGCCAAACTTCCACCGACACGTCCCCCTCCTGTGGGAGCAGGTGGATTAAATTGCTCCTTTAGGCCGTACTCTGGTGACTAATAGAATAATGATCAACAACCCGTTATTGCTGGTGATTGTGCGTTGAAGGGAAGGAGAGGAGAGCTAACCTTTACCGTGCACTCGCTGTGTGCAGCCCTGTGGCATGGCTTCTAATGCGGCATCAGGCTAGGGGCCCAAATGCCCTCTGGGGTTAGGCTTTAGATCCACTCTGCAGAAGAGTAAAATGAGCTGGGGAGGTCGGCCAGTTTGATCTAAGTCAAGTGGCTGGTAAATGGGAGAACCAGCTTTTGAGCTCCAGAGGGGCTCCGGAGTCCCTGTGGTAACCCACGTGCCTAGCTCCCCTTCAAGGTTTCAGCTAAGGACATAAGGGGCCCCAAGTGCCACAGAGTGGGCATTAAGCCACCTGGCTCCGGTACTGCCCAACTTCAGAACAGAAGATGGGGGAGATTGGACAAGAGCTGTTCTGATCTCACCTCTTTTCTTAAAGAGGATAAAGGATTTTGGATACATGGAGGGAGAAGAAAAGGTTTTCTTTTTTAAGTTTATGTATATGTCTTGAGAGAGAGTGTGTGTGTGTGGGCAGGTAGGGGCAGAGAGAGAGGGAGAGAGAGAATCCCAAGCAGGCTCTGTGCTGTCAGTGCCCAACCAGATGTGGGGCTTGATCCCACAGCCGTGAGATCATGACCTGAGCTGAAACCAAGAGTCAGACGCTTAACCGACAGAGCCACCCAGGTGCCCCTTCTGAGGACAGGAAGAGTCGTGCAATGAGGGATGATGTGAGGAGACCAGCTCTAACTGGCTATGTCAGGGAAGGCAATGGCACAAGGCAGGCTGGAGGCTGGAGAATGAGGGCCTTGGAGATAGTCAGGGACATTTGGTCTCAATCCCAGAAAGTGGGAACCGTGATGAGATTCTCAATAGGGGAAGGCAGGCTGAAAATACTGTATGAGAGGTTCACCTCAAGACACTGAAACGGATGGAGACTGGAGGCCTGACCAGGGATTGTTGCTAATCTTGGTACTACTATTGATGACGGAGATGATGGCCAACGTTTATTGAGTGCTTACTGTGTGCTAGGTACTAGTCTAAGAATTTTACAGGTACTATTTAACGATTGCCACTGTCTCATAAGGAAGGAACTATAATTAGCCCCATTTCACAGATGGGCACCAACAGGCAATGAAGGTCTGGAATAGGGGTGGGTATTGAGGCAGAAGAGGAACAAATAGATCTAAGAGCATCAAAGGAAGAATGAACACAGGACTTAGTGCGTCACGTTGAGGAAGGGAGGAAGGCGGAGAGGCCTTACAATGACTCCTACTGTAAGCTATTGCTTTTTTATAGGAGCCAGTTTCCTGGTGGTAGTTATTGGTGAAGTTACCACCTGGCCAGCGGGGGCAAGGTAGCAGTCTCCTAAATGTGATAGTTTAAAGGGAGAATATGATAAACCAGTGCCAGCCACAGACACCTCAACATGAGTGAGATCATCAGCTTCAGTACAGGGAGGTTGGCTTGAGAGGAGGGGACCCTGATGGATCAGTTTTGAGGTTTTACCGGCCAGTGCCTTCCATTAGGGCGTGCTGCCTCAAAACATGACTGTCTGAGTCTCTTTGTCTTGAAACTCTTGCCCTTCCTTCCTACTCACCCTCAGTCTGACCAAAAGAACTCATGCTCAAGCATTTATGGCCAGTGCTGGGTTACTAAGTATCCCTCCTTCCAGGTCACACATTGGCTTTTTTTTTTTTTCACATTTATTTATTTATTTAGAGAGAGAGAGAAAGACAGAGACAGACAGAGCCCATGAATGGGGGGAGGAGCAGAGAGAGGAAGAGAGGGAGAGAATCCCAAGCAGGCTCCTTGCTGTCAGTGCAGAGCTGGACGTGAGGCTTGAACCCACAAACCATGAGATTGTGACCTAAGCTGAAGTCAAGAGCTGGACACTTAATGACCTGAGCCACCCAGGCGCCCCTGCACACTGGCATTTTAACAGACTATCAGAAGTTTGGCTAGTGGAGGTGGGAATGTGAGCCATCCCTGTGAGCAGGGCAGGGACAAGAGAGATTTACGCGTTGCCCACCCCCCTAAAAAAATGTGTAGTAAGAGAGTTGGAGTCTGTACTTGTGCTTCACATGAGCAGTGCCTGGAATCCAGAGGCCTTGGACCCAGATACCCAGTAAAGTCATGAATCACACACAGCCAGATCTGCCATGGAAGGCGGGTGCAGGCCCACCATCCTCCTCTCCAGCTGGCCGTGTGGAAAGCAGCCCTCGGCCCTCCAGTCCCACCTCAGTGGGCTCTCCAGTCATCTGCACCGGAGTTGGGTCCTGGCCTCATGGGTACTTACTGTATGGCCCTAGTTTTCTCATCTGCAAAATGGGGATAATGATATTCCCTTCCTAATAGCATTGAGAGGACTGAATAGAGAAGTCCTGGAATGTGTGAATCCAAAAACCTGCACGTAGTTAAGTGTTCACTAAATGTAAGCTGCGCTTGCTCCCTTGGCCCCACTCTGAACCCCTCTAGGAGACCTAAGCCTTCTCCACAGGCATTGTGACTAAGCCTGGCAGCTCTGTGCTACTGGTTGCTAGGTGGCAGTGAGCTCAGCCTGGGCCCCTACGTGCCCTCCCTGGCTCTCTCTGCTACATACATGGGTTTCTGGGGGCTAATGTTGCTCTGGGAGCAGCCCTCACCCCTGCAATCCTAGATGGGGCCTTGTAGAATTCCTTTCCAGCCCCACAAAGGTTTACCTCGGAGGTAATATTAGTTCTAGCCATTATTTATAGAGCACCAACTATGTGCCAGGTACCAGCTCTATGAATTTAATCCTCACGACCATTCCATCAAGTAAACATTGCTATTACTCTTCATTTTACACAGGGGGAAACAGAGGCACAGCGAGGCTAGGTCACTTGCACGTGCTTGAAGTTGCATAGCCAAAATCAGAGGCACGATCAAGTTCCTAACCTCGCTTCCATGCTAGGCAAAGGAGTTTCGAGCCATTACTTCTGCATGATGCATGAAATTTTAATAACCTGCCAACAGCCTGGGAGGTTTGCTGTTTCTCTGAGCACAGGGGACCAGAGCCATCTGTTGGGTGCTTTTTCGAGGGAGCTGGTGTGACTTGTTTCAGAGTAAAATGCAGAGAAATAGCATCACTTTTTTTTTTCCCCCGTGGTAAAAATAACCTGCACGGATGGAAGAACAAATGGAGGCTGGGAGGCTGACATTGTGGGGGTGGGGGGGAGGGGCTGAGTGCAGGGGTGCCACCTGCCTGTGTGCTGCCATCTGCCCAGCCTGGGGGCAACATCAGCCTGACCTGACAGCACCTGTCCGGCCGCCAGCATCAGCCTTCAGGAACCCAGTGTCTTTCCAAAGAGACTTTGGCCCAAGGCAGCTCAAGGGACAGAGAGAGATCCATGGGGGGAGGGGAGGTGCCTCCCCCCATGTTGTCTATTTGTACAATGACCACATATCCCTCTCTCTTTATATCAACCAGGTTCAGACACAAACTGGGCATGGCTTTTGATCATGAAGCCTGTTTTTAAAAAATGAAAAACTGGAAGTAGTTGGTGAGGTTGAGATTATGTTAATATATGCAGTTTCCACTGCTGCTAGGATTAAAAATAGCTTCCTTTTAGGAAAACTGGAGCTACTCACTGTCAGTCTGTCTTCTAAGCCACCTCTCGTTGGGTTCCAGGACTGGTGGACACAGGGTACAATTAGGAGCACCTTCGGCCATGCCAAGCTCTGGCGCTTTGCAGAAGTGGAAGGTAAAAAGACAAGAGCAAAGCCTTCACCGAGCTTCACTGAGAACACTTATCAGCATTAAATTCTCAGGGAAATATTCTAATCCTTCTCAGGGAGTATCTGCTCTTTAGACTTGGATCTCCTGGGGTACCTAGCCAACTGTGCTAGGTATGTGCTAAACAAAATCTTGATTGATTTCAAAGTCAGTTTCAAATTCAGTAACCATAATTTGCTTTTTTTAAAAACATTTATGTATTTATTCTCAGAGAGAGAAAGAGAGAAAGTGAGCTAGCAGGGGAGGGGCAGAAAGAGTGGGAGAGACAGAGAATTCCAAGCAGGCTCCACACAGCCACCACAGGACCTGACACAGGGCTCGAACCCATGAACCATGAGATCAGAACCTGAGCAGAAATTAAGAGTAGGACGCTTAACCAACGGAGCCACCCTGGTGCCCCAATAACCATAATTTGTTGAATGCTTACCATGGGCTGATTTTTTAAAATAAGATGTCTCATATCTTGTCCATAACAAGCTTATAAGGAAAGTACAATTATGTCCATTTCGCAGAAGGGATAACTGAGAGTTACTCTGTATAATTTACTTGCTAAGGATCAGCGAACTAGCTGATGGCAGAGCTGGGGTTTGGACCAGATGTCTATACTCATAATCACATTGCCAGCCTGCCTTCCTAGCCATCTGGAGTCGGATCACAAAATGCGAGCACAGTGAACAACGTGGGGTTTAGACGCACCCACCCTCTGAACAGTTGAAAATCCCCGTATAACTTTGCCTCCCCCGAAAACTTTACTAATAGCCTACTGTTGACCAGAAGGCTTATCAATTGCCTAAATAGTTGATTAGCATACACTTTGTATGTTATACATACTATATACTGTATTCTTAAAGTAAGCCAGATAAAAGAAAATGTTATTAAGAAAATCATAAGGAAGAGAATATATACTTACAGTATTATATTTATCAAAAAAAATTCCGCATATAAGTGGACTCATGCAGTTCAAACCCATGTTGTTCAAGGGTCGACTGTAATTTGGCAAGATTTGGGAGGGTTAAAAAAACTATCCCAGAGCTGCCTAGGTGGCTTAGTTGGTTTGGGTGTCCTACTCTTGATTTTGACTAAGGTCATGACCCCAGAGTCACGGGATCGAGCCCCGAGTCACGCTCTGCACTGAGCATGGATCCTGGTTGACATTCTCTCTCCTTCTGCTCCTCCCCTGCTCTCATTCACTCTCTCTCTATAAAATAAAATAAAAATTTCAAAAACCTGTCACAAAGCTCCTACACCAAAGTGCTTACACTTGAGTCCACCGGAAGGTGGGATGGAACTTGCCCAATGTCACTCAGCTGGCAAATGGCAGAGCTGGGATTTGAACTTACATCTGCCCCCTTCAAACAGACTCGCAGGACCTCTTCACCCCCAACTCTACTCTTCTGGAGGTTGATTACAGCTTCCCTTCATGTTCATTTTAATCCGATTTCGTCGTAAACATATTGGTGTGGTCATCCTTTGGGGATAGCATAGACACAGCTTTCCTAGGATATTTAGGGCCCCCAACAAGTATTTTTGAGGGATTCCTATCTACATGAAAAAGTTTCTCACCAATACTCAATGTGCCAGCACCATTCTGACAGGCTGACCTTGCACAGTCACATAAAGGAAGTTTAGTCGCAGCCAAGAGGAGCAAACTCTTGCTCTTCTGGAATTGAGAGGCCCCACCTTAGAGCCCAAGGCAATACCATTGGGGTCATTGCTGGAGCTCCTTGGGGCATCCACTTGACACCATGAGCAGGTGGATGTTCAGAGGCGGTCCTGAAGGGAGAACTGGGGACAGGGCCCCCCACGATTCCAGGTCAGAGTTGGAGCACCCTACCCACCCCCAGCCACTGGAAGGAGACTGAACATTTCTAGGAAGGCAGTCCAGAGCCTGAGTTTAAGGGCAATAGGGAGCTCAGAAACAAGACAATATGAGGGAAAGGAAGGAAGAAGGGAGTTTATTAAATATCTTCTATGTGCTCAGTCCAGTGTTTGGAGGGAGAGGGCAGTGCAAGGTGAACAAGAAGGACAGAATTCATGCTTTCATGGGCCTTACAGCCTGGTGGGGGGAAATACGCATGACTCATATCATTTCAAGGAGGAGGGGAGGGAAAGAAGAGGGAGGAAAGGGACCTGCTGTCCAGCAGGTAGTTCAAAGCAGAGTAACATGGTGGAAGGTGGTGTATTATGATCACAGACTTTGGAGTCGGAGACTGGATTCAAGGACCCTCTTGCTCCTTCCTATGCAAGATGCTTAAATTCTATGCTTCGTTTTCTCATCTGAAAAATGGGGATAGGAGTTTCTACCATGCAGCGTGCTTGGGAGGGTCCAGTGAAATTGCTTATGGAAAGAAAGCACTTAGCAAGAAGGCTGACCTACATGAGTGGTGGCAATTACTAGTCGTTATCTCATTTCTCAGACCGAAGCCGACCCAAAGTAGCCAATTAGGAGGACTGGGATGAGTAGGTGCTCTGACAGCCCATTCAGTGGTGCACAGTGACACTGCCCACAGCTTGACAGCAAAGGAAGAGGGGACCCAAAAACCCACAGTCTTATCCATCCGTGGAGCGATTAATGATGGTTTTGATGCGTCTTGGGCCATGAAGAAAAGGTAAACTTCTGTTCAATGCCCTCTGATTTTTGGGAAGGTGAGAACGTATAATACAGAACTTCATGGGGGATAAAAAGGGCTAAAAAAGGTTTAGGTACTGGGTATGCTTTTCTTGCCGCGTGGTCCGGGCCCAGGCAGAGAACAGGGGCACCTAGGTGTTTGTCTACTGAAGAGCCCTCCAGAGCCTGTCAGCCTTGTCCGGACTGGATTTCCAGCTTTGGAGATGTAGATCTTAAATGTGGGCGACAGATGTGGGAGAGGCCCATCCAGGAGAAGAAAAGACAACCCCATCTGCTTGGTTCTGGAAAAAGTATGGAGACCATGATAAGTGGACGGTGACTTTTCCTAATGGGCAACTTGTAGGTGAGTCTTCAAGTGGGGAGAAGGTGTTCACAGCTAACGTGGACACCTAAACCTGATATCCTGCCTCTTGGTGTGGTGGGTGAAGTTGGCAGATGGGGCGTGTTTGTTAGGGGACACCAGGGAGGGGACTCCTGGCCCCTGTGATGAGTCTCTTACCCGCAGCGGAGGTCACACAGGTTTTAGTGCATGGGCTTTATGACTGTTCTTTGAAGCTGTTTTAACAACTGCAGCTGGAAGGCTTCTGCTGCCGTAACGTCTGGCTGCCTATAGCAATGCAGAGCTGTATGCTGGAGCCCAGAACCCCCTCGGAGCTTGGCCACTTAGGTTCCATGCCCTGGGCCACACACTGGTACCTGTAGCTGGGGAGAACACACAGCTAATACCAGAAGGTATGGTGTACTCAGAAGCGTACACAAATCTGGGACGCCTGGGTGGCTCAGTCAGTTAAGCAGCTGACTCTTGATTTCAACTCAGGTCATGATCTCATGGTTCATGAGACTGAGCCCTGGGTCGGGCTCTGCACTGACAGCATGGAGCCTGCTTGGGATTCTCTCTCTCTCTCTGCCCCTCCCCCTGCTTGTTCTCCCCCCCACCCCCGCCTCTCTTTCTCTCAATAAATAAACTTCAAGAAAAAAGAGGGAAGAAGGTCTAGAGTCTTTCCAAACTTTAGAAGGTTGAGGAACTTCTGGGGCCTTAGATTTTGTTTTTGGGCTCAAAGTTCAGCTTTCATGGATTCAAGGTCCACAGTATATCTGAAGGGGACAAGGGAGAGGGAAATGCTTTATCCTGTCCTTAGGGAGGTAAAGGAAAGTTCTCCGATATTTATCAGGGCTGCAAGCAGGCAGGCCTTGCAGCCTTTCACCCCCTGGCAAGGTGCTATTTGCACTGTGCACTTTTGGGAGCACCTCCCGTGACCAGAGGACTGTGTGAAATCCTGGGAGTGATGCCTGCATGCATCTGGAGACAATAAAACTCATTCATAAAGAACTAATTAAAGGCAGACTGTACTAATTTGTGGTGGCCCTTGAAGTTTGGAGGGGTTTGTTCAAAAGAAGTAGGGTACGTGGCATTCCAGGTACAGAAAACATGATGGACAGAGGCACAGAGGATGAAAAACATGGGAGGCATTTGGGGAAGGAGAGTTACTGATGTTCTGGAAGATGTGGAGGGGAGGAGCATGACCAAAGAACCAAACCACAGACAGTACTTGCTTTGATAGATCAGTCATTAAAAGGAGCAAGCATTTATTGAGCACTTACTGTATATCCAGGGCATGTTAAGAGCACATTATATATCTCATCTCCTTTGAACCTTACAAAAAGCCTACAGGGTGGACGCTCTTATTATCATTATCACATTTGCAGATTAGGAAGCTGATGCAAAGAGCTCAGGGTCACATTCAGGGTCACCTAGCTAATAACCCAGGCAGTCTGGCCCAGAGCCCGTGCTTCCTAACCTTGGCCCTGTGCTGTTTCCAACAGCAGCCTGCTGAGCTGGTACAAGGGATATCAGACGGTGGCAAGAGACCAAGAGAGGTTTAGATGCTGATGGCACCATTTTCAAAGCTTGGAATCAAGCTTCCCTGGATGGCATGCCTTCCTCTTACAGTTTGTCTTCTCCCACTTACCCCTCCCAAGCTCCTTATAGTCCAGCCCCACCAAACTCTTTTGGAAGAGCATGAGCTCAGGAGTCATGTGGATGTGGGGTCAAATTCTGACTTGCCACTTCCCACGTCAGATGCCTCTGGGCCGGTGACTTATCATCTTTACATCTGTTGCCCATCTGTAAAACATGGGTCATAACAGTACCCACCTCATAACGAAGGAGGCAAGTGCAAGGCATTTAACACGGGGTCTGGCACACAGGCATGCCCCACAGACAGGTGCTTTGAACACAGGATTGATTTCCCCAGTGGCCATCACATAGGTCGAGGATTGGCAGGACTGTGGGTAAGGTCTAAGTGAGGGTTCCTGAACTGCGTGCTGTCCCCCATGTGAGATGCTCTAGGTGGGGCCTAACGGCTGGCAGTTATGCAGCCTTGCTCTGCTGGGTGCCTGTGTAGATAGATGGGGCGCTGGTGCCAGGTTCCCTCTGCCCTGGGGCCTGGCCTGGTGTCAGCCCTGCGGGTCTCTAGATATTGAGAGCAGCCGTCCTTTGACCTTGGTGTCCGGACAGGCAGGGAATCAAGAGGCCGGCCCTGCTCTTGTCCAGAAGCTGTAGCTCCGGAACGCTGAACCTTGTGGGCAGCAGACAAACCCATGTTCCTTCCCCTCCACCCTGGTGGCTGCCCTGGGAAGCTGTGACTGCTATTGCCACCTGGTGGCGTTTTGCAGCAACACATGCATAGGGACTTCTGCAAGATCATTAAAGGTGACTTGAGCTCGCGACTTCCTGGGAAGCAAAGCCCTAATTCACCCTGTTCACCATATAGAGGCAGAGATTTAGGAGAAGGAGCAGTGGGAGAGGGGTCGTGTGACCTAGGTTCAGATTCCACTCCCCTGGCTGGGATTTCAGACGAACGACTGAACTTTTAGGAGCCTGTTTCTTACCTCAAAGGTGATAAAAATCCACATCTACGCACAAGGCCATCGTGAGGCTCCTGTGGAAGACTTTATAAACTTCAAAGAACGTTACAAGTGGGAGTGGTGGGAGAGGTAGTGGTTACGAGGTTGCAGCCGCAGAGCGCTATCGCTTCTCTTGAACTTGTGAACCAGGCACTGGGCCTAGCATCCCCCCTGACCCTGTTGGGAGGGACCACGGGCCACTTACGCCCAGCAGGGAGGCAGGAACAGGACTGGTCGTGGGTCCTCTCTCTTTGCTGGTCCAGCATATCTTTAGGGTGAGAGACACGCAGAGGTCTCCAGGCCTGGCCGTGTGCCCCAGGCCCTTTCTTCCCCTGGGCCTTGCCTGTGGCCTCCTTACCCAAAGGCAGCTCCAGGTGGAGAATGCCTAGTACCTGCAGTTTTCGACCCTGGGCATGGAGTTTGTGTCCGGGTTTCCCCCAAGGACAAAATTCTGAGTCTGAATGAGGGACATGACATAGCACTCCAAGATGAGGCCACAGAGAAGGGCTGGTCCTAGCCCTGGGCTGCTTCTCCAGTCCTGGGAATGCAATGGGATCTGGACCTGGCCATGAAGTACTAGCTCAGCCCTTCCTGCTGATGGACAAAGGGCCCTGGGTCAGACAGTTATTCCAGAGGCTTCTCACTGTCCTGCTATGGCAGCGGTCTGGACTGATCCAGCCCAGGAAGCCTGGAGTATCTGTTTGCCTCACTAGCAGTGGAGGGTTTAGGTCAGGCTAGGTCCATCCCCATCCTCAGGCCCTAAGGGTCCTCTTCCCATTGTGATGTGCTCCCCTGCACATAGCAATCCCTCCCTTCCACTGACTTCAGCGGCAGTTGGTGTTTACTGAGTATCTAATACGTGCTAGACATTGTGCTGAATATTTAGATATTGTCTCATGTCTTCCTCAAAGCAGTGCTTTAAGGGTAAGGTCATTGTTCCCCTATTACAGATGAAGAAACTGAGGCTGCCAGGGAATGCCACTCAGCTAGTGAAGTGGGAGATTGGTTTTCAGCTCGGACTTTTTCCTTGCTTATCTTTATGCCATCTAAGAATGCAAGACATTTCTGAAAGAGACCCAGAATGAAGGCCTAAACTAGGGGGTGAGTCCCAGGCTTCACTGAGCAGCAGAGAGGATCCTGATAACATACTTTGCCAGAGATCCCTTGAAATGCATCTCTTCTGGGGCTCCTGGGTGGCTCAGTCAGTTAAGCATCCAACTTCGGCTCAGGTCATGATCTCACAGTTCATAAGTTCAAGTCCAGTGTTGGGCTCTTGTGCTGACAGCTCAAAGCCTGGGGCCTGCTACAGATTCTGTGTCTCCCTCTCTTTCTGTCCCTCCCCTGTTCACGCTCATGCTCATACTCATGCTCATGCTCTGTCTCTCAAAAATAAACATTAAAAAAATTAAAAAAAAAAAAAAAAGAAATGCATCTCTGCTAGCCTCACCCTGGCAAGGCCTGGCCGTCCCAGCCAACCTCATCCCCACTCTCCTAGATATCACCTCTGTGAATAGTTACTTGTTCATCATTCCAGAAATTTTTGTACCACAAGCATATTTGAATACGTCTTTCCTCCCCCACTTGGAATCTCTCCATATTCCCATCCTACAGAGGTCTTATTTCACTCTTCACCATCTCTTCACATCACAGAGATCAAATGCCCTCTTTTTAACTTCTGTATTATGGTCTCTTGTATGGCTGTTGGCTGTACACAGTTGATTGGCTATTGCCCTCCTGGTGGACGTTTTGGCTGTTCTGGGTTTTTACCGTCACGAACATCACGTTCATTATACCTTTATCTTCGCCCAGCTGCACAGGAAAAACTGTGAGATGGATTCTTGGAAGCAGAATTGTTGGGTCAAAGTACATACTTCTCAGATGATGCTAAATACTGCCAAATGGCTCTCCAGAAAGTTTGTACCAGGTTAAACTCCCACCAACAGTGAGGGGAGAGAGTATCTCCACCTGGAAGATGAGTCAGTCCAGTAGTGAGGTTGGATACCGGTTTAGAAGGCATCATTCCAGAGGTACCGAGGAGCACTCCCCACTGCCCCCTTCAGGAATCTCCCCTTCCAACCTGCCATGCTGTCAGGAATTTTCACTCATTCCCTGGCCTGGAGTTGGCAGTGCCTCCTGGCATTCCTGGCATTGTCTCCAGGGGACTCAGATGTCTAGGAAAAGACATCAGTCCCAGAGGAACAAATCTGGGCTCTGGGAATGGTAGCAAGGAAAGCCTGCTGCATTCATTAGCGATGACCTTGGTCAGGGCCATGTTATGACTTTCATGAGAGCCCTTGGCTCTTTTGCCTTTGTGGACCCCTTCCTCCATTAAAAAAAAAAAAAAAAGATATTCAAAAATGTATTTAATGACTGCATTGGTATTAAACGAGTATAATCCAAGCTGGATTACATTCATTTTTTCTTCTGATTATAAAAAAAATTCAAAACATTTCCATGGGTTCTGTAAGTATCGTGGGCCCTAAGCCCTGTGCCTAAGGGATCACGTAGCCCTGGACTTGTTCCCCAGGTTTGCCCTCCATGCACCTGCTTCCCTACCTGTTGTCCTCCTCCTTCACCCTGGCTTTCACTGGAAAGGTGTGAAATTCAGGCCACTTGAATGTAGATGGCCACCGCGTAGAGCACTGGACAACATTTGGACCAGGTCAGGACTGATAATAACCACTGACAGCAGCAGAAAATTGCAGTTTCCAGAGTGTCTCACCAACACGGTTATCTTAAAATATTATGCCCATTTTACAGATTAGGAAATGGACACAGTGAGATAGAGACCAGAGAAGTATTTTGTCTAAGACATAGAGGTAGTAAGAGATAGAATTCTAAAACCTGCAGCCTTGGCCTGCTTCACACCCTCCTGCACGGCCAGCTCTCCTGGCCTCGTTTAGCCCAGAGACTATGATACATTACTGTCCTTTGAACATCCTCAAGTGTGCAACTTTACAGAAGACAAGGCAATGACAGTGCCGCATCCTGACAGGCACACAAGTGAAACTCCACATATTTGGGTGACATATGGAAGCCAATTGCAGCCATGCTTTCCAAATCTCTCCCTAAATAACTAACTTCAGTTCGTGTGTGTATGTTTTTTTTTAAACTAGAGGAAAATTGATTGTCACACATGCCTGCAATCTTATTTTAATGTAAGTAGAGCATGATTTGAAATTCGGAATTAGATGGCTCAGCATTAATTACCTCTCGATTGAACTTTTTATTTATGGAGTGTTTGCTATCGTTAACTAGGAGGATGCTGGAAGGACAGGGAAGGAGGATTAATCAAAAGAAGGTGGGTTTAAAAAGTAGTTGTGGATGGAGAAATTAGAAATGGATTTATTTCCTTTTTAGTCATATTTCATCTGATTCCCACATTCTTCTGATTCATCGAACCCCTTTGCCACGTGCCCCCTCCATTTCTCTTCCAAGAATTCTGCTTCCATTCCCATCCTGTTGCCCTAGGCACAGTGTCAGTCATATCCACCTTCCGGGATGTTCCCCACAATCTGTACCCCTAACTGGGAGGGGCCACAGGTTAAGCTGGGATCTCATCATGTCATCCCCGCTTAAAAAAGCCATTGTGATTGTTATCATTATCGTCTTCCTTGTATCGAACAATTTCCTCCATCACTCATGTTATTTTACCTTCCAGTAATACTTTGGGGTAGGAATAATTATACCCAGTTTATAGATGTGAAACTTGAGGCTCAGAGAAGTCGAGTCCATAGTTTGAGGTCACACAGCACAGAGGACTCAAATTAATCACCTTCTATCACACTGACTGTGCCATTCTCAGACAGGATGGTAGTCAGAGAGGGCCAGATAAAACAAACCCACTAAATACCCAGGAGTGAGCAGGACCTGGGGCAAGAGCTGCACCTCCACTCTTGGACCATCTTGTGACAAAAGCAAGTCAACTTTTGTCTCATTCCCGGCCCCCTTTGCTTCTCCCTGACTGTCTCCAAGCAGTGGTGTTGATCTCGTTTCAAGCTGTTTGTTTTTTTGAAACAAAATCAAGCTGAGTTGGTGTGGACAGTTCACAGAGTACTTTCCCTGAGCAGTTATTTCCCTTCCCGGAAGGAGCCAGTGACCCTATCTGGAAACCGGGAACTCTCGAGTGAGATGGAGCCCTGGAAGCGCCCCAGGGCGCACGGACTGGGCGCTGGAGAGCTTGTGTGTAGCTCAGGAGGCCTGAGCATGTGGGCAGTTGATGCAGCACTTTCGGGATCTGTCGGGCGAGGAATGGGACCTTCTGGAGACTGTGGGGATGGCTCGGCTATGGAGCAGGGAGCTCTCTGGCCTGGGCAGTGCTGACCGGTGGAATGGTGGAGCCAGGGAGAGTGTATTTCCTGTGGAGCACAGTGCCTCCAAGTCACATTTGCTTCCCCTGACTTGTTCAGAGGCCCCTCCCAATGCCCATGTGTGCCCTGGGGTCTCACATCGGCCGCAGGGGGCAGGGAGACAGACCCACTTACCTGCATGTTACAGATAGGTAGCCAAGGGTTATAGAGTTCAGTTAAGCCATCCCTGGTTATTGAGCATCTGTGAGAAAGAAAGTCAAACACAAGGGACCCAGGCCCCATTTTCAAGGAGTCTGGGGGCAGAAAAAATAAAAATAAATGGACAGCTGGAGCGAAACAACTCAGGCTGGGTTTGGATCCCACTTCTGCTACTTCCCGCTAATTAGCTCTTTCTGAGCCTCAGTTTCCTCTTCTGTAAACTGGGTATAATAACACTTATACTACAGGCTCCTGGAGGTCTGTTCATTGTCTGGCATGGTGCCTGGCACAGGGTACGTGCAAATAAACACCCGAGAAATGAGGGAGCGTTACTCTGAGTATTAAATGTGACGGTGTGGGTAAAACGCGCGGTGCGGGGGTCTGTGGGAAGCGCTCGTGGACAATGGCTTTCGTCCTCCCTGGAGGGCTGAGTTCCACGTCTACGGAGAGGTGCAGACCCAGGAGAAGCAGGCTTGGAGGAGAATGAGGGCGTCTCTCAGCCGGGCGTCCAAGGCAGATCACGATGCTGAAAGACAAGGGTGTGTGTGAACAAGACCAAGGATATTGACAGGACAAGACGGGGCAGAACTTGACCATACCACAGGGCTGGCCAACGACAGCATCGAAACCCAGAGACTCTAATCTCTCAGAGAGTGTCATTTCTGGACCATTCTGAGGTCTCTTTTTTTACTCTCCTACATTTTACCAACAGATTGTGTAGCCATCCGCCTGTAAGATGCTCTTAGAATTTCAGATGGACTCTTATTTTTAGAAGCAACATCACGCTGAGCATGTGACAATGATTGATTCCTTTCTCGGCTTCTTGTTAATAAGCTTAAAGGCTATGGTTGATAATCGTTTATGGACAGAGTTAACGAAGCCTTTCTGGTTCCTGACTCCACAGGCCTGGAACTCCTTGGGTCCTCATTAAAATGATGACACGGAGATGGGAGAGTGGGTGGAGGTGTCCCTGTCACAGCGTTGTCCCCACCACATTGAGCGTCTGGCTTCGCCACTGCAGTCACCGGCTGCTCGACTTGGTTCCCAGTTTGACTAGAATGTCAGTACGTGTCATTATGACTTTATTCTTTCCGTCAGAAGCTGCCCGATTAGGAGCTGGAGGCAGGCAGTAATTAAGCTTACCCATCAGCGTGTGGCTCCGGCCAGAATGAAATATGCGTTCCAACTTCCGCCGTTCACTTCCCTGGATGCCAAGGCATCGGAATTAAGCTCCTTATGGGAACAATATCTGACCCAAAAATGTTAGAGCAGGGATTACCAAGATGGAAATTCAGTTAAGTTTACCTACTTGTCGTGACCGAGAAGAGCTGTGAGCTCTCAGGCTGCTTGGGAAAACCACTTCTTTGGGAGGAAAACTGAGTTCCAAGCCATAATAGCCAGTGAAAAGCAATTGCTGGGATCACAGCATTCAGACTCGATATTCATTTGTCCCCCCCACCCGCCCAGAGGAGAACTGTGGGCTAGTCCAGAGACATTTATGAAGAAAACTGCAAAGTCCACAGAATCCTTCAGGGCCATTTGTCATCTGCGGGTAGGCCTGCCTCATGTCTGTGGCTTTGAGGGAGCTGTGTCAGATACTTTGTTCCTACCGATGGTCCGCATGAGCCAAAGGCTACAGGGAGCTTTGTTCTCAACTCCTGAAAATTATAGTCTGATGTACTTCAAAGGGATTCTGATGAGGACATTGGAGGCACAAGGAACTGAGCTGTGCAGATTTAGTGTACATTTCCATGAAGGTGGCGTTACTTGGTTTCTCTGGCTAACCTCTTGCCCCTTGCTTGTGCCTGGTGACAGCGGTCTTAGAGCCCTATCATCCTCACCTTCATTTTCCCCTCTGCCTCTGCTATGCTCCGCCCACCCAGCCTTTTAGTTACAGCTCCTTTCTGAGGTCTCTTCTCTCTTTACATGCAAGGTTTGGCAGATATAGCCTTCCTTTCTAAAATGCTTATTAGGGGGCGCCTGGGTGGCTCAGTTGGTTAAGCATCTGACTCTTGATTTCGGCTCAGGGCGTGATCTCATGGTTTGTGAGTTCCAGCCCCACGTCAGGCTCTGTGCTGACAGCCTGGAGCCTGCTTGGGATTCTCTCTCACCCGCGCTCTCTGCTTCTCCCCTGCTCGCTCGTGTGCACTTTCTCCCTCTCTCAAAATAAATAAACATTTAAATAAATAAAATGTTTATCAAAGACATTTTCTGAGAACATACTAATCCTCAAACTACTCACTCACATCTCTTTTTTCTCTCCCCATTGTCATATATATATGTCCCCCCCCCCACCCCCGCTCCCCCACTTCAGGTGTTTTCTCTTGACCTTTTGAACAGTTTGGTCTTTGTCAGGAAAGAACTCACTCAGGCTTGCTGTCCTAGACTCTGTACACATTTGCCACCTCTGTTCAGGTAGCTTTTAATACTGGTGAGAATCCAGGGAGCTCCATCCCACCCTTATGATGCCTTGGTAACCTGTAACCACCCACTCTTTCTGATGGTACTTCTAGAACAGTCCCCAAAGTAGGAAGTTGCAGAAGGAACTTCATAACTAGCTCTGTTCCTTACTTCAGATGGAGTAACTGAAGCCCAGAGAGGAGAAGGAACTTGCCGAAAGTCACACAGGAAGCAGAGACAGGGTCAGAATAAGGCCCCACTCCTCCTGTTCACCCTCTGCTGTCCTTCCTTTGAGGATTCATTTCTACGTACACGTGCTAGGCCAGAATTAACATCCTTACTGAGGAAGAATTACAGCTCTCACGTATGGATGTTAACTGTGTGCGATGCATTATGCTAAGTGCTTTTTCTATACGCCTCATCTAATTCTCACCAAGGACTCAATGAGGTGAAATCCATTTTAAAGATGAGGAAACCGAGGTGACGATGTGGAGGTGGAGCGGGCTGGTACTGAGTCTCGACAGCCAGTCACATGTGTCTCTTCCTAGTTCAGTATTCAGTGAAATCATGTCGCTAGCTGAAGTCGGCCACAGCGGATGTATTTACACTGCAGAAACTGGCAAATGCTACAAATGGAGGCTTTTCTTCATTTCCTGCACCCTCCTGTCCAGGAGATCCAATTCATTAGCACACCCCTAGGCTTCATGTTAGCTAAGCCGCTGGCTCGGGGGCACACAGCAGGGGTGTGAGAGAGCTGGGGCTTACACCCATGACTGTCTGACTTCAAGGCCTGAGCTCTTGACCCTCACCCTGCACTGCCGGTCCGCAAAGCCAGTTTTTCAGAGACCCGTTCCCCCTGTGAATGGCGGTGGTGGTGTAGAGAAAGCAGCTTCCTTGGGTCTGATACACAGGACGGTGGTGGGGTGTGAGATATCCACGTCCAGAGAAACCACACCTGGTTGCTGGAGAAGGTGCCCCCAGAGCATCTCCCAGACTTCACAGGATGTCTTGCTGCTTTTAGGTCTTCTGAACACAACTCAAGGCCTTTGTGGCTGTTCCCACAGTCTTAGATGCTTTTCCACAGGCAAACACAGAGCTGGCTTCCCCACCTCCCTCTTGTCTGTGCTCTTTCTTGACCAACCCATCTAAACTAGCAACTGGGGCACCTGGGTGGCTCAGTCGGCTAAGCAGCTGAGTTCAGCTCAGGACATGATCTTGCGATCTGTGAATTCAAGCCCCGTGTCGGGCTCTGTGCTGACAGCTCAGAGCCTGGAGCCTGCTTCGGAATCTGTGTCTCCCTCTCTCTCTACACCTCTCCCACTCGTACTCTGTCTCTCTCTGTCTCTCTCTCTCCCAAAAATAAATAAGCATTAAAAAATTTAAAAACATAAAATACCAATGCAACAGTCTGTATTCACTTCCTGTAGTTTATGTTCATAGTACTTATTGCTGCCTGCCTTCAAAGTACATGTGCCTTTGCTTTTACAAGGCTTCCTCTCTAGTGGGATGTAAGCTCCGTGCAAGTTAGAACCGTGTCGCGTTCACATTGTAGCTTCAGAGTGTATAATAGGGCAGGGCAGGCTTGGATGGATAGAGTACTAAATCTCAGCTGTTGTTCTATTCTACGTGGTGCCTTTCTTAGATATGCCTTAGGTGGTCGACGGCTAGCTTCGATATTCACTTGTAGAGGCAAGGGGCCTTCTCCTTGGCTCCCTGACTTCATTGGCCCTTCAATGACTACAGTCACCTTCTGTCTACCCTGGAGTTTCTTCTTTCATCTTCCCACTCTCCCCCCCACCCCCACCAAATAGACCAACGGTCACATCTATTAATGCTGATTTGCTGACAAATAATTATTAAACATTTTTAAAAGGAACTTTTGACTCCAAGAACTAATTACATTTCCATCTTAGAAGGTCCATGTGGCTTTGCCATTGAAACTGGCTATTTAAGGAGGATGGTTGGGGCAGATTGAATATGACCTTTGAGAAGAGAATGCGAAGGGATTCAGGTAACAGCCCACAATGGGAGTGGCTGCAGGGACCTTAGGCTGAGTGCCTTGTCACTCATTCTGACCTGCCTGCAGGGTCACACTGATGCTCTTTCTCATATTGCCTGGGTCATGTCTGGCAGTAAATACATAATCTCTCTCTCTTTCTCTCTTTCTCTCTTTCTTTCTCTCTCTCTCTCTCTCTCTCTCACACACACACACACACACACACACACACATCCATCCCTTCCTTTCTTATTTCAAAAATCCTACATGTTTACTATAGAAAATTCAGAATATATGGGCAGGATAGAAGGATAGCTAAAAGTTACTTTAATCATACCTCTGAGGTAAGAGTTGTGAATATTTTGGTCAGCTTTTCTTTTTTAGTCTTTTTTCCCTACTGATTAACATCTATGTATTTTCTGACCTATTGTTTAAAAATCTTCATCCCTCATGGACATCCCTCCAAGGTACATACGGTCACTTTTACTAGCTGGAAAGTATTTAGTTGCATGCAGGTACTTTATGTCACCCATCCTTGACTGCTGGGCAGATATGCTGTTTCCCACTCTAGACTGTTAATATTGAGATAGAATTTCTCATTGGCATGTCTTGGACAAACAGTGATTATTCTCATCATCATGAATGTCAATTACTGCAAATTCAATCTATGGACTGAACCTTTGTGTCCCCACCCTTCCCCCTCCCCCCAACTCATGTGTTGAAGCCTTAATCCCCAATGTCTTAGGAAGTAAGGCCTTTGGAGATAATTAGGTTTAGATAAGGTCATGAGGGTGGAGCCCCATGTTAGCATTAGTGTCCTAATAAGGAGATGAAGGGACCAGAGCTTGCTCTCTCCACTATGTGAGGATACAGTAAGCAAACAGCCATCCATCAACTGAGAGGCAAGCCCTCGCCAAGAATCCCACCATGCTGGCGTGTGGCCTCCAGAACGTGGGAAATAAATGTCTGACGTTTAAGCTACCAGCCCCTGCTGTTAGAGCAGCTACATCACTGAGTCCTCCACATATTCTTACTAGAATGGTGTCTGTACAGCAACCATGACTTTACTCTGGACCTTTGCATATTCTGTTCCCTCTACATGGATAACCCTTCCCAAGCCTCTTCATCTGATTATCATAGGTTCTTCTTGCTGCCTCAAGTCATACATTTCCTTACATTTTAATGTTTAAAACAATGAGAAATCTAATAGCCAGTGTGTGGTGGTAGTGAGTTGTAGTGGATTTGTGGTGGTAGTGAGTTGTAGACATAATTCCTCTTCATTCTTTAAGGCACAGCTTAGCCCAGGCAGTAATTCCTGGGTTGTCCTAACCCATGGGCTAATCTCTCTTTGCACTCTTCACACGGCATTGCCGTTGCCTGCTCGTTTGTCTCCCCCTGAACGAAGACCTTCCTGAGAACAGCACGTATGTATTTTTTTTTTTTTTTTGTTCCTGTATGCCCAGCTCCCAGCAGCTCAGCAGCCTGGACTCCAGGACAGGTGCCGAGGGCAGGGGTAGGTGGGGAGCCGGTCTCGTTGTCTCCTTTCTCCCCCACCAAACAGGTAAATGGAGCTATTTCCTCATTCCAGGCCCATGGAGAACTCCTTCTCAGAGCCCTTTGTGGTAGGTCAGAGCATTTCACCAGCTCCTCCTTTGAGGTTAATGTCCATTTCATACCATGGTGGATGTATTTATTTGCCCTGAGCGGGAGTGGGGAGAAAGCTTGGCAGGGGGAAGTTTTGGTCATTTGTGTCCACATAGCTACAGAGAGCATCCAAGAAACCAGTTACCAGCACAGCGGCTGTTTTCACGGTGCCTCACAACGACACTCAGAGTCAGGGGAGATGCTTGAGTTTCAGCTTTACAAAAGGACCTGCTGGAGATACCACCTTTCCCCTGCTGGCCCTGCCACTGGGCCCCGAGACAGTGACTGTGAATGAAGTTGGCCATTTGAGCTTTTCAGTATCCCCTCCTCCCACTTTCTCCCCTCCCCACTCTCCCTCCTGGGTCTTTCTCTTTGTTCTGAGTTCATCTTCCCTTAATCTGCCTCTGGGTGACTTTTTGTCTTGTTTTTTATTGCTTAACCCGAACCCCAGATGGAAGGCAGTGCCTATTATATGAGAATACACCCTGCCCGCAGCTAGGAGATAGAAGATGTGCCTTTCCAGCTGGGAAGGTGGGTGAAGGCTTCAGGCAGGAGGCAGCTGATTCTTGAAGGATGGGTGGGATTCAAATAGCTAAAGAAGTAGTAGAGGAAGGGGAAAAGTCATTCCAAGCTCAGGCAGGAGTAGGTTATGGTCAAGAAGGTGAAGACCGAGGCTGAAGCAAGCATTTATGTACAATGTTCATAAAGTGCCCTCCATATGCTGCCCACTCGCATGTGTGGGTGAACCAGATGTCCCCCAAGACCCTGGTTCTCCTGCTCATGGATAGGTGTGGGCTCTCCTCACTTTACTCCCATGACAACCCAGCCTCCAAACTCAGCACCTCTCCAGATTCAAACCCAAGGAATCCATGATCATAAAGACATTGGTATCCAGTATAGAGTTCTCTGCATATGTTGTAGATGTGGCAATGGGCTTACGTTGTACACTTCACCACAAAGAACTAGAAATATCCATTAGATGTTTCTGTTCCCACCTCACCCCCAAACTCCCTAGCCACACCGTGGTGTGGAGAGGTGTTGCTCCCCCCTTCCCCCAGTATCTCTCTTACTGGCCATTTTTATCTCCTCGATTCTTGCTTATGAACTTTACCTTTCTCACTCTTCATCAGCCAACTCTTACCACCCAGGGTGTGTACTACCAATGCATCATGTTAGTCAACAGGGCCCCCCAGTTCCTTAATCTTAGCACTTGGAAGCCACCGTCCTGCAAAGAGGGTTATTTAACTCAATTTTCCAAAAAAATATAATGCCTCCCCTCCAAGAAATTCTGTGGCTGATATAGTCTCCTTCTTGTTACATGCACGTTTTCTCCTTCCAACGCCTACAACCACCCTTCTGTTATCTTCATGGTATAGATAAGACAAGTGAAAAAAAGAAATTAATTGGTTTGCCCAAAGTCACACAGCCACCAACAAGGCAAAGGTGAGACCTGAACTCTGTCACTTTTTAAATGTATAACAGCCAACTCTTCTACAGGGGGTGTGAGGAGGTGACTTGGATGGGAGCAGGGTTAGACAGGTAAATTGGGACCTGGGTTAGGTTCCAGGGCGGCCATAAAAAAAAGAATACCATGACAGGGTGACTTCAAAATATAGTAATGTGTTCTCTCATCATTTGGGGGGCTAGGAGTCCAAAATCAAGGGCATTACTGAGGTTAGTTCCTTCGGGAGGGTTCCTCCATGTTCCTTCCTTCTGAGGGAATATCTGCTTCCTGCCTCTCTCCCAGCTGCTGGTGGTTGCCGGTGATTCTTGGTGCGTAGATGCAGTGCTCTGATCTCTGTCCTCGTTTTCACAGGGCCATCTTCTCTCTGTGTGTCTCTGTGTCTTCACATGGCCTTGTTATGAGGACGCCAGTCACTGGATTTAGAGCCCACCCTAACCCATTGTGAATTCATGTTAACTAATTACACCCGCAAAGACCATATTTCCAAATAAGGTCACATTCTGAGGGGCCAGGTGGATATGACGTTTTGATGAGACACCATTCAACCCAGTATCAGACCAGTTCATAAAGGTCCTAGAAGGGGATGCTGAGAAATGTGGATGGTGGGCAAGGAACAATCATGAAGGGTTTGTGAGGGGGAGGGGATGGCAGGACCAACCGAAAATCCCTCGCCTGGAATCTGACTGGTTCTGTGTGGTTGGTTTCCTTATCGCCACAGCTCCTTGCGCCTTGCTGCTTCATTAAGGACTTACACTGGGTGGGCTTCCACCAGCAGGTGAATGTTTTCTGAGAGTGGCAGCCTTTCCTTTCTCTTGGAAACTTTGCACTTTTGCAGACACTTTGCACTTGCCTCCATTGGGCTTTGGGCTAATCAGTATGCTGCTTGGAACTATTTAAAGCCTGATGCATTAGTCACAACAAATCTGCTCCCACTGGGAGTTGAAAAGGCTGAACAGGGCGCCAGTTTCTTTGGGGTAAGTGCGGTTTGTTTTCTCCCTCACGTCATTTGCACCCAGCCCTTTGGATTCCTTGGACTTCAGACACAGAGTCCCTTTCCTGAGTTGTCCCTGATACGGGGAGAGCTGCCAAAGGCTAGTCGGGGCACCTTGGAAAGGGGGGGACAAGGGCCAGGGGCCGAGGCAGGACAGGGAGTCAGAGCAGGAGGGGCCGCTAGGCTTGGCCATTCTGCGGGAGAGACCCTGATGCTCAGCGAATACACTGGAAGGAGTTGAAAAGGCCTGGGGTGACCTCGTCCGTGTCCCGCTCTGACCCGGCCCCAGAAACCCTGGGCTGTGTCGATGTGCCTTGCAGCTGGGAGAGCACTAGAACTCTGGCCCTGCTCTAGTGGCAGAAGCCACAGTCCCCATCTGCCTTTGTGGCTTTGCCAAATCCCCAGCCTCTAGTCTTGGGATCTAGTCTTGACAGACCCTGAAAATACATCGTGTCCCAGCCTCACAGCAGCTTTGTGGTAAAAACGATCACCTCCGCTTTATGAGTGAGGAATCTGTATACTTTAGTTCCCTCCATTTACTGAGCACTGACTACTCCATCCAAGGCAGTGGGGACACAACAGTGAACAAGATGAGGGGTTCTTGCCTTCATGGACCTGATATTTTAGCGCTAGGGAATCAGGCAATGAAACGCATAGAGAAAATCATTTCCAACCACGGTGAGCATGATGAAAATAAAACCAAGTGAAGCAGTAGAGGGAAGGGAGGCCAGGGAAGGCCTCTCTGAGGGGGGGTGTTGGAGCTGAGACCCTTAGGGAAGGGCAAGGCCTCTGAGTGAAATGTGTGAGGCAGGGCTTTCTCAGGCGAGGGAACAGTGACGGTCTGTGAGGAATAGAGAGAGTGAGGTGACTATTATAAGAGGCAGTGAGAGCCAGGAACCTTCTCTCACTGACGCCGGTTTTCTTGGCATTGTCGGCCGCGTGTCCAGTGAGGGATGATGGGGTGATGGCCGAGAAAAGGCCCAGGCGTGGGCAGAGCAGGATGGGCTGGTGGGCAGCGGCCTTGGTGGGTGGGCTCCAGCTTGCAGCCTGTGGAACCCTCTTCCATTTTCCTGCAGGGCAAACAGACAGCAGATCTGGGGGCTTAGGGGTCCCCTCCACACACAACAGGCTGGTCGTCATAGTCCCAGGCATCCAGGAATTGGCATGGCTGGTAATTACTCTGTGACTAAACATAGCTGGCTGCCAAACTGGGAGTGAGACCTTCCCAGGCGGGCAGAGCCATCTCTTTCTTTTTTTTTTTTTTTTTAAGTTTGAGAGAGAGAGCGTGGGGGAGGGGCAGGAAGAGGGGGGAGGGAGAGAGGGAGAGAGAATCCCAAGCAGGCTCTTTGCTGTCAGCGTAGAGCCCCACATGGGGCTTGAACTCACAAACCATGAGATCATGACTTGAGCTGCAGTCGGACACTTAACAGACTGAGACACCCAGGCGTCCCGGCAGGACAACTTTCTTCTGCCCACCTTCTCATGCTCCCCTGCCCAGGACAGTGTTGATCTTAATTAATAACCTCCCTGAAGATACTGTAGGATTCCACTGTCTACAGAGAATTGCTGGTGTGTGTTCTAAAGAGCCTAATAAGATTCCCCCCCCCCCCGCCCCTTGAGAGGAAAGAGATGCTTCGTGTGATAGGTCAGAATGAAATCCTGAACTTTGGACCTGGAAGACACTCTGGAGACAGTCCTGCCCAACACTCTCACCGATGACAAGAGACTAAGGCTGGGGTGGCATTTAACTCAGTGTTACAAAAAACGGTTGGCAGAAGCCTTTCCGAGAAAAGAATAAAAGTCAATCAAATACACTTTTCCTGACTTAGTAAATGGAATAAACTGATTCTTCGATCGAGCAGAGGCTAGCAGCAGATGAGAGTGGAGCCTCCAGGAAGGGGCTGGTCCCACAGGCAGTACTCATGAGCCAGCGGTTCTTGGGCAAGTCACTTCCTGTCTGATTCCTCAGTTTCCTGGTCTGTAAAATATAGACAATAATGGACACTCACCTAAAGGGGTTTTTATGGGAACCAAATAAAGGAACATAACATATATCGAGGGCTTATCATACAGTGAGTATTTAGTAAAAGATTACTGCTATTACCATTTGGGGGTGCAGATCAGCTGTGATGGAGAGCATATGAAAATGCTCAGGAAGGGCAAGCTGGCCTCTAGATGACATTGCTGTGACCTTGAGCTGAGGCCTCCAAAACATCCCCCAGTGTGGATTTTTATCCATTCCCCCCCAAAAGTTTATCTTTCCATTTGCCTCTATTTCCTGAAAGGCAATACCTAAGAGAAAAATATCCCCTGATTCAGCGTCTGAATCAGAGTCTTCAGAGTTCGGTCTCTATTCCACAAGCCGCCCCAGCTCATCTGCTGGCATGTGAGCCTAAACACTGTTGCTGCAACAGGCAGGTTGGAGAAAGGCCCCTCACCTCACCCAGCGGTTGTGGGACCCTGTCCTTTGTGCCGTCTCAACTCTATCCCCAGGACAACATAGAAGATTTGTAAGATGACAGCTCATCTTATCCCACAGGTGTAATGATTTCAGGTGAAATCATCACTGGAGAGTGATGTCTGTCATTAGTCATCTCCCTTCTGGCTGGGGAGGGGGGTGGCGGGGGGGATGCAGGCATGTGGAAAGGACAAGAAGCCCCATGCATACACCCCCTGACTCACAGGCCCTGCGAACTGACCATTCACGGTGACTCAGCATTGCCTTGTCCCTTCGGGGGGCTCTGCAGGGGCCTGGCCGGGCCTCCCCACGTTCTGTTTCTCTCCCCTCTGCTGAATGCAGTCCCCATCTTCATGTTAGGAAGCATCTTGTCAAAAACAAAATTAGAAGAGCAAGAGAGAAGAATCAAGAGCCCTTTCCAAGAAGGAATCTAGCTAGGAGAACGGAATCCTTTGGCTGGGAGAACTGAATCCTGTCTAATACCCTGGGTTAAAAAGAACCAGCCATGAACTACAAATGCAGTTGACTTTGGCCCTGAGATCTGTAGGGAAAACCAGAAAAAGAAATAGTAACGAATCCACAGCACAAGTGATATTTGCTTGTGAGCTCTTCTAGCCGTGTGCGTGAATAAGGAATTCCGTCCCAGCGTCCTATAGAGTTTGCTTTGTGCCCCTGAGTGTGGAGTCTGGAAAAATACCAGCCCTGGCAGTTCTTCTGCTTTGAGGAATAAAAGGAAACTCCCACGAGAATCCTGTTTCTTGGAAAACCGTTACTCACCTGAGCCCCTGTGTGCAGACGGAGGTTCAGAGTGAGTCTGAAAGGACTCGTGGGGAATCTGGGCACAGGGGCTGTTCAGTCTGTGCCCAGGCCCAGAGCCAAGGATGTCTAGTTGCCCAGGGAGAAGGCACTTGGGGGGACCTTGGGACTTTGGGGAGTCATTTACTCATCCATCTTTTTATTGAGCACCTGCTATGCACCAGGCACTGTGCTAGGCATGGTGAAACAAGAATAGCAAGGTTTCTGTCGTCATGGATTTTACCTTCTCGTGGGGAGATACAGACCAAACACAAGTAAGCAAGTGCCTTAATAAGTTTATTCCAGAGAGTGCCGAGTGCTGCGCAGACAGGAAAGCCGGGTGATGTGTTCACGAGCAGCTGGGGTGATGTGAGACCATGTTAGAGCTGAACTGCCGCCAGCCGTGGAAAGACCAGGGGAGCCTGCCTGATCCAGGTCGTGGAATCGCTGACACAGAGGCTCTGGGTGGAGGCAGCTGTGGCCCCTGCACTGTGTATAAAAATGGCCGGTGTTCCTGGGGCCTCGAGAAATAGTGGCTCCTTTTCAGATTGATACCTGGCGTGCTGTCACCCCAGCTGCAGTGTCCACTTGCATAGCCATCTCCTGGAGGCAGGGGAGGAAGGAGGGTCTAGAATTGCTTTGGAGACAAGCAGGAATGCTTGATTGGAGGCTTAATCCTTCCCTCCTCCTCACCTCCACAGCTAACCCACCATCAAGCCTGTGGGCTCACGCTCCCCGTTTTCTCTTAGGAAATCCACTTCTCATCATGCCCACCACTTTCACCTGATTCAAACCACCAGCATCTCTCCCCAGTAGACACTGGAAAAGCCTCTGAAACTCGTTCCTTATGCATGGTCTTGCCCATCCCTGGTCCACTCTCCACACGGTGGTCAGAAAGACCTTTAAAAACCTCAGATCCTGGGACACCTGGCTGGCTCAGTCAGGGGAGCATGTGACTCTTGATCTCGGGGTTGTGAGTTCAGGTCCCACATTGGATATAGAGATTACCTGAAAATAAAATCTGTAAAAAATAAATAAACAAAACAATAAAAAGACCCTTCGGATCTAATCATGCCCCATATGCCTCCTAGTACTTTTCCATGACTCCCCATTGCTGTCATGATTAGGACCCAAATCCCCACAGTGACACGCAAGGCTTTATCTATAAAGAGCCCTTATTCTCTAGCCTATTTCCAGCCATTTATTGCTCCACTTTCTCTTTTGGCTATGCAGGCTTTCTTCCAGTTCCTCCAATATGCTGTACTAGTTTTGGCCTCAGGCCCTTTGCACAAGACTCAATGGCTCCTAATGTCTTCTCCTTCCATGCACCCTGCAGGCTTCAGCATATCTGTTACTTCAGCAGGGTTGTCTTCCTTGTTCTCCATCACGGCGATATTACATAGGGCTTTTGCTCACATGTTCCCAGCAGTACTTCATAATTATTGTCCTAGCTCTCGGCACCCATAGATTTACTCTTTCCTGAATTAGTCCGTAAGTCCAGAAGGGCGGGGACCATGTCTGTCTTGTCTACTACTGTGTCCTCAGCACTTAGAAGGCGTCTGATGCACAGCAGACACTCGATATGTATTTGTTGAGGCAGTAAAGGAAGGAGCGCTCACAAAGGCCTTGACTCTCAAATGTTCCACTTGACTGTGCTACTTGCTTTCAACAAAGTGAAATAACAGGAGACTGTCTGTATTTTCTGTTCCATTTCTCTGCCCTATAGAGATGGTGATTGATATCTGGAGTTCAAGAATATGCATAGTGAGCAGGAATTCTGGCAGATGAACAACCTGCTTAGGAAGTCTGTTCTTGCCTTCGACTATCAGAACAGGGTTATTTTCTTTGGCCCCCAAAAGTCGAAGACTGTGTGTACTCAGGGAAACGGCATGGACCCACAGTGTGGAACCAGGGCCAGGGGTGAGACTCAAATAATAATCAAGTGGAAGAGCGTTGTGTGAAGCCTGGTGGGGAGATTGCCTTTCTCAGCGGCCGAGGAATTGGAACATTCCCCCTTGTGTCAATGTGGAAGTGAATGAATTAAGTTCCGTTTTATGCCATGCCTGGAAAAATACCAATGCTATACTCGCATCGTTTCTGAAAGCAAACCCCAAATGCCACTCAGTCTCAGCTCTATGAGAGACTGTTACAGGGGAAAAGAGTCAACATTCACTCACAGATTATGGGAAATACCACTGAAGTGGAAAAAGATGAGAGCCGTGGAGTTTTACTTTTTTGAGGTTATGTACCCCTTTGAAAATCTGACAGAAGCAACGGACCCTTGCTCTCCTCATGCTCCCGGACCCTCTGCAAAATATACATCCATATAACATTCCTCTCATCCCTGGCGACCCCCGGAGGGCCAGAGCCTCAGGTTAAAAATTCCAGTTAGTGGGTCTGGTTGGAAACTGAGCAGAAATAAGCTAGTAAGAAATGACGTGGAAGGACAAGTTAGACAATGTTTGGTCCAAAGAATAAAACAGAAGCATTCTGTAGTTAGATTTTTCTATTCCTGGGGTTCTTTGCTTTGTAGAGCAAGTTGGTTGGCACAGGGAGACCACATGATCAGAGTGAAGTAAGGCAGACCTCTAGGGTGTGAGGGGAAGCCACTGGAGTGTTTCCCCAGATTTCACCAACCATGGTGATCCATCGACCCAAATCCATCATGAGGCCCGGATTTTAGCCTGTCATGGTCACCACTGGTCTTCAGCATCTAGCTCAGTGCTTGGCACTTAGTAGGTGCTCAATAAATACTTGTTGAATGAATGAATCCATTAGACTATCCTGGGTTACCCCACTTCACTCTGGCTTCCTCTTCTTAATTTTCTTCTGGATTTATCAGGTGTTCTTTTTTATTTATTTGTTCCAGAAATATTTGTTGAAGTCGGTGATGTCATGGCATGTGTGAGTTGAATCCAAAGTTGAGGTCAATTCTACAATGACACTAAAATCTTGAGTGAAAAAAAAAAAGTGGTATTTGTTAGAGCCTTCTGGTGGACCATGCTTGTTTTCTAGGCACAGAATGACATGAGATTGAAGAGCTCCTGCTCTGGGATTCATTACCCCTGGGTCTCAGTTCTACTGTTTGGGAGTGACAAGAGCCTCAGTTTCTCCAACTGTAAAATGGGATGTGAGAAATAAAATGATGCAGTTAAAACACTTAGGACAATTCTTGGCACACACCTACATATTGTCTTCATAAATATGAGCCATTTTTATTATTACCTGACTCCTCTGCCAGACAATTCATTGGTTGCTCTAGGGTGCTCTTCCCTTTCTGAGCTCAGAGCTCTGAACCCCAGAAACTGTTCCTAACTATACAGTGGGTCAAGTGCAGCCTTTTAAAAGTCTCAGAATCAGGGGCACCTGGGTGGCTCAGTCAGTTAAGTGTCTGACTTTGGCTCAGGTCTTGATCTCACGGTTGGTGACTTTGAGCCCCACGTCGGAGTCTGTGCTGTCAGCACAGAGCCCGCTTCAAATCCTCTGTCCCCTACCTCTCTCTCTCTCTGCCCCTCCCCCACTTGCACTCACTATCTGTCTCAAAATAAATAAACAAGCTTTGGAAAAAAAATGTTTAAAAAAGTCCCAGAATCAATCACAGCTATATTTAAGGGCTGTGGACATTACTAATTTCCTCCCTTCCTATTTTTCCATATTTTCAATTTCATTTAATAAGCACGTGTTACTTCATAATTCAAAAAGTACCGAATAAGAAAAAGATATTGTAATAAAAATGTGTTTATTCCATTTTTGCTAAATTCAGAGGTAGAAAGCAAGAACACTGTATCGTCTCTGGTCTGTAGAATCAATTCCAGGAAACCGGGGCAACTCAATTTGTCCATTGCGTTGCCCACATAAAAATGTCCAAACACAGGTGCCAAGAAAGGAAGGCTTCATGCTGGAGTGGATAGGGATGCGCTGCTCTGTTTAGTAGATGTGGGGTTAAGAGCAGAGACTCCTGACTTCATCTCCCAGCTCTCGCCCACTGCCCGGCTCCGTGTGCAACTTTGGAAAAACTGCTCAACCATTTTCAGCCTCAGTTTCCTCATCAGTAAAGTGGGAGAGACAGATGGAGAGATTTTTCCTTATAGATTGTTGTGGGAATGCATATCAGATGCTTCACGCGGCCGAGTAACTCTTCCACGAGGGATTACTCTTTTCTTTCTGTTTTTCAAATAGCGTCGATGACATCATCATCCTTTATGTTATGTGTGTGCATTTTGTACATGCGCGTATGTATAACTGTGTGTATCAGTGTCTGCACTTTGATGTCCAGTCAGCATCTCAGCCTGATCATGGTGACATCGGAACTCTTGATTGCTCGAACCGGCCCGCCAGCTGCTCCCCCCTTAGCCTTCTGCACCAACACTCCCCTAGTTGTTTCACCTCAAAACCCGAGAGCCGTCCTTCACTCCTGTCCTTCCCTCACATCCCGTATGCAGTGTGACAACTCTGCTGGTGGGCCTCAAAATCAGCCCCTTCTTTCCACAGCCACTGCCCGCATCCCAGACACAGCCACCGTCCTGTCCTAACCCTACATCTGCCTCCCCACGGGGGAGCCCGGGAGTGGGGGAGCTGACATGCGCCTGCCTTGGCTTGTGCCACTTCCTTGCTCACACCTTTCTTGCCCAGGACTTCCTTGTTTCCTGTGATGCTGGAAATAAAACCCAGCTGGCTTACTGTCCCTCAGATCTCTATATTGGGGAATAAGCAAACCTCTTCTGTAAAGGGCCAGGTAGTTAATATTTTAGGTTCTGCGGGTCCCTTGAGGGTCTGTCACATCGCCATCATCTTCTCCTTCGTCTTCATCGTTGTCTACAATTCTTTCTCCACCTTTGTTTCCTCCTTCTCTGACCCTTTCAAAGTGTAGTCACCGTTCTTAGCTCACGGGCTGACAGAATCACACCACGGGCCGGAGTTTGCAGGCTCCTGACTGGCCTCAACGTTTCTCTCCAGCTCATCTGCTCTCACCCTCTGCCTCACTCTCTCTGCTCCAGCCTCAGTGGCGTTCTTGCTGTCCTTGAGCACACTGACCACGTTCTGCTCTGTGCAACCCCTGTCCCCTTGCCCCTGACACTGTTCCCTCAGGTCTGCTACAGGGCTCACTTCCTTTCAGTCTCTGTGGGCAGGCGCCTCCTTGGAGAAGCCTCCCTGGGCTGCCTGTGTGTAGGGTACGCCCCTCCACCCCCAGGCACATTCTATCTCTCACCCACTCTACTTCTTGCAATACTTTCTATACATTTACTTGCCTGTCAGGTCTGCGGCCCTGTGTGTAAGCTCCCTGAGGGCAGGCTTCGTCTGTCTTGTTCAGCACTGTGTTGTCCCCCCCAACACTCAGAGAAGAATGGGGGCGCTTAGTGGTCATTCAAGAATACCTGTTGCATGCATGAAGACGTGTGAGAACAGTTCTGCCCTGTAGCTTGTTTTCAGCCCCTGCAACACCACTCATCTGCAACAAGGCGGCCCTCTTTCTAGATTTTCAGCCCCGTTGGCTGTGTCTGATAACAACACCAAGCTGTGCTCTGAGTGACAGTGAGGATGGTGAGAACCCAATTCCATGTACTGTCAAGGTCTGCAGGCTGAATCCAAGTGTGAACATGGGTGTGGGGAGGAGCAGGGGGAGGAGGGAGAGCAAAGCGGGGTCTTGAAGTGAGGGAAACTGTCCAACTGTTGGGAAACTGATGTTATTGGAGCACCCTTGGATCACCCGTGCTCTGTGGAGCCAATGCCTGACATGTCTTGAGGAGGAAGAAAAGCATCTCTTAGAGCCAGAGGAAGAGCGTTGAGATAAGTTGTCCCTCCCAGGAACACACAGCCAAGAGAGCCTGCAAACAACTTAGTGCAGACATTGAAGGGATGGTGCTTATTGGGCCCAGATGGGACATAGTGGAAAAATCTGGTATTTCTGGAGCCACTGAATAGAACATGGTGACTCCCAGCCCCAGGCACAATTCTCCCAGAATCTCATTGTAAGGGCTTTGGGACTGGCAAACTAGAGGGGTGCATCTGGACCAGCCAGGTATACCCTTCTCCCACCCCACATGCCCACCCTGCTGTGCTCCAGTCCAGAAATCTTAGGAGAAATGGGCTTGGATCTGCTTCATTGCCAAAGAGAGCCTGAGCCCCCTCCTGGGGACATTGCAGGAGGCTACTCATGAGGTGTCCTACACGGGGCGTTCTGTGGAGGTCTCCAGGAGGACTTGGTACCTTGCACTTTCAAGTTCTGGCTCAGGGTCAGACAGTGAGCCTTGGTTGGGCAGTGAGCCTGGCTGTAAACTTAAACACCAGGCAGGGACTAGATGAGCCCTGGCCCAGAAGTCAGGTCAGGGGGTGAAGAGACAGAGGAATCTGTTCCTTGGATGCCCCTTAGGATAGAAACCGGGAGGCTTGGGACAAGGGAGCCTGTGTAGTGTCCAGATTAGGGATTTTACGTCCAAGATCACATGTCTAGCTCTTGATTTTAGAAAATAAGAGAGGGGCGCCTGGGTGGCTCAGTTGGTTAAGCGGCCAACTTCGGCTCAGGTCATGATCTCGCAGCCCGTGGGTTCGAGTCCCGCGTCGGGCTCTGTGCTGACAGCTCAGAGCCTGGAGCCTGCTTCAGATTCTGTGTCTCCCTCTCTCTCTGCCCCTCTCCTGCTCACACTCTGTCTCTCTCTCTCAAAATAAAATAGAGACATAAAAAATTAAAAAAAAAAAAAGAAACGAAGACAGCTATAGAGTATGAGAGAAAATGCAGTGATGGTATAAATCAAACTGTCCATCATTGCCACACCCCAGGTGCCCAAAGCAGGAGATCAGATGGTCTGGGATCTGGTGATGGGTCTGCTGTGTGACCTTGGACTAGTCACTTGACCTTTCTGGGCTTCAGTGTTTTCACACATCCAATGGTAATGATAAATCTTGATGTTCTCATCTCATGAGTTGTTAGGCTCAAACAAGAGAAGGAAGTCTTTGTAAAGTGAGAAGGGCTCTAGTCATACATCACTTGCTCCCTGACCAAGTTGTATAAAGCAACAATAGGAGCAATAAACACCCAGTGATCATGGACGGTGTGTCAGCACCCATGCCCGCTGTCCATATGCATGTTTCACAGGGGCCTCACCGTTGAGAGACAGGCACGGTTGTCATTTCCATGAGCAGATGAGGTCACAAGACACAAAGAAGCTAAATAACCTGCCCCAGGTCACACAGCAAGCCAGGGTAGACCAGACTCTGAATTCAAGCAGTCTGTCTCTGGAGTATGCACTGGGAGCTTGCCCTGGGAGCTTGAGGGCCTGTAGCCAGGTCTCCAGGCTCCCAACCCAGCCCCCGCCTTGGCTTCCTCGGGGAAGATAACCACAAGTCTGCCCAGTGAAAACAGACCCATCACTATCTCTTCCCTGCACACTGGTTGATCACTGCCAACCACGGGGCGGCTGTAGGGCCTTGACACGGCCTGATGTTTACCACCTCCAGGAGCCAAGGCTGGTGGATCCCTGCCAATCCTGGGAAGGAGGAGGAGATGCCAGGGAGCAGGGGCTCCTCCGGGTTGTTCAGAGCGGGCACAGATGGGGAACGTCCCCATCCGGGATGGGTGTCCCTCACTGCACATGGGGTGGGTTTGGGGAGAACATTTCCTGGAGAGAGCAGAGGCAGGGAGGCAGTCTCTGAAGGACAGGCTGCCGTTTTCCATGCCTCGATTGGGTAGAAGAGAAGGAAAGGCAGTCAGCGCCCCCTCCCTGTTCCCTGTTTCAGGACGGTGTGGCTGAGCTGTTTGCTCAGCTTGCCCCATACTCTTCCATTAAGTGGAGTGTGCTGAGTTCGGCCAACAGAAAGTGGCAGATGAGGGCTTGTGGGGATTCCTCTCTGAGAAAACCTCAGGAGCCTTTTTGGATGGACCCGGACAGTGAGAGGATATGAAAACAGGTAGAAGAGGAATTTTCGAAAGAGCCAAGGCCTTGGTCCTGGACAAGAGAAGACTGGGGAAGCATGGGCTGTCAAATATCTGAAGGGCTGCCTGGAGGCAGTCTAGTCCAGAGCGACCTCAGTGGGGTGGAGGAAGGAATGGCAGGGAACAAACAGTGCAAGGAGGTACGCAGAAATCTCCACAGCAGGAAGGAGAGCTCCCCGGGGGGTGGTGAGCTGTCCATCACTGCCGGGGTTCCAGCGGAGGCAGGAGCCCCAGGTGTGTGTGCACATGGGTAGGAACAGAGTGCAGGGATCGTTAAGGCCTGCACAGCCCTCTGTGACCCTATGGCTGTGTGAGCACGTGGGGTGGACATGACGCGGCATACTCAATGCACGCGTGCCTTGTGCTGGCCTCAGGTCTCCCTCCCTGTTCTGTCCTGGACCCTAGTGCCCTGCGACCACCAGGCCTCAGTATTGCTTTTTCTTCCTGGAATAACTGCTGGCCCTGCACCCTGCCCTTCTGCGTGCTGCTTGTTGCTGGGCGACACGAGTGGATAATGGGCCAGATGACTCATTCTGGGGCTTTCTCAAGAGACAGGATGCCACGGCCTGGGGACAAAACTCTTTCCCCTGGATCCGTGGTTCTCCAGCGTTAGTGGGCATCAGAATGAGCTGCAAGCCTTATAAAACAACAACAACAGCAACAACAACAAAACACAGACTGCTGGGTCCCATTAGAGTTTCTCTTTCAGCAGGTCTATGGTGGGTGGGGTCTAAGCCTCTGCATATGGAACACATTCCCAGGTATTGCTGACACCTTACAGATGCAAGGACCCCGCTCTGAGAACCACTGCTCTAAAAGACCTACAACACCTCCAACCATAGGTACGAGGCTGTAGATTCAGACAAATCCACGTTGGATTCCACCACTTACGAGCTGTGCGATGATAGGTCATTTACCGAACATCTTTGTGCGTCTATTACCTCTTATTGCGAGGATGAAGGTGGTGATTTCGATAAACAGCTTAGTGTCTGGGATATGCTAGGTATGCAAATGCTCAATAAATATTAGCAAGGTTATTATCAGAATAAGATGATGGCTATTTCAGACACTCCACGTCCACCTCTATAGGACAGTGGTGTCGGAGCCGAGGCACACATCCTCCTCCAGTTGTGCACCCTGCCCCCCAAGTAGGGCCAATCCCATTGTCATTCCTTACCATCTGCTCCATGCTGGAAAGATGGGGATTCATTATCAGTAAGGCCATCCTTCAAACCTTGGTTTTGTGTCAGGGGCCCACCACACATTCTGAATGACTGGCTTTCAGTGTGACTCTGCAGGAGCCTGCCTGATAGAAACCAGATTGTGTGTGGGACCCAGGGGTGGGGTCATCTGAGTTCTCTGGTCATGTTTCTGTCGGAGCCCCAAGGCCTCCATCGTCCCATCACTCACAGCCTGTGGTCTTTGGACTGATTGTTATAATGATAGAAGTGCAGGCTTAAGTCTCCCGTTGCAAGGTCTCAAAATTAAGTGAGAAAAAAATCTAGGGGTGGCCTCAGATGGCCTCAGGCTGCTCTGAATGTTGCTGCAGAGGAGGACTTGCTGGGAAAATATGTGCCAGGCTCACCTTTGTGGGATACTGATCCTGAAGTGTGTTCCTTGGGGCAGTTGCTTGAGACGTGTTCCGCCCAAAAGATTCTGCAGTCAAATAAATTCGGGAAGTACTCTCTTTCTAAATGGCTTCTTAGAGCTCCAGGATGCTCACTAGCAAATTTAAGCTTCCCGAAAGTCCTACAGTTAAGACACATAGGTAAGGTTGTTGAACATCCTGAAGTTTGCTTCCCATCAGTTAATTTTGGGAAACTAGTTCTAGGAATTTGGAGTTTTTCAGGGGCCTTCACATGTAGTGTCTCACCTGATTTTAAGAGGTCAGTACAATCATACCTGTTTCTATGAAGAAGAGACTGAGATGCAGATAGGTTTACAACTTGCCCCAGGTCACAGAGCTCTTTAAAATACTCTCTACTGGGGCACCTGGGTGGCTCAGTCAGTTAAGTATCTAACTCTTGATTTATGCTCAGGTCACGATCTCTGGTTCATGGGATCGAGCTGGGAGTTGGGCTCTGCTGACAGCACGGAGCCCGCTTGGGATTCTCACTCTCTGCCCCTCCTAGACTTGCATGCATCAAAATAAAGAAATCTCTCTCAAAATAAAGAAATCAACATTAGAAAAATAATAAAATAAAATACTATCTACCACTGCATGATCTGAGAAAGAATTTGTGGATTCGATGGAAATTTATTTGTAGTGTCAGCAATCGTTAAAAACCAAAGAAGAAGAAGCAAAAAAAAAAACAACAAAAAAAACAAAACAAAAAAAAAACAACCCTCCACTAACTGGGAATAGCACCTATTATTTGTAAAAACCCTTTCGGTGAGTATTTTCCTTTAGATCTTAGGCTCACATTATGATTATGATGTCACCACGCAGAGATGGAACAGCACAGGTTAAGAAGGTAGATTCTGCAGCTACACGGTGTTTGAATCCAAGCAGTGTCACTTCCTAGCTCTGTGATCTTGGGCAAGTTATTTGACTGTTCTGTGCCTGGTTTCTCCTCTGTGCAACGTAATTTTCATACCTATATCATAAGGTTACAGTGGCGATTCAATGCAATATTACATGCGGACCTCTCAGAATGGCATATAGAAGATTCACTCCTGAAAGTATTAGCTATTGGTTGCTGCTATTAATTCTGTTGATAAGAATACTATGTAAAATCCACTTGTCTTGAGAACCCAGGGAGAGGGTATTTAGATAGGAGCCCGTAGGTCTAAGACTTAACTTGGCCTGCTCATTACGCAGCTGTGCAACTCTGGACAGCTCCTTTACCCTCTCTGTGCCTCAGTGTGCTCTTTGGAAAATGGAATTGTGCTGGCGGTATAGCTTAGTTCACAGAGTGGTTCTAAGAATAACCACCTGATGTGAAGTGCTTTGACAAACATAAAACTAGGTCCTCGTGAGCTCTCGAGGTCCACATTTGACAGGATCATGACCAGGCAGGAAGCTGTGGAAGGGGGCTGGCTGGGAAGAACCCCTCTGCTCCTTGTGCTCTAGAATCTGAGAAATGCCCACAAGTGCCGAGGCCATTCGATCAATGGCAGCGGTAATTTCATGGGCCTGCACAGAAGCCAAAAGGGAGTCATTAGCAGTGCTGAGAGTTTTCCTTTGCTAAACAATGGGGCCCTCTTTCTGGGATTTCCCGGGTTGTCCTTGTTGACTTTGGAATAGAGGGTGATTGTGTACACACACTGTCTCGGCTGGTGCATCTCAGATGTCTGTTTCCTGCTGTTTACGCTCATCTCATGCCCTGTGTACCAGACCCACAGTGCCAGCCCTAGCTGCTTCACCCCTGTGGCATTCACCACAGGTAGCCTCCCTTGGGCTGGGGAAAGGAGGAGGCCCTCAGCAGTGTGTGTGTGTGTGTGTGTGTGTGTGTGTGTGTGCGTGTGAAGCAATCTCCTGTGAAATCAGGATGCCTAACAAAAGTGGAATCAATTTACCTGCTGCTTTTGTTCCAAAGGAAAAGTGTCGAGAGCCCCCACTGGGGAATAATATTTAACCCACTTCGAGGGTATCTGTGTCCCTTTCATCTCTCAGTCATGAAAAGCAATGGCATTTCCTACAACACAAGTTTATTGGGAAGGCGCTGAGTTCCTCAACGGTGCCCAGGAAGTGTGGCCCACAGCCCCTTGGGAAAGAAGACACTGCCTCTTAAATAGCTAACCTTAATCCCTGGTGACCAGAACTGGCCCAGAATGAAGGGGCTGATCCCACAGGGAAAAGAAAATCAACAAAACCACACCACCCTCTCCCCCACCAAACCACAACCACTGAAAACAAAACAAACCAACACAACCCAGTGAGAGTTTGAGGACAACTCCATTTCAGACCGTTCCTCTGAATCACTCGGTCGCAAAACCAGAACAGAGGACAAAAACTAGAAACCATTTAACTTTCTTAAGTGCTTTGACAATAGCTATCCATATTTCTGTAGCAGGATTTTTTAAGCTGTTTTGTTTTTTTTTTTTTTTTTTTTTTGCTTTAAACAGTTCTATTTCACCTTACATGAACCCCTAGCCCG
Source organism: Cryptoprocta ferox (assembly GCA_028646485.1). Lineage (NCBI taxonomy): Eukaryota > Metazoa > Chordata > Mammalia > Carnivora > Eupleridae > Cryptoprocta > Cryptoprocta ferox. The sequence continues at coordinate 37,503,582 of CM053575.1, read as the reverse complement.
ACGGAGTGGGCTGGATAAGCCTAAATAGTCTTTAAGCTACCTCCAAAAATGTCTGCAGTCCTCATGCCCGGACACCTCAATGGGGTCAGAGCAGGAGATGCGGTGGCTCAGAAGGTGGGAGAGAGGGAGGAGGGAGGGCTGGCAGTGTGGAGGCCCTTCAAAGGGGGGTCAGAGGTCACCCAGAGATTGCACAATTTCCACCCTTATCTGCCTCATTGAAGTAGTGAGAGGGGAGGGGGCTGGAGGGGGAGCCCCTGGGCCTGGGATGTTGAATAGAGCAAATAAATACCAGGGGCACCTGGCAACCCTGGGGATCTGAGGGAAAAGCGTGCCTGCTCTTCGGAAATGTGCTAAGTTGCCTGGGACCAGTTTGGCTGCTTTGTAGAAGTCAAAAGCCTCTTACCCCAGAGCTTTAAAGTTAGTCTTTCATTATTCCTCCATTCTTCCTGAAATTTATTTTTTTACCCTAAGCTCCTTCTATATTTGGCAGTGTTTGGGAGGCTATAGAGAAAAATAAGACATAATCCTCGCTCTCCAAAAGCTCTTCTAGTAATATTTAAAAGGAAATGTCCAGTATCCAGGTTCCCAGCAAGCAAGTGAATCTTTAGTCTGGCAAGGTCACCGTGGATTTCGGATTTCTTCCTGAGAGCCTACCCGAGATGCCATCATGTCCTGTGTCCAGCCTCTCACAATTCAGTTGGGTTTCTTTTCAGTGCACTTCACACGGTGCAGTGGAAGGTGTTCTATAGAGGGGACCTAGATTTTCTTGGACAATTATAGGGGAGGGGACTGGATGGTCTTTAAGCTCCCTCGAGTCCTGACCTTCTGAATGTATTAATTCTGTTTGATAATGCCAGTGACAAGCCAAACACTCTTCTGAGTGTACAAAGATGAATAAGTTGGAGTACCTGTTCCTAAGCAATTTATACTCCAGTCACGATAATACTCACATCGGTACTAACACTTGTAACAGCCAATGAGATGTGTCCACCCCCAGCCACAGAAGAAGATGGACTGTTACCAAGGCTGTTGAGAAGATGGAAACAAAGAGCTGGGGACCACGGAAGAGAGGAGAAAGAGTTCTCAAAGGGGAGGGGTCTGAGAGAAGTTCACCAACTAAGTTGATTGTGCTTTGGGTCCTCACAGATCTACAGGATCTCATTTGGCAGAGAATGGAAGGAAAAGCACTTCCGTGCTAAGGGGACAGCCTGAGCAAAGGTGTGGAGACTAGGCTGTGTCAGCCCTACTCCAGGAGAGTGAGCAGTGTGTTGGGAGGGGCCTTAGGAGACACTGCACCACTCAGACACTGACCCCCATCCCTGGAAGGAAGAAAGTGAATTGTGTGTGGGGTGTACCCGGAAAGCTACAAATTACCCACTGTTCAGGGAACATACCGAAGGCAGTGGCATTTAGCATGTGCGCCGGGAGATGCCTTTACATAATTCTTTATCTCAAGAAAAAAGAAAAGGGAGGAGGGAGGGAGAGAAATCCTCTGCTAGCCCAGCCCAGCCCTTTCTAGGGCTGTATTCATTCATTTGTGGGCTTGTCAGTGCGACATTGTGTCTGCCCTCCTGAAAGCCATACATCTTACTTTCAAACCCTCCAATGGCCATGGACCCCCTGCAGACCCCAGTGTTCCCAGTGACCTTTTGGCAGGGGGCTCACTGCCTTCCAAAGCCAGTAGAGGGGAGATGGTACTCCTGCACTCACCCTCCTTGTCCCAGCTTTCTTCTCCAGGAAGGATTAGTGCTTTTCTTAGCTTTGACGCTCAGTTCCTGTAAAGACTGCCAGCTGTGTACTTCCACACATCTTTTATTTTCACTTGTATACATCTTCCTCCCCATCCAAGATCTCCAGGCCCTCCCAGAAAGGGAAGGGGGACTTAAAATAAGCCTTAAAGCCACTTGCAGAAACGTTTGCTTGCAGATTGTCTTCATTTTTCCCAGGGATGGCATTTCCGAGATTTCCTTTCTTGTATGTAGTATGACAATAGCATGGACGCTGCAGAGATAGGGGGCAGGCAGGCCACCCCAAGAGGTGTTCCTGTTTGGCAGTTTCTGAAGTGAATGGACGGAGTCAGTGACTCACCCTCTCGGAGCCTTTATCTGCAAAATGGGGGAAATGGCTTTACTTAGCATTGTTGTGATGAGTAAGTGAAAGGTGCCCTGCGCCACACTTACTAAACACCTGCTAATATGGCTAGGATTTTCATTTGACAGATGATGCTAAACTCTTCTGTGCTATTTTACTATTCAATCCCAGTTATTTGGGGAAAAAATAATGGACTCCCTATGTTAAGCTATGAGCTTATTCTCTACCTCTGGGGTGGCACTCTGCTTCTGGTCTTTCCTTTGTCATCACTGTGCCATGTAAAAGCTGAAATCTGTCCACAGTCAGCCTCATGTGTGGGTGGAAAGGCATCAGCCCACATTGGGGGCAGCCTCGAGAGCTCATTTTTGTCTGATGCTCCCCGCGCTGGCCCCCGCAGTGTCTGAACGTTTCCCCATTAGTCACTGCTTTGGCTGAAAGAGTGGAAGACCCCTGTTAGACTGGAGTGCGTTATCTGGGAAACACATTAAGCCATTAACAGCTGGACACAAATTAGTTTATCAGACAGGGGCTGGACTTGCAGAATGTAGGAGGGAAAAGGAACTTTACAGATCATCATTTCATAGGTGAGGGAAGGGAGGACTGCGAATGAGCAGGTCTTTGGGATGCCAGGCCTCAAACTGGGCTTTCTGGCCCAAATCTCTTCCCCTCTTCCTCCTGCCTTGAGGAGCAAGAGAGACACTCCAGCTTTTGTTCAGGAGATGTTGATCATGTGCCTCTCCTAGCTGGGGAGGTGCTAAGAATTCAGAGAAGTAGAAGAGAGGGAAGACAGACGGGGAAGTAAGCAAATGCTGAGCCATATGGGGCACATCTCTTGGATGCTGAGGATGGAAAGATCTGGAACAGGACACTCTCAGCAAAGGACAGATCCAGCCTCTGGGGGGAGGGGGGGGTCAGTGCCACCAAGGGTTGCACAATACTAGGACTCAGGACTCTACCTTGTGGCTACCATGAGAGTCCAAGAGAGGTCACGTTCAGGGACCTACGCTAGGTGGGGGTCACCGTCTGCAAGGGTGAGCACTGAACTGTCAGGTCCAGGGAATGGGTCAGAAAGCCCTGAGCTGAAAAAAGAGGCCAACGGTTAGGAGAAACAAGACCACGCTGTTGGGCAGACCTTCACAGGCACTGTTCCCACTGCTTTGTCCCATGTGGTCAACATGGGCTGATCTCTTTCCCTTAATTCACATCAAAGGACTTGGTGGAAGATCACAGAAATAGGAGGAAGGAGAAGAAAGGTGCATGGTGCATGATAAATAGCTCTCCAAGATGTAGGAGGTTTTAAGGAGCTGCTTCTGTTTCTGAAATTCTGTGGAATCCTGACATCTGCTTGGATGAACTCAAAGCCATTACCCCTGGCAGCCACCCATTGCATCAGCAGATTGCTGGTGATGTTGGCGTCCTTTTCTTTACACCTCTCCTTATTCAGGTCTTCATTCTCCATCCCCTGCATGATTTCAGCAGCCTTCTCACTGGTCTCCCTCCCTCCAGCCTCCACCTTTTCAAACTTGCCTTCTCGCTGTTACTAGAGAGGTCCTTCTAAAATGGGAAGTCAGTCAAATCATTCCCCTGGTTTATAAGGATAAAGGGTAGGATGCCCTTTACAGGGACTTGACCTGGTCCAGCCTTACAAATGGCCCCATTTTCTGCCCCTTGATCTGCACCTTCTGGCCACGCAGACCCTGCCATGTTTTGCACCCCTCTACACCCTGGCACATGCTGTTCTACCTTCCTGGGATGCTTCCCTCCTCATCGAATTTGCCTTCATCTTCCAGATGTGAGTCAGTGTTACCTATGCGAAGTCATTCCATGCTTCCCAGTCTTGTTCATAGCTTTTTTCTTTATGGCCCAGCTGTACACCATACAGCCCTCCTATGCAGCATCTGTCACATTGCATTGCAACTGTCATTGTACGTGTCCATCTTTTAATAGACTGTATGTGTGGGTGGTAGGGACTCCTCTCTGATTTTCAATACATTATGGTAGATGTTCAAGGAATGTTGGCTAAATGAGTTAGCATACCTATGGTCTGAAGCGTGTGAGATCTGAAAGGGAAGGCAACAGGATTTATTCTTTTTAATTAAAGCTGGGTGTCCTCTTTACCACCATCCCCTGATTCCTCCTTGCACCATAAGTGGTATTTTCCATCTTTGACCAGCAAAGGTTTTGATTGGGAACTAATTGCTCATTCAATGACTTTCTGGGGATGTGTAGTTATTTTTTAATGTTTTGGGTATCCTGGAGAATGTGATAAACCTACAGATGCTTCCCCCCCCCCCACACCAAATGCACAAGTAGCCAGTCTCATAGCATTTTCATACAGCCAGAAAGTTGCTGGACTGCACACCTCTTCCCAGCCAGCTCCAAGGACCCGTGGCTTCACATAGCTGTGATAGAGAGCTTGTGTTTTGCTCTCTCAGCCAATATGATCTTGTCCAGCTTTATTTTCAGAGGAAAAAAGAGTTATTTTAAAATCTCCTTTTCTAAATACATAAGTATACTTTAATATGGAATATGCTTTCTCAAATGACACATGCTGTTTCCCTTTCTATGTTTCTCTAGGATGTGCCCCTTCTCTTTAAGTAGCAAGTGTTTCACTCTCGAGAAATACGCATGGAGATGGACATAAGACGGTCTTTTGCAGTCACTCCGTCTAGGTCAGGGCACAGGCCGGATGTGGGATGTGCTGCCCTGGTCTGGCTCTGTCCTTATTGCAAAGGAAGATGCAGGAACTTAGGGCATTATCAACAGACTTTCATTTGGGAAACACCCACTGAGCTTCCACTATGTGCCACGTACTGTGCCAGGCACTTGGGGATACCATGAGAGAACAACACTGATGAGGCCCCCTGCTCTCATGCAATTCATAGCCCAGTGGGACAGGGGAGAAAATAAATAAGAATACAAGTTAGCTAAGTTCATACAATGAGCAGAACAAAGGAAAGACAATAGCAATAGAATAGAATAGAAGAAGAAGAAGGAGAAGGTCACTACATTAAATCAAAAGTCCCTTTGAGGAGGTGACATTAGAAATGAGACCATAGGCAGGTGTCTGGGAACAGTGATCCAAGGAGAGGGACTATCAGGTGCAAAGGTCCTGAGGCAGGAAAGATTTCAATGTGTTTGAGAAAAAGAGGACCACTGTGGTCGGAGTCCTCTTTTACCTTTTACAGTAGGTAAAAGGGAGAGGGTGAGGGATAAAGTTGTGGGCCATAGGAAAGAGTTGGGGTTTTTCATCTGTGAAGGGAAACCAAATCCCGAAAGCTTTAGGCAGAGCAACATTTAGATCAAATTGGTATGCTTGGAAGATCACTTTTAAAAGGTCAGGACCTATTTTATGACCTCCCCTCATTTTGAACAGGTTTGCCTATTGAAATGAATGTGTAATAAAGCTATTCCATGAATTCTCATCATAGCTCTCTATCAGCAGGGGACAGCCAGGTATTCCTCCTAAAATGTCACTGCTGCCCAAATCAGAGACAAGTCCTGAGATCTGGGTGGACCGTGGCATCTTGCCTTAAGGAGCTGAAGGATCCCTGAGCCTTTTCAGGACACTGAAAGTAGCCAGGGATCCCAACAAGGATTGGACGGGAAGGTGAGGAGGTGCCCAGCCACCCACAATCGCAGAGGAAAAGCACCAGGTAGAGAGGGCAGGCCCCTAGAAAGAGCCTGTGGCAGGTGGGGCAGGCAGAAAAGGAAACAAAGGCCACATGGCCTCTTCCCTTGTCTGCCTCCCCTGTCATCGCCTGCCCCCACCTCCTCCCCGAGGCCCACGGATGTCCTATCTGCGGCAGCGGCCAGGTGTGTTTGAAAACATTGGAGCCCCGTCCTTCACGTAGCAGGAAATAAACGTGGCTGGGGCAGGGCCCCAGGCGACGGTGTGTGCGCGCGGAGGGGTGGCGGTGCTGGTGACGGTTCTTCCATCCATCCCACCCTCCTGATTCCAACTGCTGGGGGGAGGGGATGATCCCGGAGTGGCTACTGTCACACAACTTGGGTGAGTTCCGTGCCAAAAGCAAAGCAAAGCAAAGCAAACGCGCACAGAGCCGAGCACGCGTGGGGAGAGGCGCTGGCCGTGTCCGGGGTGAGGACCCGACAGCCACACACTGCGCCCCGGATCGTGCCCCTCCATTTGTGCCGAAGGCTGCCCCGCCTACCCGCGCCCTCCCCGAAAGAGTTAAGTACGTCGGCTCCTACCCTCTTGCCCCTTCCCCCGTTCCCCCGCCCCCCACCCCACACCGCGGGGGCGAACCGGCCCACCGGAGAGAGCAGGGGGCCGCGCGGAGGGCCCGCGGACCGGCGAGGGGGCGGGGAGCCCGGCCGCCCCGACTCCCGCCCCCACCCCGTAGCGGCCCCAGCGGCCTCCGCGCTGCGAGGCGCGGGCGCTCGGACGCAGAGGGAGTTGTTTGATTTGGCGGAGGCGGGGAGGCCGGCGGGGAGAGCGCGGGGGAGGCACGCGAGCCGGGCAGCGCGGGCGCGGGGCTCCGGGCAAGGTCCCCGCGCGCTCCGCGGCGGCCGCCGGCGTGGGGGCGAGGAGGCCGCGGGCGGCGGGGATGCCCGGAGGGGCCGGGGCGGAGACGACGACGGGACGGGACGGCCCGACCTGCCGGGCGCGCGGGCAGGTGCTTCGGCCCCCTCCCCCCTTTCCTCCCGCTTCCTCCCCCCACTTCCCTCTTCGCCCTGAAGTAAGATGAGCGTGATGCTGTGGCGCTGGGAACAGAATAACACCACCATGAAGCTGGTAAGGTGGGCTGCGGACCTCACTCGCGGGGGCACCGTTCCCGCTTCTTATCCCCCCCACCCCGCTTCCCATCCCCCCTGGGAATTGTCTCCCGTGATGGAAAGCCCCTGAAATGCATTTCGTACTTGGCATTTCCCGTATTATTTTGAAGATAGATTTCAGGCTTTTTTTTTTTTTTTAAACCAGGGAAGTCGATGTGTGTATGTGTGTGTGAGCCACTGAAGGGGGTGGGACGGGCTGCAATTTCCCCCGGTCCCTTCCACCTACAGATTCCCGGGGTTGCACACGCTGGGGATTGTGTCCTGCGTAGGTCTGCTCCGTCACCACTGTCCCGGGTCAGCGTGGCCTGCAGCCGCCCCCAGCCCCCATTGTGTTATGGTACTTCGGGATGCATGTGGGTGTTGATCTGTACTGCGGTTTGGCTTGTTTGGGGGAGGGGGGACAAAAAAAAAAAAAAAAACCCAAACGTGAGCCCAGCTTGAATAGCATCCAGTCCTGTTCTCCCGCCTCTCACAATGGCTCGGTTTTCTTTCTAGCATACAAGAACCATCTAGGCTGCAGGTACTTTTTCCCTCCTCCTTTTTCAAAAATAACCGCTCATCACTCCTGGGAGGGCTGAGGAGAGCAGCCTTTTTTCCCTCTGCCCCAGGAAGCCCGACTTGTTTCTCCGGCCCAAGGAGAAAAATGTAATCAGAAGTCTCTTCTCTGGGTTTTGCTTTTGTGATTTATTTTTTATCTGATGGTTGCAAGGGGACCCTAATTCCCCACTGAAGTCAGCCAGGCACTGTGGCCAAGTTGGCTGCCCCTTTGCATGTCAGCTTCCTCCTGAGTAACATGGGGCGAGTTCTCACCTTGTATTGCTGGTGTGAGGATAAGAAACCATATTTGAAATTTTCCTGGCACATAATAAGAACCTTTGCCTAAGGAATAAGGTATCGGTAATAAACTGGGATTCATACTGATTGAGCTCTTTAAAGATGCTACCGAAAAAGTCACAGCTGCTGCACTGGATAACAAGATGCTAAAACAACCTACCCTGGTGCTTCATATAATGAACTTATTTGTTCGAAAAATGGCACCTTGCTTTTCATACTTCTTGTGTTATGTTTGGCCTGTCTAACTTTAAGCTACGATTTTACAACGTCTTTTAATGTGCTGTAACATTAGCAGACGTTATGCACCTTTGCTGCACTCTGTCAGGACTCCAGTTCCCTAATCCTTTCCTGGAATCTTTCTCCAACCAGACTGTCATGGGAGAGCCCAGAGTTTCATACATTTTCTCTCCAAGCTGCACCTGAGATGCCACTCCAGGACGTAGCATGGGACAGTTGGGTCCTGGTGTGGATTACATGGCGTTAGGATGCCAGCCCTAGAGGCTTCCAAGGGAAAAAGAAGAAACAGAATTACTTGGCACACAGGGAAAACGTGGAGCATCCCAGGGGACAGAGCTTGGTGGCAGGTGGCTGTGGTAAGGGCTGGGCTGTCCTCACTGCTTCAATATAACTGCCTTTTTATCCTAAGGAGGGAGCTTTCCCCAGTGTTGGTCAGAGGTCAGCCTTTATTGGGTCTGTCTGGGTCTTTAGACCTGAGTCTCACTTTTCAAATGAACTGTGAGGACCACCCAAGGATGGTTGTACTCCGCCAAAGTGCTCCCCTACTGGGTGGAGGAGGGGCTGGAGGAGCTCAGAGAACCTGGAAGCCCTGGGAGGCAGCAGCGACTGTCCTTGGGCACCCCACTTCCCCGAGACCCGAGACTGAGTCCCCACATGCCCATAGCCTTGGCTCTGCTCAGGCATGGGCCTCAGCTTTTCTGCAGAATCCTGGAAACCATGGCTACATCATATGTTGACACATCATTAGTTTGCTTTTTGTTTTATCATTTACTGGCAGGTTGATCTACTAGTTATTTGTTATTTGTGTATTCACTGTAGGCAGAGCCCAGGGGTGGTGGGAGGCTGTGCTCACTGTGAAGGGCTTTGCTCTCGGATGATTCTTGGTTTGAATTCCAGCCTGGTCACTCATCTTGGACTCAGTTTCCCTCTTTATCCAGCAGAGTCTGAAACATGGGGGTGTCTATACTTGGAAACAGCTGTTTTATTATTATTATTATTATTATTTTCTCTCCATTGTGCTGTTGGGTGAATGGTTTGGTCTTCTAATGAGCTTGGGGAAAATCAACCTTTCTTACCTTTGAATCATGAGTAGCCCTCAGTAGGAAGGAGCTCTCTGGGAACATCTTGGAAATCAATTGTGTGTGAATAAGCATCCCAGAATGCGGCCTGGGGCCAGAGGTGAGTGTCTGAACTTTTATCACCCATGCAGGTCAGTAAACATGAAGTCAGTTACCCAGCAGTTTGAAAATTCTCTGTTCTGATTGAATAATGGAACCAAAGGTTTTACTTTATGGTCTGTTCTAAGGCTAATTGGATCACAATAAGGCCAAGAGTAATTAGAGGCAAAACTCAAATCTTAATATATTATCCCTGCAGGGGAATGTCAGAAATGCACCTGCCCACCTAGGGTAGAAGCCAGCAGCCAGCAAATCCTGCTTCTGTCCAAATCCTACCCGACAGGGTCACCAGGGCATTTGATGGAAGTGAGAGGGGCCGACTGCTCAGGCCTGAAACACCTACTGGGAAGGATAAGCTTGGGGCACACACCCCCTGAGCAAGACATGGGTGGTTCTGACATTCTTATCATCCCTTGGTTCCCTTCTTTTAGATTCTTCCACCTTGGGCAGGGCAAGAAGAAGAAGGAGGCCCCTTCTGAAGCAGCTTATATCTAAGAGGTGGCAGAGCCAAAGAATGGGGAGAAAAAAGGTACTGAGAGCGGGGACACTTGCAGCTTGCCTGTCCTTGGGCACAGAGCTAAGTGTTCCAGCCAGAGACAGCTGCAGTCACGGCTCAGTTCAGGCAGTGCTAGCTGTGTGACCTGGGGCCACTGGCACGGCCTCTCCCAGCCTTGGTGTCCTCCTCTGTAGAAAAGACACAACAGAAATATTCCCAGTGTTAAGCGCACTGAGCGCTGGGGGCAGATTTTTTTTCGTCCATACTTTTTTTTATAGTCCAAATTTTGTCAGTGACCATACATTATATTTATCAAAAAAAGACAAAAAATACTACTGCTAAAATTATCATATTAAGAGCTAACATATACTGAGCCTTTACTTTAAGCTTTATTCATTTCCTCTCCATAAGCCTGTGAAGTATTATCCCCCATTATTCAGATGAGGAAATTTAGGCTCAGAGAATTAAGGGACTTCCCTAAGATTCCAGGACGGGAAACTTGTAGAGCCTCTGCTTTGTCTGATGTCAAAGACTGGGCTTGGAGCTCCCCTACCGTAATAGCCTGGGCGCGTCTGGAGAGCAGCAGGGCCTTCTGCCGAGCTCAGTAGAGGACATATGAGTATGCCTGTGACCCACAGGGCTAGGTGCTTCTGGGAGTTGCTACCCCCTCAGGGAGGGGAGATTCTTTGATTGAGGTGGAAAGGAAAGGGAACATAGAGAGCAGGCCTGGGTTAGGTCATCACCTTTCAATGTCCTGGAAAACACTTAATGGGGCCCTTCCTCAAAAGGAAGGAGAAAGTGGCTCAGAATGAAGAATAATTGAGAGTAATGATGACTGGAGAATGTGCCTCTGACCTTTGACCTTTCCCCCCCAGAGGTTGGTCAGAGACCCCCTGGGCCTGTCCGAAGCCAGGCTAACAAGCAGATTAGAAGAGGTCAGTGGGTTAAAGGGCCCTGGCTGCCTTTCTGCAGTTATATTGCTCCCTCCCAAAGGCAAGGATGCTACGGGCCCTGCAATTCCTGAGCTCCCAAGTTCTGTGTTTAAAATACTATGGTCCTTCAGCTCTTATTCACCTTTCTGCACATAAACTGATTTTCCTGTTAACAACTTCTAGGTTGTTTTTTTTTTTTTTTTTTTTTTTCCTGAATAAAGTTCGTTTACCACTCATCTGGAGGTACCCCCCTCTTCTGCTGGAAAGTATCAGTCATTTCCACTATTGGGGACTTCTAGAACTTTCTCCCGCTTTCCACTAATTGCGACTGGCATAGATTTTACCATCTCCCATGGTATTGAAAGCATGTCCATTTGCTGTTAATTCCAAAAAACTCAAGGGGAGAAATTCCATCCTTTCCTGGAGAAACCAGGTTGAAATATACAGGAATGTTTGCATATGCATTTGTGCTGTGGGTAATGAGTCATCAAAACCTTGATGCACTTCTCAGAATTGAAACCAAAGCATATAAGGAAGGTTTGACTCTGGTTAATTACTGGGAAAATTAAGAATAAAATATTGGGAAGGAAAGAAAGAAAAACCCTGAAAGTAGTAAGTGACTTCCTCTGGATGACATTTTGAGGTAACACATTTCCCTTCATTTTTGTGTTAGTAGAGACGTAGAGATTTCTAATTGGTCCCTCTGGTGATGCAGCCGTCTTGCATTACATATGCGATTGTTTTTGAGTGGACTCAGCAAAAAAAAAAAATTTTTTTTTTTTTGGTTTCGTTTCTGGCTTCCATCATACTTTGCCAACCACCCAGAAGGCTTATGTGGCTAAGCTTTTCTTTATGTCTCTAGGGTTGTCCAGGATGTGTGGACCAGACTGCCTAGGGCTGGTGACACACGGGCTATTCCCAAGGGTTATTCTTCTTGAGTCAGATGTTGTAGATGTGATGTTATAGGAGGTGCAGCCATGGAGGCTGAGAGGCTGTGAAACAAGATGAGGGGTTAGAATGAGTTGTCGGAGGTTTAACCAGGGAAACAAGGAAGTGTGATGGAGATATTTAGGAAGACTGGGAAGTAGGAGAGGACTGTCCTTGCCACCAGAAATACTAACCACACGTGGCCATGATGCTGTGGTGTGAGGCAAGAGTAAATGCCTGCGCTATACGTTCCCTTTGTCGTAATGAGAGTAGGGGCCGCCTGCTCACAGGGACCATGATGGGACCCTAAGCCCAAACAGATCTATAGGAAGGCAGGTGCTTTAAACAGGGATGTTACCAGCTGCAGTCTGTGCCTTGTTGGCAGAGGGTCCAGAGGTGAGCCTTTGTCCTCACCTGTAGCTCCTGTCAACTTCTATGACATTATTATGAGGTTTCCGGAATTGAGATTGCAGACTAGGTTGTTTCTGGCCAGAAACCTTCTTGTGGAATCCTGCTCACTAATGAACGAAGTCCGATTCCTCCATGGCCTATGAGGCTCTCTAGGTGACAGCACTGTTTTAAATCTTACTCTGCGGGGCAACTTGCGCAAGAAGTTGTTCAAGCCAAGCAGAGTGGTCAGCCCTGTGATTTTTCCGCGTTCACGGCTTCCTGGGACTAACTGCTTCTTCCGTCTGTCCACGTACTATCCTATCTTCTTTTTTTTTTTCTTAATGTTTATTTATTTTTGAGAGAGAGCGACAGAGCTTGAGCAGGGGAAGGGCAGAGAGAGAAGGAGACAGAGAATCTGAAGCAGGCTCCAGGCTCTGAGCTGTCAGCATAGAGCCCAACGCAGGGCTTGAACTCATGAACCATGAGATCATGACCTGAGCCAAAGCCAGACGCTTAACCGACTGAGCCACCCAAGCGCCCCCTATCCTATTTTTTAAAGCTCAAATCAAGTCCCCTTTCTTCTGCAAAGCCCTGCTTGACCACACCATCTCCTGGGATCTCTGAGAGGCAGTAGTGCTAGCCTGCCTTCGATCCCATACTGCCCAAAATCCTGAGCTGTTTTGAGTATTACCAGAGTAGAGGTTAGGAGTATAAAACGCCAGCTTTAGTACCCTCCCAGCTCAACCACCAACTACAGTGTGCCCTTGAGCAAGTACTACCTCATCTCTCTGAGGCTCAGTTTCTCCGTGATGCTGATAACTGTTCCAAAGTTGGGCTTGTTGGGGTTGTTGGATAAAATATATGTCTTTTGAGCGACACCCAACGCATAGTAAATGCTCAATAAATGTTAACTTTTGTTATGATGATGTTGGTACATTCATTCATTCAACAGGTATTGATGCAAATATGAAACATTTACTACATACTAGGAGAGATACTACTAAAGAAAAAATGAAATTTTTGCCACATGGAATTTATACAGGCTCCCTGCTCCATCTGAAAGTAGAGGGTTTCTATAAAACCTTTCTTAAGATGAAGTCGTGTAAAGTGAAGAAGCAATTGCCATTAATATATATGGAATTTTTTTTGAGTCTTCTCAGACCCCAAGACATCTCTGAGGTTTTTCTGATACCTTAGGACACCTCTTGCTAATGGATACACAAAATAAATCAAGATGAAGCGCAGATGCTCACAGACACAGTACAGAACTCTGTGATGCTGAGTGTAGTTCCCTGGGAAGGAGCTTGGTGGCGCCACTCGCTGCTCGGGATAGGCAGTCCCTCCATCAGGGCTCCCTGCAAAACAAGTGCAGAATGCAATTTTCACTTTTTATTTCCTTTTGTAAAAGTGAAAATCCTCTTCGAATATTTTCTTGGTTAGCAAAAACAGGTACTAATGTAGGTGTTTCATAAAAGTAAAGTGGCATAATGTGAACTTTTGAAAAGTAGGGGACACCTGTATTTTAGTGAAGGAATCAGACAGTAAACAATATATATATATATCTTTTCTATGGTGGTAGGTGGTATGGAGAAAAATACAGCAGGGTAAGAAGGCTAGGGAGTCTGGGAGAGGTCACTGTTTAACATACGGTGGTTAAAAAGGGCTTCACTGCAAATGGGACATGACTGTGTAATATCATTATTATCACTCCTCAGGGAGGCATCGTGACTATGTGACTGTATAATGTATTATCCAAGCCAGAACAACACTTCTGAGAGTGAAAGGGATGCTATCAATAATTGTAGTGGGATGTGGGTGGAAACCAGGCCTGTTCTGGGCAAAGTGAGAAGCTTTTATACTTCAACTTGCTTATTCCAAGTACAGTGAAACCTTGGATTGTGAGTAACTTGTTCTGTGAGTGTTCTGCAAGATAAGCAAACATTTCTAATAAATGTTAACTTAATAAACAAGCAATGTCTTACAATACGAGTAGTACGTGATGCCAAATGTCACATGATCGTAACTGAGCCAATGGTTCTTCTCTCTTTCTCTCTCTCTCTCTCTGCGGGATTGTGGGTGATCGTCAATACAATGTCACATTTCTGTGAAATCCTTAAAAGGAGGCAAAAGCAAGTGTTATTGGATAAACTCCTTGTTAAAGTTGCATGAAAAGGAAAAGATACCATTGAGCCAATAGGTAGCAGTGATTCCGTTAGTGATAGTGAAAGTCGTTCTACACAATAACCCTCCTCTCTCTTGTCTCCCTCACATCAGCCATGAAGGTTTTCAAAGGTAAGTGTGGGTTAATGTTTATTTTTCGTTATGTTTTGTATTTTCTTTATTATTTTGTATTATATTACAGTAATTTAATCATTTTATTTGAATGTTTTTGGGTTGTGGAACGAGTCATCTGAGTTTCCATTATTTCTTAAGGGGAAATTCGCTTTGGATATACAAGCATGTTTCCAGAATGAATTATGCTCGCAAACCAAGGTTTTACTGTCTAGAGATTGGCTAAAAGATCAGACAGACCTGGATTCACATCTTGGATTCTGCTGCCTTCTAGCTGTGAGATCTTGGGTGAATCAGTTAATTTCTTGATGTGCCAGTTACCTCATCTATGATGTGTATGTAATAGGGATTTTTTGAGAATTAAATGGGATAATGCAAGTAAAACATTCAGTGTAGGACCCGACACCTCACAAGCACTCAATAAAAATTCATCATCATCATCATCATCATCATCATCCTCATCACCAAGGGCAAACATTGTTCTTTTTTGTATCTCTCACTGCACCTGGGTAGGGGTTAGGGATATGCAAGGTGGATTCATTAATGTTAGGGTTGGAAATGTAGCTTAGCGGTGCACTTGGGAGGTGAGCTGACTGGATCTGCCAATAATTGCTTCCACCCATACTCATAGAAATTAAGACCCACAGTGCTTGAATGTTGGACTCACAGCTCAGATGGGGGACTTCATGCTGGGGCAGCCAGAGGAAGAGTTAGACAGTTGAGTCCAAGACTCACAGTTTTGGGAAGTTAGTTCAGGAAGGGACCTATGACCAGTGCCCCCTAACAATCCACTTCACAATGGTAGAAGCAGGGACCCAGAGAGATGAAATGATCTGCCTAAGGTCTCCTGGTGTGTAACTGGTTTTAATGCATCTGCCATTACCCACCTTGCAAACTGGTATAACAGAGATTATACAGAGCACGAAGGGAGCGCTTAGAATTCCACCTGGAAAAGTCATGCTGCTTTGGAAATGGGCCACAGATGATGTAACCTTGCCCTATCCCATTACCCAGTACTTGGCTAATCTTTGTATGAAACTTGTTTTGGTGAAACTTGAGCCTGGAGAAGCCAACTAAAGTACACTACTTTCTCACTATTGAATGCCTCCTAGACTTGGGCTAACATTTAATCTTAAAGAGTAAGGTGATATTTCCTGAGATAGCAGTGAGTTCATGTTTTGAAATTAAATGAGCTGAGTTTATTGCATCAGTTGGCTTTTTTTTTTTTTTTAAAGCACTAACTATGTTAGCAAATGTTCTCTCCACAAAGTAATGTCTGGCTGCTCTATGGGGAGGAGTGGAGAGCTCTAGACACGGTAGTTTTCAGTCCTCAGAAGCCGTCTCACTGCCTCTCTGGTTAGGTAGTGTTGCAGACTGAGTTATATTGTGGTTTAAGGGAACCCCTATTTGAATAATTCGATTTCTGACCCTGGCCAATTTGGAAACCACTGGGTTCGTTTTCCATTGTATTTCCTAAATACATGCTATATACTTCCCTCTCTCACTTTTTCCCAAGATGCTTACCACTCAGTAAAAGATGGCTCCCTTCCTACCTTACCCCAGGTGAGGAGGAGAAAAGTTCTATTCATGGATGTTCTTGGAGAGTAAGTTGGTTAAAAAAAGAAAAAGAGCAGGGACACCTGGGTGGCTCAGTCAGTTAAACGTCTGACTTCGGCTCAGGTCATGATCTCACGGTCTCTGAGATCAAGCCCTGAGTCGGGCTCTGTGCTGACAGCTTGGAGCCTGGAGTCTGCTTCAGAATCTGTGTCTCCCTCTCTCTCTGCCCTCCTCTGCTCGTGCTCTGTCTCTCTCTCTTT
>CM053575.1:37262112-37487091 GCA_028646485.1 Cryptoprocta ferox | reverse complement strand
AGCCTGAGAAATTTGGACTACAGCGCTGTCACTGTGAGAGAAGTCAGAGAGTCCAGAGGAGGAGCCAGTTGGAAAGACAGGAGAACGAGATGTGATGGGTTGGTGACGCAGGACCATGCTTGAGGTTGTTTATTTCATGTACCAGGTTTTATTGAATGCTTATCTAAGCTGTGGTCCAAGCTATGCAGGGGGATGAGAATACAACATACATCAAGACTGTGCCCTCATCCCCTCTCCCTCCTAGGGACAAAGACAAGTGGCCTTTGTTCACCTGGCAGAGCACCTTTTTGGTAAGCACCCTGTAACTCCCGACTCTAGGACTGCTGATAAATTCTAGAGAACACGAGGTCTGAGTCAAGGGAAGGCTTCCTGCCTTCCCTCCACCAAATGGGTCACAGGGTCCAGCTAATGTAACCTGTCACCTAGACTCCCAGGTGGAGATGCTAAACAGAGAGGAAAAGAGGGCCAGGGGTGTCTGCATCCCAGAAGTAAAGGAGACTGCAGGGAGCCTGCTTCCTGCCTTAAGTCAGGGCCCCGCAAGAGTACTGATCTCTGCCAGGTCAGATTAGACACCGCATCTCCTATGGGTGTGGAGAGGGAGGTCAGAAATAATGGTGGCACTTCCTTCTTCAGGGAATTCAAGTGGGATCTTGGGAAAGAGGGAAGAGGGGAGAATTTCCTCAGCATGCTCCCTGCCATCAAACTTTTACCAGACCCGCTGGGGAGGCCAGACTAGCACAGGGGGAACACACATCTACAAATTATTGAACAAGAACTCTGTGCCAGCTACTCGCACACACAGGAAAACAGTGTTCTGGAGAGCTGCGGTCTGAAGCAGGACCTAGTTGTCATCCAGAGGGTATAGGTTAAGCCCTGGGGGAGATTAGAGGGAGGCAGCCCGCATAGTGCATTGATTTGGGAAGCCTAGAGAACTTGGTCCAAATCATTACTTAACTTGTCTGGGCTTCAGTTTCTATATCTGGAAGATTGGTGGAATCTTTTCCTGCCAAGGATGTCAGAAATCTTGAAGAGATACGTATGCGATAATGGGATGGCATACCCAGGGAGGGGCTGGCATACCGCAAGTGCTGAAGAAGTCAGACTTCTCCGAATTCAGACACAGCCAGGACGGGTGTCTTTAGGGAAGCCTCACAAATCTAGGACTTGGTACTGGGCTTGCAGATGGAGCAGACTTTGGAGTGTGAGAAAAGGAAGGGTTGCAGATAGGGTGAATGGCAAGTGTAAAGACTCGCATTTCCTTGATTTTATGAACTCTCTTTCACAAGTTAGCAGGAGAGAGGATTATGAGTAAGACCACAGCGTTCTCCTAGCTCAGAGAGGGAGGACTCGCTCTCTTCTCAAAGGAACCAGGATATCAATCTCACTTTTTTTACTTTCTCCATTCTGAGCAGTGTGGTTCCAAGGACAATTTAACATGAATATTTCAAATTTAATATATCCCAGATGTGGTACTAAGTAACCCCTCAGACCATCTCCCCACCTCACTTCTGGAAGCCCGGCTTTCTCAGCCTTGGGACTGTGGACATTTTGGGCCCAGCAATTATTTGTTGTTGGAGGCTGTCTTGGGCATTGTGGGATGTTTAGCAGCATCTCTGGCCTCTACCCATTATAGAGTAGTTAGTAGCAACACCAAGTGGTGATACTCACAAGTGTCTCCATGAATTTCTAGAAGTCCCCTTAGGAGGCAGAATCACCGCTGCTTGAGAACCACTGCAGCAAAGGGTCCTGCCATTTACCAGCTGCTCAAGTGAGAGCTCAGTTCCTCACTAGATTCCTTGATTCCTCTTTCTCCTGTGGACCTTCACTCCAATACTTCTGTTTGTACCTCTCCAGCAGGTCTAAAGCGTGACCGCTTCTAGTGTTCTCTTAGGACACCGTCATCTTTTACTCAGAGAACTTCAATGGTCTCCTAACTAGTCTTCATAGTTCCACTGTTGTCTGCTTTCAGTCCATCCTCCGGACAGCACCGGAGAAGTGTCAAGATAGAAATGGCAGCGTTTCACTCTCCTGCTCCAAGTACATTTCATTTTCCTCGCCTCGCACAGAGAATAAGACCCAACTCCTTGCCATGACTTAGAAGACCCTGCACCATCTGTTCTGCCTCCTCTCCTCTCTCTTCTGTATCTTCTTTGGTTACTCGCCAGCCTCCAGCTGCCCCATCTTGCCTTGAACTCGCCAGGTCTTTCCCACCAGGGGAGCGCACCTATGCTGTTACCTTGACCTGCATGCTCTTCCCACTTTTCACATGACTGGCTCTCTCCCATCTGTTAGAACTCAACCAGGTGGAGAGCCTTCAACAGAGACCTTCCCTGATCTACCGATCTATTTCATGGAGGCCTCCTCTTCGAAATCTCAGGCCCTTGTTTTTTCCTTTAAAACACCTCTCACAGCAATGAGCTGTCACCTTAATCAGATTGCTGGCCTCCTAGAAGGCAAGAACCATGCTTGACTACTTTTAAACATCAAGGTGCAGGATAGATGCCCGATACGTGTTGACTAAGTAAATGAATTAAGGAGAGATGCCATTAATCTAGTTTAAAATTGGTAACAGCTTGGGGCACCTGGGTGGCTCAGTTGGTTAAGCATCCGACTTCAGCTTAGGTCACGATCTCAAGGTTTGTGAGTTTGAGCCCTGCATCAGGCTCTGTGCTGACAGCTCAGAACCTGGAGCATGCTTTGGATTCTGTGTTTCCCTCTCTCTCTGCCCCTCCCCTGCTTGTGCTCTGTGTCTCTCTCAAAAATAAATAAACATTAAAAAATAAAATAAAATTGGTAACAGCACATCTCTGGGATTAGATTTTGAATAAAATAAGTAATATGCCAATTTTCTTTTTTGAACCTCTCAGTACTGTCAGCAAATGCCTGATAAGGAGCAGCTGCCAAAGAAGTAATTGTTGAATGAGTGACTCACTGGTTCTTATGTAGTAAGAGTGTATGTAATAAATATTATATGAGTGCATAGTGATTAAGACAAACAGAACTTAAACAAGTAGTTGAAACCCCAAGATCATTCTTTGACCGTTTTAAGCCTTTATAGGGAAGGTTTGTTCCCCCAACCTCATACCTAGCTCCAAGTCTAAGACATTGATACTATTTTCGACATTATTGTAGCCAGAATGTACAAATGGCATATTGCCTGGTGCATATTTGTGTTCAATGCATGCTTGTTGCGTCGACTTGAATCAAGGCACTTGAGGAAAAGAGAGGAGGATCAGGCAGGTTGGTGTACAGGGAGGTATACTCATATCTCACCTTGGAAATGAATCAGGCGCTCAGCAGGTCTTGATTAGAGACAGACACATTTCATATCCTCTGAGAATTTACTGTCTGGTGGGAGACATGAAGACTTTGGAGAACAGGATAGTCTATAAGTATACTAAACATCACATTTGTGAATATCTTCTGAGTGGCTTTAAATTAGTATTGGGGCTTTTTTTCCTCTTTTTGGACCAGACTCTTCACTGAAAGAAGCATGGAGAAGTAATGAAGATTCTTTGCATTCTCAGACTGCTTTCTGGGAATCTTGCAAAGTCCCAACTTCTTCTCTGATTACTCTTCTCATGGCTGAGTTCAAGAGCGTTTTGCAAACCTGGACTTTGAATCTGGGAAAATGCTTTATGACCATTTTTACGACCTCAAAGCAACCCACTAAAGCAAGTTATTTCCCCGTCTTTGCCAAAGGGGAGAAACCAAGGGCCTGGTAAATTGCCCAGGATCTCCCAGCCTCAGATGCTCACTTGTGGGCCGGCCTTCATGCCCCCAGCCACAGGCCGGCTCCTTCCATTAGATGTGCCTTGGCTGCTCTGGGAAGGGCCTGTCAGCAACCTCAGCCCACATTTCCATGGACTTCATGGTCTTCCTCAGGAAGGGGGAAGGCCCATTTCAGAGAACCATATACTGTTAGAGCTGTATGTTTTCAGTGCAAAGTTCTAGTCCAAACTAATCCTTTTATCCTTGGGCCAACTGAAATCCAGAGAGGGAAAGTGATTTGCTTAAGGTCACAGCCCAGAGCCTCCTGACTTCCAGCCCAGCGTGTTTTTGATTCCAGCACAGTTGTCTCTTATTAGAAACGTGTCCTCCGCTCCCACGAAGTTTCATTTTGTAGAGGCAGGATAGTGCAGTGAGTAGAACAAGGGCTGGCTTTGTTTTATGTGTGTGTGTTTTGGGTTTTTTGTTTTGTAAGGTACTTAGGGTTAAAGAAAGCCTCTGGAGCCAGCCTCCCTTGGTTCCCATTCCAGCCCAGCTGTTCACTGTGTGACCTTGCTTAATCTGTCTGGGCCTCAATTGTTCTCATCTGCGAAGTAGGGATAGTCACAGTACCTCCCTATCTAGAGTGTGCTGAGGAGTAAATCGGTTAATATATGTGCAGGTCTCAGAACAACACCTGACGCAGTGTAAGGACTGCAAAATGTTGCTCTTGTTGTGTGAATCCCAACCACGCACTAGCTGTGTGACTCTGGGCAAGTGACGTGATGTCTCTGAGCCTCAGATTCCTCTGTAGGAATAATTCTGCCTTAGCAGGTGGTTGACTAGATTCAAGGTCATGCATATGGAAGCACCTGCCTGGATAGGAGGTGCTGAGTCAATGGCCGGGTCTTTTCTTGCCTCCAAAGGGGTGAGAATGCTGTGCTTGTGAGGCAGTCCACACAGACTCTGCCCCCAAGTGGGTGCTTACGTCGTTCCTTTCTTTTTCTGTTTGCAAAAGGGAGGACTGTGAGGGTTGGATCTGCTGCTGCTTCTGAGGAAGACCTTTCACTTCAGTGACGTTTGTTTAAAAAAGCATTTATATTTTCTGTTAGTTAATAGGCACTGAGCATTTGCTAGGTGGCAAGCATTATTCTGTGTCTTTACACACATTCTCTCATTTCATCTGCACATTAGCCCTATACTGTAAGTGCTGTTATTATCCCCATTTTATACATAAGGAAAGGAAATCCCCGAAGATACAACTTCCCCTGAGTCACATAGTTAATGAGACGGGGAGCCACACTATCGAACTCAGATCAATCCAGCTTGAAAAATCTATGCTCTTATCCACTCGCTGCTGGTGACTGTGCCCGGCCCTGGTTGTAGACAAGGCCTGCCAGGGTTGACTTCACTCACACCAAGGACACCAGAGAGGATGGAACACCCCTCCCGGGCTAACCATTACCACCTCGCCAGCTGCCAGATGAAGAGGGCACGGCAAAGGAGCTCCAACCCTTGCCTTCCCCCACACCCACCCACACACACCGCCTACACCAATCTGCTGCAGCCTGTGACTGTGCCAAGCCCGCCCAGTTCCTCACCCAGGTGCAGAGCCCATGGGAAGCCGACATTGGCATGGCGGGTCTCCACGCCCAGCGCTGGGCCGGAAGGAACTGTGCCTGGAGCTTTTAATCTACAGAGGGGAGAGACCCCATCCCATGGCTGTTGGTGAATACACACCGTGGAGCTGGGGTGCCGTAGAGTTCTTTCCTTCCCTTAGAAAGAGTTTCCACGTGAGAACCTCTGTGACTGATGACCTGTCTTAAGCTAGGTAAGAGTTTGGGGCAAGCTGAGTGGTTGGATAGAACCCTAGTTCTATCCTGAGGGCAGTGCTTGGTAGGCGTGGAAAGCATGTGGGACTTGGGATCTACTCCTTCAGATTTCAGCTCTGCTATGCACGAGTTACATGACTCTGGGCCTCATTTACTCCCCCCTGGTATGGTCAGTCCTCCCCACCTAAGACCATTTCCAGTGGGGTTATATAGAGGCCTTATGTGAGCAGAGATGCTAACACGGTGCTGAGCCCCTAGGAGATGCTTTGCAAGTGTTCACCTTCTCCTCATGTCTCTGTACAGCTGTCCCGCTGGGCCCCGGTGTGGAAGGACTACCTGGGCATAGGGGCGGAGAGGGGTGCTGTTCTTCACATGCATGGCTAATTTCTATACCTAAGTGGTAGTGGGGGGTGATGACATTCACCTCGTTTCCTGCCTGTCTCTCTAATGCACACATACTTAGATCCAGATCACAGGCTGTCACAATTCCTGTGTCATGACATTCCTGCCTGCCATCAGTCCCTTAGCCTCTCCCTCTTCCTTCACAAGTTCTTCTGGAAGTCAGAGCCCTCACTGCCAGGGGGATTTGGCTCTAAGCCGTGGGAAGCATGGTCCCTTCTTGGTGCCAGTCCCGGCACTGTGGTCTGCTGCAGGGGACAGCACTCCTTTTAAACAAGAACCTGAGTTCTGCTGAAGACTTGAGTTCTGCTGTCTGGCATGCATGTCAAGCTTCCAGAGGGATGGAGAGAAACCTCTGCTCCTCCCTGCTGCCACCCCTCTGCTGCTCTTTGAGGAAGCTGGGAAGCAAAGGCCTTCTCTGCAAGCATGCCAGCAACTATAGAACTCAGCCTCTGCTGGGATGCAGGTTCTGGTTTGTGTCTCCCTCTGGGACATCTCTTCTTGATTCAGGACTTCCGGCTTCATTAATAGGCACCTTTAATACTCTTATCTCAACTTGCCTTCTGGGTTTACTGAAGCATAATGCCAGGGCACATTGCTACTTGGAAGTACAGTTTGTTCTAGGGAGGTTCCTGGCTCTTAACTTTGAAACCACAAAGTTAGAGTGGGCTTGGATTGGTGGGGAGGGGAGAGGCAGAAGAAGACAGGGAGAGTGCGCCCGATAGCTGATTGAGTGAGCCATTTGTCTTTAATAAGGATGGAGATATTGCCCTGAGCTTAATTCATATTTTGTATAACAATTGATTTTTGTAACATTTGAAGATGTTTGTTGCCCATCTCTGCTCTAGAACCAGATGTATAATCGGTTTCATTTCATGATGATTGAATTTAGGAAAGCCAATCAAATGAGCTGGAATTCCAGCCAAGCTATAGTTTATTCATCCAGGAAGTATTGATTCAGTGGTGCAGTGTGCCCAGTCCTCACTTTCTTTGGTCTCCACTACTATCACCTGACCCAAGCGTCTTGCACCTGGACTATTCCACCAGTCAAGTGCCTGGGCTCCCTGCTTCCACTCCTGACCCCATGCCTCCATTCTTCCCACAGGTGGCCAGAGTGACCTTGGGAAAGCTTAGATCATGTTGCTCCCCACTGAAACCTTCTAGGACCGCCCATTGTGACAGGCTTGGGAGGTCCCGTGTCATCTGGCCTCTACCCACCACCTGATAGGAGCCCACATTACCCTTTTCTCTTTGAGGGCGGGCAGGCACCAGGGACTCCTGTTTGTTCTTCACAATTTCTGGCTCTTTGCCACCTCCAAGCCTTTGTCTCATCCATTCCCTCGCCCCAATTATTCTCCTCCGACCCTTCACATGAGGCTTTCTTCTCATTTTATCCTCAGAGAAGTCTCCCTGCCTCCCCAACCATTCAGCCACTGCCTCATGTCCCTCTCTGTTCTTCCCTCACAACACACCGCTTCCACCGAAATCGTCGTTTATAAAGGTATTAACTTGCTTATCATCCATCTCGCTCAGCTTGTAGGTAAGCTCCACGACTTCAGGGACGTCTCTGATTTTCTACTGAATTCCTGGTACCTAGCACAGCACCTGGTTCAAAGGTAGGGCCCAGTAGCTGTCGAGTGAAGGAATGCCTGAGCAAATAGGCAGACTACGTGAGCAGGGTCTCCTGAAATGAACACCTGTACCTGGAGTTGTGAGGAGGCTTCTTTCTTTCCTCACCTAAGCCATAAGGCTTCCCTGCCACCCCCCCCCCCACCAGCTGTTAGGATCCTACACCAAGCATGCTGTTGTTGCATTGGTTATACTGAATTGTGGGGTCTTTCTTTGTTTTTTTTTTTTTTAATGTGTTTTATTTATGTTAAGGGGTGGGGAAGAGGGCCAGAGAGAATCTCAAGCAGGCTCTGTGCTGCCCCCTCCCCACCCCAGACACAGGGCTTGATCTCATGAACTGTGAGATCATGACGTGAAATGAAATCAAGAGTCAGGCCCTTAACTGAGCCACCCAGGTGCCCCTGCAGTGTCTTTCTGACATTATGTCTCTCTCACACTTCCTGAGAGCCTAGTCTGGTGGATAGGCTTGTGTCTGCTGAAGCCCGACTCAGTTGCTTTATGTAGCAGGTGTGGCCCCACCCTCCAAAAACCATTGCGAGCAATTGTGTTATTTAGAGTGAGTGTAACTACTATTTCTCCAGAAAACTTTTTCCCTTAGCAAACATATTCTAGGCTGTGATTTGTGACACCCTACTAAAAATGACTGTGGTTGATCCCTAGGGAATTTGGTCTCATCCTGCACTGTTGGTAGTGAGTTACTTCCTTGGGATGTTTCCAGCCTTTTCTCTTCTGCCCTCTTATGCTGAGTTTGGGGGGACCCTAAGTGCCAGTGGCTTCTTTATGGGATGGCTAGAGAAAAGATCACCCCCTTCCTTTCCCTCTCGTAATTGTGAATCTACATCTTGGAGTTACCTTAGCTCTGCGGCCATAGCTCTGTGGCTAAGGAAGTTAGCCGCAGCCTAGTGCTACTTGTATTTGGTGCCCACTGTGTGCTAACACAACTGTTGTTTCCCGACTTCTTTGTAAGCCAGATTCTGGAAGAGAGCTGGAACATAAGCATCCCACTTAGGGCACCTGACCCTTTGTTCTGTCACATCTGGTTGGAACAGGAGAAGCTCACGATGCTGAGAATTGCCCAGAAATTTCTTATCCCCCTCTCTACACTGGAAGATAGGGGGGGTAGGCTATTTTTTCTAGTCTCAGTATCATTTATGTTTATGAATATTCACAAGGACTCAAAATAAACAAGTATTTTTAAAGAGAGCATATACAGATACTAACGTTTTTCCCAGTTAACATTCATTTATTTGAATAATTTATTGCAAATCTTTATCCTCTTTCAACTCTGGGAATATACATATATGTGTGTGTGTATATATATGGCATTTAGATAAATAAGTTCAACTAAACCAACCATTGAAATTAATGACTTAATTTAGAAGATGTAGCCGTATCCTTGTGCTCTACTCAGTACCCTGTGGAGTAAGTAGGTATGTAAACTGGCTTCTTGCCTCGGGCATGGGAGTGAAGCAAACAAGGTTGAATAACCTGCGTAGTATTACAGTCTGCAAACAGCTATTGAAATTCCTAACTCCATCTGACAGTCTTCCTTTAAGAGCTCCAAAGAGAAGTGGGACAGAAGAACATTATTTAAGAGGAATTAGGAACATTCTTAGAGCTATCTCATATTACCCCGATAAGCCAAGTAGATTAGATATGTGAAATTCCCCAGAAAATCTATCTGTAAGATTTAAGCCTGTGTCACCCAAACGTCATCATTCTTATATCATATTCATATTTTTTTGGCTATATTTGTCTACCGCTTATATTGCTTATTTATTTACTAGTTTCCTTTGAGTTGAGCACTTAATTTGAGGAAATTCATTTAAAGAAGAAACTGTCTATTCCATCTACAAATGCAAAAGCAGTATCATTGGGCATAATAAAACGTAATCCTAGAAATAAATACATAGCTACTAAGATACCATGTTTACCAGAGCGCAGTCCAAACTCTTGCAAAGCATGCCACAGCAGTTTGTCTGCAACACTTTGTGACACAGGTTGATAAAGGAAATCGAAGTCCTGTTGACTAGAGAGAAAGGAAGACAGACCAGGGAAAGGAGGAGGGACTATCAAAGGGCACAGAATGGTCGGAAAGATTTCATCTAAAATTAAGTGCTGAGCTAGCCACCTCATAAGTGTGGTAAAAGTCTGTCCCTGTGACAGGTCTGGTTTTGTCATCCAGGTTTGCTCTGGGACAGATGTTGGTGGCTCTTTCCTTTCCCAGCATACAGTTCCATAGTTGCTCTGAGCCCTCCTTGGCTGTGGGAACTGCTGGGTAATACACAGCCTGGTCTGTCAGTCCCACAGACCCGGTGGCTTTCACAGGGGCTGTGGTGCCTGTTTGGGTTGAGCCAGCTTCCAAGGGTAAGATAAATCTGGACCCTGGATGGACTCTTGTAGTGAGCAGCTCCTAAGACCAGGGCTGAGCTCTTACTTGCATAATAATGTGATACATAGTCACTGAGCTGAAGATGCTGAGCAAATTGGGGACTTACTCAGTTGGGGTCAGTTGAGGAACTCGGAATCATTGTAGGCAACTCGAGCAGGAAGGGATTTAATAACAGGGAATTGGTAGCATACAAAATTGCTGGAAGGACAGAAGTTAAGAGGATGCAGCTGTACTCTTGGTTTTGAGGCCATACCATCACAGCGGAGGTACAAAGGGCCTGCTGATGCCGGCACTGTTCTGCTCCCCAGCTGCTGCCACCCACCCACCTCTGACACTCACGAAGCTGATGGATAACTGCATGTTGGGACCCAGAGTCTGGCTTCCATGATCATTTCTGTCTGTTGCAGTTTGCTCGCCAGCCCCCTCTGCCTTGCTCCTGCCTTCCAGACCTCATTGGCAGAACCTAAATCACACCCGGAAGCCCAGGTGCAAGGGAGTCTGGGATGTGCATCCAGACTGCAATGTGGAGGTGGAAGAGAGAATAGGAAGGCGTAGGAGTAACGCTGTGTGCCAGCAGACAATATAACCATGGGGAGATATGGCAAACAATTAGCCAGGGTAAATGTGCAAATCCCAGCTATGTGGTAACAAGCAGTGACTACCAGCAAGGTCATGGGAAGGGAAGAATCGTTCTGGCATGGTCTGGACCCTGCAGAATTCTGGTCAGGGTATGTAGGGGGGATGTGGTAGAGAGGTTCTTGGTCAGGGGAAGTCAGAAATGGAGCGGTATAATGCTACCAACCTGTCTTCTGGCATGAAGGCTTAAAAATCTCCATCTCCTTTTTCTTGAACACCCAACTGGGTTCCATGCATTATACTGAACACATTTTATGTACAGTATTTCAATTCTCTCCCCGAAAGTGACTTCTTCCCATTTTAGCCCCAGAGAGCCTTAGTAATGCACTCGAGGCCACACAGCTGTTAGGTAGCTGAGCATTGGTGCTAAACCCAGGTGAGACTGACAGTAAGGCCAGTGTGCCCAATCACAAAGCCACACTGTCTCTCTGAGGCGGGCAGGGAGGGTGGAGGTGAGGCTGAGCCCTGAGTGCCAGGCTAAGGATTCTGAACTTGATCTCAAATGATAAGAGGCATCCCTAGAGGTCTGAGAGCAGGGAAGTGAAATGAGGGAGGCATGCAGGTGGATGGAGCAGGAGAATGTAGGCTTGAGTGACATGGGAAAAGGCCAGGGGCGGAGAGCAGCTGGGGAAGAGAGCAGTAGATGAGATGTTCCTGCCGGTTCTTTCTCTTCTTCCTCGCTGGTTTTCCAAGAGGGTGAGCTCTTTGCCTGGGATTCCTGACTCCCAGGTGATTTTAGGCTTTCAGCTTGGTCGGTGAAGCAGATTCCTTCTAAAAAGCATTTTTCCTTTATTCTCTGATAGTTTTCAGCCTCGACTATGGCCAGGGATCAACTTTCCAACACAAATCCTTCTCTTTTTCTTTGTTATGCTATTTTGTTTTAATGCTCTGACAATGACGTTCATGATTTATCTTCCTACCTGAGCTGCTCTGGTCATGTAGTCAGCGGAAGTGGGCCAGCCTCTATGGAAACGGACAGTGAGATGTGGCACTTCTGGTGGAAAGAAGCCAGTCCTAGCACAGTGGATGAATTTTCTCATCAGAAGTACCTGGTTCGAATTCCTACTCTGCCACTCTGTGTTCGGAGCTCATAGGACTCGGAAGACCAGCTTAGCTTCTCTGAGCACCAGTCTCCTCCTATATGGAGTAGGGATGGCAGTGTTGACCCTCAGGAGGTGGTGGTTAGGACTCAGTGGAGGCATGTGTGGGCGTGTGTATGGTAGGAGTTTTGGAAATAATTGTCACCTTCCCTTCTCAGCTTTTTGGGATCCTTGGGAGGTAGTTCCGACCAGCTGAAACCATTTGGTGTGAACCTCATCATAACAATTTAGTGTCTAGGGCTTTTCTCTCCTAGTGGTCCTGATCAGATTCCCTCCCTCCGGTCCCTGCCACAGACCTCAGGGTAGACAGACTCACATTCCAAATCTACCCTGGAGAAGGCCTGGTGAGCCAACCCTGGAGCTTGGTTACCTCCCAGTGAATAAGAGCCCACACCAAACGCCAGTCGATGGTGTTTGAGTTCATCTAGCAGGTGCAGTATACGCACTCTGTCCACTTAAAATGCATCTCTTCTTTCCCGTTGTAGACGACTTGCACTCCCTTCTCAGCTGAGTGAAACCCTCTGACACGAGTTCTTTGACAACTACTACTTCTTTGCCAGTGCAAAGAGCTGAGGCTTCTGCAATTCTCTGAGCATCTGGCGCATCTTATCCAGATGACATTTGGAATTTTAATCTTCTAGTTATGGGTTTTCATAAATCTGGTTTGAAATCATCACTGCCAGTCTCATCTGCTGTGGGAAAATGGCTTGAAAGAGACATGGGGAGAGGCTGGCTTGCGCATGTGTGGGGGTGTCTGGAGAGTGCGTGGGGCGTGCTGGGAGGGAGGCTGTGGGTGGGGAGCGGCACTTGTTTCTGACTGTGGACCAAGCACAGCTTTAGAGTAACTCTGCTTTGAGAGCCTGCGCTGGGGCTTTGAGATCCAGAACTTACTCTGTGCCAAGCACTGCAGTGGGTGCTTTATGCATGTCATCTCACTGCTCCCTTCACATGACACCCATTGTACAGATAGAGGAAAACTGAGGTTCGGTTATAGTAAGTAACTTGCCTGAGGTCCCCAAGTGGAAGGTGGAGAGGATCTTGAAGTCTGGGTTTAACCCAACTTCAAAGCCTGTCACTTTTCCAGTATACCTGACGGCTCCCATTCATCTATGGATTCTTGGAAGCCAAATCCCCAAATCCATAGATCAGAAACACCGGGACTGCCCTAGCTGGCATTCTTTTAACCCCTCAGCACTCATCTCCACCACTGCACTCAGGGGTGGGGCAGGGGGTTAAGACAGGAGAGGTGAGCACAGGCTGGGTCCTGAAAGACTTTGCCAAGGGCTCAGGAGTAAGACTTGGCACTTCATCTCGAGGGTAATGGGATGCTGTTGAAGGCTCTCACAGAAGAGTGGCACGAATCCACTTTAGCAGTTATTCATGGTCTTCTCTGTGGCAGACGGGTGCATCCTCGCCCTCTTCCTGGTGGTTGACTGAAAGCACATGGGAACTCTCAGAGACTCGACTGCTCTACCTTCAAGGACCCCAGGGATCCTAAGCCCCCTGGTGGCAAACCTGCCAATAGAGAACATTTTTGTGGGATCTAGAAAGGTGAGGAAGAGTAGAGAGGGCATTCCAGGTTAACAGATCTTCACTGTGTCAGTTCTTTAAATGCTCAGACAGTTGTGTCCCTGCCACCAAAACCCTGCTGTGAAGCAGTGACGCCAGGTGAATGGAGCAAACCCCCCCGTGGGTCTCGTGTGTGGGCAGACAGCATGCAACTGGGAGTCAGCGGCCCTCTGCAGCCAACCCAGTGTCTGCCAAGACTGCGCACGTTGCGTGCTGGGCTGCAGTTGGCCAGGACATGTGCTGTGCGGGTGTGGGGAGTGGGGGGCCAGGGGACTCCCTTGAGCTGCAGAAAGTCTGTCGCCGGCCTCTGCTGGGACAGTCCAGCGTTTGCTTGTTTCTCCTGCGGAGCTTTTGCAAACCCTTAAGGAAACAGAGGCCCAGATGCAACAGCAGCACCAGCAGCAAGAAGAGAGCAGGTGTGCAGGTGCTGTTCACACCCCTTTCTGTGTCTTCTCCTTGCCTTATTCCACGTACATTGACCAGAGCACTGGAGCCCTGAGAGACCACTCTCTGTGGACTCTTGCAACTTTCAGCAGTCAAAGAGGCTAGAACATGCTCCTTTTCAGGAGAGTAATTTGATGGAGAAATTGCTTTAACTGCCTGCTCCTGGGTTTCAGCCCAGGGCCTCAAACTTGGATAAAAGAACATACCTTGGCAGCTTCCCGGAGCCCAAGGGAGCCCCTCATTTTTTGCTAAATTGACACACTTTGTTTGATTAATGCAAGTGTGACATTAGTGATGGTTTTATAGTGGTTCCCCCCCGTCCTTCCCCCAGCTAGACTGAAGTCTCCCTCCTCCCCTGGCAGATCGAGCGTGCTGTCCCCGCTGGCAGGTCTGCACAGAGAGCGGCAGTGGGCCCACTTCTGACAGGCCTGGGTGGTGTGTGACCTCTGGATGTTCCAGCACTTAGTAGGGGGGCCTCCAACCTCATGAAAGGCAAAGCGAGGACCCCAGTTGGTTTCCAGGCAAAGCTGCCCCTTCCTAGGCACACATGTAGGTTGTACGGATGTTAGCAAGTCCCCAGGGCGTAAGGAGCAAGGAGAATTTGCATTTTCCCCATCACATCACAAGTAAAGTGATTCTTCTCCCCATTTCTACGGAGACACACGGAAACCTGCCCAGGAAAGTCCTCTCCTGACCAAATTGGTTTACTCTGAAGATCCAGGCCCTGAGCTGATCTGAAACCCGATTACCCTGAGGTGTAAGCTTTCTGTGATTGTAGCTTGGAGATTCCTTGTCTTTCTCAAGAGAGAGTGAAAAGAAAGGAGAACAGATGTCTATGTGTTTGTGTGTGTGCACATTTGTCTAGGTGAGTATGTGTCCTTTGGGACCTTTTGTGGTTTCATTGCACTGTGATGAACACACGAGGATGTGTGGGAGAAAAGCTGGGGTCTCCAAACACCTGGGATCCCAGACTGATCTCTAGTGTTGGGTAAGCTCTGTAAACTCACGGCCTTAGAAAACTTCCCTACCTTAGACAAAGCGTGAGGCTGAGTGAACTATAGGGTCTCACCCAGGACCCAAACATATTCCTTAATTAGTGTCTGTGTTTCCTCATGGAATTATGGGGACTGAGACTTTCAGAAGCACAAAAGAAAACTTTATTTTTCAGGGAGTTTTTTTTTTAACCCCTGAGGTAACCTTATCGTTTATTTTTCCGTGTCTGATTGCAATCTCCCTAGTTGCTGACAGTTCGCCTTTGAAATGAGTCTGCTTTGATCAGGGATATGGCAGCCAGACAGGTCATTTTTACTGTCTGTGACTTAGTCCAACCTGTTTGGCAACAGCAGGGTCCTGTCCAAGCGTGGGGAGTGAAAAATGGTGGACACAGAGTCAGGCTGTCCTATGGCAGCCTGCCCCCTACAGTCAGCACACCATCCCCTCTCCCCTCTGTCCCCGGTTTGGTCTCTTGAAGGCAGCTTCCTTGGTAGCCATAAGGATGAGCCTTTCGCTGCACTCACTGAACCTCTCCCTTTGCTGTGCCTTCTCTAGGCTCAGCATCCCCCCAGACTTAAATGATAGACATTTTGTCTTTACTGCCTCCCAGTTTTGTTTGCTGGACCCTCTTTAATGCTTTACGTCTACCCAGGTGGAGTGCTGCCATGTTTGTTCAAGCTCTGTGTCTTCCCAGTAGAAGAAGGCAGTTTGGGGCTCCACCGGAGGGAGCATGGTGTCCGGCACAAGGACATCGGTAGCCCTGTGTACCATGAAGTGGGCTGACCATATCAGGGGCCATTTTAGCAGGATGTGGCTGGGTTGGAACAGGCCCCAGTTCTGGCACAGTAATGAAGAGGGCTGCCTCTGGAGTGAGTCTTAATTCAAATGCCAACACCATCACTTACTAGCTCTGTGACCTTGGGCAAAGTGTGTCACATGTAAGCTTCGATTTTGCCAATGCATAACACAAACAGAAAGATAGTCCTGAACTCCCAGGGTTGCTGTGAGGATTTAATTAGAAGTGCCTATAAAGTGCATGATTCAGTGCCATATAGTACGTGCTTAATGAATGAGAGCTAATATCACTGCTTTTATTTTAATAATCACTGTCATCGTTATTCATCATCACCCTGTCTGGAACCGCGAGGGAGTGAGAGAACCAAAGCCTTGTTCTATGAAGAGTATTTATAGGAAAGCGAAACATTATGGAAAGACTCATGGAGGAGACATATTGCTCAAGGGCTGGAAAGATTAATCTCTGGGTTCTCCCCACCAAAGGAAGACCAAAATTCCACTTAGTGGAAGGAAGAGCTTTTAAACGTGTTGGGTCACTTCCTTAGGGGTTAAGGAGGGAGGCTTTTTTTTAACGTTTATTTTTGAGACGAGAGAGACAGAGAATGAGCAGGGGAGGGGCCAAGAAAGAGGGAGACACAGAATCCGAAAGCAGACTCCGGGCTCTGAGCTGTCAGCACAGAGCCCAACGCAGGGCTTGATCTCACGGACCACGAGATCATGACTTGAGCCGAAATCATGCTTAACCGACTGAGCCACCCAGGTGCCCCAAGCGGGGGTAGGGGGGTCTTCATCCTTGAATTTTGGGGAAACTTGGCTTAGGGTTTTCTACAGGGGATTCGTGCATCAAGGAGGAGCGAGACTGGGCAAGAAGACTCTCTGGTTCTGGGTTCCAGAAGGCCCTGTGCTGTTTGTCTTTTAGGAAAAGCCACTTAGCAGAAAATGTCATCCCTTCTTACGCAGTGATGTTTACTGTGTGATTGCTGAGGCCTCCCCTGACCACCTGCAGTCTGGGAACTGGCTTCTTATTGTGACATCTTTTATACGAGACAGTGCCCGTGCTCTTAATTTTGGCTTGGCTGAATGATTAATTCAGGATTGGAGCAATTAGGCCTCATTGTGCTGGCCAGGCTCAGAGCAGTATGTCCATGTTTATTCATCCTGGAGAATGGTTTTGTGGGACAAGATTCAGTGGGGACAGGCAGTTTGCAGGGCTTTTGCCCTCCCACCCAAATAAGCCTGCCAGCAAGCCTGAGTTGCACGAACTTAGAATATGTCTTCATTTACAAAAAGCCAGTGAGCCTAACTAGAGGACTTGGAGGTGACGAGCCCCATCCTCTCTATTTGTTATAAACAGTCATTTTGATCCCAGAGAAAGGCGTCCTCTGCATTCCTGCCCAGGTTTGTCACGTCCTTGTACAAGGAAGGGCAAGTGCTCTGGACTGGGGTTTATTTTCACCAGTGATACAGATGTTTCTACTCTTGTGCAAGATTTCATTAAAGCTCAACCAGCGGTTTGCTGCGGCAGGAGACTGCCAAGGTTAATATTTCTGCAATGCATTCCCTTCTGTTCATTCTTGGCACCGGAGAACTCCCAGGTGGGCATATCGTGCTCGGTGCCATATATCAAAACTGTACAAGGGAATCACCAGTGCATCTGTTTAAACTCAGACGGGGCCTCTGATCGCACGGAGTGTGGCAGCTTTGCCTCGGGAATCACACAGGGTGACACTTCCTCTGGTTTCAGCTCACCTTTAATGTCCCTCCCGAGCTGCAGAGGCCGCCGCAGCTACTCACTTGGGGATAGGGGCAGAGGACGAGAACACGTGGCAGCATGGAATGTTACATCCTTCTGAGCTCTCTGCGGAAATCGTGGGAGCGGAGCTTAATGCTGACAGGTGTGGGTTCAGATCCTGTGCGGCTGAGGTGAGTCACTTAGCTCTCCTGAGTGGCAGTCTTCTCATCTGTACAGTGGGGTAGTAATTCCTGCCTCAGAGGGTGTGAGGATTAATGGAGACACTGCCTGTCATTGAGAAAAAGCAGAGTGCCATGACACAGGAACGTGCCTGTGAGAGGGAACTGTCAGGAATACTTGGGAGCTCCCCAGGGGTGGAGGACAGCGAAGCGGCCAGGGAAGCCCCTCACGATTCTCTGTACTTCTGTGACGGAGAAACTGTGTACAACAGAACCAGTTCTACCTGTGAGCACAGAGGAACCAAGTTAAAAATAATCACGGCCTGACTTGTCTGACATGTGTCTCTTCTGCTTCACCCCATCTGTGGCCAGTGGGTTTGGGAAGCAGTCAGACAAACAGGGGCCACGTCTAGGGACAGTTGGCAGGGGTGAGGAGAGCTTGAAGGCAGGGGCGTGCTGGGATTAAGCACGAGACAAGAGTGTGATGTTATAATATGATCTCTGGCTGGTGTGCTTAACGACTTCTCCTGACTTTCTGAGTTCAGGTCGGCTCATTGGATCAGAGTGGGAAGAGCCCGACCTCCTGCAGTTTGGGGTGTGTGTAGGTGTGTGTGTGTGTCCTCGTCCCTCTGCTGATTTGTAGCGTCATCTAGTTAAAAGTATGTAATGTTCAAGGCACTTGGGTGGCTCAGTTGATTAAACATCTGACTTCGGCTCAGGTTATGATCTTGCGATTCGTGAGTTCAGGCCCCACGTCGGGCTCTGTGTTGACAGCTCAGAGCCTGGAGTCTGCTTTGGATTCAGTGTCTCCCTCTTTCTGCCCCTCCACTACTCGTGTTCTCTCTCTCTCTCTCTCAAAAATAAATAAACACTAAAAACTTTTTTTAAGTATGTAATGTTCATATGAGCTATTCCACTAAAGAAGGGAAAATACAAAAATTATGTATTTTCAATTATGTTTTCACCAACCATATGTCTAATTATCTGTGATGCTTTTTAAAAAGAGTTGTTTGGGGCGCCTGTGTGGCTCAGTCGATTGAGTATCTGGCTTCAGCTCAGGTCATTATCTTGCAGTTTGTGGGTTTGAGGCCTGCGTCGGGCTCTGTGTTGACAGCTAGCTCAGAGCCTGGAGCCTGTCTTCAGATTCTGTGTCTCCCTCTCTCTCTGACCCTCCCCTGCTCACGCTGTCTCTCTCTCTCTCTCAAAAATAAATAAAACATTGAAAATTTTTTTAAAAAATTTAAGAAAATAAAAAAAAATTTTTTTAACTTATTTATTTTGAGAGAGAGAGAGAGAGAGAGAGAGAGAGAGAAGGGGAGGGGCAGAGAAAGGAGAGAGAGAATCCCAAGCAGACTCTGTGGTGTCAGCACTGAATCTGATATGGGACTCAAACTCATGAACCATGAGATCATGACCTGA
Organism: Cryptoprocta ferox; assembly: GCA_028646485.1. Lineage (NCBI taxonomy): Eukaryota > Metazoa > Chordata > Mammalia > Carnivora > Eupleridae > Cryptoprocta > Cryptoprocta ferox. The sequence continues at coordinate 37,468,264 of CM053575.1, read as the reverse complement.
GCCGAAACGGAGAATCAGACACTTAACTAACTGAGCCACCCAGGTGCCCCATGTGTGATGCTTTTAATCAGTGCCCTGCAAACCCCTCCCTCACCACAGTATGGCAGCAATGGTGAGATTCCTAACCCTGAGTCTTGCAAGATATCCAAGTACTTTGTGAATTGTCAACCAAAGACAGTCTTGTTTTCCATCTGAAATGCAAGGTAGATTTTTTTCCAGTCTTATGGTAGTTATCAGTGACCAAATCTGTGAATGGTGTTGTGGGAGGAGCACATATTCATCAGCCTATTGTGATAACCAGGACATGCCATTTCCTGGCTGTACTAGATGAGAGTGACATAATGGATAATGTGTTCCCTGCTGTTGCCTTTGTAGCCCATCAAATCCATCCATTCTTCCTTTTGTCCCTCTCTCCATCGTCCATCCATCCATCTATCCATCCATCCAACAAACACTTCTTGGCACTTGAGGTGTCACTAAACTGCAAGAGAATAAGGAGGTAATGATCGTAGATCCTGTCCTTAGAGACCTTCAAATGGAAAATAGGAATCAGGACCCTTAAGTACTTGGATGGAAGCTCAAGGGACATTCTGGTGGGGGGAAGAGTGGGATTTGAACTGACTGTTCTTTGAGAAATACACAGGATCCCAATTTGTGAAGATGGCCCATTCTCACAGTAGGAGAAGGCCCTGAGGCTGGAAAGAGGTAGTTCTGTAAGAGGAATCACCAGTATTTGCCATTGGGCTGAAGTGAAGGGGAGGAGGGCATATTCAGGGGCACCTAGGTAAGCAGCAGTTCTTAAAAGTCAAGGTAAGGCTTTGGGACTTGATTCTGTAGGCATCAGAGAATGCTTTCATGGCAAGTTGGCTAAGGGAAGACTTTCTGGCCCTCACTTGAACATGAATGCATGCTGAGAAATTTTGAGAAGGCTTGTACCTATTAAAGAGTAGGTATTAGCTGAGAAATGGGGCCGTCTCACTGAACTGCTGGTTCAGCAGCACCGGGCACATGTAGCATCACCTACATTTCCTCCTTTCATGGCTTCTTTTCAAACCTATCCTTACTCTTCAGTTTTTCTCACTGAAAATGGGCAATTTTCCCACTGTCTTCAGACATTCCCATAAGACCTGTTCTCCAGCCTCACCTCTTAGCCCTCCAGGAATTTGGGAGTTTGGAGAAGGGGGTTCAGCCTCCATGACCTCTTCTATCTTAGGAATCTGTTCCTTTGCTATAAATAAGGCCATTGCTTAGTGCCACCATTGATGGTATTTGCAGCTGTCCCCTGGGAGATGGGCTTAGATGAATAACCCATTTTCAAGAGGTCCTGGCCATTAGGTGACAGCTATTTATGGTTCCTATTGAATAGGGCCAAACCAGAACTGACGTTAAAATTTCATGTGCAGTGAAGCCGCCTTTCCTTATCGGGCTGTCTCTTTCCGTGTACTTGAAATACATAACCGTGTTGGTCTCAATTCTTTAAAAAGATGAGCAATGAAGTCTTGAGGGACTCCTGTGTTCTGGCTTCTGGGATTTTCCAAAAGCTAAGTGGCTTACCCAGTGTCACCAGGTCAGTTGGTAAGTCACAGAGCCAGAATTCATACTGACTCCTGCCTGGAATCAAAGCCCGGATAATTTCCACGAAACCATGCGTGTCTGATTTCTGGACCTGGCAGGTCACTACCAAGGGTTTTATTTATTTTGTCCCCTCATGTCACTCACTCGGAGCTCAGTAGTTGATCGCATGTGCAATTGTTAAAAGCTCATTCCTGCTACTGCCTCAGTAGTCACAGTGTGCCACCTCTCCGGAGGTTCTTTCCCACCCCCTTCTGTGAAAATAAACAAGGCCCTAGAATGTCAGGCAACATCCCTTTGGGCTTTCTAATGTACTGTATTTGGTAGATGGTTGAATTCTCTAGTATGTTTCTCATTGGAAAAGATTCCCTTCCTGAATTCTGTTTCTCCATCAAAGGGATATCACATGGTACGTGATACTTATTTCTTAGTGGCCTTGACGTTGAAGTTCTTTTACCTGGGCTGTCGTCAAATTCCTTTCTTCTCAAGTACCTGCACCTTCTTTAGCTTAAACGGTGGAGTCTGATCAGGCCCAGGGCCAGGGGAGAGAATGTCTTGATCCCTCCATTAATGACGGTTGTTAGAAGGATGGAGGTGCAGTGGTTCTGGAAAGCAGAAGGCCTGGGTTGATTGTCAGCCCTGCTTCTTCGTGTTCACTGCCAGACCTTAGGCAAATAACGCCTCCAAATCTCAGTTCTTTATAAAGTGAAGATCCCTTTGTGGAGAGAGGGTGGGGAATTGGTTTTTGACATTTTCATATTGTCTTGTTATGCCGCCAGATGCTAAAACTTTGAGAGATGAGAAAGAACAATGCCCAGAGCCTCCTTGGTAGCACATACTAAGTAACCGTGCTGTCCTGTTCACCACATAATATAGATTTTCTAAACGTTAAGTAGTAACTTAGGTGTTGGTGAAATGCTCCCCCTTCCTCCTTCCAGAGATAAGTACCCATATTACCTATACGTAGAGCATAATCTGATCATTCTCAACCCTGCCTTGGCACCAGAATTCTCTAGAAAACTTTGAAAAGAAAAAAAAAAAAAAGGCAGATGTGTTGGTCATTCAGACCTACTGAATCACTCTTCAAAAGTGGGGCCTAGACGTCTGTTTTATAAAAGCTCCCCAGGGACTCTTGACCAGCAACTAGAATCGAGGCTACTCATATAACCAGCAAATGGGACAATTGTGATGTGTGGATTATGGCTAAAGCCCCTTGGGGTTTTTTTTTTTTTTCTTTTTTCCTGACACAGGACTAAGGGTCTCACAACCCATGGCCTTTTTTGCTCATTTATAGAAAGCCCTGTGGTCACCATAATTTGCAAAGATAGTCTCCAATGAAGAATTCGAATATCCCTGCCTGTAATACTAATCAAAAACTCCCAACTTGAATTCTGATCAGGACCCTGCAGAGGGAGGCTGAGAACAGTTGGCCTTCCCTCTCCACTCCCAGAGCACAGACAAAGATGCCTACTGGGATGGTGCCTTCCTAAACTGATTTCCTGCTCTGTTGAAAGCTGTGGTTTTCATTCATGGGGTGCTTCAAGGGCCCCTTCCTAGGACTTGCGATGAACCCCAGTGTGCAATGTCTCCAAGGAGACACTCCATTTTCTTGCTCCAACGGTGTGGTCTACAGACCAGTCCTAGCCTGTCATGGCCCCTGGCTCTACCACTGGAACCATCAGTGATGGCCTCTCTCTCCCTCAAGATTCTCAGGGCAGAAGGCAGATCTCAGACCAGGGCAGGAATACTCATCTCAAGACCCCCATGACCCACGTGAAGCACCAGGTTTGAGCAGGTGGGTAGAGGATGTGCTCAGCGTGCAGAGTTCTCCAATGATGCCCTCCTCTCAAAAAACCCTCTCTCGCCACACTTTCGTCTCTTATTATATCCTCCATCTGATGGAGCAGGAAACATCTTGAAACTGGCTTTCTGGTATTCCCTTGAAACCCTACATTTGTCTCACACTTAAGTTGGTGCCTCTGTTGAAGCCCTGTTGTGCAGCTCACTCTATCGCACTGAGTTACCTGAAGAGTGGCCAAAGGCTTAGGCTGTGGGGTCAGATGGGGTTGGTTTTGAGACCTTAAGCAAGTGTCTTATCCTCTGTGGACCATTGATTTCTCAGGAGTAAAATGGGACCAATCATAGACACTAAGTCTGAGATTGTAAGGATTAAATGTGACAAGTGCGTCTAAAGGGCTTTGTGCCTAACACCTAGGGAAGTGGTACCCATTATCCATCCCGGTTGAACTACAACTATAGCCATCATAGCTGCCTTCTTTCCAACTTCATTCATGGACAGGCAGCCAGCTGGAGAGAGGGGCTGCTTCACGACTGCTCCACGGAGAAACACTCTGGCTCAGCCAGTTGCTTGTCTAGAAGTTACCAGGGGACGGGCTCATGGAGCACCGTTCACAAAAGCAGGGTCGCAGGAGCTAACTGAATTAAGCGAGTTATCAGGCAGTGGAAAATGCAGTTAGATGTGCATCTACGAAGCAGATGGTCAGGGCAAGATGATGAAATTAGTTTTATTATGTTTGGGGAAATTAATTTGTCACTTTATTTTTTTTCTTTTTGTTTTTGTTTTGTTTTCCTTAAAAGATGTGATTTTTGTCTCTGGTAAAAGCGATTTGTAGAGAAAGTTTCTCCTTTAATGGAAAACAAGGGAGGTAGTAGGACCTTGAAAGACCCTTATATTCTAATTGTCTATTAATAGTAAATTATGTAGGACGTGGCCAAGAGAACAGAAATGCTGCCACCTATTGCTGGCAAAAGCTGGCTTATGTTTCCAAGCACGTGGAGTATTTTTAAGATTTTCCTTAAAAATCTTTAGACCGTGGGGCACTGATTCATTTTGGAGACATTTCTCCCCTGCCGAAGTTCTTGCAATCTGGTGTTTTCTAACTTCCCTTACTAATTACAGTGCCTCCCGTCACTTTTGTTCTGGTCAACCTAAGGGAGCCTCAGGCATTCTGATCCCTTCACTTAAAGGTGAGGAAGACTCAAATGCAAAATCTTTTAGAACAAATAGCATCTTTTGAGATCGGGCTCAGGGTTGTTAACTGGGAGATTCCTGACACTTGTTCTTAGGACACAAATAGTTCTTTTCATGGCTCTTTTGAAAGGATCAAAGCAAAACTTGGAGTTTTGAATGGCTTTTTTTTTTAAGTCCTTTTATCGTTCACAGTTACTAATGAGCATTCCAGGAAATTCACCCATGCTGGAAGAGCTTCTGGGACACGGTTAACTAGCGTATGAACTTTATACTTGTACCCAGGTGGTGTGTGTGTGTGTGTGTGTGTGTACAAGTAAATGCGGCTTCTGAAGTTTTGTGATCTTAAATCTAACTTCAGGCAAGGCATTCCGCCCTTAAAATGGTCTAATCCACACACTACTCATGGGGTATTTAAGAGTTCAGTTTTCAGACCTGGTTACTCTCTATCATCAGTTGTGGAGCTTCGTAGTTTGTCTTTTCAAGTAGACTTTTCATTTTACGATAGATTTAAATTTACAAAGAAGTTGTGAAGATAGTACGGAGAGCTTCCATTTACTCCACATCCAGTTTCCCCTCATATTAACAACTTTTTTTTACTATGATACATTTGCCACAATGAATGAACCAATATTTAAAAATGATCATGAACTAAAGTCTATACTTTAGTCAGATTTCCTTGGATTTTTTTTTTTTAATCTAATGACCTTTGTGTGTCCCAGGATCCCATCCAGGCTGCCATATTAGGTTTAGTTGCCCTATCTGCTTAGGTCCCTCTTGGCTGTGACAGTTTCTCCAACTTTCCTTGTTTTGATGACCTTGATGGTTTTGAGGATTACTGGTCAGGTATTTTGGAGAATGGGCCACTACCCCACCTCCAACTGAGATCCGTCTTGTGCTTTCCTCATGATTGGACTGTGGGTTTTGGAGGGAAAAACCACAAAGGCAAAGTGCCATTTTCATCACATCCTATCAAGGGTACATGCCGTCAACATGACTTATTGATGGTGAGGTTAATCTGGACCATCTGGCTGTGGTGGAGTTTGTCAGGTTTCACGCCTGTAAAGTTACTCTTTTCCCCCTTTGTGTACTGTTCTCTGTGCAGCCCACACTTAGGGAGTGGCAGTTCACACTCCACTTCCTTGAGAAATCTACATAAACTATTTGCAATTCTTTTTGCACAGAAGATTTTTCTATTCTTCCCATTTATTTATTTATTCAGTTACTTATTTATATCAATATAGACTCGTGGATATTTGTTTCATACTTTGGGTTGTCATCCAGTACCACTTCATTGCTCAGATCATTACAGCTTTGGCCATCAGGAGCTCTTTCAGTGAGCTCCTCTGTTTCTTTGACATGCCCCCATCGATGTGTTTTGGTGTGGGCACACATCTTTACTCTCTGGCACTATGCTTGCTCCAGACCCGTCTTGAATGTTTCCTGTCTCATTCAAAGAATCAACAGTTTCTCTGAGGATCCCTCATTCCTCATACTGGAGAATGGATTAGCAACCAAGATATGGGTACTGAGTGTGCTTGTTGCTATGAGGAGATCACTGTTTTTAGACCTTTTCACTTGGCAGAGCAAGGAAATAACTGTGCGTATATTAACCCATGTATATATACATATCTACAAATATATCAAGATTAAACATTGGTTCGTACTTATATAATATATAGATTAGCATATAGTTTATACTGGTAAACTATATTATTATTTAGTTTATAACCTTAGCTGATAATTTATGTGTATTTCCAACTCTGATCAGTTACCACATGGATCATTCCAGCCTTCCCTCCTTGCTTGCCTTTAACCCCGACTCCAGCAAGGAGAAGTCTCTGTGAAGCTTGTTAAACACGCATATGCCAGGACCCATGTCCTGAGCTTGAGTTAGATGCCCACCTGGGGCCTGAGCGTCTGTGTTTTAAAAAGCTCTCGATAGATTGAATGAATCCCACTATAGGTTCACTATAGGTGCCATGTACTTGTCTTTACAGCATTTGCCACAATTGCCCTCTGACATCTTCTTATATCTTTATTTTATGTCCTTATATGATTAATGTCTGTCACTCCCTCAAGACAGTAAGCTCCTTGTCTGTTATGCTCATCACTCTATATCCCCCAGTAAGGGTACATAGTGCATAGGCACTGTAAATATTTGTGGGATCAATGAATGAAATTACACACAGAAATAATGAGGGAAAGGAAAATAAATATGATTTATAGACCCTTTCCTACATTCCCAACATCTTTCTACATACTTTTGAAATACTGTCCAGTTTGGGGATTTGAATTGGGTCTGGTTGACAACAGAATCCAAGCCCTTTATGTTATGGAAATCCTACCATAGGAAGCCACTTGTTTCCTGCTTTGCATGTCTCTGGAGCTGCCACTGGCCCTGATGGAGCTGTGTGGGTGGCCCAGGAGGAGGCCAGAGGGGGAGAAATGGCAGCACCCATTTAGAGTCTCACCAAGGCCCCATTAGGAAATTGACTCCAATTTGGTTTGGGGAGAGCGGTGTTTTCTCCTTCCTTTTCATGCTCACAATGAAGGTGACATTGATTTACCATTCAGTGGGTTGGAGCAGGGAAGGGAGGCTTCTATGGGTGGAAAAGATCAATTAAATGATTATCCCAGCTGCCACACACTAATGCCTTTCTTACTGAGTTTCAGAATCAGGAAGCAGAAGGCCACCGCATTTAGCCTTTTACAGGAAATCTAATTGCCAACTTTGCGGTGCCAAGTTTTATTAGATTGGGAAGAGTCAGTCTTAGCGGCTGCCAGTATCAGGCACTACAGAAAGCTCCCCTCTGGCCACCTGGATTCGAAATGACCTTCTCTGCTTCCTTGTGAGTGCTTTTGCTGAAGTTTTATGAATGTAACATTTTTACAATTTATATCTTTTTGTGATTTTTATCGGGCTTCTAGAGGCTGGGACTGAAAGCCCAGCCGGAAGTCAGAATTATATATTGGGTTCCTACTGTGTGGTAGGCACTGGGCTAGTGGCTGGGGATTCTAGTGGTGAGCAAAACCATAGATCCCTATTGTGTATACAGTCCATATGAGATTTACCCAGAGAGGGGCGCCTGGGTGGCTCACTCGGTTAAGCGTATGACTTTGGCTCGGGTCATGATCTTGTGGTTTGTGAGTTTGAGGCCCTGCGTCGGGCTCTGTGCTGACACCTTGGAGCCTGGAGCCTGCTTCAGATTCTGTGTCTCTCTCTCTTTCTCTGCCCCTCCCTTGCTCGTGCTCTGTCTCAAAAATAAATAAAACATTTAAAAAGATTAAAAAAAAGAAAAGAGAATCACCCAGAATGTTTGTTCAAACCCAGACTGCTGGGGCCCACCTTCAGAGTTTTGGATTCGGGAGGTCTGGAGCGAGCCCTGAGAATCTGCTCAGGTTTTCTAACAGGTTCCCTTGTGATGCTGATACTGCTCTGGGAGAACCACTGTCCTTCATCTTTGCATGGTTGTCCTCTTATCAGTTAGATCCCTAGTTAAATGTCACCTCCTTAGAGAAGCTATTCTTGATTTCCTTACCATACTATCCCTCCACCCTTGCCATTCATTCTCTATTGCATTTACTTCATGGTATTTATCATCCTCTGGTATTAGCTTGCTTGTTACTTTATTGCCATTTTGTCTCCCCCCCCTCAACCCCGCTCCAAAATAGAATAAAGGCACATGAGAGCGCTTTCTTATTTTGACGCCGTTGATTCCTCCCAGCCTAGAGAAGTACCTGCTACAGCGTACATGCTCGGTAAATACTTGAATGAATGAAAGCCTCACAAGCATGAGTGTTACGGAGGAGAGGCCTCGGAGGCCATGGGAGTGGAACTGGTAGACCTCAGGTAGGGCAGAGACACTCAATTCATCCTACGCGGAGCAGTTTCTGGGTGTGGCCATGACCCCTATTTCAGACCCTGTACACCAGCGTTTTGCTTGCAAGGTTAGAGGCCACACTGGATTTGTGTAATTGTTCCATGGCCTTTCCATGGTCCTTTCCACATCGGAAAAGGCCATCTCGAGAGCAGACCAGAATTCCCTGAGGCTGGCAACCAACCCTTGTACAGACCCAGTTCGGCAAATTGCCAGGCTCCAGATTACCAAGCTTGGCCCCTGAAATGGGCTGCTTCTAATGACCTACCCCCCCGAGTCTCCACCCGTCCACTCGCTGAGATCTGGAACCCACAGCCATGTGGGGGCCTGGGTAGCCCTTTCGAAACCCCTGCAAGGTTTAATGAAGGCTCTCACCCTCTCTTCCTTGCAGGAGTGAGACTTTTGGGTGGAAACATGTGGATTCCTCTCCTTCATCAGCCTCTCAGAGAAATGGAAGGACCCGTCGTTCCTCTCTGAGAGAGAGCGTGTCAGGCAAAAGATGAGACGCGTGTAGGCAGCACACACAGACAAAGGTTGTCAAAACCGCACTTGAGGAGATGAAAGCACGTCAGGCTTCTGCTCTTGTGTGGCCCCGACAGCCACCACCCGGCAGAAGCGAGGTTTGCACAGCCCTGTGGCCTCGAGCTTCCTCGCTCGGCCTTTGCTAAGCGGGGAGCGATCCCCCAGGTTTGTTTGCCTGGGAACCGTGATTTGTTTCCCTTGAGTGTGTCATGAAAACGTAAGCACAGAGAGTCTGGGTATTTTGGAGGGCGAAGAGAATTTGGTGGGGGGACAGGAGGGGCCAGACTCTCAGCACTCTAGAGTCAGGGCTGAGGGCCAGAGGGCCGCCCAGTGGGCTGGGGTAACATAAGCTGCCGCTCTTCAGGAGGTGGCCCGGGTAAGAAAATCTGACCACAGCGGGAGCGTGACTTCAGCTAAAATTAACCTTCGAGGCTTCACACGCCTCCACAGCGCTTTGAAGGAGACACCCCGAGAGGGTGCCGGCCGGCTGCGGGGCGAGCCATGCCTATAAGCATCAACTTGTGGGTTCCCGCCCGGGGCCAGAGTCGGGATTCCTGCGACCATTACAAAGTGGTAAGCAGCCCTCAGGGACGCTGGCAGGGTCTCTGGGGAGGGATGACGATGTTTGTGTGAATCAGGCTTCAGTGTAGAAATGGTCCCAGGTGGTTTTCTATGCGGGTGGGACCCCAAGGGCTCCACGGGGGGGGGGGGGGGGCTTTCATCTCCCTAACGCTTTGCTGAGCTGGCTGCCACCCCGTGAGGCCCCACTGGTGTATTTTTAGAGCACGTAGAGAGGATTTGTCTGGAAGTTGTTGATGGCCTTAAAAAATACAATTGCATAAGCCAACAGGTGTGGTGTGTTTTCTCAATTGTGGGCCTCAGCTGGTGCAGCTAGAGAGAAAGATTGACCTCAGTGAAGGGTTGGAAGAGACAGAAAGCGGGTATTCTAGAGGGCTTTACTGTAGAAAGGATTTGTTCCGGGGCAACTTGAAGTGACTTCTCTTCCTCTGAGGCCCGGGAGGCACGCTGCTGACCTCTCCCGCCCTGGCCGGGGTCACCCTCGTAGGACTGCCTCCGTGGCTTTCCACTTCCTTTGAGGAATCTGGTGTGGGAGCTTGTGACTCAGAGCCAGAAGGGGAGACTTCTTTTTCTTTATGCCTCCTTTACCTTCAGCCCTGGGGCTAACGTAACCCTGGGGCTAATGACAGTCCTGATGCTCCTGAACGAGTGGCACTTTGGTTCGACAATCAGAACGGTCACTTTGATCATGGTCACTTTGATGTGGTTTGCTTAGTTTGCAAAAAACAAGAGAGTTTATTTCCCCCACGCCCCATGCCAATGTCATAGGCATCATTCACGTTAACAAGGTTTGGGAAGGACTCCTTTTCCAGGGCGGAGTGTGTGCGTCTCTTATTTGCTTAAAGATGGCTGTGTATAATGGACTTTGGAGCAGTTCACTATAAAATGTTTAAGCCTGCAACACATTTCTTTAGGTGAGCAGGTCTTCTGTACTGCCTTTATCTTCTAGAACGGGAATGGTGTTGGTATGAACGATGTAGGAAAACTCACTGCAAAAAGCTACCTTTTGATGGAGTTTTGAGGACATTTTTCCATGTAAACGGCTCTCTGAATAGTGTTGTCCTCTCATTTCCTCCCTCCTCTGGGGCGTTGGCTCATAAAAGGGGGAAGGCTGCCGGGACAGCGGGCGCTCATGTGTCTTGTGCTTTAGATGTGTAACGCCAACCAGGCTAAGCACGATTAATGGGGGCGTCTTTGGATTTTTATGATTTTTTAGCTCCAAGATCAAGACTTCCTGCCCTGTGAAAGAGATTTCTTTTGAGGTAGGACATTAAAAATAGACATTTCAGTAGGGAGAAGCGATGGTATGCGGTTCTGAGCTTTGATGAACACCTCTCACAGGCTGCATGGGATTTCCATCTCCTGCTGAACCTGGGTAGACCCTGACCTCCAATTTCTATTTTATCTGGAAGAGAAGACTCTCCAGTTTCGTCCTGGAACTTCCTCCTTGCCCTGGCCGTCCAGCGACCTGGCCTGGTTTTTATGACTGCCATGTGACCCCGAGGTGGCGGGACTGAGTTTTGAGTACCTGGGCTGCAGTGCTGATACAAAATCTTCTCCAGCTGAGTTCTCCCTTTCCCCATCTGTTAAATGGGAAGAATGTGGTGTGGCTCTGATTAGATTGTGTCTATGAAAGAGCTTTATTAACTGTAAGCACTGCAGATGGGAGGCCGAGGCCATGCTGTTGTTATTGGGACTTTATTCTTCTTGAGATGAATCAATCGGGGCTTTCTTCCAGGACCCAATAGAATAAATAGTATCTTTGTGCTCTGGGCCAGGTTGTCTCCCGGGTAGGGGAGATGCCCCTTCTTTCCTGGGTGCCAGCTTGGTATCTGGTAGTCTTCCTAGTAAGTCTATTATAAAAATACAAAACATGAGAAACCTGAGATGCCCCAGGCCTGAGAGCTCTGACATCTGGGGTTGGAGAAGGGCCTGGGGCACAATGGCCACTTCTACTGTGGCCAAGTCTCTTGGCCATGAAGTTGCTAAGAAGGGAAGGAGCAGGGCAGCATTTCCCAGGGCTGGGAACTGCTGCCCAGAGATTTTAAAGCCTGTGCATCTTTCCTGCAAATGGCACAGAAGTGTCTCGGCCAGTGCTCTGCCCAGTGGGATGTAGTAGCTCTGACCACTTGTGAAGATGTCAGACCTTCTAAGGTCCCCCTGGGCCTGGTGATGTTGAGTACCTGAGCCTTCTTTACATGTCACTGAGTACCTGTGTGTGTGCCCACAGGTGCTCACATTTTTTTCCTCCTTTGAGCCTTAGTAAAAGTTTATGCTAGGTACTGTGATTTTCTCCATTTTATAGATGAAGAAACTGAGTTTGAGGAGTTTAAGTGATTTACCTGGATTTGTATAAGAGGTGAAGCCAGGGTATTAAAAGATCAACTGAGGCATATTAAATACTGTTTTCAAATGATGTTTATTTTTGAGAGAGAGCGAGCGCGTGCATGAGAGAGAGAGAGCTAGAGCAAGAGCGCTGCGGAGGGGCAGAGAGAGGGAGACAGGATCTGAAGCAGGCTCTGTGCCGACAGCAGAGAGCCTGATGCGGGGCTTGTACCCATAAACTGTGAGATCGTGACCCGAGCCAAAGTCAGATGCTTAAGTGGCTGAGCCACCCAGGTGCCCCCATATTAAACATTTGAAGAGCTTGTGTGAACAAAAAAATCGATGAGAATTGGACTGTGTCCAGTCTAGCATATGGAAAGGGTCCCAGAGGAGCCCTACAAAACGGAAGCCTCTTATCGGCCAAAGGGAGTGGTATCAAGGAAGGTTATTGGGCAGATTGCCTGACTAGTGCTGAGCAGGTGACTCCTGACGGACAGTTTAAGATGCCTTTTCTGGGGGAGGCAAAACTGTAATTAAGTCTCAAGTTTGGTGATGCAGGGCTTAGCATAAGCGACTCCCTTTTAGGCTCATTTTCTTGTTTCCAGCAGGGGTCTGATCTGACTTCACACTTGTAACCACAACGCAAACGTTCTCTCCTTGTCACAAGATACAGAGATATCCATGGAAGTTACCCTCGATGCGCCAACCATAAGCCTGCTTGTCAGTGGGGGAGAATAAGGAGACCTGGGCCCCTGCCTGAGGTCTTGTACCTCCTTCTTTCTCTAGGTAGAACTAAAGATGGACCCCACCACCTTGCCTTCCAGTCACACCTACTCCGGCATGCAAGAGGACGGTCCAGACCCCGGGCTTGGGGTCCTCTCTGAGGGCTTTTCCCTGATAAATCAGGCTGCTCTATAATCTTAGAAATCTGACCCAGGGTTAATCCTTAAATCTATCACCCACTACTCAGGCTTCCTGGGCAAGAGAGCATCCTTAACCAACAAGCACACGCATGATTTGTCTTGGGTGTTGTGAATTTTAATAAGCAATCTACAGGTTACTGCAGTGGGTCTGGGATTGGCCCTAAGGAAACCAAACCAAAACAACAAACCTTTTTACCATTTAAAAAAAACAAAAAGCAAAACTCTCTCTCAAGCTTGCCAGAGTGATTACATTTCCTCACCTCAATCTGTGTCCTTTAAAGCAGTGATGATTCCATTTGGAGATGTAAATGTTGGGTGGGAACAGTGATTCTCTCACCGGGCCATCCCTGGCAAAGCTGTGAGCCTGGGACCTAGCAAGTCAGAGGGAAAGGAGCGAGGGTCTGGTGAGTTGTGAGCACTGGGGTCAGGCTGAGACAGGGTCAGGCCCTGTGTCTGGAAAGGGAGGAGCAGGGAGGGAGGCCACTATGAGTAGGGCTGGTTGGGACACCTTCGGGGGCAGGGAGGAGTCGGTGTGGGGAGCCAGGAGGGGCTAGGCAGCTGTGCACCAGGTTAGAGAGAGCTTCACCAAAACCCAGGAGGCCTGTGCAGGAGGAGGGATGAGGCAGCCAGGAGCTTTTCAGCCAGTTTCCTGGAGCAAGGGCCCCATGACAAATTCCCCACCGGGTGCTGCAAAGGGACACCACGAACTCACCGTTTACCCACTTGGCCCTGGGGATACACCTTCTCACTCTCTTAACTGGGAGTAACCTAACCTCAGTTCAGGCTCACTCTGTCCCGTCCCTTCATTCCCTGGGAGGCAGGACTTGGCACCTCTAGGCCTTCCTCGGAAGGATTCTACTTACCCTAGAAAGCCCTGGTAGGAGTCTAGATTTTTATTGGAGATTTCAGAGGGGAGCATTTAGATAGCGTACAACTTCATTAAATGCCTCTTGATCTTGTCTCCAGGGTTTCTCCCTCCTCCCGTCCCACAGCCTCCTGGCCTCCCAGTCTCCTGCGTTCTAAACCTCAGCTTCCTCTTCTGAATTCACTTTTTCTCATGCAAAGCATTTCAGCCCAGTCTCCACTTCCCTACATTTGTATCCTCTGGCTCCTTATTCTGCATAATAACGAAACCTCCTTGGGGGAGCTGGGGGTAGGAATTAGTGACATAATTTTTTCCAATTTCACCTTTGTATCCTAGTGGCATTTAACCATTGGCTTTCCAAGGAAAAAGTCCTGACGAATAGCACTTGCTGTTTTCTGTGGTAACTCCTACCGAGGCTGACTTTAATCTACCAAAATGACCTCTCTGCACAGAGTTGGGGAGAAATGTGCTCTAGTACACCATTATATACTATTTCCTTCGCACAGATCTAAGAGATGTAAATAACCCTAAGAGCGTAAACAATAGTAAAATGTCATAAAATAGGAAACAATGAGTTTATGAAATTTAATGGTCTTATATAATTTTTCCAAAATTATACTGTATGTAAATTAAACCGTTTATACAGTTCTAGAAAGGCCAAATGAACCTGTAATGACATAAAACAGATGGGTGTTCGCTTTACAACCGCAGTAGAGCTGAGGGATAGATTTTAAAGGGTTGCAGGGAAGTTCTTGGGGCTGGGAGAAACATCTATTACCTTGATTGTAATGATGGCTCCATGAGTGTATATAGGTCAGAACTCATCAAATGGTAGTATGTGCAGGTGGTGATATGTCAATTTAATCTCAATAGGTTTGGAAAAGGAAATTTAATTAAACAATTTTAAATTAAGTATTTTTCAGACTGTTTAGTTTTCATTAAAAAAAAATTTTTTTTTAATTTTAGAGAGTGCGAGCATGAGCATGGGAGAGGGGCAGAGGGAGAAACAGAATCTCAAGCAGGCTCCTCGCTGAGCATGGAGCCCAGTGCAGGGCTTGATCACACAACCCGGGGATCATGACCTGAACCTGAAACCAAGAGTCAAACGCTCAATGGACTGAGCCCCCCAGGCGCCTCCAGACTGTTCAGGTTTCTAAGTTAAGTTTGAAGGTCCACACAGAACGACATTTTTGCTTCATGTATTTATTTTTTTTAAGTTATGGCCTCATGAATGATTTTTTTTAGGCACATGCAGTGCCATATATTTAGGGTTGGCGATCATATAAAAATAATTCCGTTTCAATGGCCTCCTTTCCACTGTAAATTCAGGGGGGTCTCAGATCACCACAGGTTCTTTTATCACTGATTCTATAATTGTCATTGTGGGTGAAATGGCTTTTGGGGATTCAGAATCCCCCCAGAAAAACACTGGAGAGAGACCAGGAATATCTCATCACAGGGATGGTGTTAATCCTTTCAGAGATATTTTGAATAATTTTACATCAATTCAGTAATGCAAAGTTAGACAAGCAAAAAACTGCCCAAAGATGAAAACCCAGTCGTTGAATTAAAGAATAAAATATTAGACACTTTATTTAAAATAAACAAAACCAGTTCACCCATTTCTCACCCTCTGGCAACCACCAATCTCTTCTTTTTATCTATGAGTTTTTTTTTTTTTTTTTAAGATTCCACATATAGGAGAGATGATCCGATATTTGTCTTTCTCTGTCTGACTTATTCTACTTAGCATAAATGACCTCCAGGTCCATCTGTGTTAAATGACAAGATTTCACTCCTTTTTATTGCTGAATAATACTCCTATAGGTATATCACAATTTCTTTAGCCACTTATCTGTTGATGGCTTATTTCCATATCCTTGTTACTGTAAATAATGCTGCAGTGAACACGGGGTGAATATGTCATTTCAAGTCAGTGTTTTTGTTTTGTTTAGGTAAATGCCCAGAAGTGGAATTGCTGGATCATATGGCTTTTTTTTTTTATTTATAGTTTATTGTCAAATTGGTTTCCATATAACACCCAGTGCTCTTCCCCCCAAGTGCCCTCCTCCTCACATGGCATTTTTATTCTTAATTTTTGGAGGAACCTCCATACTGCTATCTATAGCGGCTGCACCACTTGACATTCCCACCTAGTGCGGGAAAGCATCCTTTTCTCCACTTCCTCGCCAGTACTTCTGTCTCGTGCTTTGAGAAAAGCTATTCTAACAGGTGTGAGGTGATCTCTAACTGTGGTTTTGATTTGCATTCCCTGATGGTTACTGATAAGCATCTTTTCAACTACCTGTTGGCCACCTGTATGTCGTTTTCGGAAAAATGTTCAGATCTTTCTGGTTTTTAGTCAGATTCGGGTTTTTGTTACTAACATTTTAGGAGTTCTTAATAGATTTTGGATATTAGCCCCTTAGGAGATATGTGATTTGTAAATAAATATTTTCTCCCCTTCAGTAGGTTGCGTTACTTTGTTGATGATTCTCTTTGTTGTGCAGAAGCCTTTGAGTTTCATGGAGTCCCGCTGGTTTATTGTTAATTATTGAGGTGTAATTCACATACGATATTAGTTTCAGGTGCACAACATAGGAATTCAGTATTTGTATATACTGCAATATGATCACTGCAGTAAGACTAGTTACCCGGCACCATACAAAATTAATACGATATTACTGATTGTTTTCCTCATGCTGTACATTGTATCTCATGACTTACTTAAGGGGAGGTTTGTATTTCTTGATTCTCCTGCAGCTGTTTACCCCCTTTCCCCTCGCCTCTGGCAACCACCAGTCTGTTCTCTGTATCTATGAGTCTGCATTTGTTTGTTTTTCCTTTTGTTGCCTTTGCTTTTGGTGTCAGATTCAATGAATCATTGCCAAGACCTATAGCAAGGAGCTTACCTCCTGTGTCTTTTTTTCTTGGACTTTTATGGTTTCAGGTCTTACATCCAAGTCTTTAATCCATTTTGAGGTACTTTTTGTGTATAGCCTGACCGTGGTCCAGTTTCATTCTTTTTGCATGTGGCTGTTGAATGTCTGTTTTTGTGCCAATAAAAAACTGTTCTGATTACTGTAGCTTTGTAATATAGTTTGAAATCAGACTGTGTGCTGCCTTCAGTTTTGTTCTTATTTCTCAAGATTACTTTGGATATTCAGGGTCTTGTGTGGTTCCATACAAACATTAGGATTGTTCTATTTCTATAAAATGTCATTGGGATTTTAATAGCAATTGCATTGAATGTGTATATTGCTTTGGGTAGTATGAATATTTTAACTGTTTTTCCAATCCATGAACATGGAATATCTTTCCATTTGTGTCTTTTTCAATTTTATTAATGTCTTAGAGTTTTCAATACACATGTCTTTTCACCTTGGTGGTTAAATGTATTCCTAAGTATTTTATTCTTTTTGATGCAATTGTAAATGATATTTTCCTAATTTCTCTTTCTGAGAAATTTGAGCCATTATAAATAATGACTATTTTTTAACAACCAGCTCACAAAGGTTTGTAAAATTTATCTGTCAACTCTCCTGAGCCGGTACGAGCCTACTCTAGTGGACCACTGTATGTTTTGTGTGTGCATGTGTGTATCTTGTTATATAACTTTTAAATGCCCACTGTCAAGTGGGTCCTGCTACTATGCTCCTGGAAATTGTCTCAGCAAAATGTTACCTACCAGTTCCCATTCTAGGCCTTATGCTATGACTGGTCTAAAAGATACATGAAACACCATCATGATTTCATTGACTTTATAATCTAGGCAGTGAAAGGGAACAGGTTTACTCACCCCTTCCATCTATCCATCTGTCTACTCATCTCCCCATTTAATCATTCACCTGTCTTTTCTCGCACCCACCCATCCATATGTCCACCCATCTGAACATTAACCAGTCTGTTCCTTCATTTTGCTTCCATTCAACCATCCATTTACCCTCCAGTAAGTCAGTGTGTGCTTGTTTATTAAGCCCCTGCAGTGAGTCAGGCGTTGCACTCATGTGTCAAAGATGTATAAAACTTGTTCTCTACTTTGGGGAAGCTCCTGACTGAAGAAAGGTGAATAGATATGATAGCCAAATAAAAAGCACGTGCATAGTGCTTTTGGATCCAAGAAGAAGGAACTGGTAACTATGTTGGGGGTGAGAACCTGGGCTGGGAATGGCTTTACAGGGCTTGAGCCCTGGCCCGGGTTTCAGGAGACTGAATAGACATCTGCCAGGCAGTGGGGTAGTGATGGCACTGCTAGCAGAGAAGACTGCGTGGCCAAGAGCGTAGGGTTTGGGGAGCCAGCACACAGGATGTGTGAAGTGTGAGGACCCCAGGATTTCAGAAAATGGGAGAGAAGCCTGGCAGTCAGGTTTGGCTTCTGGGAAAAGGGAACATACTACTGAGTTGAGGGGAGGAGGAGGACATGCCAGACCAGAAAACCCACCCTTCCAGCAGTGACTGAAGGTTAGCATGGCACGAGCCTGTGCTGTGAGTGGTGGAGCAGAGGGGTTTGTTTGTAGCTGGGGACACGGAGATGAGGCAGGAAAGGAAACAGACATTTGAAGGTACCACCTATGTGCCGGGCACTGTGCTAAGCATGTTGGAAACATTTCAGTTCTCATGCTGGACACAGTAGCCCTCATACTCATAGATAACAGATGAATAGCCCATTTTCCAGAAGTGGAAGCTGAGGCCCACAGAGAGGGGTGGTTCGCTCATGGTGAAAAAGCCCGGGTGTGCTCTGTGTCCAAACGCATGCGGGATTCTTGAGGTGTGCTATTCACTCACTATCGATTCAGCAGTCCTGCGAAGAGGAAACAGGCTTGAGAGGTCACGCAGGACTCCAAGGTCTTGGCTGGGCCTGGTGGGGCTGAGAGTCCTGGGGGTGCTGTGCCTCCCAAGCTGAGCTGAGGCCTTGGGCTGGACTGAGTGGCCAGGATGCACGGTTGCTGGGATCCCCTTTACCTGCGGTCTGCAGATGAGGGGACTGTGGGTTTTCAGAGGGGCAGATGGAGGCTAATACATAAAAGGCACATTGATGGCCAGACTGGAGAGAGGCCCGAATCCTCGCTCGGGGGGTCATCAGCCCCTTAAGTGTGGGTGCCCTGCCAGGCATCTGTGACAAGCTCTTGTAGAGTTGTGAGATGTTTGCTGTCCAAAGAGTGTTTGCAGCGGCTGCCCCAGCATCTGAGAAGGGCCTGATTTCCATCACAGCCACAGAAGAAGCCCTGGGAAGGAGAATATTGTATAATTAGTGAGTGACTAATGAACATAGGAAGGGAGAGAGAATACTCGATACATTTCAAGTGAGCTGGGACATTTGTCTCTCCTGGAGCCAGCAGACCTCGTGGTTGAATGTAGGTCCAGTCTTGTGCCTAAGGTTGTAGTGGGGGAGAGGAAGGCCTGCAGAGGGGGGCCTGATTTTGTTCTGAAGCAACCAGTAAGCATTCCAGGCTTGATCCTTGCGTGGCCTCATTTGGCTTCCTAGGCAGGCCCAAGGGAGACTTGGATACAGATTTTGCTGTTGTGAGTGGTGGTGGCTATGGGGCGAGCCTTTCTGGGTCAAGTGGAGCATCCCCTTTTATTAGCTGTGTGACCCTGGGCGCACGTCTTAACCTTTTAGAGCTTCTGTTTTCCAGTATATAATATGGAGGTGATCATTCATTTATTCAACAGGTATTTAGTGAGCACCTACTACATGCCAGGCGTTCTACTAGATGTTTGGGGAAAATGCAATGACCCTTGCAACAAGTGGTCGTGATCAAGCGAGGAAATGAAGGGGGAAGTCCTGTGTCTTCTGCTCCAGGACGACAGAGTGGCTAAAGAGGGGATCCCGGCATTACTCCATGGTGTGGGGTGAGCAGGAACCTATGTGCTCATCCTGGAGAGCTCGCCAGCCTGGTTTATTTATTTATTTTTTGAAAGACTGTTTCAAAACCTCTGAAGCTGCCGTGCACACCCAGCTGTGGCTTGTCGGTGCTCCTGACAGACAATGCCACCATTGTGTGGCTGTGGGGCTGTTCCCAGGCATGGCCCTTGGATCTGCTGCACAGGGTCCCAGGCCAGCCTTGTCCCTACTTCAGGCTGAAAGAGCTGGGGCACCTTGCTCTGAGCATTTCCTGATTCAGAGACAGCCCTACCGTGGTAACTCGTGTTATGTTGGCATTTCAATTTTTCTATAGTGACGCTGCTATGAAATCATGTTGGCTTTGTGCTCTGGTGATGTGGGAAAGTGTCTGTCCCCCTCTTAGATCTGTTAGTCCTGAGTGACAAGTGGCCAGCTCTGTTCCCAGGGGCAGGAGAGGGTGACACTGTGGCTATTATGCAATAAGCCTTATTCCCTTGTTGCTTTTCCCACACTGCCATGACAGTTGACCTTCTGTGGATTGTGATCCTTGGAGGGGGAGGGGGGCGCTCAGTAGCAGTGGAATGTTTCCAAGAGCCACAGTCACTGCTTTTAAACCCTGCATACATTGCATGTGATCTTGGGAGAATCATTTCAGCTCAGAGTCTCAACTTTCTCATCTGTGGAATAGGGCAAATAGTATCTTCCTCATAAGTGAACGGGGCACTAAAGGATTCTATTGTTTGCAGAGCATTCACCTTGTAGGTCATCATCTTCATGGCAATTATAATCATAGCTAACATATCTACTAGGTGCCAGGCATTGTTAGATCATCTCCTTTCATTCTCAGAATAAACTGAAAAGGTGGTTGACCCATTTTACAAATGAGGAAACTTGGGCTTGGATCGTTGAAGTGACTTGCCCAGGCCAACGCTGCCAGGAAGTGGTGGAGGCATGATTGGAACTAGAGTGGTCTGACTCTAGAAGGCTTTCTTTTACTTAGTTCATTGTAGACATTTGGCCGATGGGAGTTACTATCCTATTCAAGAGCATAGCAAGAGCAGAACCCGACACAGGTAGGCGGTCAGACAGTGTTGGCATCAAGGTATGCATGTGGCTCTAAGTAGTGTGTGTTGACTTGATATTCAGAGGTCAAGTAGGAGGAAGGATGGTGCCAGGATGTGGAGCAAGATGGAAATCCAGGGCAATGAAATCCAGCAGGGGGGTCCTCCCTCCCAGTGCTCCTACCTTCCGGCTCCAGAGAAGGATGTATATTCCTTGGTATAAACAAGTATAAACAAGTGCATGTTAGAAAACGTAGGTTGAGAGTTGAGCTGGCAGCACAATTCCGCAGGTGCTCAGGTAGGGGATGTAGAACCCAGTCAGTGCCTCGCTCAGTGCTCCTGGAGCCCAGCTTTCTAGCACTCTTATCTGGCTGGAGACTGACCCAAAGCCTTCCCTGTTGAACTTTGGTTGTTTTTTTTTTTTTTTTTTGAGAGACAGAGAGATACAGAGTGAGCGGGGGAAGGTCAGAAAGAGAGGGAGACACAGAATCCGAAGACAGACTGCAGGCTTTGAGCTGTCAGCACAGAGAACCTGACACGGGGCCTGAAACCACGAACCGTGAGACCATGACCTGAGCCGAAGTCGGACGCTTAACCGACTGAGCCACCCAGGCGCCCCATGAACTTTGGAGCGGCTCAAAGGTGTGCCACAGAATCCTTCTACTTTCATATCTTCATTGCTGGAGAAGTCTCTTCAAAGTTCTTGCTTGAACATTAACTTTATACCCAATTGGCTCTTTTAAGGAGGGCTCAGCAGGCCCGAAGGGCATCTGTGTATGCATCAAAACACTGTTATTTATGGTAATGTCTGTGGAGCATCGAGAAAAAGTAAAATTAGGTTAATTTAAGAAGCAGGGGTCATGATAATCCATTTGGGAAAGATTTTCAAATATGTATGGCCCTCAGAAGTATAAACTCTGAGCAATCTAAAATGATTTATTCCCCCTTAGTCAAGAGTTTATTAATTTGAACATTAATAACCCACTTATTTAATCCTGTGTGCCAGACACTGTGTTAACCACTTATATACATGCTCTCCTTTAGTCCATAAAGCAAATCTGTATATCACTGCCACACAAGTGAGGGACACAGATGCTCAGCGGGGGTGTGACTCACCAAGGCCACCCAGCTGGTAAGAGCCAGATCGCAGCCCTGGTCCATGCCAGGTCCTGAGACTGTGGACACCCTGCCCTTGTGATGACTGTGGTTGATGGAAAAACCACAAATGACCTGAGTAATGCATCAGATGGCCAAGATGGGGGTGGAAGGAGAGTCACTGCCCTTCAGGGTGGGCATGTAGTGAGCAGTGAGGACACTGAACAGAACTGGATTCTTCTGAGAAACCAAGGAGCGGGGCCACTGTTCCGGCCCGGCCCCTCTTGTACTGTATGATCTTGAGCAAAAAGATTGACTTCTCTGTGTGCCACCTCTTTCTCCAGTGTGTAGGGACACCATTTCACCTGAGTGTTTGTTTTGAGGCAGTGGTTTTATTTATTTATTTAAAAATTTTACTTATTTGGAGAGCGTGTGAGCCTGAGGGGGGGAGGGGCAGAGATAGAGGGAGAGAGAAAATCCCTAGCAGGCTCTGTGCTGTCAGAATGGAGCCTGACACGGAGCTCAAACCCACGAACCATGAGATCATGACCTGAGCCGAACTCCAGAATCAGGCACTTAACCTACTGAGTCACCCAGGCGCCCCTCGAGGCAGTGGTTTTAAACAAGGCAGGGGTCTATATTGAGAAGGGGGAGTGGGGGGAAAGGCCAGCAGCTACTTGGAGGCCCCTCACCCATCCGTGCAGTTATAGGTCTTGTGGACATGTGGCTGAACCTCTGGGGTAGGTGCCGTGCTCCTTGCTAGATGCTGGACGTGCAGCAGTGAATGTGTTTCCAGCGTTGCCCTTGATAACAGATGGTACGTTTTGATTTTCTTAAAACTGTTAGTAATTGAATAGTTATTCTTTGTGGTATTCAGGCACTAGGTGAGCACCCTAGATGTTGTTGCAATACCTTTCTTATACTTCAGAGCCATCAGAACTAAACTTAGTCATGGAAATATTGGGTTGATGACGTGGCCAAAGTCTGGAGCCAGACCTCTGATGACTTGAGGCCAAAGAGAGGCATTTCCGTTGCAACTGATTGACTGGAAACCACCTCTGATACTACATGACTGGCTTACTTTAATCTCCACCTTGGCTCTTCCTTCTGAAAGATCGGTTTTATTCTCTTTCTCCTGGAATGGCCATCCTCCTGCTGTCCACTGCCTTCTGGATCCGTCAGGCTGTCCGGCATATTGGTCTGGATTTCTACCTGAGTTGTAATGGCACCGACTTCCGGTGCAGCTCCTTTGTGGAATTGTTCTTGGGTTTTGTAGAGTGCTACCCCCGCCCCTCATTGAGGGCTAATTGCAGTATAAATTTAGCAACATTATCCCCACTGATGGAACGCAGTGCAATTATTATCGGTTTTCTTGTTACAACTAATAATCAGGTTTTTGACTTCAATTGATCTGTCAAAATTTTCCCGCTTTGATTTCCGCCTCTGTGACACGGAACGATGTGGATATGGAATGATTGCTTATAAGCAAACAAATGACGCACTCCGTAAATTTCTGTCAGGGGTAATAAGTGAATCAAAATGAATTCACTCCTCAGCTGTCATTGCCTGCTTTCCCCCTTTTATCTCTTCCAGCCTGACAGCAGCTTCTCTCCCTCGCTGGGTGCTTCTGGAGTACTGATTCTCCTGTCAGGAGAGGGTGGGGAAAGGGGCAGACAGTGAGATGGAGGACTCTGAATGAGAAAGGCTCCTCAGATACTAGTGCAGAGTTCTTCTGGAGCCTTGCTCTAGAATGATCTGATTTGGAGTTGGAGGTGGGAATGGTGATTGTGCTCTTTCCTACTATGAGGTTCTTTCTTACCCATTACCACTGGAAGTTCAGAGAACGGCGTAGAAGCATCCGCAGCCCCAAATCTCTAGATGGGTGGGGACGGTGAGGCTTTGGAGCAACCGATTCTGGGAACCTGAGGCTTGGACAGGAAGCTTTTCATGCTTTAGTCCTTGCTTCAAATCTTTGAAACACACACTGTGGCGTTTTCGTGAGTTGCCAAAGCTGATGGAGTTTGATGATTAAGGATATTGTGAGTTTATTTTCCAAGGGTGCCCCTTGAAAGAATGGTACTCCACACACCTGCTACTGAAAGAGAAAGTGAGGGAGATGGGGCTAAATTATGTCCATGCTTAGCATGGCCCCTAAAAGTGGATTCTTACAGTCAATCTAGGTGTTTTCTTGTGACTTTTTAAAAAAGTTGAGAGCTGGGGAGAAAGGAGGGGAGGAGAAACTCCAGATAATTAATGACTCTTATTGGATGGGTCCTGATTAATGAGCTTGAGCCACGGAGTGATTTATTTTCTCTGTCCCTTACTGTTTGAATCAATAAAGAGACGTGAAATTCTGGTCTGAGGATTCGCTGAGGACCTACATTATTATTTATCTCAAATGTAATTGGTTTCCCAGAGATTTGCCCCCTTTCTCTCTGTTCAGCTCAACCCGGCAACCACGTACAGGCCCCTGGCGTGTGCCCCTGCCTTGGGAAGCACTACTGAGCAGCAAAGATGGGTGGGACATGGTCTCTGCCCGCATCTGGTGGTGAAGGTGGGAAGGTGGTGCCAACGTACATGTTATCTACGATCTCTGCCTCATGTGCAGCTCAGGATGCATTCGGGAAATTCCGAGTGACTTCATGGAGTGACTGACCTAGAAATTGAGCCTTGCCAGGTGACCCTGGTGGATGCACTCAGGCAGATGAGACGCCATGAATTCAGAGATGGGGAATTGTGAGGTCGTGTTTTTCTGAAGGTGATAGTAATCATTACTACTGAGCACTGGGTATGGTAGGCATGTTCTCTCATTCAGTCCCTGTAACACTGGCAAATCTTTGCTGTAAAGAGCTGGATAGTAAATATTTAAAGCTTTATGGGCCAAAAGTTCTTTGTCACAACTACTCAGCTGTGCCACTGTGGCATGAAAGCAGCCAAGGATGACAAGTGAGTGTGGCTGTGTTCCAGTAGAGCTTTGTTTACAAGAAACAGATGGTCAGCTGGGTTTGGCCTGGGTCACAGTTTGCCAGCTGTTTTTTAATACATTAGGTATAATCCCCATTTTATGGAGGGTAAAACTGAGATACAGAAAGGTTAATAGAAATTCATTTTAGCCGGGGCTGAGGGCTATTTGGTCATGTACCAAATGTATTTGGTCATTTCCAAAACCCATCCTCTTAACTTCCACATACACTGCCTCCCCCACAAGGGGTTGAACGCGGTCTGTGGAAGAGTGGGTGGATCAGACTGCCTTAAATAACAGTGTGAAAAGCCAGACTTCAATTCAGTGGGAAGTGGGGAGCTGTTGATGATGATTTTTTGAGCAGGTGATAGGTTTAGAGCTGCGCTCTGGGAAGACAAAGTTACAGTGGTGTGTGGTAGGCTAAAGTTGAATGAAGCCTCTTCTTTTAAGCAGTTTTTGGGTAGAGAAGCTCACTTCTTTGGCAGAGCCACTTCTGACCACTGTAGAAGTTCTTGGCACACCAGATACCCACGTGGCCTCACATGGCTCCAAGGGGTGTGTGTGTGTGTGTGTGTGTGTGTACATGTATACTTGTGAAAAGAAGTTGGCTTAACCTCGGTTTCTTGCTGGATTGTGTGAACACACAGAAGACTGGTTTTAGAGAGTAGATCTATTTTAAAGTCCCTTAACTTCCAGGAGGAGAATCAGCAAGACATACCAGCATCACTTCCCATTCAGCAGTGTCCTTGTCCCAATGACCCCTTCTCCCCTCAGCTGATGATCTTGAGGCATATGGCTTTAAGCTTTGGAATGTTTTCACGGTCCCTTGGACATAGCTTGTGGGATCCCCGTAGTGCTTGAGGGCCTTGTGGGTGCATCTTCTAGCTAGGGAAGGGAGCTTGGCTCTATGAACCAGCCTGGCCAATCTCTGACCTGCTTTTCTTTCAGCCCATCATACTTTGTGATTCCAGATGGTGGATGCTTGACTCCTGAAACTCTACCTTGTGAGGGAGAAGGAAAATGAGTCCCTGAGTCATCTGTGTCCTGGAGGTTCAGGGTAGAGGCTGGGCTGGTTTTGTTCGGGCCCATTTCATAACGCTGGTAGCCACTTACTGAACTTTACTAAATACTTTACTTACTGAACACTTAGCATTTGTTAGATTCTATGTCCTTTATCCATAAATGAGCTCAGTTCATCCTCATGATAACCTGATGATGTAGGTAGTATTAACCCCATCTTATAAACAAGGACACCAGGCCAAAGGGTACAGAGGTAATTGGCGTCATGGCAGCTGGGATTTAAAGCAAGTGTGTTGATTGCAAAGCTCCCCTCTTGACCATCCCACTCCACTGCCTCCACTTCCTGAACCCGTTGAGTCAGACCAGGCGATTCCATATGGTACAGCACTGAGTCTTCACCACTGCCTTCTGCGGTAGTCCTTCTTGTGGCTATCTTATAGCTGAATAAACTGAAGCTCAGACAAGTTGAGTAACTTACCCCAGGGCATTCAGACAGCGAGGGCTAGAACTACGGTTTGGGTGTTTGTTTATTTATTGTTAAATTCTCTTAGTGAGAACACAACTGAATAGGGGAGTGAGCCTAGAGTCCATAGGAGAGTGTCAAGGAGGAGGTAAGAGATTTGAATAACATTTGTATTTGTATTCAGAGAAAGATTCTAGAGCCCATCAGCCTGGGTTCAGATCCCGCCTCTGCCAGTTGTCACCTCGGACAAGTTAGTTTACCTCTCTACATTTCAAATTTCTCTGGGGGAAAAAATAGACACAAGAATAGTATCCACCTCCTAGAATGAGGCTTAAATGAATTAATATGTGCAAATTGTTTATACCAGTGCCTCATATGTAGTAGGCACTATATGTCATTTATTAAGTTCCTACTGTCCATAGGCCCTTTTTTTTAAAAAAAATGTTTTATCATTCAGTCCTCATAATAACTGACAAGTAGATGGTGTTGACCCCATTTCACAGTCAAGAAAAACTAGCCTCAGTGAGGTTAAAGAAATTGACTGAGGTCCTTCATCCATTCATCCACAGACACATACTGAGAACTAATGTGCTAATGCTGTAGGCACCTTGGATGCATCATTGAACAAAAGCAATCTGAATCCCTACCCCATGGAACTTCCAGAACTGGGACTTGAACCCGGGTCTGCCCCTTTTCCTTTTAAGACTGGCCATAAAATGACCAAGATGGCGCCCCACTTCCTTCACTTTCTCAGTGCTTACAAAATAGAAAATGATCATGCTTTATTAGATTTTTGATCTCTGACAACTTGGGACTCCTAGGGAAGGAAAGTAACATAGATTTAAGGATTAGGTACCTTGGACCGAGGTGTGAAATAGAATCTTCCTGCAGTGTACCTCTTCAGCTTGTGAGTCTCTGCAGTGGAAGACCAAGCTTTGAGGTTGGGGGGTGGGAGTACCCAGAGGGTGTCTGTTCTCTGCTCTTGATGAAGTAGAGAGTGCTGGTCTACCTTCCTCCATCTTAGGACGAGGCTCTCACCATCCAAGGTGTAATAGCCAGAGGTACTGGCTCCCTCATGGGTCCTACTTTGTGAGTCCAGGCCCTCACTTGCTATCCCCATTTTAGGAGCCTCAAGGGGCAGTGCCCCGTTGTGTGATATTACTCTGGGCCCATTGGAAGAATAGAGTGGAGGAGAGCCAGGGTGAGGAGAGGGCTCTCCCTACTCTGGAAGTCACCCACAAGACCTCTGAGCAGGCCTGTTGGAGATACAATGATCACCTTCATTTAGGTGGAGACATCATATGAGTCAGTATGTGAACTTGTTGCTACTAACATATGGACCAGTTGGGGTAGAATATTCTCTTCGAGCAGTCATTTGTTCCTATCCCTGTGGGGAGAAGAAAGGGTGCCAATCTATAGGGCCTACGTGTCCCTCCATAGGCTCACAAATCCGTGGAACCTCACACTCAAAACTGGTGAGGTTTCTAATTTTGTTTTTGTTGGCTTTTCTTCAGTTAGGGAGAAAGTGTTCAGGTGAGTTTTCTTGTCCTGTTCTGGAAGAAGACATTCTCTTGTAGTGACAGTTCTGTGACAGAGAGGAACAGGTCTGTATATGCCTGAAGGGGATCTGCTTTCCTGATCCCACCGGTGACCCAGCCTCTGCCTTTCAGAATGCTGTGTACACCAATGCTGTGTTTAAATACGTTAGAATTTGCTGGGTTTTTAAAATTCTTATTAGTCACAGAATCCCAACAGTGAAAATGATGCTGGGCTTTTAAATTAAACCGATTACATTTGTGGCGATTGTGAGGCCGTAAATAACGCCACTCACACACGAGTAATTGAAGGGCTCTGTGTTTGTGTACTTGGCTTCTTTACAAGGGACCCGGGCTCCTGAGAGCTCCGCTAACTCAATAGCCCTCCTTACCCTGAAATGGCCCATTAAAAGATGCCTGTTGGGTGGTAACCTCCCCATACGTTTTCTCAATAAAGAGAAAAAGATGGGAAGGGGCGGGGGTGATGGCGGCGGGGTAGGGGGGGTGCTTCTCTTGCATTTTAGAGCCACTGCCTCTCAAAGGCGTCTGGAGCAGACTGTTGAGTTCTGTGTCCCCGTCCCATTCAGGCTTTTGCATGCTTTGAAGCTTTCTTTAGCTTTTCCCCGCGTCTTGACGGCAGATCTCTCAATAGGCAAAAGCCCAGCTCTGGGTAGCTGAATGGCCCTTCGGCACAAGGCTCTGCATGTTAATGGCACTGGCTGGCCCAGGACAGTGTGCTGGCGGGACGGTGGCGCTGCGCAGGCCCCAGCAGCTGCCTCTGACTCGGGACAGGATCTGAGCGGGTTCCTAAAGTTGCCTATTTGGGTGTTTTTTTTTTGCAGATCTACACGGACTGGGCCAATCATTACTTAGCCAAGTCGGGCCACAAACGTCTCATCAAGGACCTCCAGCAAGATGTGACAGATGGTGTCCTCCTGGCTCAGATTATCCAGGTTGTGGGTAAGAGCGGGTTTTACGTTGGGGGTTGAGGGCTTACAGTGGAGACCCGGAAGGAGTTGTTGAGCTGGGCGAGGGCCACGGCACCCCGAAATCTCAGAAGCATACGGTGTCACTGCCATGTGTGTTGACAATTTATTTGATTCTGTTTTGTGCTTGGGGATCGTGGGTACCAGCTTGCTTTTTCTGATAAGAGGACCCCCTTGATGCTCTGAGAAGGGCTGGAGGGAAGTGCTGGTGGTTTGGGGGAGGGCTCTCTGTCCCTTTCTTGCCCCCAATCTTTCTGGCTCTCCCTTCCCCCGCTCTGATGGTATTTTTTTACGGATTATTTTGGAAATATTTACCAAAAACAAAAAAAAAAAATGCACTACTGGGCTAGTTTAGTCCTGCCAACTCTGATTGGGTCTGAGAAATCAAAGGATTGAACTTCACAGAGGGTTAGTTCTGGTTTTAATACTGGGGGAAGGGAGCTGGGGCCGCGTGCTCAGAAGAGCGGGTTCTCCCTGCGAAGGCAGGAGGGCGCAGGCTGGGCGCAGCTCTGCCTCGAGCCTTAAGGCTTAAGGGAAGTGCTCCCCGCATCCCAGCCTGAGAGCTCAGACTCAGGAGGCAGGAGGTCAATTAGATGACATTAGGCTGACTGTTGTCGCTGGCAGTTTCCGTGGCTGCCTCATGCCCAGGGAAAAGGCACAAGGACAGAAGCCCCAGCCCCTTGGGCACGCATTGTTGTGAAAAAGTTGCTTATCTTTCAAGTGTGAGAAAAGTGGCCTTTTATAGTTGTAGCCCTGCTCACATCCGTGGAGATTGTACCTGAAAACACAGGCAAGCTGGCTTTTGGAGAACCGCTGCCACTCAGATACACATGACTGTATGTATTCCCTATGCTGTGTCTTTTATCCCCATGACTTACTCATTCTGTAACTGAAAGCCTGTATCTCCACTCCCCTTCACCCATTTTGCCTTTTCCAACCCCTCCCCCGTCCCTCTTCCTATGTGGCCATCTTGAACTGGAACCTATTTCTCTTCCTCCCACTCTTCATCACTCATGCTAATCTTTGACCAATTTCTTTCCATTTCCTCAACATCTCTATAAAGTAGGTGAGATTTACCCCGTTTTACACCTGCAAAAACTGAGGTTCACTGAGTCTCAGTAGCTCAATATTACCCAACTAGTCTGCAAGGGGGTTCTAACCGGGTTAGTTTGCTTCTAAAGCTTGTGTTCTTTGTCCTGCTATATTCTATCCCCTCTCAATCTAGAGACACAGAACCCTGTATAAGAATCTACCTCCCTTCACTTCACATTAGTGACCATTTATGGAGTCCTGACTGTGTGCCAGCATTGTGCTCCAGGCTAGGAATAAAGAGACAAATGTGCAAGGCCTGTAACCTTGAAAGAGAGAGCAGCATCTGCTTGGTGAGGTCTTCATAGATGAGAGGACTTGCACTTGAACAGAGTTTTGATCTCCCCATCAGCAGTGTCATATTAGGGCACGTTAGCAGCATAACTATGGCCAAATCTTGGGGCTGAGCGGGATTTCCACCAGGACCTTCTCTGCTTCCAGCACTGGGAGCAAGAGCTAAAGGGGAAAACGTGAAACCCAGAGGCCTTGCTCTCATCCCAGCTTCATTGCTCCCAAACATGGGCCCTCAGAGCCCTTTGCCTGTGCTGTCTCTATTTCTGTATCTTTAAAATAGGTATGGCCTGATTTTTGTAGCAGTCTTAGGAAATGCAGGGTAGGTATCAAACATGAAATATGTTTGGAAACAAGTGTTCCTGGATAGCACTTGGTAACCGCTGCCTAGGAGGGTATGAGTACAAGGATGACAAGGCCTTGGTATCCGTGTTAGAGTGTGCATGATAGATTCGTTATGTCTGTCACGGGCTCAGGAGAGAGGAACGGTAGCATGTGTGTCATGAATTTAGAAAGTATGGTGCTACAGAAATGTATGCCAGCATAGTCTTTGTCCTTGCTCAGGAGGAGGCTTCCCTGAATCTATTCAGATGACACGAACCTCCCTAGACAGTGGGCTGATTTCAGGGCCTCGAGTTAGTCCCAGCGCCTGGCTGCATCTGAGGCCACCAAGTTGCTTTTCCTCACCCCTCTGAGAGAGGCTCGGTCCTGCTGGAGACTCTCTAACTAAGGCAGATATTAGCACCTCTGTCTGTGTCCTGGACCGTGCTGGGCTTACACCCTGTGCTTTGTGTGTAGAGAATAGAGACCCAGAAAGTGAGGAGCTGAAAAGGTAGCTACACGTAGGAGTCCTTGTGTGACTTCTAGATTGTTTATCAGCCAGTTCAGAGCATTTAATCATTGAGTATCTTGTGACTACAGACCTCCTGGAAAGAGAGGGGAGCCGCATTTTTTGACCAGGTTGCTGAACTATTGATCAATTGTACCAGTGTGTCCATGCCTTCTCCCACACATATATCCTTTAAAATAAAATATGAAAAAGATACATTTGTATGTGTGCATGTATTTAACATACACATATGTGTGTGTATATCTCTATTTGTCTAAGATTTTCCCAGAATTGGAGTCCATCACGTGCTGGATAGAATTTTGGTGTTGCAGTTGTTCTTTGCCTGATGAGCCCGACTCGTTGTGGAAAAGTCCGTATCTTTCCTAGCTCCCCCAGGTAGAGCTGGAAGGACTCTCTATCATTCCATTGGTTTCTGTGATGGGCCTGGGTCTGAGTTGTCTTCCTTTCTTGGCTCCTGGCATTTACATGGTAGCCGCCATGCAATGATGACCAAGAAAAATCGAGAGGATTAGGGATTCGACTTTCACTTGTTACAGATCCTGCTTCTACAAGTCTGGTTGGATTGTGTCCAACAGGTGGCTGGATGTTTTCCCTTGTCAGCAGTCAGTATTCTTCTGAATATGCCTCTAAACTAGATGTCACACTCCCCTCCTTTCCCAGATTCTGTTGAAGGTCTCAAAGGTTGGGACCTCTAAAAGCCCCAACCTGATTCATGAATTTCTTCTAGAAAGAGCAGTCAACAAACCGTTAAATACTTCCTGTGATGGGCAGCTTACTACTTCCCCAGTCAGCTAATTCTAATGATAGAAAGTTGGAATCCTTCCAAAGCTTTTCTTTCACTAGGTCAAAATCTACTCTCCTTGGTAGTGTCTCCTTATACGTGCTAGTTCTACCCTCCGCGGCTACAAAGAATGACTGTAATCTGAGACCACAAGAGCTTCAAAATTGAGGACAGTTGTGGATTATAACTGTGGAATAAAATAGGAACCTATAGGTCTATACTGACAGAAACATCTATGGGGAGAGGGAAGGATGCCACTGTACTGGAGAACACTGACTAACAAATATAGAGCAAGTTGCGACCATGATGGTAAAGATTAGTTAAGGCAAGAATCCATGGATGCTGACATCTGGAGGAGGAAGTTTGAGTAGCAAGCTATTTGCATGGTCTCAACGTGTCTCTCCACTGATGGCTTATTAGTTGTAAGGGGAATGTATCCACACAGGGGAGTATCCAGATGTCATGACAATGACAGAGATCAAAATTCTGTCATTGGCAAGGGGTAGATGGATGTCACATGCTTGCTGCTGTGATGCCCTGAGAAGAACATAAGATCACTTATGTTGAATTCCAGTCAGGGATGGGAAACCTGAAACTAATCATGAGGCATCTTAGACAAACTCCAATTGTAGAACTTTCTGTTTAAAAAAAATTGGCCTATATTGTCCAAAACTGTCACTTCTTTGAAAGACAAAGGCTGAGAAATTGTCCCATGATAAAGGAGATTTAAGAGCTGTGACAACTAAATGTGCAACAAGATCCTGGAATGGATCCTGTATAAGGGAATAAAGTGCTATAAAGGACATTTTAAAGGCAATTGGCAAAATTGGAATATTATAATTGTACCATGAGATATTAAGCATAACGGGCAAAGGACATGATCTGTGTAGTCTACACTAGCATGATTCAGAAAAAAACAAAATAATATATATACACACACCTATACAGAGAGAGAGGGAGGGAGAAAATGAGAATAGATGGTATATGGGAATTTTCTGTACTATTCCTGTGACTTTTCTGTCATTTTGAAGTTATTTCAAGATAGAGAAATGAATACCTCTGAAAGAAGGCTCATCAGAAGTGCCTGACTGGCTCCGTCGGTTGAGCGTCTGACTCTTGGTTTCGGCTCAGGTCATGATCTTGCATTTCGTGAGTTCGAGCCCCACATTGGGCTCCACACTGACAGTGCACAGTCTGTGTGGGATTTTCTCTCTCCCTTTCCCTGTGACCCTCTCTTGCTTGTACGTGCTCTAGCTCTCTCTTTCTCTCTCAAAACAGATTTGATAAATAAATAAATGCGTATGTGCGTACATACATATGTACAACCAGGCCCATCAAAACTTACAAGCAGAGAGATGGTCCCTTTGAGAGGACAACCCCTTTCTAGGCCGGGGAGGGGTATAGTACATAATGATTGAGGACCAGTGATGCTGTGAGACCTGACTCACGAGGGAGTGTAGGGTGAGAATCAAGGCAAGGTTCCTTGAGGAATTTACCTTTAAGCCAAGACCTCAAACTGAGAGCTAGGTGAAGCAGTCAGGAGGGCATTCCTGGCAGACATGATAGCATGAAAAGAGGCTTGGGGGGCAGAGAGCCAGAGAGTCAACAAGGCAAAATAAGGCAGGGCTGCCAGGCACAGGGCAGCAAATTCTGGGCTTTTGCCTAAGCACAAAACCTGGTGGTTGAAGAGTTGGTTTTTCACACTGGGGAGTGCCATGATCAGATGTGTAGCTTGAAGGAAACCCTTAGGTATTAATCATAGACACTGCTCCTGAGTCTTCATCTACCCCAGATATAGATCAATTCTAGAGTCCATCTACCTATCACAGGAGCTGGGGTTTCTCAGGTAGTGGGATGATTTGGAGCCCACACTTTTATACCCTTACTTCTACCCTTTAGGCAGAACTGGATCTTTCACTGCTGCCTTTCGTGTCCTGCCTTTCATGACCGAGGATCTAGTCTCTGTTCAACCTCTTATTAGTGTGATTATCTTCTTGAGTCATGAGCTGCCCAAAGCCGGCAGTTGCCTGCCAGCCCATCACAGTGCCATCACCATGAGTTATTAGAGAGGTTTACGAGGCCAGGATAAACAGCATGAATCAAGAGGGAGAGACAGGCCTCCCTCCTCCTGCTTACATTGCTGTCACTCAGGGAGAATGCCAGAAGTGGGTAGAAGGGGAGAAGGGGAGAAGGGGTGGGAGGCAGGGAGAAAGAAGAGAGAGAAGGAGGGAAATAGGATGAACAAAAGAGGATTGGAGAGGAGGAGGAAGCAAGGACAGAGGATTGGGGAAGAGCGTTCCCATTAGAAGAGAGCTGATAGTTCATTTTCCATCGCCATTCGGGCTGCCGAGCACAACCAGGAAATTCAGACAACATCTAGGACTGTGCCCTCTTTCCATTGATGACCTACTACCATTGTGTGTCTTTGGGTAAGTCCTCTGCCTTTCTGGGCAGCCAGTTTCTCTCTCTTCCCATTGTATGGATGCATGGAGTGGTGAAATGTTCTCATCCCTTCAAAAGAAGTCTTCTGGAAAGCAGTGAGCTCGATGCCACTCTCCTTACTTGGAAAGTGCACTAAAGCTTTCCAGTTACTAACTTGCCACCTTGTGTGCAGGCAGGTAACCACGTCCATGGGTTGAGAATGTCTTGAACCTGCTAGAATACATACACTGGCACTGGCTTTTAGGGATGCCAGTTTGAATCATAGTTGAGGACTTTGGGGACAAATGCCTTTGCTTCTCTGGTTATCTGCTTTTGGGTTGCAGCCAAAGGCCCCCTACCACAAGTTAATAAACTTGGCTCTCAAGACCAAGCTCTTCTTCCTTATCGGCAGAATCAGAACTGCTGTTACCACTCTAAGTATTTATGACAGGCATGGAAATTCTTGAGAATTGAAGCAAAGGAGAAGTATTTCAATTACATGAAATTGGAAACGAGGAGGTTCAGGATTTGTTTTGCATTTTTATTAAGCCCTTAATTTTGAGTTGGGGCTTAGGCATTTGGTTTATCTCTTCCTGTATATTCTTTTGAGTGGCCGTCTGTAGGCTTCACGCCATTGGTTTATTTCAAATGTTGTAAAATGACATTAAACTCATAGGAGCTGCAGTATTTGAATTCAGGCAGCACCTGACTGTGGTTTTAGGTAACAGACTACGAAAAGGAAGTAGAGTAGCAATTAGACCACACCCTTTGACATTTTTATCCAGATGGTATATAAAGAATCTTTAAAATGATTTCGTAAGATCACAATGATCCATCCTTCACTCGAATGGGCACTAATGACCTAATGCTGAACTGGATATTGATCAGAATCTAATGACTTATGATTTTGGCCATCATGAGTATCCAACTGGAATATACCTTGAGAGGCCTGGATTCTTAAAAGCCACATATTTACTCTCCAGTGTTGTATATCAAAACCCAGGGTCTGAGTACAGGCCTGCCATAATTTCCCTTGTTTGAAGGCGTGGCATTTGTCAAGGATCTTTTTTTTTTCATCTTAAGTATGTACCCCTATATTGACAAGTGAAAAGACCATTGCCTCCAAATAGGCAGTAAAATTTTGATTCTTGGAAATGTCTAGAATACTCATTTCTTAGCTCCTTTCAGCAAATATTTGAGTGGCTACTGTGTACAGGCTCTGTCCCAAGCTCTGGGGTTACAGTAGGAAGCAGCAGATGATAAAGTCTGTTCTCCTGGAGTTGATCTGCTAGTGATCTATTCTGGCTGATTAAGTCATTCCATTCACTGGGCATTTCTTATGTGCTTTAAAAAATTTTTTTTAATGTTTATTTATTTTTGAGAGAGAGCGAGACAGAGTGTGAGCAGGGGAAGGGCAGAGAGAGAAGAAGACACAGAATCTGTGGCAGGCTTCAGGCTCTGAGCTGTCAGCACAGAGCCTGAGGCAGGGCTCGAACTCCCAAACCACGAGATCATGACCTGAGCTGAAGTCAGCTGCTTCACGGACTGAGCCACCCAGGCACCCCTCTTAGGTGCTTTTTAAAGGCTTTATAAAGGTACCTCTTTGGGGGGTAAGGGAAACAGATGGAAAAGGCTTCCTAACATGTCTCTCACAGTGTTCTTAAGAGTTCGATCTCTGAAGATTGACATCTTCTAAGGTGGATCCTAGAGTGGAGTATCTATTAGTTTGGGCAAATTCTAAAGAAGGTGTAGATTAGCATGAATGTATACTAACCAGACTGTCTGCTAGGAATGAGATTTTTAAACAATTTCTTCTTTTTTAAATATAATTTATTGTCAACTTGGCTTACATACAACACCCAGTACTCATCCCAAAAGTGCCCTTCTCAATGCCCATCGCCCATTTACCCCTCTCCCCCATGCCCCCTTAAACAATTTCTTGACACTAGCTTTATGCTCCCTTTTTTCTCGAGGTAGAAACACCAGAGAAAAACAATAACCCAATTGAGGTAATGGTGAGCTGTATTATGTATTAGATTCAGGAATTCTAAAATTGGAGCTTGGGACACTTTGATTTGGTTATCCTTTTCAGATAGTTTTTAATATCTTTTCTCTTCCTAGAGATCATATTCATTAAAATCTGACATGGTAGGGTTTTGTTTTTTGTTTTTTTTTTTGAAATTCGATTTTGTAAGCACTTCTTGAGCCCCGAGGACACAAATGTGAAAACCCAAATCTGCATGTCTGCCAGGCTTTCCACAGCATAGCTGGGGAGACCAGAAAAGGAGTTACACCTTAAAGGATTCAGAGCAAAACAGAGGAGGGTACATGGTGCTGAGGGAACAAAGACTTGCAGGTGCTTTCTCCTTCTGGGGGTAGGGACCCTGAGTAAAAGGACCAAGGGAACTGGGGAGGAAGCTTACAGGGGCTTCCCAGAGGTGGCAGAACCTTAGTGCTTGCCTATGGACTCCTAGCTGAGTTTGCGGGCTTAACTCAGATGGAGACCTCAGAAAGGAGATTAATATCTTATATTAGTTTTTTACATAGATACATACAACTTTACATAGATGGTATGTATAATTGGATAAATGATAGCTGCCATTTATAGAACACTTACAGTGTGCTAGGCACTGCGTGAAGTATTTTTCTGGCCTCCTATAATCTGTTTCTCATAGCTCTTCCTCTAAAGTGGGTAATATTAGCTCCATCCTATACATGGAGAACCTGTGGCCCAGAGAGGCTGAGTGACATGGCTGAGATCACAGAGCTAAGAAGCTGTAGATCTGAGCTTCATACTTGGAGGTATCTTTCCCTCCAAAGACCGTACCCCAACCTCTCTCTATATTGCCTTTTATGTAGTGCTGCCGTGGCAAACTGAAAACCCCTTCCACCCACCATGGATAACTTGGGCTGTGTCTTATAGGGATTCATCCTTACTTCACCATGGGAACCTGGGCCTTTCTTCCTTGTCACAGATATGGATTTCCAGTTAATTCAACATAACTTCTTTCTCCCACTTCTCTGAATAGCCAGGTGCTATTATGACTTTAGGAGCGTGTTTCAGATCTAACCTGGACTCACTATGTGGCCTTGGATGAGCCACTTTTAAGTCTCACTCTCGCATTTTCTCTGTGTGCTACCACTTTGGGAATAGGATTATTAGTAATCCTATTGGTTTTGAGCAGTCTTAGCATTTCTGGCTAAAGATGAGGTGAGACGGCCAACAGACATATGAAAAGGTACTCAACTCACCAGGGAAATGCAAATCAAAACCACAATGAGATCACCTCACACCTGTCAGAGTAGCTAAAATCAACAACACCAGAAACAAGTGTTGGTGAGGACATGGAGAAAAAGGAGCCCTTGTTCACTGTTGGTGGGAATGCAAACTGGTGCAGCCGCTGGAAGACAGTGTGGAGGTTCCTCAAGAAAATAAAAATAGAATTGCCATTTGATCTACCACTACTGGGTACTTACCCAAAGACTACAAAAACACTAATTCAAAGGGATACATACCCCCTTACGCTTATGGCATCATTATTTACAATAGCCAAACTATGGAAACAGCCCAAGTCTTTATTGATAGAAGAATGGATAAAGATGTGTGTACACACACACACACACACACACATCTTTATCCATGGAATGGACACACAATAGAATAGTATTCAGTCATAAAAAAGAATGAAATCTTGCCATTTGCAACATGGATGGGCTAGAGGGTGTAAGGCTAAGTGAAATAAGTCGAAAAGGCAAATCCCACGTTATTTCACTCATGTAGAATTTAGGAAACAAAAGGAAAAAATGAGACAAAACCAAAAAATGGACTCAACTACAGAGAACAAACTGATGGTTATCAGATGGGGGGGGGGGGATGAGGGATGGGGATTAAGGAGTGTACTTGTTGTGATGAGCACAGAGTCAGGTACAGAACTGTTGAATCACCATATTGTACACCTGAAACTATAATGCTGTATGTTAACTACACTGGAAAGAACTTTTTTTTTTAATTAAGAAAAAGGAAGAGATGAGGTAGGATACTTCATGTATGCCTTTTGTCCCCAGGAATGGAGTTATAGCTGGACTGACCCACTCTGAACCATCCCATCTCTTATGGGGAGGTCATAGCTGTCTAAGAGACTAAAGCATAATCACAGCTCTGTCTGTTTCCCAGTCTCCACACATTTCTGTGATGTCCCAATGCTCCAAGACTGTCATCAACACAGTTGTCTCTGCTCTAGATGCCGACGACCTTGCCCCAGCTGCCCCTGGAGGACAGTGGCCGGATGAGTAAGTCCTGAAGCTTGCTAGCTGCGGCTCAGCGTTTCACATGCCTGTGCTGATTGGACAAACCCCAGTATGGGCCTTAGGACTTGGTTGGCCCCAAGGGTCCTAAACATCACTACTCAAAGTGTCGGGGATGATTGTTTATTTTTCTGACTTGTGTTTCCTTTTTCAGCCAATGAGAAGATTGAAGACATCAATGGCTGTCCCAAGAACAGATCGCAAATGGTAAGTGGTACATGGCTGGTGAGTGCTTATATTACGGAAGTAAACCTTGCCTCTCCATGGTAGTGACCATCTTGAAAACAGCCACACCGTACGCTTTCCTCTAGGGGATTATATTAATAAACTAACAGCTATTTCGAAGCCGCTGTGTTCTGCTTCTCTCTGACACTTGTTGGCATTTACTAAAAAGTGGCCATGATTTTTACCTGGAGTCTTAGACAGGGAACAAGAAATACTGACCTTTCTTTTAGAAACACATTCTGCAGACGTGGTGCAAACATACATGTTGAGAATGTTGGACTGTTGGGACTCAATTCTGCTTTCTCAAAGACACACGGCGATTTCTGTTTGTGTATGGTGCTGGGGCACAGATGAGGTCATGGTGGCCTACTCAGAAATTGGGGCATGTGACCTGATTGCCTTCAAAGGTTGGAATGATGTGAAATCAGAATGGTGACAGGAAATGTGAAGTGTATTATACTATCCAGACCATTGTTAACATGACCTTGACAAGGGATCTTCTCTCTGGTGTGATACACTTAAGCTCTGATATTAGAACTTTAAAAAAAAACAGAAACGAATGCTGTTCTTGTTTAACATCCGTTCTTGTTATATGCCCTCCTCATAATCTTTGAATTAAAATTCATGATCACTATTGAGCTCAGAGAGCATTAAATTGCAACGCTCTCACTACCTGGTTTTTCCCCTTCAACATGCTTTTCGAACATGAGTGTTTACACGATGTCTGTACGTATCAGTTTGTTAAGATAATGCTCCTACCTGCTTAAAATATGAAGGTGGCAATTTAAGGACAACTTTTTTTCTTTTCTCTTTTTTTTTTTTTTTCAGGACATTAATTTGCTTTCAGAAATCTAAAAATTAAAAAAAAGGCATAATCTGTTTTTCTGACCT
Organism: Cryptoprocta ferox; assembly: GCA_028646485.1. NCBI lineage: Eukaryota > Metazoa > Chordata > Mammalia > Carnivora > Eupleridae > Cryptoprocta > Cryptoprocta ferox. The sequence continues at coordinate 37,428,788 of CM053575.1, read as the reverse complement.
CCCCCTACTCCCTTTGAGTTGACACAATTTGATAGTCATGTTCCAAAGTATAACAAAGTGATTGGCATTCCTTGGTTTTACTTTTTAATTTTCAGAGTTGTTATCTTAATGAGTTGGACAGACAGCCTTTACGGTCAACTTTATTTTTTACTCTAAAGAGGAGTGTGTGTGGTTGGGGCGGGGAGTCATTTTTCAGTTTACATTCTGGAACAAGTTTTTTGTTTGTTTGTTTTTGGGGTTTTTGTTTTGTTTTGTTTTTTGTCATTTCACGGAGATTTTTTTCTGTTGGTTCTCTCCAGAGAGCAATCACTCCTTACACAGGAAAGTCCCCATGCAGACCTCTCCTGGCTGTTTTGACTTCTGGAAAAGCTTGCATGCTATTTTTGCTAGAGCTGCTGCAGCTGTCTAGTATATTAATAATTGGGAAAATGTGGAAGGCAGAAGACTTAATTTAGTGTAAGCATTTTACACATGCAGTCCTATCTTCACATGAAAGAGAGGCAGTACTCCCCCAGCCCCGGGAAAGATACTGATGCATTTGTCCCAGCCCATTATAATGCATGTGTAGACCTGACATTTGAAGGTAATGAACCTTTGATTCTCTTTGGCACTTCTGTATTTTCTGTGCCTTCTGCAGGAGGTGTCGAAGTCCACTTTCAAGATTATAAAATAATATTGCCACCTCAGATTCCTTGGTGCAAATTTAGCTCTATCTGCAAAATGTTATTTATAAATGCTGCCATGGTACCAATGCGATTCTGTGGCTTCTCTAGCTCTTCCAGCTGTGAAAGTATTGTTGTTTTTTATGGCCTGTGTTCTTGTGTTCTTTTTTTTTTTTTTTGAACATAGGAATATAAAATCCTATAATTGTCGGTGATAATTAGTTCCAGCGTAGGGGCGGGGAGGCAGACACGGTCTTAACAAACTGACACGGTCTGGCAGACGAAGCAGAGACTATTTCAGCATACAGGATGTGAATGTAGGAGATGAGAAAGATGATAAAGACAACAGGGCCATTGTCATGTGACCTGCATCACACACTGTGACAAATTCATAAGGCAGAGCCTCACCTAGAGCACACAGGAAGTGCTTCTTCGACAAGCACGGGTGTGTTCCATCTATTAGGACCCCTGTGTGTGTTTATGTGTCTATACGGCCATGTGCAGAGCTAATGCATTTCTCCTCATGGGAAGCACACATTGGGGATAGGGCACAGTGGTGAGCCACCATTTCTAGAAGGTCAGACTCCAAATGAGGCTTTATTTAGGGCAGCCAGTGGTAAAGATTTGTTGTTGGCTAAATATGGCCTATTTGGAGGAGACCGAGTGGGAGCATGAGGGGAGCACCATGTTGGCAGAAGGAAGATGACACACAGAGAGATGAGAACTCGGGCAGTGCACCTGCTTGGAGGGGAACTGCACCTCCCCTGAAATAATCAGCAGAGCTGATGGGCTCGCTCCCTGAGAAAGCAGAGCCTCTTCGGGAGCCCTGAGTAATGAAGCCAAAGAAAACCAGTGCCATTTCAGAGCAGGAGGAATAGATGCTGTTTCACTTTTTAAGGGGCAGGTTCAGTCCATCAGCTAACCTGGGGGTTGGGCCCAGAGCTTTGATTTTCGTGGGTAGGAGGCATAGCCCTCTCGCTTCTGACCCACTAGGTTGCTGAGGAGCTCAGCTCTCAAACTCCTGCCCTCCAGGCTCTGCTTCAAATCTTTTCCAGGAGGATGGGGAAGTGAGAGCAGATGCCTCTGGCATATGGACTAGAAAATCCCAAGGGCACTGATAGAGACAGGAGGGGTGTGGCATTGTAACTTTCAGCCTGCCAGTCCGCATTCGCAGAGTGCTGGCTGATGCCAGGCCCTGGGTGAGGGGGGCGAGTGAATGCTCAGGTGAAGAAGACAATAACACGGTGGGGGCCCATTCCGTCCAAGGTCGAGGGGGAGGTTTAAGAATAACTTCTAAGGAGCGGGTCTGAAAGGCAAGAGGGTGCACCACAGGGGAATGATGTGTGGAAGGGGATTCACAGCCCTGGGGCATCTCTTTACTAAAGGATGTCCTGGGCCCTTGCAAAGGAAGGTTGTGTGTGCAACTTGTGTTGATAATCCTACTGCAGTGCCATAAGCTATATCTGGTGAGACTCCTCTTCCAAGGCGAGGAATGGGGCCCAGAAGAGCCAGAGTACAACAGACCCCATAGGCGTGGAGGTCTTTGGGTCTGGGACCGATCTGCATCCGTCATCACTACCCGGATCCCCACATTTGGGGAGAGCAATCCCTATTGGATCCTGGAGTGAAATTTAAAAAAAAATTTTTTTTGAGAGAGAATGCAAGCAGGGGTGGGGCAGAGAGAGAGAGGGGGACAGAGGATCCAAAGTGGGCACTGACAGCAGCAAGCCCGATGCAGGGCTGGAACCCACGAATCGAACCATGAGATTATGACCTCAGCTGAAGCCTGATGCTTAACTGACTGAGCCACCCGGGCGCCCCCTGGAGTGAAGTTCTTTTAAAGGGAAATGCCCGTGGTCATCAAGCCTTGTGGAGGGAAGTTCAGTCATGGGATCGGGGAGGCGAAAACCCTACCTGGTGGGAAATGGTAGTTCATGATTTTAATATCGGCCCTAACTTGTATCTGCACAGTGCTGTGTAGTGTATGAGTCCGTTCATACTTAACGGGCACATCCCATCCTCCTGACTCCCCTGTGGGCCTGCACAACACTCCCCACTTTCTGGTGAAGAACATAACATGCCAGGTGCCGGAAGGCTGTGCCCAGGAAGAGGCAGAGCCGGGACCGCCAGCATATACTGTAACTTTCTCCTAGCCCTTTTAGGACAGGACCATGACTGTGACAAGGCAGGGAGGCACGGCAGGGACTTCCCTTCCCTAGCGAGCTGGCCTCAGCTTATGTTGAAGGAGTCCTTTGCCTAGTTTCAGGCTGACCTAGACACTTCGGGGGCCTCATCCTTGGAGACGGAGCTGTAGAAACATTCCCGCCCCCTGTCACCCACCAGTCCATCCATTGGCCCTTAAATAGGTTTGTGTGTGTGCGTCAGAGCGGGATAAATTGTTTTGTCTGCTTAGCATTGCCATGGCAACCCAGGGGCATCTTTTTGGCTTTCAAGTGTTGTGTTTAGCAGAGTTTGGAAGGAGAAGCCTTGGCTGGAGCCTGGCCCGCAGGCACTGCCTGGCTCCTCGAACCCCGTACTCCAAGACATTGCCTCACTTTGGAGCCTAGGAACAGCTGCCACAGGTGGTGGTTTTCTTTTTTAATCATCATTATCTTACGTGGCTTGGCTTTCTGTTGTCGATTAGCAGAGGTGCAGCGTTAGCAAGGCCTGCTGGCCCTTTCAGCGGAAAGCCCCAGGTCTGTTTACCCCTCCGACTGGACTGCGGATATCAGGCCCAGGGTCATCTGGGGCCTCCAGCACCCAGCCCCCTCTTGAGCTCTCTGGGAGGCCTCTGCCTTCTTCACTTAGTGCTTCTAGACTGAGGGCCAGCTGGGTTTGGGAACCAGACAGGCCAAGTTCGAGCTCCTTCTTCTGCTACTCTGTGGCCTTGAGCTCGTATTTAACTGTTTTGAAGGTTCTATTCCTGTTCTATAAAGTGGGGTTGATAATACATCCCTCAAAACGTTTTTGTAGTGCTAAGGAGGCGTTGAAAGAGAGAATAATGGAGAATACTGATTACGATGGTAAAATACAACTAGAGCCTGTAGAGTGTTTGCCTCGTGCCAGGTGCCATGCTAAGTGCTGCCCAGCGGTCCTTTCCCTCCATCCTCCCAGTAGCCCTTTCAGGTACCCCCATGCTCCTCACTTATGAGCAGCACTCAGAACATGGCAGTTTCTATGGTGAGGGTTTGTGCGCGTAGTTCATGTGTTAGAGACATAGAGTCTTCTGGAAATCCGAGGAGAGCGAAGGCCCCCTCCTTCCCAGATCGCACACACCCCAGAACTTTGCATATGGTCTGAGTAGCCTGTGGATCCCAGAGGCTGGCCTGTGCGTCCCCTGGGGCTCCAGAAACCCAAATTTCAGTGCCCCTGCTGCTCAGGGCACAGCTCTCCTCCCCACCCTGTCCTTCAGGGGTCTCCGTGGAAATGGCAGCCCTCAGTTCCCGAGAACGTAGGAGTTTGCACATAGACACAGAGAAGGACCGGGCAGTGGTTTTCACACTTACATTGCAGGAGCAGAATCCCTTTTTTTTCCCCTTCCCCCAAAAATTGCACGTAGGGACTGAGGCTTTTCAGGGTCTTCCCCTGCCCCTGTCCCCGATTACTGACTTAGGAAGCAGTGTTGGAGCTTGAACCCAAGTCCGTCTAGTTTAAGAGCCTGTGGTGGTCACTTCTGTGACAGAGAAGGGGTGTAGTAAAAATAGTCTCCACCTCCCAGTCCCTGCTCTTATTTTTCATGTGTGGATACAGCAGAATCAGCAGAAGGGAGGAGGTGGAGTATTTCTGGAAAGGGCCTGAGTTGACCTGTTGATGGATCCATAAGAGCTGAGAAAGGAGTAGGGGCCCCTCGTGAGAGGCAGCCTGTAAAGATGGCCTTGGGGAGCCCTGGCGCCAGGTACCTCCCACTGCGCTCTTCACAGAGCTCCCTGGGCCACGGGAAGGCCATCTGCAACAGAATCAGGTTTCCAGGCCCAGTGACCTTGAGCCCTCCCAACAGCTGAGAGAGAGAGCAGGCCACATGCCTAGGGAGTGTCTGAGCTCCTTGGGCAGCTGAGTTGCCTCTTCTCTGGGCCCCTGGGCCTATTTTTATACCATCCTCAGGGCACACACATGTTAAAGAACCAAGAAGGAATGAAGAAAAGTCCACAGGCCACTTAGAATTTAAGGCAAAGTGGAAAGAGTCCAGGGCCAAGATCAGTAGGCAACATCGGCCACTTCTCAATGGTACTGTTTTGGCCAGCAATCTCTTTCAACATGGAGGCAACTTCCAGGTCTCGGTCTCTCTCTCTGTCTCTCTCTCTGTCTCTCTCTCTCTCTCTCTGCCTCCTTGGTCCCACCTCTGTTTAAACCATCCTAGGCTACTCTTTTCCCCTTCCATACTCTGAAGCACATAATAGAATGTCTTTCACAGTTCAGTTACCATCATTTCTTGTCACTCGACCACTCATACCCTATACCCCAGGCATACTGGAATTTGAGATGCCCCCAGAAAGACTGTGTACTCCTGTCTTTGTACTTTACCAGGCAGTCTGGACAGCATGCCGCTGATCTGATGACTGTCCTACCTGGATAATGTGACCTTTAATCTTCAGGTCAGTCGCTCCCTCAAGTAGTTGAGATCATCAGATGCCTGATGTCTTTTGTGTCCCCGGGTGTCTGGTGCCTGCATTTCTCTCCCTTGTGGTTGAGTTACCTTCTTGAAGGAGATGCCACATCTTTCACCTGAGTATCCTAACTTAGGATGTACTTAGATGACTGGCATCTAGTAGGCGTTCAATAAATGTTGGATGGATGGATGGATGGATGGATGGAAGGAAAGACTAAGAAGGGAGCTGGCTTAGACTTGTGCATGTGACTGAAGTGTTGTAACATTCCACTGTTCTATCCTTGTCTACGGCTGAGCAGCCATTTGGGAATTAGACGTGTTCCAGCATTATCCTAGAAGTATCTTTCCTTATCTTAATTCCTTTTTTCCCCCTCGGTTTATCCAGAGGACATTGTAGTTAATTTTTAGTTTATTATTTTATGGTGCTTGAGGTAAGCATTTTTAGGTGTCCTTACAACCAGAAATTAAAAATGGTAAGTGCTTTACATATTTTAACTCCTTTTGTTATCCTAGAATGGGAAATCGATTTTGTTCATTCCATTGAATGGCATGGAGAACTTAGACCCTGATGCTGTGCTCTGCCAGAAGCTAAGTGTGAGTCATATTAGAGAACCTCTCCTTCCTTTCTACTCGTGCTATAGAGCCTGATGTTATGGCCTTTTTCCTGGACTCTGTGTGCTTACATGATTAGAATAGCAAACACCTATCATATATACTTATAACTGGGCAATGTCTTAGACCTCCGCATTGATGGATTTTATCTTCATAAAACCCTATGAGAGCAGGTACTTTTATTTTCATTTCACAGATGAAGAAACAGAGAGGTTTAGTCATGTGCATGAGGTCACACAGCTAATAAGTGCCAAGCTGGGGCTTGAACTCTGGAAGCCTGACTCTGGTGTCTGTTCCCTTAACTGTTAGTCTGTTCTGCATATAAGGAAATTGACTGAAGAATAAAAAAGATAGCCCGTGACATGGAGGTACAAAAATTATGTTTGTAATACTCGCCCTTGTGTAGGTTTGGGCGGAGCCTGGTAATGAGGCCTTCCATCTTGGGAAGGAGGTTTGGTGTGAAGACCAGTAAGAAGACAGGAATCAGGCAGACTTGGGTCTCCTGTCCCCAGGCATATGTGCCGGGCAGATTACTAAATCTGAGCCTTTCCTCATCTGTGAAAGGGGGATTATAATGGAAGCTGCCCCCTAGGGTTGCTGCCAGGGATAGGTGAGCGATGGCCTGCTATCTGGCATCATCCCAGCTCATGGAGAGAGCACGTCAGATGTCCATTCCCTTGCCTGCTTACAGGTTATGTCTATCCTAACCATTGTGCATTGAAAGGTTTTTTCATACTACGAGTAGGCACCCAGTGCGGTAGGCTGAACAGTGGACCCCTAAAGATGTCCACATATTAATCTACAGAACCTGTGAATATGCTATCTTACATAACAGAAGGGACTTTGCAGGTGTGATTAAGGGTTTTGAGACTGGAGAATTATCCTGGATTATCTGGGCAGGCCCAGTGTGGTCACCAGAATCCTAAGAGGGTGAGGAGAAGATGAGCGAGGACATGGGAGCAGAGTGAGAGCAGGGGGCAAGAGATTGGAAGATGCTATTCTCTGACTTTGAAGATGGAAGAAGGGGCCACGAACCAAGGCCTGCAGGTGGCCTCTCACAGCTAGAAAAGAGAAAGGAACCGATTCTGCCCTAGAACCTCCAGAATGGATACAGCCAGCCGACTCATGTATTTTAAAGCTCACCAAGAATGATTTTCTTCTGGAATTAGAAGATAATTTTAGGTTGCTTTAAGCCACTAAATTTTGGCCACCTGTTTTAAACACCAGTAGAAAACTAATACGCTCTGGGAATCAACCAAAATAATTCTTGCTGTATTAGACAGTAAGCTATTTGGGTTTCTAGCAGAGGCTCATTTTGCTACTGCAAGCTCCTTGGATTTCTGAGTTGGCTGGAAGTTGCTTCCATTGTTAGAACACTTCAGAAGAGAGTTTTCCACATCTGTACTAAATTTACATCAGGTCATTGTAGGGAAGTATGTGGGGAATAGAGTCCCTCTTTACGTTTTCAGTACTGCACGTCCATGTTGTGGGTCACCTCAAGCACTAAGCTGTCCTGGGAGCCACAAGTGCCAATTAGAAGTTGGGCTCCAGGTATTCCTGACCTCTTTGTGAACATACACTTATGCGTAGGTACTGTGTTCCCCAACTAATGTATGTTTGCCTTGTAACTAATAGCACATTTAAATAAATTCTGAGATCTTTATCATATTTTGTTATTTAATGACCTCAAACTTTATAGTACGTATAGCATGTTTTTCATCTTTTAGTTCAGTACAAATCTCCATATTCTCAGCACCTGGCATGGTGCTAGGTACATTGGAAATGCTCAGCTCATGTTTCTTAGATGATTGAGCTCAATTAATGGCCCAGCTCTCCAACAACTTCCCAGAGAGTGGGGGTGAAGTTACACATCAAATTTTAATAGGCCAAATATGTAATTTGGACTTTGTATTTTTAAATGCTGTAAAGAAATTTGAGTTTCCCTAAGCTAAGAAATTCTCTCAATTTTCTATTTTAACTTTGTTTTAAAGGTGTGCAGAAAAGACACCAATGTAGCAGATTCTTTTCATCAATAAGGGAAGTAGTGTTGGGTTTGGCAAAGCCTCTCAGGGCAGTGCTGCTCCAGCATTAGTGTGCAAGAGAATCACCTGGAGTGCTTGTTAAAAACAGTACAGGGCCCTACTCCCAGAGTTTCTGATTCAGTAGGTCTGGGGTGGAGTTGGAGTATTTGCATTTTTAACAAGCCTCTTGGGTGATGCTGATGCTGCTTGTCTGGTGACCACGCTTTGCCAACGCTGTCTTCAAGCCAAGAACAAAAAGTCTCTTTCGGGCTCTGCCTGTGCCAACATGCATTGAAACATCAACGAGTTTGCAAAGTTGTTTAAAATTTTTACAGTTAACATCTCTATAGGGTTTATTTAAATTTAAATATTTTGAATGAGCCAGTCAGTTTGCCTTTTTGGAAAGGTTAAGATGCTTTAGACATCCTCTTGTCTGAGCACTGTAGTAAGCTCTGCATGGATAGGATCTGAACCGTGCACAAGGCCGCGGTCTTGGAGCCTGCAAGTGCATTTTCTAGCTCACTTAACCTGTGTGACCCTTGGTTTCCTCTATTGAAAAACCGAAGCGATAATCCTTCAGCGCATTGTACTCCAGTGCCAGTATCCTAGTGGACACTAACTTCTTTGAGAGTGCTGTTGGCCTCTGTCCATCTGTCCCTAGGTGCTCAGCGAACATTTACTTAAGAAATTCTCTGCACAGCCTGAGGACTGAGGCACTGTGAATGATGACATGGTGCTCAGTAAGGTTAAAGAACTTAACCAATATGAGGATAAGTGGAGGGAGACTAGCTACACATCTTCTTGAGCTGAAAGAGAAATCGGATGGTAATTTATAATCGTGTAGACTGTAGTTTATATAACAGCCATCTGGGCCTCATGCTTGGATCCACCTCCCTGCATATGTCTTCATGGAGTTCTTCTCTTTCAGCATAGCATCAAAAGAGTGTTTTTTATGTGTGTTTGTTTTTTGATATTTTGTTTTTTAAATTTTTCCATGGAGCAGAACTTAGCAAAGAATTCCTATTTGTACTTTGTTAAAGCACAGTCGCATATTGGGGGCCGGTCAGTAGGTGAGTGCTAGCGTGCTCACTTCAGCAAAGGGAGGTGGACAGTTGCCAATCTGAGGTCAGGCCCCAGAAGACCTTTGATTTATTTTTAAGCATTTATTTATTTTGAGAGACAATGCATAAGCAGAGGAGGGATAGAGAGAATCTCAAGCAGGCTCCATGCTCAGCCTGACACGGGGCTTAAACCCACGAACCGTGAGATCATGACCTGAGCCGAAATCCAGAGATGGATGCTTAACCAACTGAGCCACCCAGTGCCCCAGAAGACATTTTGCAACAAAAATAAAAACTAAATAGATGCTATTAGTTAGATGAAAACCAATGTACTTCATAAAAATTGATCTTCTAGGTTTTTTTTCTTTTTTTCTTTATTTTAAAAGAAAAGATGTGATGATCCGCCACTGCCGGGTTCGCATTCCCCAGGCCATAATTGGCTGAAACTGGGTAGCAGCTGCCCCTTTGAGATGGGTGTGGGCTGCATTTGTCCTACTCCCCACCACTCTCTATTGTCTTAAAACCAGCTTTTGTTATGTTACCTGCTTGCCCCCTGCACACATTTGAGGTTTGTGATCCCCAAATTGTCATATTCTTATAAGTATCATGAACTTCCTCAGCAGTCCTAAGCACTGGCATATGGTGGTTTGAAAGATTCCTGTTTGGAGAGCATTTTGACTTCAAAATGATGTTCACAAATGCTAATATTGTATTAATAATTTCTGTTCCTAAAGATTTCCAACACTATAAAAACATAAATAAATCTCTCCTGCAAAACATGTACAAAAGAATATGGGAAAAGTCAGCTCCTTCCTCTGTGAAGTGTCCTTCGTCCTTCTGATATGACAACGAGATTTAGTTTAAAGGGATTGAGTGCCTGCCTGGTCACGTGTTTGGTCTGACTCCCAGGGTCGGGAAGGTGACCAGAGTGGTCAACAGTGATCGTGAAGCTCCTGCTGTGTTTGTAATGGGCCTCTTAGCTTTAAACCCCTTTCCATTAAGTGTTCAAATTCTAACTCTGCCATTTAATGACTGCAGTTTTAGGAAGGCACTTAAGCACCTTGTGCCTCCATTTCTCATAGTTACCTACCGCATCTAGTGGGGAAAATGAACTGAAATAATAATGTATGGAAAAGAATTTATCCCAGTGTTTTGTGTTTTCTAAGAGTGTAAATATTAGTTTCTTGGAAGGCCTCCGTAAGGCTTTCAAGAAAGGGATAATTATCCCCATTTTCCTGAAAGGAACACTGAGACTCAGGGAAATCAAGGACCTTGCCCCCAAATAGCCAAGGAGCTGAGAAATCCACAGACGTCCCCTCCGGTCCCGTGAAATCCCTGATCCCTCTCTCGGAGGGTAACACTTCCTCTTAGTAATGGCTCCAGTCACAACGCAGATGACAACATTTGGATGGGAGCTTTGCCTCTGGAGGAGATGGGGGCAGGGGACAAACTTCCCTCTTTCTCACACTTTGCCCTGAAGGAGCAGGAAGACCAGAGAACATGCAACCTGGATTCTCTTCACTGTTGTGAAGAATAACTTGTTACCTTTTCTGGGAGGTTTTGAGGGAAACCAACTCGGAATGAAAGGCTTTCCTAAGGCCCTATTCTGCTTCTCTACGGGGATCCTACAGAGGAAGCCCTAACTAAAGCAGAAGGTCTTTCAAGGGTTAGCCTGAGGATGGGGTGTTTCTTTTGACTTGATTTTTTTCCCCCCTCCATCTTGTGAGACCGCTTCAGAGAGACTTGCAGAGATTTTATTCTGAGTTTCAGACATACTGAAGCTTTATTTATGAATAGCTCTAACGCACTCTATTTTTATGGTCACGCAACGGCTTAAATTTCACCTTTAGGAGACGGCCATCTTCCTAATAATATAGGTAAAATTATATTAAGTGGCCAATATTTAACCATTTTTTTACCTCCAAAAAATTGCGACCTCGCTCAACTGAATGCTTGACAAGGACAGAAATAGTAACAGAGATTAGCATTGTATGGCATGTTAAAAATTGTCACTATTTCTTCCCAGGTGCATTAGATATCTTGTAGCCTTGGAAAGCTCGAGGATATCCTGTAATAAAGACCTTCCTGGTCCAGTTTGTTCTCCTCTTCCCATGGAATTTGTGCCTCTGGCGTGTTGCCTGTGGCAGTAAACAGAGTTGAGAATTATTTTCATTATTAATAATGTTCTTAATTACTTTTGATACCCTATGATTTCCGATGGCTTGACATGTAGCTCTTTGCTCAGCTCACAAATTTTAGAATTTAAAACTATTAGTCAAATCTAGTTTCTTGGTGTTTTTTGTGTACTGCTTGCAAAATCTCCCAAATTACGCATTAATCATCACCAGCGGTCTACAATTCAGGCTCTGCTCCGTAGCCATACCTACTAACAGCGTTTTTAACTTAAAAAAAGTAGGTTGAGGTAATGTGTATGAAAGGTGCTAATCGTGTGCCTGGCATATAATAATGACCCACTAATTGCTAGTGGTATCTGGAATTAGAGTGGAAAGGGAAGGGCAATTTTTGAATTCCATCTCCTGCAGAAATGAACACTGCAGGGTGATATGTATAGGCACAGGGTGACAGCAAGTGCCTTCATTCCAGCAGTCACCGGCGGGAGGGCAAAGTGTTGCAGGATTGAGTATTAAGGTATTCTGCCTGGCTTTGCTTTCTGGGTTCGCGATGCTGCCAGGGTGTGTCTTGGACTTGTATGCTGGCTATCCTTGGAATTGCAGGGTTGAAATCCACTGACTGGTCAGGACATCGCTACAGATAATGGTAAAATGGCTCAATCACAACACTGCATTCAGAGGCTGCTATGAGGGAACTGGCCACCAAACTGGTGGGCAAGTTTGACTCTTGGCCTTCATCTGCAAATGATCCCATTACTCTGTTCCTTTATACATATTTGCTTTGTGGTAAAATAATCTATTCTAGTGGTATTTCCAAAATTGAGGATTTGCTGCCATTGTGGAGTGTATCAAAGATCGGGTGTTTTATGTTGCAATTATATTCTGTCTTTTGAAGACTTTGTGGTGGTTTATGGGTTTAAGGATGTATATATGTCAACTCTACAAAAAGAACCAGACTAAAAAGAGCACAGTGAGTCAGTGTCAGGCTTTTGAGTTGGTGAGTTGATAAGTGTAAGCTAACCCTTACCTCGTTCGTGACCTCTTGTGTGTGCCGTGTCTGCTACGTGAGGAAGGCTACGTGAGGAAGGACCACACTGTCTTGTCATTTCTACTTCCCCTTCCCCTAGAGCAGAGGCTGCAAGAGAGTAAATACTCAGTTGTTATTCATCATGGAATGAATGAAGCAGCCAAGTTTTAGTTAGCTCCTGGGCAGAATTCTCTAGCAAGTACCCACAGTACCACTGTTCCCTGTTGGTTCAAGAGGCAGCCATGCGTGTGGGGTCCAGAAGGCAGGATTTTCTTGTTGACGTTAGTGTCCGAGTTTGTACCCTTCTCATAGGAAAACCCAGGGTTTTCTGTGAAAAATACTTGCTCCTTCTTAGCGAAACTATTTGTCTGCTGTCTTAGGGTTTTTTATGTCACTTAGTAAAGGATAAAGGAGACTTTGACCAGAAATCTTTTGGGACAGAAAATGCTAATTCCAACAGGGTCAAAATGGAACTACAAGGACCTGCTCGTAGAGAGGCCATACTAGCATCTTGCCCTTTAGCGAGCCTCAGTGTATCTCACATCTCCAAAGTGATCCCTTTCAGGATACAGCCAGTGATCTAGAATATTCTGATGGGATGAAGAAAGTGTTTTTTGAAGCTCTGGCTATATAAGTTTCCAGAACCTTGGTCGAGGTCAACTCATCTATGCCTCAGCATCTCTGTTGAGATAGTTCTCCACGTTCCCATGTTCTAGAGGAGGAATTTGATGCTTGAAGCAGTTAGTAATTTTGTTAGGGTCTTGTGGGTAGTCCGTGAGAGAGCCAGAATCCAGGGTGGAGGAACTCTGTATTCTTCTAGCAGATGACTGTCATCTATTAATTTTGATGGAATACAGGTACCAGTGGGAGATGTAACCCATGGGAAGTCAGGAGCAATCCCTCTGCCCTGTTGTGAATTAGTTTACTGCTATCTTTTCAAGAGTGGGCTTGCTGAGACATAGGCCTGACATCAACTGATGGAGAGGACCCAGAGTCTCCATCTGGGCTTGAGGGGAAAGCCAAGAGGAAGGCAGCCCAGGTAATAAGCTTGTCGAACTCTGTGCTTTGCCAGGGGCCAGCTCTACACATAGCCATGGGCAGGTCATAGCCTTAGAAGTATAATGCAGGTATCTCATGTCAAAAATGACAACACCGTAACAAAAACTGCCAGTCATGGGGCACTTATGAAGCACGTATACACGTCCTCTCACATAATGACAACCACCACCCTATGTGTTATAATGCCCATTCTACAGATTAGGCCACAGAGGTAATTCAGTGGAGATCAGTGGCAGAATCAGGATTTGAATCCAGATTTGTCTGACTCTAAAGCCTGTGTTCCATCCCTGAATGCCACTCCTTAGCCCTAATCACTTCCCTCTAGCACTTGTGTCCAGCTCTTACTTGGAGGCCTCAAGTAGGAAGAGTCCCTTCAGGGAGTATTAGGGAGTATTAGGGGAGTATTAAGAAGTTAGGCAACATAACTCTGAAACTGGAGCAAGGAAAATGGTGTTGGCAATGGCATGCTGGGTGAAGGTGCCCAGGGGCACCTGCTGCACCTTTCTGACCGTGCTGGTCCCCAGAGGAATTTCCCCCTCGTCCCCACAGAGCTCAGCTGTAAGGGTTTTTTTTATGGGAGCCTCCAGAGTAAGGACTGATTTCTAGAATGTTAGCTGTACCTACCTTTCCAGATTTCTCTTTGTCCTGAGGGAAAAATCGAGAAGTCAAAATCTCATGAAAATATTCGAAGCATTTGGAAGCAAAGGGGGAAAAGATAGTCACTGGAGGAATTTGAGAGTCTTGTTTGCGATTGTCGTTTCTCCTTGAAAGAATTTTTTTATATCCATATGGACTTATCCATGTGCCGTAACAGCAGAGAGACTCCCATAAAGATTTTATTTTAAGGCATTCTTGACAACATCTCAGAAAGCTGAAGTTATAAATATCATATACGATAAGGTGGACAACATTGCCAAATTAAAGGAAGGAGCTGGGCAAAGCACTAGCAAGAGGAACAGACTAGGAACTGAAGCCCCATCCAGCCCCCAAGTCCTACATTCTCCAGCTTTCTGTTTGAAAGCCACCAAGAAAGTGAGAGCCGATGTGAATGGCCCAAGCTGGGATACAGGACGTGGAGTCCCTTGTGCTACCAGGCTAGGACAGCTTCGTGCATCAGCTAAGCGAGCTTGTAGCACCCACAAGGGGAGATGCTCTTGAATATCTCCCCACCTAAGAGAATTTGAAGTGCCACCATACATTTCCCCCATATTTTTGGGTCTCCTAAAATGAAAACTATAATGTCCAGGCCCCACCAGCTCTGTCTCACGGGATTGTGTCTCTAGGACCACACTGTGGCCCATGAGCCTTATGATCATGGGCTGATGCTGGGCTCTAACACTGATAGAGGTGTCCAAAAATATATATATATATATAATATAATAATAATTCAGCTGGACAGATCCTGCCTCAAGTCATGACCTAGGAACACAGAGGAAAGAGGCATCATAGATGAGATGGGCATTTAGGAGAGGAAGGAGTGTCAGAAAGGCATGGAGGCCTATTGTATAGGAAGCAGACCTTCCTAGTACATGTGACCACAGATGTTCACCTTCCCTTCCCGTCCCTCCCCGTCTCCATGCCCAGCCCGGATGTCACTGGAGGCCCCCCATCATGGACGCTGCTTGAGCCATCCCTGACACTAAATAGCCCATCCTCAAGCTTTCAGATCAGAAGGGCTTGGTCTGGCTGCTGTTGCCCCGGTAATGGTTGGGGAGGTAGTATGGTTTAAGGCTTCCCTAAGACCTGGGAAGACCTCTGTTTCTCTCTCCTGTCAACTCTTGAATGTGGCCCCATGTGGCCAGCCCTCTGCTCTTGCTCAGTGTCCTATCTGCTAGTTCTTCTCCTCTGCCTATTGGCTTCCAGCCATCACAACTCCCTTGGGGTTTCCAGAATGTGGTATGCTGCATCCTGCATGAAAGCTTTTGAGTCCCAGATTCACTAGGTTGAGTATGGTTTTTCTCCCCACTCTGTGTCCAGCTAACTCAGGTCTCAGCTCAAACTTCCCATCAGTCAACAAATCTTCTTGAATATCTGCGATGTGGTCCTCACCGTTCTAGGTGCCTGGGGCTACATCAGCGAAGAGAGCAACAAAAAGTCCTGTCTCTCTGGACCTACACGCTATATCTTCCTTAAGAAATTTTTACCTACCTACCACACCCCTGGCTAGATCAGGTCTTCTAGTACATGATAGATGCTGTCTACACTTACTAGTGCATGGACTTAATGCCCAGTCCCCTACACTAAACCTTAGGTTCTGTGAGGTCAGGGATTATTCACCACTGTGTACCCAGGACCGCACATTGCCTGACGCCCAGTAGGTGCTCAGTGAATACGGGTCAAGGAAAGGATTAATGAATGGATGAATGATGATTTTCATCGACAAGTAGCAGTGTCAGGTGTGAGGGTCACACTTCTGGAAGGAAGCTGTCTGAGCTGATACATTAGGCTCATGAAGCTGCACTGTGCTTTTCACGTGCCCAGACCTTGAAGGTTGTTACTCAGCCTTGTCTGCAATGTGGATCCTCCATTGCCTAGGCCTTAGGTATTTCATGACTTCTAGAAAATGGCTGTAAACATGCCTGACTTCAGTGCAGCAGCTGTTGGCCTCTCTTCCCAGGATAGAGATCTCTAAGGGGCCTGGTGAGAAGCTCTTAACTCCTGAAAACCAGTGCCCCATTTACCTGTATGCCTGGAGCCCCATCTTCCCCTTGGCCGTGGTAGTACCCGGAGAGATGGTCTTCGTCGGCATTAATCATTTTCATGCGCTTTGCACTCAGCTACACTGGTATTCAGAGAAAAATGCTGCCATGACAACTGCCACAACAGACGGTATTTGATCAGTCTCTAAGCTACGGAGGAGATCTACAGCAGTTCTTCCGAGGTTTGCATATTTTACTTTATCATGAGACGCAGTCCAGCCTTAATCATGGTTGAAATGCAAAGTTTTCCATTTGCCTTCTGTCCCTCCCCCTTCTCTTTCCAGTTGTTTGGCATTTGTTTTGACTTTCCTTGCTCTCTGGCTGGCCTGGGTGGAGATGTGCTCTTGGATGTGGGAAATAAAGACTACAACGTACACAGTGCATGGACGTTGCCCTGCGCGTCTCCAGTTCAGAGATGATTGAGAAACGATCCAACTTTGGGTTGGAGATCCCAGCTGAGACTGCGAGAGAGCCTTCATGGCAGCCTTTCTCTCCTGGATCTTCACGGACTGCACATGGTGGAGGCCACGTGTGGCCCCAAACAAAGGGAACGCTGGGGAATGCATCTTGGTCTTGGTTTTTCCCTTTACTCCACTTGTGCCTTCATCCAGCCCCTTTCTGCTCCAAGGGTCTCCAAGCCACCTTGTGGTCCCACTTCTGGGCTTCCCTCCTCCCCCCCAGCTGATGCTGCAAACTCCATGAACTCTATCCCAGAGCTCCTGGACCCCTTTTTACAGTAGCAGCTATGACAGCCTTCTCACCCAGCACGAAGTGCAGCTCCCCCTCCCTGCCCCCAGCAACACTGGGATGTCCAGCTTTGCGCAGATTTTTTTTTGGCTAATTTTGGAAAGTAGTTTATATTGGCTGCTATGTGCTAATGAACAACTTGGGTTGTATTTACATACTTTGCTGGTTAAGAGCCTTTCCCATCACTCTGCATCCCAGCTTTAACCAGATCTGCCTCTCACACTGCGAGTCTGGATCGCACATGAGCCACGAGCCTCATTAAAGATGGGCATGCGGACAGCCTTGTGCTGTAATGAGTGCCCAGGCCATTCCCCTCACCTGGTGTGGTGGCAGTTTGCAGTTTCAACAGGGCAGGAGGATGGATTGTTTACCTGTATGGGACTTGGAAGAAAACCTTAAGGTGAATTTTAATCACAAGAGAGGCTGGATCAAAGAAACATTCTCCCCTTCTGATCTCCTTCCAAGTGAAGCCGGGAGGTTGGAATGCACATCTGACCCTATTCTGCTTCCCAGCCCTGCTCTCTTCCTGGGGTGCAGATGAAAAGAGCATGGGTCTTAGCAGCCTTGTCAGGAGTGATTTTTAACCTTAACGGAACATTATTAAAGAGTGGATTTGAGATTTGAGGAATGTTTTTTGACCTCCTTCTGCGAGCAGAGACATCATCCTGGAGGGAAAAATATTCAAGGCGCTTGATGAGCTTAAGAGTCGTGTTTTACATGATGACCCAAGTTCTTATTTTTAGTTTTAAACCTGTTCCAGGAATGCAATCTGGCCATCCAGATATCACTCCCTGTTTTATCTCCTCTTTAGGAGAAAGCATCCTTGATGACCTTAAGCCTTCTCTCTTCACCTAATGAAGATCCTGATGCTTCCTTTGTTTATATGCTCCGATTCTCCCGGAGATGGATGGGAATTGGGGTATGTGTCAGATGGCTCTGTGGACCTTAAAGAGAAGGGCTGTATCAATGTGGGCTTCTGGACAGGCAGGCGGACTCTGCACCAACATGGTCAGAAGAATCAGTCACAGTGCCTGGAACAGAGCAGACATCTACACGGTTACATTGATGGAATGTTGGAAAGAATCCTATAACGCAGGTGTCTTAACCTTAGCACTGTTGTCATTTTGGGTAGGATTTCTTGTTATGGGGGGCAGTCCTGTGCATTGTAGGATATTTAGCAGCATCTTTGGCCTCAACCTGCTAGATGCCAGTAGCACTCCCCACACTGTGATAATACGGAATGTAGGCAGATGCCCCTTAGGGATGGCAAAACGATTGCCCCTTCTCCCACTTTCCCTGCCCTGTAGAGAACTGATCTAAATTAGGAAATTCTTTGAAAGCATGATAGGGATTTTAAAAAGCAACAGGAGGAAGTAGTCTAGGTAATCTCTTTAAACTTCTTTATTCCTTTAATAGAATTTAACATTAAAAGAAAGCCCAGTAGATGGCCAAATCGAAATGAACCAAGGGCTAGCCTTGCAGGAAGAAATGAGCATGGACTTTAAATGATACTAGATGCATTGAATTACTCCATGAATGTGCCAAGTAAATGTGCTTTATGCTCTTTGGAAGGGAATTTCTGTAGAATTACAGTGTTCTGGGAGAGCAGTGCTTTTCTTGAACATGTTGGTGGGTGTCTTTTTTTTTCCCCCCTTAGTCAGTATCACTATGCTGCATTGTTGAAAAACTTAACCTACCCACTCCCGCACACCTACTTGATGCTTGCCAGGGTAAATACCAAGTGTACTAGTTTTGATTTTACGTTAATAGATTCAGGGGTGGTGAGCTTTCTCTTTTTCTCATTTTCCTTGGGGACCTAATTGCCAAAGCCTGATTCGTCCACCATGTGTAAGATCTACTGAAGAAGGTAGGATAGGATTATTCAAAGAAAAAAGGGGTAGAAGCATTTTATAGTTATATCATGATTTAAATAGCCGTGCCTCTTTGTGGGGGCAACAAATCCTTTTGTGTGGTTTTGGTAGATTACCTTTGTGTACAGTTGCGGAAATAAGGACCCATGGTAATTTTTAGCAAAAGCAGAATTTTGTAACACAGAACATTTACAGATAGAATTCTCATTAGTTACAAATGTAAGCAGATGGCTTCACAACATCTTCCCCAGGGCCCTCCTGGCCATTCTCTTCCTCCTTTCCCCTCCCCCTTCCCTCTAAGATGGTAGCACCTGTCGCTGCCCGTCATTCTGCTGTGGAAGGAAGGAAGGGTTAAAAGCAATCTCGTTTTCACTCCCCTTTATAAGAAGTGGCTTTCTGCAGTGGCGGCAGGTCTCACTCACAGCGTCAGCATTGACTTAATTTGCAGGAAATTGCATTTTGCTCCTTTGCCTAGAGATTAAAAAAAAAAAAAAAAAAAAAAAGCAGCACCTCCCAGATGAGAATCTTTGAGGATGAGAGAGTTGGGAACCTGTGCTAAAAACTGCAAAGACAGGAGTGTGTGGGCAGCTCTCAGTCTGTGAAGCATCTGATTCTTGATTTTGGCTCGGGCTGTGATCTCCACCTAGTTCGTGAGATCGAGCTCTGTGCGGACACCATGGAGCCTGCTTGGGATTTTCTCTCTCCTTCTCTCTCTCTCTGCCTCTCCCCTGTGTGCACTCTCTCTCAAAATAAATAAACTTAAAAAAAAAAAAAAGTAAGGATGGAGCAATCTCAGGCTCAGGGTGGACTGGAGTCTTGTAAAACCAGTGCAGTTTTATTCAGGTGGCCCATAGCTTAATGGAGTGTTCGGAAGGTCTGCAGACTAGGAACAGAAAAGGAAGATGCCAGACATGCATTTCGGGAAGACTGCCTTTGAGCCATACTCTACTCAAATGAGATCTCTTACGCTATAGACACATAGCTCTGTGCCTTGGGAAGTAGCCTTCAGAATACCGCTTGGGGAGGGGGAGGGAAAGTGGTCACATGTACACTGTGAAAGATGGTCATTTATTTGAGATCCACCCTATGGGTTAAACACCTATTTGAGTTCATATGAATGCTGATAGAGCCCAGGAAAGCCGGGCAGGGGAGGGCTGCCATGAGGGGGATTCCCACTGTGGAATGCAAACTGCTTTTAGTTCAAAGATCCTTGTGCCAAGTCAAAAGCAGTTTCTTTTATTTATGGTCACCATTGACGTTAATCGAGCCTGAACATTTTCCTGTAGACTAAAAAATCATTAGCCCTGACAACTGAAGTCAAATCAGACCTTTGGGAATGACCTAATTGTTCTTTCCCGAGGGCTGGATATTAGCTTGCCCTTGGCCATGGCATCAGCCCTGGCAGGCCTGGGAGGCCTCCCAGATTCTGGCAGGTGGGTTCCTTCTTGTCAGAGAAAACACAGAGGACAGAGGGGCTCATTGAGGTCACAGCCCTCCCTCATCATCTGCAGTGCCTGCCGTCCTGAGAATTTTGTGAGTAAACGTGGCCCAGAGCCCTGCCGAAACTCGCGTTCACTGTTTTCCCGTTTGACGGCGTGCCACCTCCATGCTGGAAATTCCTCCCAGCTGCTGGTGGACGGGTGGGTCCAGTGTGCCCCTTCGTCCCCACCTCCATTTTTCTGGCAGCTGCTCAAATTTTCAGGATAGCTGTAGTGACAGTGGTGAACATAGGAACTCTCATTCCACCCTGGTTATTTTTGGCAGCCCTGAGCAAGCCGGGGCCTCGACTTCTGGAGCTGTGTGCTTGGGATATTAGGTAACTCTTTCCTGTGCAAGTACAGACAAAGAGTCCTGACCTGCACCCGTCCATCCATCCCATCCATCTGCCGTTTCCGAGTCATTTTTGCTTGTTGAGAATCTTCGCAAATGCACAATGAACCCTCTCTCTGACATAGCTCTCTGTTCCTGATAAAAGATGGCTCTGAAGAAGGCTGAACACTGATTGAATGTATGTCTTCTTCTTCTTTTTTTTTTTCCTAGATTGAAAACATAGATGCCTGCTTGAATTTCCTGGCAGCTAAGGGAATAAACATCCAGGGGCTGTCTGCAGAAGGTGAGTCAGAGCACTGGTTCTAAAGCTGCCTTCTCATCGTTAGAAATGCCCACCTGTTACTTACTGAGGACTTGAATACAGCTCAGCCCTGGGGTGCTGGTGGGTTCTTCTGCTTTTGTTTTCCTACTGTTTTTAAGGCAGCTCAAGGCTTGTCTAGACCAGAGGATGCCAGCTTTTTGACACCTAATGAATCACTCCAGGAACATAGATTCGACCATGCTGGCCGTGTCCGCAAGACACCGAGTGGGGACTGGAGACGGAGCTGCTTCTCTGGAGATGGGCTTAATCAAACAATGCTGATTTGATTCACCCGGCTAGCAATTCAGTTAATTATCAAGCCAGGCCTTATATGTGGGAGAGAGAACACTTAGCCACAGCACATTTTTAAATTGTACCGTTCCCAGGGAAAAATGCCTAATCCTTATCTCTGACTTTTATGAGAAGAAACAGCACTTTTTTTCCTAGCTCAAAAAAAAACAAAACATGCAAGCACGTGATATATTAATGAGATGCTACATTTTGACATCCTGATTAGTTTTTAATTAACTCCAATTGGGTGGCTAATTAGCACATTAGCTGTGCTGGTGGTTTGCTATTCAATTAGGTATTGGTCTGGAGATGGCTGGTCCGAATGCTCAGCCGCCTAAGGCAGCATCTCGCCCTGGAATTTTCTGCGCTCTCCTGTTTGTAAATACAAGCAGCTGCCGGCTCCGTAGCTGCCACAGGGCCCGGCATCCTCCCAAACTCATTAGGCTGCACCTGCCTCCAGTTTTCCCAGAACAGGTAAAGCAGTTTGGGCTTCACATGACACACCACCTTTCCCTAGCAAGGTTGCTCTTTGAAAAGATGCCGGGTAGCATCGACTCCGGTGGTCGGGGTGGGGAGGAGGGGGGGCAGTGAGGAAGGAAGCAGCCCAGGGGAGCAGGTAAGTTTGCCAGTGTAACTTGTTTGGGGCTCGTCCCTTGCCTTTGCCCTACTCTGCAGTGAAAGCTTGGTGTTCCGGGCTGTTTGAACTGTAGTCTCTTCTGGTATCGGGGCCAGGTGGCTACTATGGGTGCCTCATGGGCTTGTCGTTTCTGAACTCGACCGCTCATATGCTGGGCCTGCCCCAGGTCAGGGATGGACACGCTGATTCCAGAGGTCTCCATTGCTGCTGTTGGGTGGTCAGCCCTAATCTTAGCTCTGGGGGATGGGGGCGGGGCGGGGGGCTTGGAGGATTCCTTTTCCCTGAGGGAAAGGGCCCTTCTCTGTGGGGATGAGATCTGGGCTGAATGACTCTATATGGAACAGGCATTGCTGGGGCATGGAGTTATTGGTGTGGTGTTTCCATGGATAAGTAGGGAGATGCAAATTGCCATTCTGAGGAATATCACTTCCTTCTGATACAGATTCTTGTGCTAGCTGGTGGGTGGCTGGCACACGCTCTTCGTAGTTTCTGGAAGTAGTTGGACCCCAGGCCTCTGCCCACCGGTAGAGCATCAGCAGGGAGTTTCACAGAGTCCAGCTCGGCAGAAAGGGCTCTGGGGGGGTGTGGACTCTGTAGGTCACTCATCTCCTGTCTGGAGGTGACAGCCAGCCACTCTGCCATCTATCTAAGCATTGTCCTGCTGCCTCGTTTGTCCCTCTGCACCAGTGTCTTCATACCTTCAGTCATAGATTATCTACTTAACAAATACCTGTTGAATAAACAGGTACCACCTGTGCTTACAAGGCTTTTTGATGCCGAAGCTCCAGCATTCACAACTAACTGGGAAACCTTGGGAAAACCTTGGCTTAAAGAGGTTATGAGTGACATCCTCAAGGCCTGTAGCTAGTGAGCAGCAAAGCCAGGGTTTGAGCCCAGGGCTGTGCGATTGCAGAGCTCACGTTCATGGTGTCCTTTGAGACAGCAGATGGGTTAAGTCTAGGCATGTCGCATACAGGTGAAAGAAATCAGAAACGATTTAGGACTTTGTTGGCTGGAGTATCAGAAGATGTTGTGCAGCCCACAGAGGCGTATCGTACAGAAACTCTGCCCCAGCCTTGTCCAGGTTAGGTGTGACCCTTGGGGGTCTCTGAGCCTAGAAGAGCACAGTTGTAACCAGTGTGTTGAGGTCTCAGTCATTGAGGCATACCCGTGAAGTTGGGGTCATGGTGTTTCAGTAACTGACCCCAGTTGTGTGATGGTGAACCCCCCACCTTTCCTGCTGTCGAGACTGACTTGCTGATGTCTTGGCCGGAATACATAACTCGTCAGTCATGGTTAGTTATTAGACAGTTTTATGTCAGTGCTTATGACTGTCTTGTTTGTTTTTAAGCTTTAATTTCAAACTCTCCTCAAAGCTCTTTTTCACCCATGTGCCCCAGGGCAAGTGGGTTTAGAAGATTGAAGAGTGATGAGGGCCTTAGGACTTCTTTGTCTCCCTTCCTTCCTTTGCCTGAGCCTCCAGGACTGGGGCAGAGAGAGCAGGCGGAATTCTGGTGAAGTTGCTGCCATTTTCTTGGGTGGCCATACTCGCCACTGTCCCCACTTGGGAGTCTCTGCATGCCCCACTGACCACGGACTTGCTCCCATGCTGCCCCGAGGACATTAGTAGCCTTTCATGAGATTTGTCCAGCAATTCTGGCTCACTCTCCATGGGTAGCATTTTTACCCCATCCCCCTGATTCAGGCTTCTCATTGTCCCCACCTAAGGTGATCCTAGTGAGACTTAGACCTCAGTCTCATCATCCCTGTATTATCCACTGTAGAACCGCCAGGAAGGTGTGGACACCGTCTTCCACTTGGCAGTAGGTAGAACGTCCTTCTGTCCCCTGGAAGCCCCCACCATACAATTTCTCTCCAACTCTTTCGTCCCCAACTTAGGCAGCCAAGAGGTAGATCTGCCAAGTCTGTGCTGAGTAGATGTCCAGTTGGCGACCAGAATGCCAGCTCCCAACTGGGAATGATGTTCTTGGTGCCTCCTTTGTC
Source organism: Cryptoprocta ferox (assembly GCA_028646485.1). Classification (NCBI taxonomy): domain Eukaryota; kingdom Metazoa; phylum Chordata; class Mammalia; order Carnivora; family Eupleridae; genus Cryptoprocta; species Cryptoprocta ferox. The sequence goes on along the minus strand of CM053575.1, from coordinate 37,405,228 downwards.
TTCAAGGAGCACAGGGACCCCACCTTCTTGTACTTCGGTGAGGGGAGAAAATAACCAACCTCTGTGATCAGCAGACATTACCACCCTCCCCCACTCTGTGATACTTTCTCATCTAGATCTTGTGTTTTTCATTTTTGTTGTGTTTTTTTGTGTTTGTCCATTGAGGCATTTTATTGGCACATGTATTACATCCGTAGAAAAAGAATCCTAGGATTTTCCCCCCTGTGTGTTTTCATCTTGCTTATTAATGGCCCATGGTGCCAGATGAAGTTGTCAGTAGGATGAAACCAAACAGGTGGGATGGAAGCAGATTATTCTGCCATTTTTCTAGATCTCGAAGTTGTACGTCAGATTTGGGGCTGATCATGCCACACTTGTTTAACCTGCGTGTAAGGCTCACAACTGTTTCCCCGGCTCTGTGATCATCCATGATTTCAAATTGGCCAATGGAACCGTGCTCCATCATCAACCGTGCTTGTCGACTGGATGATGACTTTGGAGCATGGCCCAGTAAGAACCTGGCATTTGCCTCTCTTTTCAGCATTGTTAATGGTCTTGAGAGCATCTGCCAGGGCATGGATGCATACCATATGGCGGCACAGAAAGATGGCAGAGTCCTCAAGACCTTCTTGCACTGACTTTTGGGGTTGGAGGATGATGACGGTGTTAGGCAGTAAGACTGATTCTGGACTCATGCAGTCTTGTGGGAAGGTAACTGGCCCCAACTTTTGTCAACCCCTTAAACTTCTAAAGGAAGGGTACTCAGAGGCTTTTATCTTCAAATGGGCCTTATTCACAATTTGAGGGTTACAAGAAACCTCATTTGATATACTGTTAGATTGTAGGAATAGAAGCTGTTTGTGAAGAACCCACCATATATCAGTCACTGAGCCAAGTGCCGTGTACATGTTTTGTATCTTTTCTAATCCCCTCGGCAACTTTCTGAAATCAGTATTCATACTGTCCCCATCATATACAGATGAGGAAACTAAGGCCCAGGGAGATTAAGTTCCACATGGGCAAAGGGAGGCAGGCCCACAAGGTCAGCAGTGCCTAAGCTACTCACATCTGTTTGAGAGACCTACTATTTTCTACTACTCCCCACTGCCCACACTTCTAACCACCACCTAATTAACTAGAAGAGCATTATAGTGTATAAAGAAGTCATGTCATTTTAATGCTTTTTGTTTTCCTTTTGAAGACGATTGAGTGCCCCGAGGCGCTCCTCTGATGAAAAACATCAGCGTTTGGAAAGCCCCATAGGTACTTCTCCACCCTTTTTCAGTGACTAAAGCAGGTTTGGAGCCCCAGTAGGGTGTATGCACCTGTCCTTGAAACATTGCAGCAGATCGAGCCCTGCCCCGACCTGCCTGTTAGAGGCAGGAGGCTGTTCAGAGTGGAGGCTGCAGACCCAGGTGAGCTGGTTTGGGGCACTTCCCCTGGACTAGGCCTTCCCACCCACTCTGTGTTCCAGAGGGTTGGACCCATCCGTTTGCTCTTGGAAACTTGTTGGAATCCTGTGAGCTTGGGCTTCACCCTAAGCTGGGTGATTTTCTAGATCCCTGAACCCCTCCCCAACACATGCTCCACCTGTCATGACCATCTGTAAACCCATCCTGTGAGAAAGGCTGGCCTTTATCCTTGGGAGTTTTGAGAACACCTGGCCCTGAGCCCATCCTCCTGTAACGGAGAAGGTCTGGGGGTGAGGCATATCCGATTTAGTTCAGCAGACGTTTGCTGGGCACATCCTGTGTGCCAGGCATAGTATCAGTCATACAAAATGAACTTTAGTATATCAGTTAGTAGGAGAGCTGTGCTCCTGGTATGTATAAGAGCTGAGTGCTATGTGCACAGTGGTACCCAAAGAAAGGCAGTGATCAGCTCTCTGAGGCGGTCAGGGGGCTTGCAGAGGCAGTGGCATTTCCCCTGGGCTTTACAGGATAAACAGGCATTCAGCAGACAGGAAAAGGAAGGTAAAGGGAAATCGAGACAGGAGACGAAGCATGAGTGATATGCCGGGAGCAAAGGTTACCTCTTGATCAACCTTGCGGAGTGGAGAGACAGAGGCAGGAATGTCCTTCCAGGCGCCTCTAGGAAGGAGTGCACGCTTTTGGAGTGAAATTGTTTGCCGACTTGATGAGCTCAGACCCGGTTTGGCCAGAAACCTAGATGCTGAGCTGGTCCCCCTTTTATTCCGAACCAGAGAGCAGAAGGTCTTTCTGGACTGTTAGGACAGAAGCAGCAGGCGGATTATTTCCATTTCCTCCTACCCACATCACCTATTTGGCAGTGAGTGGGACAGATTCTGTCACTCACCCCCTCGTCCCTCTTCCCCTGTGGGGAAGCCTTTGACGGGCTTGGTGAGCAGTACATGGCAGGGGGTGCAGGGTGATGTGAATGTCGGTTATGCAGATGGGCCATTCGGAGGAATAGACCTCAGGATCCACAGTCCAGACTCAGCCGGGTGAACCTTCCAGCTCTGTGGTTTAAGGGATCTGGATACGACTTCTGACTCTGCGGTCTGGTCCGAGGTAGCCCTCCCTTCGGCTGCCAGTCAGTCCCTTCTTCCCTACAAAGCAGATTTCTTTGTATTAGATTATTCCAGTATGCCTTTGTAGACCAGGCCTGAGATTTCTCTTAAATAATGTTGCAAGCAAAGAACTCTGTTTTTCCTACCCTTCACGCCCAACATCGAGTACAACATCTGTGCAGATTCGTACCAGCCAGGGGGAGCAAAGAAATCAGTCAGCACCCAAGGGAATTAAGAGTCAAGGCAATACTGACTTCTAATGGAAATTGAAAAATGGTCTGTGTGGTTCATTCATTAGACATGGGCGTGGCCACAAGCAGAGAAATGTAGTCAGGGTTCTCATGCTGGTTTAGATACCGGCTCGCTAGTGTCAATTCTAGCCAGGTCTACAGGTTTTTTTTTTCTTCCTTTGTTTCTTTCTCTAGAAATCAAGAGAGCAAGGGTAGTTGATCAGGCACAAAATGATACTGTTTTTCCAAACCTTGGGAAATGTCAGGAGGGAAACATTTTTGTGGGCTGATGGATTTTGTCTTTAGACGCCAGTGCAGCCGGCTTACCAGCCTCGTGGAACACAGACACATGCCACTTGGAAATGTGGAAAGAATACAATTCTAGCTATTTTGGATACTGTCTGTTATAGACCACCCATGGCATAAACTGTGTGGCTTCCAACCCCAAACAGAGCATTTCCCACTCTCCAGTTTTTGTGCTCTGAAAAGAAAATTACAGTCCAGACATCCACCAACTGGTGAATGGATAAACAAGATGGGGGTATATCCATACAATAGGGTATTACTCAGCAATACAAAGAAACAAGCTAATGAGAACTGCTCTAACATGGATCAACCTTAAAAACATGCTAAGTATAAGAAGCCACATGTAAAAGGCTCCATTTGTAGGAAATGTCCAGAAGAGAACCAACCTTGTAGAAACAGAAAGCAGATCCAACATCACTCGGGAATGGGTTTGGGAACTGATTGCCGACGAGCATGAGGACTCTTTTCAGGGTGATGTAAGTCTAAGATTAGAATTTACAGAATTTACTGAAAATCACTGTCCACTTAGTTTTATGGATGCAAATTACACTTCAGTAAAGCTGTTTAAAAAAAGAACCGGAAGCTCACCATTGACTTTTTTCTAATATGAGATTATTCATGATTAATTTCCTTCTCAATGCCAGTCACTGCAGCATAAAGGGGGGGAGGAGCTGAGAGAACGGACAGCTTCGTAGGCTTTCTTCAGGTGCACGGCCTGGTGGTGAGTTCCGAGGAGGCTGTAGGTAGAATGGCCATATTTTCTGAACCAAGAGGGGAAGTGAAGTCAGGCAGTGTCCTGGTGCCTTGCACCCATTTCCCCATTTAATGTTCACTTAATTCTCATAACAACCCTGTGTAAAAGGTACACTGGGGCCTATGCCCATTTTAAAGATGAAGAGTGAGGCTCAGAGAGGTTGAGTCTTCTGAAAACTCAGTCTGTACATGAACCACAGAGCTTCAAACCCAGGTCTTTCTGGCTCCAGAAATCAGTGATCTTTGTAATAAAATGCTTCCTCCTAAGAAGTATATTTGTGGGAGAACTGTGCTCTTTGAAGACAGAATGTTTGAGGGAGTAGCGCTGAGATACAAAGAGGAAGTGACTTCTCAGCCACAGAGGGTAGAGAATATGACAGAGCTGTCTCCATTTGCCCTGGGTTGGGCTGGTCTGTTGTGAGGCGCTCATGTGGACGTGCCTACCTCTTGCAAGGGACAAACCATTAGTCCCTGAATGTGCTGAATTTTTAGTTCCTCCCTCCTTTTTTTTTTTTTTCCTTCCGTGGGTCAAAAAAAATGTGCTGTGGAATGTTTGGCACATTCCATAATAGAACACTTAAAGAAGAATAAAGAATACTTAGAGGGCCACCAGCTAGCTTAATAAATAAAACATTAGCTGGTGCGCTTTTAAATTTACCGCATATGATGGGGATACAAGTAAGCCAAGTTACACAGTGTTGAGAGACCGGGCTTTGAGCTGGAACAACCCAGATTCAAATCCCAAATCCCAGCTCCAGCATTTATTCCCTTGGAGAGGTCATAAGGTTTTATGAGCCTCTGTTTCTCTTTAAAAGGGGAACAATAATATTCACTTCCCAGGGTGTAGGGATTGAATGAGCTCACGCACATACAGAGCTTAACCTGATACATACTAATTACTAGTAGTCTTTGGTATTACAAACCAAATAACCTGACAATCATAAACGGCACTAAAAGCAAGTCTTACATAGATTTCACCAATCGCCGTGATTAGCTCTACCTTCTCCCTCCCATGAATTCGGTTTTGAGGGGGAAATTATTTCCCAGGTTCCTTAACAGGTGCTACCCTGCATGCCAGCTTTTGATTCTGACCCTAACTGCCATCAGTGCCCAGCTGGGGGACCACGGGTGTGTCACTTCACCCTCCAGAGCCAACGGACTCATCCCGTCCAAACCTCACACTCTGTGACCCGGATGTGTCTGTAGGAACATTTAGAAGCAGAAACAGAGCAAGCCACAGGGGTGTGTGCGCTACTGTTTTGGTCTCCTTAGGATGGAGAAGCAACCAGCACAGAAGGGTTCAGGCTAAACTGTCTCCAGAAACTGGGGGATGGGGGCACTCACTCAGATCTGTGGGGCTTTCTCTGCTCCCCACATTGCACACAACAGTTTATAAGCATCCTCCTTCGCCAGGTCGGTCCTGGCTAACAGCTGTGCTGACACCATTAAAAGCTCCCCCCTTTCACAACCAAAAAGTATCATGGTGTGCATGGTAAGTTATCAGATGACCGTAGTAAAAACAAAAACCATGTCTAAGGCATGAAGCTGGACCTGTATAGGAATCTCCCATAGGATTCTGGGGGCTACAGTTATTCATAACCAAGACCAGCGAAGGGCTTCACTGTTCACGGCTTGCTTTCACAGATACGCTCTTACTGGATTTGCAGAGCACCCTGTGTGATGGGGCACGCTGTGTCCATATTGCCAGGGAGGCCCAGAGATTAAGTAATGTGCCCAGAGTTGCACAGCTAGTCTGGACTGGAGTCCAGACTGGAACCCGTGTCAGTTGTAATCTCCATTTCTTCAGAGCCTGGCAGTCATTCAGCCCGGCTCCACATCACGCCCAGGGCTCTGGCAGGCATGCAGGGAAAGGGACTTGTTTCTGAAAGGACCCCATTCATACCCTCTGTCCCACAACCGCTCCTGGAGGAAACCAAAGAGTCCTTTACCAGCACTCTCTTCCCAGCCCGGGGCTAACTTGGACGTGTGCATTCCCCAAACAGGAGATGCTCTCCTTCCTCTGCCCCCCTGGCCAGTTCAGAGAAGGAAATTGAGCCTCAGGTTGAAGTAAAGCAAAGGGAACCCCCAAGCTTCCTTCCTCCTGTCCCTCAGGCTGGGTGGCCCTATTACCTCACCCTTGGGATCAATTCAGACCCCAGCCATTGCATCTGATGTTAAAAGAACAGAAAAGGAGGGATTCCCCAAGGGGAAACACCCTCGATCCAAAGCTTCTGCCTGTGAATAAATATTTTATTCCTTCTCTGCGGCTTTTTAGGCATGCCTTGAGGCAAATGCATTTTAACATCTAAAACATCCTGTCTGGAATAAAAATGGTCTCATCCCTACTCTGCTCTCATTTTTTTTAATACATTATTTTCTGTGCATGAGTTCCCTATGAAAGCAAGTCCTATAGCCTATCCCCACACCCATCCCAAATTAAAGTTAGTGATTCAGTGGACAAGAGAGACGCAGAGCCGCGTGTCTGGGGGGGAAGGGCAGTCGGGGAGAGTAGAGGGAGTATGGTGGAGGGGGGGCAGGAGCCACTTGGCACGCACAATGTGGCTGACGGCACATGGCGGAGCAGCCAGGTGGAGACCCGTGAATCCCCCCCAGCGCCCGACAGCACCTCTGTCCCGGATCAGTTGCTTTGCCTGAGCGCAAGCACAGTCTTGCTCGGGACCCTGACTTTTTTGGTTGTGTCCTTGCTGAGAATTTCTTCCTGGCCCTTGCCAGACATCCAGTTGCAACTTGCCTCACATATCCGGATGCTCTAATCCTGTTGGGGGAGAGGGAGCGAATTTCTTTGAGGCTGAGGCCTGACTCTGATCGACGACGATGATGGCGATGATGCGTGCAGGTGCGTCCTCGAGAACCTAAGCTCGGGAGCAAGAAAGGGCTCCCAAGGCGGGACTCCTTGTCTAAAAGAATTTCTTTATTGTCTTGCAGAGATCAGGAATGGCAACCTCAAGGCCATCCTAGGCCTCTTCTTCAGCCTGTCCCGGTACAAACAACAGCAGCAGCAGCCCCAGAAGCAGCACCTCCCCGCACCGCCGCCGCCTGCCGCATCCCAGGCGGCCGGGGCCCCCTCCCAGGGCCAGGCTGGCACACCTCAGCAGCAGGTGCCGGCCACTCCCCAGGCCCCGGGCCAGCCTCTCCAGCCAGCGCCACATCAGCAGTCAAAAGCACAAGCTGAAATGCAGTCCAGGTGGGGGCTCCTTGCCAACGGATAATTCTGTGTTTCGTGGGCCGTCCTCCACACCAGCTGAATTCTAGCCTAGGCCGGATGCCTTGTCGTTTGGGCCTCTTCAGTGCTGAGAACCACTGGTGGCAGGGGAGTAGCATGACCTCAAAATGGATGTGGTGGGGCTGCCTCCCATGCCTGACAAGAGATGTGCACTTTTACAGGTCAGCATGGCCAGCAGCCAGGGCTAATTAGCCACTCTGGCCTCAACTCTGGCCTATCATGCACATGCTCCTATCCAATAAAGGGCCCCGAAAATAGACTTCAGACTTGCTTTGCATGTTTGCCTACAAGCCGGGTATTCGATGTCCCGTGTGTGAGTCATTTTACTTAGTGGAGGCAAGAGTGCCTCCTGGTGAAGAGGCACTCTGCTTCACCAGAGGAGAAATAGCAAGAGCACAGAGGATGGCAAATGCCTCGCAAGGGAGGGGGGCAGCAGCCACCTGCCCTGAGAGGGCCCGCAAATGGGTTTTGCTAACCTTAAAGGGTTGACAGCAGCCTACGGGGTGGTCTTCTGCTTGGCAGGATTAGGGCTTCTGTTGGGTTGAAGCTCCCAGAGGGACCGATGCTTGCCAGTGGGCCTCACTGTGGGAGGGCGTGGAAGCCGAGCATCAGGGCAGTTACCATCTACTGTTATAGTGGGAATAGGTGTATTCCTAAACAGCCCTGCAGAAGATCGCCTTGTAAAACACTCATTTTAATGGCGGGGGGAGGGGGGGCAGTGAGGGAGGGAGGGGATTAGGAACTAGAAAGTTTTTTTTAAACGTTTGTTTATTTTTAAGTTTGTTTATTTTGAGAGACAGAGAAAGCCTGCATGTGTGAGCGGGGGAGGGGCAGAGAGAAAGAGTGCGCGAGGTGGGGAAAGAGAATCCCAAGCAGACTCTGCCCTGTCAGTGAAGAGCCCGATGTGGGGCTCAAACCCACAAACTGTGAGATCGTGATCTGAGGCGAAGTCAAGAGTTAGATGCTACACTGACTGAGCCACTCAGGCGCCCCTATTTATTTATTTTTGGGAGAGAGGAAGTGGGGGAGGGGCAGAGAGAGAGAGAATCCCAAGCAGGCTCTGCACTGTAAGCACAGAGCCCCACGTGGGACTTGAACTCAGGAACCGTGAGATCATGACTTAACCAACTTAGCCACCAGGTACCCCAGGAACTAGAAAGTTTTGGACCCCTAGTCAAAACTGTGGAGAAAAGTCCACAGTAATTGTCATTTAAAGCTGTAAACCTTTTGTTATCAAACCTAGATGTCACTAATTAAATTGATGGATTGATTTCATTTAATATGTGCTGAAGAGTAATGGCTTCCCCTCTCCAGTCCCCCAAGGCACCAGCGTTAATAATCACTGGGCTTAGCAGCCCATTGTAGCTGGGCAAAGTGCAGAGTGGTTCAAACAAAACAGGGGCCTTGTAGATGGCTACGGCTTCTTCCTCCCCCTGAGAAGTGCTGTTTGCCATTTGTGATGGTGTTAAACCCTACACAATGGATGTGCTGTAAATCAGATCCCCTAATTAATTATCTAATTATATCCAATTTACATTATGGAAATGTGTAGACTAGCAGAAATACCTGAGCTAGTGGTGAGGAACAGGCAGCCAGGTGGCAAGCCTCCCCACCCCACCACCCTGAAGAGCCACCTGAGCGAGCCACTCCCTGATCAGAGGTCCCTGATGGCCCTGGGGGATTCAGTGAGCAGGATACCCTTTCCCACACTGCGTTCTATGGAGTGCTTATTCCCTGGATGGTAACTTGCAGGGGAAGGGTTCCATAGGGGGAAAAGGTGGTAAATAATCTGTGTTGGGTTGTTAGAACTGTTAATACAGGTCTACTCAGATCCTTGAATCTGCCAATATGCATTCATTTATTTAGTGTCTGAATGCCTTCCGTGTGCCAGGCACTGTTTTAGGCACTTGGGGTTCGTGGCTGAATGAGATTACCAGTGTGCCCACTCTCTGCCTTCTACTGGAGAAAGCAGGCAAATAAACAGGGAAGACAAATATCAGAGAGTGGTATTATGGTAAGATGATGAGACTCAGAAGATTCAGGTTGATAGGTTGGACTGATAGGAAATTCTCTCTGGGGATATGATACCAAAGTGAAGATAGGAATGACATGGAGCAAGCCATGTAAGTTTAGGTGTAGAACGGATCAGCCAGAGGGAGCAGCTGGTGCAAAGGCCCTGTAGTGTAAGAGTATGCTTGGCAGGTTGGAGGACCAGAAAGAAGGCTGGTGTGGCTGGAGTTTAGTGGGTGTGGGGAGGTGGGAAATGATAAGGTACCTGTCAGCAAAGCCTCTGTTTCCATGGTAGCCAGTGTGACCAGTGGCCCCTGGAGTTGCATAGTGCTGTTGGCCATGAGGCCAAGTCACAGAGTGCTAGCTAAACTGAGTAAAGAGTCTACATTTCATTTTATAGGTAACAGAAAGCCACTGGGCCGGGGGGTGGGGGCACAGTGTTCAGTAGGAGAGAGACTTGATTTAATTTACAGTTAAAAAAATAATAACAATAACTTCTTATCTCCTCTCTGGAGAGTAAGACTATGAAGGAGTAGAGATGGAAGGAAGGACCCCAGTTAAGATGACAGATGGCTTGGACCAAGGGGTGGAGCAGACATGTCGATGGGCTGCTTCAGGTTAGCCCACAGGACTGAATAGATGGACTGTCTGGAGTAGGGGAGAGGAATTACAGGGACAGGGACAGCTAGATTTCTGGTGTGAGCAGTAGTAAATGGTGCTATTTATTGAGACGAGGGAGCCTGAGAGAGGAGATGTGTGTACTGTGACTCTTCAGAAGAGGGTGTAGAAAGCATGCCTCTGCCTTAGCCACGGAACTTATTTCATAGAGCATCTCACTGCATTTACGATTCCAAGGAGCATGTGTTGAGAAACCCTGGGTTGTGTCACTAAGCTGTGCTAGCCTAAGGCACCCATTTCCTTGGTAGGTGTTTGTTTTCGTAAAAGAACCAAATGTCCCAGTCAGGGCACCCATCTCCCAGTTAAAAGAAAAAAAAAAATATATATATATCCTACTGTTAACCTACTATTAATAAATGCTTTACCTAAAGAGGAGCCAAACTTACTTAAGGCAGATTTTTATATCCATGTATTCCAGAGTGATTCCTACCATCATGGCTCCCTGATTCTGCACTGTGGTGACATGGACTAGGCTTCAGAGTTGCTCTATGTCTTCACTCATCCTTTGGCCCAGATTGGGTTACTTCTGCAGATGACTGGTTTCATCTGTTATATACTGATACTTTATCATTTTACTTCCAAAGGACAAAATCTTATTCTCAAATTCTAGGGATCTAATATCTCATGCTCACACTCTGGCTGTAAATTTAAGAAGAGAACTATGGCCTTATTTGCTTAGTCCCACTGTATTTCTATCCCAGATTCTGTCCCTGATCATCAGAATCCCAAGGGTGATGGTTTGGGCCCTGGATGATCAGTGTCAAATGTTGACGCAAGCCCCAAACGCCAGGTTTGTTTTAGTCCTTTGATAGAACTCTGCCAGATACAAACATGCCTAAACACTGTACCTCATGGGATAGCAACTACTAACACTTGGCAGCTTTTCCATGAAATTTGTTAAAGGAGTCACGGAAGCTGGCGAAGGAAAGTTGAGATGCTGCCATGAGGGAGTCAGAGCAACTCCTCCATGATGGCTGAATGGAGGCTCACGTTTACCTCGTCACTTCAGCTCTTATCCTTGATCTGTGTGAGGCCAAGAACTTGATCCACAGTCCAGCAGTCCAGAGTCCGGGAAAGGAGTGTACTCCCCAAGACTTGCTTTCTTCTTCCTCTGTGTCTACCTTATGTAGTATCAATATTTCGCTGTTTAGGAAAAATCCAGACAATTGCTTTTTTTTCCCCCTGCCTTTTCTTCTGTTTCTTCCTTTACTTTCAAAGTCTAGTGACACCAATGCTGTTTTTCCCACTTTAGATGACTGTATAGGGCTCCAGAGAACATGTGTTGAGAAACAGATTGGTGTAGGATGAACCTGGCATACACTGGAATGTTACCAAATCAGAAAAGTCAGACTCAAAAGGAAGGGAGTTACGGAAAAAGTGGGCAGAGGGCAAACAGGGCGCGTCCCTGTTGTCACAGACTCCCGTTCGTGATGTGCGTGTCTAATGTATCTTCTCTCCCCTCACTCATCTCTTCCACTTTTTTCTTTCCTGTCATGCAGTGCAGCATCCAAGGACTCCTCTCAAAGCAAAATCATCCGCTTCACTCTGGGTCAGAAAAAGATCTCTAGGTTAGACTTTCTCTGTGTCCTGCAAAGCATGGTTTCAACCCAACTCATCGACCCCTTTGTTCTGGCTAAGTTTCCTTTTGGTCCCTCTCCCCATGCTTGCAGTTTGAGAAAACCAAACATGCTTTGGCAAATGACCCAATGTGGGAGAGTTTGGAGAGTGCCTGTGGGATCGCTGAAAAGGGGTGTGTGTGTGGCGTTATGGTGTAGAGAATGTTTCAAATCAATGCATCTCATTGATTTGGGCTTTCATTGCTTTGTATCAAAGTCCTTTCTGATTTAGGGAGAGGTAAGTTTCTGAGTGGTTTTTGTAGTGGTTTTATGATGAATTTGGCTCCCTGCTCCGGCCTGGCCCTGATCCCACCTCATCTGCATCTCCTTTATGTGTGTCATGCTTTTTATTGTTGCTGTTATTGCTAAAATTACTAATGTGGGTTTAGTTTCTCTTGAGTTCTAAAGAACCCAGAGCATGAATCCAGTTGGTCGGAGGAGACAAAGCAGAAGGCAGCCGTATCTCCTTTTCGTTCCTGGATGCTCTTTGTACCTTGGAGAGATTGCCTCAGTTACCTAAAAATAAAAGTTAGTCTTGCTCACTAACTAGTCCTCCTGACATGGAGTTTGGCATTTACTGCATCCTATAAGGACTGATTCCAGGGTATGGAAAATGCCAGTCACATCTTTGGGATCTACTGTTATTTTAAAGGTAGCAATAGCTAACATTTATCGAGTGCTTGTTATGCATCAGTTCGAATGCCTTATCTTATTTAATCCTCACATTCGTTTTCATTTGGCCGCTCGCCTTACTATTCCCATTTTACAGATAAGAAAACGAAAGTCTAGGAAGTTAGGTAAGTTACCCAAGGTGACTTTCCACAGAAAGTGGAAAAACCAGGATTCGAGCCCAGTTGGTCTAACTCCAGAGCCCTCACCTTAACCACTGTGTTTACACTCTTCCTCTCTTCCTCCCACTTGAATTCTAGTATTTATGGGGTTGTCAAGGCTGCTTTTAAAAATCTTATGTTTCAGCCGTTATTCTCAGCCTTTTGTCTCACTTTGTCCTTTGTAGCATCCTAACAGAACCTGATGCTGGTTCGTTATTTTTCATTGAATTCTCATTTAAAGCTAAAGGGATACCCACACTACATTTCTTTCTTTTTTTTTTTTTTTCAATGTTTATTTTTGAGATAGAGAGAGTATGTGAGTGTGCGAGGGGCAGACAGAGGAAGACAGAATCTGAAGCAGGCTCCAGGCTCTGAGCTGTCAGCACAGAGCCTGATGCAGGGCTCGAACCCACGGACCACGAGATCATGACCTGAGCTGAAGTCGGACGCTAAACCGATAGAGCCACCCAGGCACCCCCTACACTACATTTCTATCTGTATTCGTGTAACAAATACATACTGAATGTCTGCTCACTGCCTTACTCTGTCAAGGTCTCGGTGCCTTTTTCTAGACAGAGTTGACTTTTTCTTTTCTAAAAAGTTACACATAGGGAGACCCAACTCAGGATCTGCCTGGCTGTTGGGGAGAAGCCACAGGGCAGTTGCTTCTCTGTAGAACAAGTCCATGTGTCACCCAGACTTGGTTCCGGGAAACAGGAGGGAACCCACGTTGATCAGCGCTTTTCATAATCATGTGTCTTTGTCAGTTTCAGCTGCTATAACAAATCACCATAAATTGGGTGACTTAACAACAGAATTGTTTTCCTTACAAGTCCAAGATCAGGGTCCCAGGACAATCAGGTTCTAACGAGGGCCCTGTTCCTCGTTTCCGGATGGCCGTGTTCTTGCTGTGTCCTTACATGAAGAGCAGAGACGAAGCAAGCCCTCTCCATTCTCTTATAAGGCACTGATCCCATCACGAGGTTTTTAACCTCATGAAGTCCCTCCCATAAGCCTCATTTCCAGATACCATCACGTGGGGATTAGGGTGAGGACACCCTAATTTGGCGGGGGGGGGGGGGCTGGAGGACATAAACATGCAGTTCATAACACCATGCTAGAGAGTGCCTGCTTTCCCTCAAAAGTAACGCCAGGCCCAACTCCAACACCCCCTGCAGTGGCAAACTGGGTTCCCAGTTTTTGAGTGTGTCAACCTGAATAGGGAGGTGAACCAAGGTAAGCTCAAATTACCAAACTCAAATCAGTTTATTTGGGAATAGCGGAGGAATTGCAGTTTGGCAAATGCCTGCCGTAGCAAGAAACAGGTGGGTCTGCTGAAGGTTTGGGGTGTGCTGTATTGATGGACCAGGAGCACAAGAGGGGGAGATCTAGCCAGAGTCCAAGCAGTACGTTCATTGGCTTGAGAGTAGAACGGGATTCTAGGCAGATGTTCATTGGTCAGGAGGTAAGTTTCTGTCTTCTGTAACTCAGACATTTATGGGAAATCAGATTTTCTGTTTTTAAATTTGGTTCTTCTGATGGAGCATGTTGTGAGCTTCTCTATTTCCTATCCTCCAGTTCCACTGCAGATCGAAATCCTTTCACAGACAAAAGGAAAGGAGGTTAAGTGAGCTTGGAGGGAACCTGAAATCTCGTGTTCATCCCCACAATGTGCTCGGTTCTAGAAGATAAACAGGAGCTAGCTGGGAAAATATCTAATTGGAAGCACATGGCCCTCCCGAGTGTGCATGGTTCTCAGTCCCAGATGATGGAAGGAGGCAGTGGGAGGAGAGGAGGAACCGAAGGAAGCGGGCATGTCTGCCCCTGCCCCCGAGGGTGTGCTGGGCACAGGGCTTCTAAGTTGACTGAAAGCCAAGGTCTGGCTTTCTTTCAGGGTCACATCCCTCACCTACAGTTTCTTTGAGGTGCATCTTTGTTTCTGATGAGGCCAATGAAAGGATGTTCTTTGTTTCATTATTTGCCTACTCCTCCTCCTTACCTTCCCTAATTCTCCTCCGTTTCCCACCCCCGGCCTTGAGCACAATTCTGATAAGCGTTTTAGCTGATCCAGGCATCACCAAATGTAGCTGTAAAATTAGTCGCCAAAAGAAACTGCCTTACTCCTGCTGGCTGAGTCAGACAGCTCTCCCAGAGCTCTGGAAATTGAGCTCTTGTTCAAGTGCAAACCTTGACTGAACACCTGCCAGAGTCACACAGCTTGATAAGTACCAGGGATATTGAACAGGGTGGGGAGCCTTACCCTTGAGTCTGGATGCTTATAGAGGGAATCTGTACGGGGACGATGGTTTTCGTGAATCTGCCTTCAACTACAATTACTGTACGTTGGCAATCCTGGTGAGCCCTGGGTTTGTAGGCACAGGCGTGTTCTGTCTGCGGAGGCAGAGAAATACGGTGGCTGTGAGTGCAGCTAGTCAAACCCAGGGAAAGCCCATCTTCACTGCTTATTGTGTAACCTGGGCAAATTATTTATTCTCTAGGAGCCTGTGTTTCCCTTATGGGCAAAATGGAGTAGTACTGCCTCACTCGTAGTGTTATGCGGATTAAATAAAGTCATTTCCAGTGTTTTTATATCTTGTCTATAATGAATGCACCATAACCAGTAGTTATAGTGATGGTGCTTGGGGTTGATCTCGGCCAGCTAGGGCCACCAGGCCACCTCTCTACAGCAGAGCCCCCCAGAGTTGATCTCATGGACCATCTTGTGGAGGGGAAACAGCGGGACTAATACTTCTGTCCTCTTTGTCCAGCTGCTGAAGAGCCGAGGTTGCGGAGATGAGAGATTTAACATTTAATAATCTCCTCCGGCAAAAAGCATCTCCCATCACGATGCCTGCCACCTGAGGTCCCAAGCATGTGCACACAAGCTGCCATCTGTCCTGGGAGGGCCATCTTCCCCCGGCCTTTGAAGTGGTTTTGTGGGGAAGAACGGCTTTCTTCCCATCAGCACGCACGGAGCGTGGAGCCGGGATGTACTCCCAGGTTGTGTGCCGGGAATGACAATTCACCATCCTGCCTGCCTGGCTCTGCACATGTTGAGGAAATTGACTGTAGCTTCAATAGCAGCAGGATTTCTCTTCCTCTTTTTTACACCACTTCCCTTCAACTTTTTTTTTTTTTTAATATGACATGTGTATGTTTCAAAGAACCAATCTGTGTCCTCTGTCATTTTGTAACTATGGAACATGGAATGGTCTTGAGAAGTAGAGTTTGCAAAGGAGCACTTGGAACTCTCTGGCACCATAAATGGCACAGGTTGACTTGACGTGCTCCCCTCTCCCTGCTTTTCTTCAGTGAGGCAGGCACTTTGGGCAGCGTCTGTTGGTTGTGGTACCCATGGCTGTTCCACGTGAGCGAGACCCAACCCTTCTGCAAAGGATTCTAATGTCCAGACAGCAGCTGTTTCCAGGCTGGGACTTGATAGAAGTTCCTGTGATGCATAAGGATGTTACCAATTATGAACTTGAGAATATGAGCTGGAGGCCTGCAGTCTGTGTTACTGTGAACTAGAAGATACTGCTCCCAGCCTCCCTAATTAATGCCTCGTGGCTGAAGAGCAGGAAAAAGTCCAGATCCATACCGTGACATACGAGGTCCTCTCTATTCTGGCCCTGCCTGCTTCTCCAGCCTAATTTCCTCCCAATCTGTCTCCCACTCCGCAGTACACACCAGACCTTCCTTCCTCTGCACTTTTGTATAGGCTTCCCTCTGCAGGAGACCTCTGCCTCTCTCCATGACTCTGTACCTCCTTGTTCCCCACTCACATTTCCATTCCACATGCCACATCTTGCTTTGGGGTCACATCTATTTGGAACCTTCCCTGACCATCCCACCAATCTCCAGGGTTATCATTTTCCTTCTTTGAATTACTTCCGACCTTTGCATATTCTTTTATGCGTATTTAGATGTGTAATTTAGATGTTATCTAGGGTCAATCAGCCTTACCTTAAGATCTAGATGAGCTTGAACTAGAACCCGGTCTTAGTCTGTTTGGGCTGCCACAGTAAAATACCGCAGACTCAGTGGCTGGTACACAACAGAAATTTATCGCTCACATTTCTGGAAACTGGACGTCCAAGATCAGGGTGCCAGCCTTGTCGGGTTCTGGTGAGTGCTGACTTCCAGTTGCAAACTGCTAACTTCTCACTCTGTCCCTACATGGTGCCAACTAGCATTCTGGCCTGTCTTTTATAAGGTCATTAATTTCATTCATGAGGGCTCTGTATAATGACCTACTCACCTCCCAAAGGCCCCTACATCCTCAGACCACCACACTGGACATTAGGATTTCAGCATATGAATGTGAAGGGGGGCATAAGCATTCACACCATAGAAAACTCTTCTTCAATTTGCAGAAAGTCTTGCCCCATGATTGCTCATGTACCTTAGGTCCTCAAAGTCACCACTGTCTTTGAAATGCAACATTTGAAATCCTATACTTATAATTCAGTCTGAATCAATTGAAGTGGATTGACTCAGTATCCCAAAGAATATTCTGGTTCCCTCATGGGTGGACCCAAATGAACCTTTTTTCTTATTTCCTACCCACCACATGTTCATGGCCTTTGTATCTGAGGTGGACTTTGCTGAAAATTTCAGAGGGATGGAGTGGGCTTGCTTTGGAGCAAGCAACTACTCAAGCCCATTCACAACTCAAGTTTTAAAGCATTGTCACAGACACCCACTGAAACTTGGAAGAAATTACTTGGTCTCCCACCCAGTCTTCCCATTGGTCAAGTTCAGGGAGCTGACCTGACTAGGCTGTAAAGGTGATGGGGGTAGAAGATGACATGAGTTGGCTTGAACTTTGTGGTGGCTTTTGATGGCTAAGTATGTGCCAACCATTCTTTTTCATGTCAGCTGCCCTCAAAGCCTTCAGGCCTAGAAAACTTGGTTCAGCCTTGTAGCCATTTGAAGGCTGTGCCACTCCTATCTAAGGTGAACCTCTAGGTCCTGACTCAGTGAAGAGAATCTGACGATGACCACCCAGGGGAGACCAGAACTGTCTTAGTTGATCCAAGACCAGGAATATTTACCTGTGGGGAATAGGGCCTACAGATAGCTCAGAGGTACCCTTAAGTATAAGGTCGCAGTTCCTCTTCTGGACTGTTTTTTAGGGAAATAAGTACCATCTGCCAAAGCCTGGCTTACCTCTTTGAAAATGTAGATCTCAGTCTCTTGTATGTTGCTTTTTGTCAGCTTTCTTCTGATGCTTTCATCTGGATCCATCATTTCCTTTTTTATTTTGTCTGATTCTTTTTTGTACCAAAGCATGTTTCCTTTATGACCATGCCCAGTTCATTTATAAATTTATGCTCAACAGAGAGGATGAGAAGGGGAACTAACATTCACTGAATACTCACAACAGGCCTGACATTAAGGCCCATTTCAAATGAACAACTATCCCATTGGATAGTTAATTATTATTCTAAAGTTATCTGATCTGGAACATGAATCTTGGAGAAATTATAAGACTGGTCCAGTGTCATCTGTGTGGAAAAAGCCCTTATTTTGTCTATTATTCCATGCTGCCTCATAGAGGACCAGATTGCCTACCCAATTCAAGGTTGCACCCATCCCATCCTATGCTTCAATCCATCTTTCCATAGAGGCCCTGGAGAGCCCTGGGTTGGGGCAGGGTGAGCTCTTTAGCAACTCTGAAAGGAAGACATGTTTTCCCTTCTTGTTGCTTTTTGCTTACCCACTTCTTGCACATTCCCTACTGAAGTAGAATGCGATGGCCTGTTACCCTGTACCACTTAATACCATTGCTGTGACATCATCTTGGAACAAGTCTGTACTCCTTTTCCAGGCCTGTCTGTGGGCATAAAGACTCCTGTGGACTATAGCTGGGTGAAAGGAGTCCAACCCAGAGGACCCCATGTCTCCACCTGCAGAAGCTCTACCATTGGCTCTGAGTACTCAGCTAACACTGACTTGGAGGGCTCTCAGGATGCCATTTGTATTAAAGGCAGAGCCAAGAGGTACCAGAATCCCCTTGCTGGGCCTCCTTGTTCAGTTATGCTGGCCACATCTGGTACCCAAATATAGACTCTGGCACTGCTGAGATTTTTGCCCCACTCTGTGCCTGTCTTTGTGGGGTGAATCTTTTCTCCAAAACAAGGTGGGGTAAATTAACAGAGGGGCAAATCTTCCTAGTGCAGTGGAAAGTGCACTTCCCTCTGCCACTTGCTGGGGGAGAGAACTCACCCCCTTCCTTCTCTCCTAGCTCCTAGTCAGGGAATGGGGCCACCTTCTTCTTAACTGTGTAAATTTTACAGTCTTCTCTCACCAGCTCATGTTCTCTGTTTATTCTACAACCATCTTTCTTGCTCAGCCAGCAAGAAAAAGTTTAAAGTGATTGCCTGCTTATATCTAAAATGCTTCCAGACTGCAGACTTCTTTAGTGCTTACAGATTTGCAATGGGGAGAGAAAGTTGAAAGCTTTATGAGTTGAAAATTCAGACTTCTCACTAGATCTGTTGCTAGTCAGTGAAGGTTCCAGTGGCTTTCAAACACAGCTAAGTGGGTTTTAGCTGAAAGATATAACTAAATGTTTCATTATTTCTTCCTCTTTCAACTTTTAATGATTAGAAACAGCCTGCTTAGTACTCTCTGCCCCAAAATTCTGAGGGAGTCTTACCCTTAACTCTAAGGGTAAGGGAGGAGGCTCTAAGATCTTTAGACATATTGCAAAAATGTCTGCTAACTTTATTTCCCAAACCACCCTAAATGAGGTACTTAATTTAAGAGAAGGTATATGTTTGTCTTTAGATTAATAGATTCCTGCTGGTTCTACAGAAAGAACATATGATTTTTTCTATCTACTATTCAGAGAAGCTGAGCTTCAGTCTCTAAGTGATGCCTACGGAGACAGGTTGTCAGGTGTTGAAGGAGAATGTATGTCTGAACACGTGTTTTCATCCAGCCCATAAGTTTTTTTCATTGTGGTTGTATTGGGTTCTGAGTGCTAACATTTCTCTTTCTGACTGTTATAAATTATATTTTTTTCTTGGTACTGCAACCCTGGATTATGACATGATTAATATGGATATGACCATATTAATACCTACCAGAAGAGATGCACACAGAAAGTAAAAAAGTTTAGAGTCTTAATAGGCCCTCATGTTCTTCACTTGATAGAATTAGAGTTGACATGGTTTGACCCCACTGAAAAGTAAAATTACTCATTCAAGAGAAAAAGGAAGATAAACTTTATATTTTTTAGTCAGCAAACATATTCATGTACTTTTTCTTCAGAATTTCTCTTTGCTCAAAGGAAAACTCATGTTTTGCTGTTGGACTTTGCTGGAGTCATTAGTAGCCTAGATGTTTGTAATGATTCCACTAAATTTTTTGGCTGGCATATCTCCACAGACCCAGTGTCTTGAATGGTTTCCTCTACCTCCTGCATGGTTGTCGTTCCTTCTTCTGAGACACTGCTCTTCTCCTGAGACTGAATCCATTATCCTGTTGCTTTTGCATTTTAGGCTTCCAGGTCCTACCGCAAGGGTATCCACTGCAAGCAGTGAAGCCAAGACACGTGGAGGGTCAGCCACTGCTAACAACCGACGCAGCCAGAGCTTTAACAACTATGATAAGTCCAAACCAGTTACCTCCCCACTCCCACCACCACCACCAAGCAGCCACGAGAAAGGTAAATCAACTTCTTGAGGGTTCTTTTTGGCATCTTCCTTTATAGCAGATCCAGTTCCTTTGGGTGAGTTGGACAGGGTTGGGAGCAAGGTTGCAAATAGCATGGGCTATAGGACAAACTTGGCTAGCAGGAACTTTGTTAGCAGAGGCATTCATAAAATGGAGGAAATAGGTTCATGGTCACCAGCAGGAATTAGATGTATTGGTTTCAGTGGAGGCCCTGAACACACCTGACTACAGAGAGAAGCAACATGGCATTTACAACTTGAAAATAAACTTTCATAGAACATGAAAATATCTGTACAGGAGATGGCTTTCCAGAAATACAAGCTTCTTGGAGTGTGCATTTTGTGACCTAATAAGCTTTTTACCCATTAAAAGTGATATGAGGGAAGTTAAGAGCAAGGGAGTTTTCACCCTTTGAAAAAGTCAGAAATGTGGGTCGTCTACATGAATATCTTGGCTGCATATAAGGAAGATGGAACATTATTCTTGGTGTTCAGATGAGGTACCTTTTACCAGAAGAGGATATGACTTTTTGTTCTACATGGCCCTGCGATTTTAGGATGGGAGAAAAGGTGAGTAGCTATGCAGGGGCCATTGCACAGAAGATATGAAACAAACTTTGCTTGCTTCAGTCTATGTCTTGTGAGACACTGGAGAAACTGAGTCAGCTTAGAAGATTATACAGTAAGAAGCAGAACCCTCCTTCATTCCTCCCAGGCAAAGTGGTCTAGACTTCTTGGTGGGGGTGACGTGCCCAGATCTCTTGGAACCATTTTCTACAGCAAGATGTGTCCTAGGATATGCCCCTCAACTCCCCTGAGCCTCGAGAGAGGGCTGCCTCCCACTCTGAATGTGTTCTGGGAGCCCCCCACCCTCTGTGAATGAGATCCGAGCCTCCTGGACCTACCCTCTAGCCCAGGATGTTTTTTTTTTTTTTCCACTGGAGCTTGGTTTCTGCCCTACCCCCACCTAGAATACTTGAGAAAACACAAAGGAAAGTTTTGTATGGCTGACCTATATATGGCAGATTTAGGGCATTGGAAACTGCAGCTAGCAGTAGGGGGTCTCAACCAGTCACATTCTTTGTGATCCAGCCCTTGGCTCCTGCCTTAAGAAAATCATTTTTCTTCTTCTTCTCTCTTTCCACCCCCTTCCCCTCCCTTCCTTTTCTTTTCTTCAGCCATACCCAAACATGTTCTTTTCAGAAGTGTGTTCTTTTTAAAAGTGTGCTTAAGGGGCACCTGTGTGGCTCAGTTGGTTAGGTGTCAGATTCTTGATTTTGGCTCAGGTCATGATCCCACGGTTGTGGAATCGAGTCCCACATCAAGCTCTGCAATGGGTGTGGAGCCTGTTAAAAACTGGCTTTCTCTCTCTGTTCCTCTTCCCCACTTGCATGCTCGCTCTCTCTCTCTCTCTCTCTCTCTCTCTAAAAATAAAACAAACAGAAGGTATGTTAAAAAAAAAAGATGTGTTTAAAGTGAAAAAAATAATATATACTTGTAAAATGGTACAAGTACATATCAAATAAGAGTTCTCCTTTGCATGCTTCCTGAAGGATACTAATATAAGAAAGGTGTTTTTATATAAATTACTAAGAACTACATTTTACTGAGTACCTACAATGTGCCTCGTTGAATCCCCCAACAAGCTGTACTGTTATCCCATGCTACAAGGGATGAGACTGAGCCAGAGGGAGGTTAAATACTTGCTGAGGCCACACCGGAGATGGTGAGAGCTACACGTGGATCTGAACCCAGGCACCTTGGTTCCAGAGCCATGATTAATAGTCTGCTTTTCCTGGAAGTGGAAAAATGGTGGAGGCCTTGCCCAGTGAAGGCTAGAGACCTGCAGGTTGAGCAAGACGAGGAGCTAAGATGTTAGGGGCAGCCTGCTCAGGGCCCTCTGCTGGGCCAGCCCGCCTTGTCCCACGCTCGTCTGGAGAGAAGCTGTCATAAAAAAAGTCTGAAGGATGGATGTGAGGGCAATATCCAAAAGATTGAGCAAATAAGAAGCTCCTCATAGATAGGACTGATGGGGAGGGTGAAAGGCCGGCACCCAGAACCTTGTCCCAGAGCCTAACCACAGATGCAGGGCCATTCAGGCAGCCTAGCTGCGCTGGGACAGCCGCCAGTCTGCCCCTGTCCTGGCCAGGGGCTGTGCTTGTGAATTCTGACAGAGGCATTGCCCGAGGGAAAGACTTTGGGATCAGCCGAAAGAGCAGTCATACTTATTTACTGAGCATGTATCATTTGCCAGGGACTTTGATTTTCACTATGTTACTTGGTCTTCACAAACATTCTGTGTGGCAAATATCATTAACACAATTTTACAGATAAAAGCAAGGAGGCTAACTGAGATTTAGTAACTTGCTCTCCCTGGTAATTGAGCACTGGAATTCATATCAAGGTTTGACTCCTGGGTTTGGACTCTGGCTCTGTCCTCTCTCCTGGGAGGATGGAGTGAGGTAGTAAGTGTGAGAATATCTTGTGAGCTAGGACTCTCACAAAATCCTCTAAGGATTCGCTTTCAGAATGATAAAAATAACTGACCAGGGCTGCAGGTGCATTGAGAGTGCATTTATTATCCCTCTCCTGGCCTGGGAGCTTAGGTAAAGCAGGCTTGCGGCAGATCCGAATATTTTTTATAGTAGTGCTTTCCCCACCATCCTGAGGTAAAGGGACAGTGCGATTTTACCTTAAGAGGCTTTTGTATTTCCTCCTCCTTCCTCACAGTCCCTAAGTCCTCTGTTGAATCTGACCTTGATTACAACTTATGAGGTAGCCAGCTCCATGCAGCATACTCTGTGGGGAGAGAAGTGACTCCCCAACCTGGCCATGTGGGAGACCCAACAGGTTTTTGGGTGCGCACGGTAGCATCCCT
This sequence comes from Cryptoprocta ferox, assembly GCA_028646485.1. Taxonomy (NCBI): domain Eukaryota; kingdom Metazoa; phylum Chordata; class Mammalia; order Carnivora; family Eupleridae; genus Cryptoprocta; species Cryptoprocta ferox. Next base: position 37,382,471 of record CM053575.1, on the reverse strand, counting down.
GACCTTGACAGGTCTGGGAGAGATGCACACTAGTGAGCAGATACATTGTAGCTCAGTGTGGTGGGCGCTGTAGTTGAGGTATGGACTGCTTTGAGATGAGTTAAAGTCCACAGTATAATCTCATGCCCTGTCCTTCTCAAAGCTGTCTTATGAGTCAGCTAGGCCTGATCGCATCCCGTGCTGGCATTTCATTCTCAGGTAAACCAATTCGTAGGCTTGTACATGTGACCCATTGGGCCAGGAACTCTTTGGGGAGCTGATCTGATCACACCTGTAACAGGAACAAGAAATTCAGTATTCTGCCAGTGTATGACAAACATATTTCAACACTTAGTCTTGATGTTTTTTAAAAGATAAGAGTAAAAGGAAATTTTAACAGTCAGCTTTTCTAAAGTCTCAGAGTACTTAATCCTTTGTGAAGGAATAACTGAAAGGTTCCTCTGAAAATCACATCCAAGGAAGCAAATGCCCTCCTGCCATCATCACCAAATTTAGTTATGATCAACTGAGATGTGAAACAGAAGCAGAGGAATAGATCTATAAAATACTTATATTTTAAGTATTCAACTGAGAAATCAACTGAGATGTGAAGAAGAAGAAGAAGAATAGATATATAAAATAGTTTACAGTGGGCAAAAACCTAGGGACATACACACACTGTATTGGCTTAGTCCATGAGGTGACCAAGTGCACGGTTGATGTATAAAACCCAGGAATTTGCCTGTGAGGTTTGGAGGGAAGTCTACAGATCCTTAGCCGGTAGGAAAAGCTGCTAGTTGTGTAGTCGTCACTAGCATGGTTAGGTTTGTCTTTAGCTTCCCCGCTCACTCCTGCAGGGGGCAGCAGTGAGGCGCCTTGCCTGGCCTGTGGGATGTCATGAGCAGGTTCCCCTGTCGAGGATGGCCTGGAATACGGTGGCTCCTCGCTTCCTCTCTTGGCTCCAAGTGGCCCATGGCTCCAGACCAGAATCACAGATTTTCAGGAAGAGGAAAGAGCTGTCATTTTCGACATTTGTGACCTTATCTCTTCTTCCCATGCCCTCACTTACATCCTCTGAATGGGTTAGCACTGCCAGAAATCAAATATATTTCTAAAGTATTTGGTCCATCATATGAATTGGAAATATTTACGATTCCTAAACTAAATTCTGTGCCTATGGAAGCTGGTCTCTCCTGAATAATATGGTTTTCTTCATTTTAGAGAAGGAATATCTTGATTATATTTTCATGATAAAAATCATGTAAAACTTTTTCAAACAGTACAAATTTATTGAGAGAGATCCCTGCATAGTTCCACCTCTCAGAATTAACCCCTGTTATTCATTTATATTCTTCTGTATTTTCTTTATGCATATACTATCACATTTTGATAAATTTTTCCTACAGTTTAATATTTGCCAAGTACTGTTTAAGGGCTTTGTAAGTGATAATTCTTACAGGAGCTCTGTACACATATACTCTGACATACATTATATATTATATGACTTAAAATCTTGTAAACAAAATCAACCAGTCATGGACAGCCTTTTTATAGGTTATTCTCTCTTTATAATAGTTGCATAGGACTCCATTGCATGAATTCACCTTAGTATTTCTAACTACTTTCATTTTGGTTGCTTCTAATTCTTTGATATTATACATAGTACTGAAATTGACATCCTCCTGTCTTTTTTGCATGTATATACCATTTCATTAAAGGGTATACACATTTTACAGGTGTTTTAACATTGCCAAATTTTGCTTCCAAAAGGTTATACCTATGTCTGTTCCCATCAGCAATGTGTGAGAGGCCAGTTTCCCTACCCACTTGGCATTACTTGTGTTTTCACTTTCTTGGGCAAAGAAAATACTGTCTTTGAAATGAGGCAGGTTATGTTAAGAAGCTGAAATAACAAGATCATTTGCAAAAACCGGCCCTTTTAACTGACACTTTGCTGTGAGTTACAACTAATGACATGTACAGACCTTGGCATGTACAGAAAGCACTTGGGTTTGAGATCAAACTGTTAGCTAGTGTGGCCTCACTCAAGACGTTTCATTTCTCTAGGCCTCAGTTTCCCCTTCTGTAAAGTGAGTCTGAGGTCATCCGTCCCTAAGCCGCTGTGAGGTATGGATGCTCGTTTTCCCTCGCCCCTTGGCCTTGTCTAAGGGAGCCCTATCAGTGCTTTCCGATAGGTTCCCTCCCCTGGTCTTCATCGTATGTTGTTTTCTCCCTCTTGTTCACTCCACCCTGTCATGGGTAGAAAAGAGGAGCCAGACATGGGTGGAGACAGAGTTTTACAGCCTTCAGCACTGTGTCTTATCTGAGTAACATTGGAGCCATTGATTTCGAATCTCTGTAAACCTGTCACTTTATGGTTGGCAAAGTAAGTCACTATCGGAGTTAATGATTGGGAGAGAGAACTGTGAAGAAGTCGCCCACGGCCTACCATTAACCAGGATTCTGACCTAAAATTACAGATTAGATGGGATTCATTCAGTGGTCCACGTCACACAGAAGAGAGTACGGTTGGGTGCTCCTGTTTCGGGTTGTTTCTCCCATCTGTTCATCTTGTCCCTGCTTATGTCCGGCATTGGGCTTGTCATTGTGATGGAGAGCACTGAGACACAGATTCTGCTTTCCAGGGCTCACAGCCTCAGGGGAGGGGGATGCTCATAAGTCCTGTAAGAGAGATCCATTCAAAGTCGGGAAGAAAAAGATGGGCTTAGGCAGGAAGCCTCCAGGAGGACTTCCGAGGAGTGATAGCATTTGCAGTGACTCCTAGCTCCAGATTTTCAGAGAGAGAAAGAGAGCGGGAGGCTGGGAAGGAGTGACTCATCCCACTGTTTGGGTCCAGGTGTTAATCCAATGGGACCTCTGCTGCGATCTCCGTGTGAATAAACTCATGTTCTATGGAGGATCTGTAGAGGAAAACGTCTACAAGATCATTTCAGCGGTGGGGTGAGGCCTTCCTTAGCCATCAGGAGACCCCAGCCATTGCAGAGCAGTCCCGGGCCAGAGAGCTGGCCCGTGCTCCGTAGGTGGTCACCATCTCTGGTTGAAATCAACTTCGAGGTCGCCTTGACCCTCTAAGCAGAAGCCTTAATTGTCTGAGGGCTAAAAAAAAAAAAAAAAGCCAGTTTAAAGATTTGAACCAAGGAGGTATCGCTGTAAATTTAAAGGAGTCTCAGGGGGGATCATCTGGTAATGTCATTTAGCAAACTGTTAGATCAGCCGCTGCGGCTAGGCAAGTAGGATGAATTCAAAGTGACCAGCGAAAAGTGACCTCACGCCTGGCAATGGGAGGAAAAAAAAAGCCTAACAAGTGTTTGAGAAGCTACGCCAGTCTCTTGGGCCAGAATATAGTTATCTTGGTAGGGGGTGGTTGGGGGAGAGGAAGGTTTAGGGCCTGCGAGTAAAGAGAAAAAGACTTTACACTGAAGCAGACAATTGAGTTTGAGCTCTGGGCTTCCTGCTTCCCAGAAGTGTGGCTTTTGGGGCAAGTGCACTGCTCACCCGGGCATCTGCTCAGGGCCCCTCTCGGGACCATCTCGAGCCCCACGTGGCCCCATCCTCCTCGGGACGTAGACAGGAATCACAGGTTGCCTGCAGGGGAAGTATTTCTCTTCCGCAGAAGGAGTCCTGTAGCAGGTGTCTGCTGCATAGCCACCCAGATGCGACAAGCCACCCAGATGCTGTCGCTGCCCCTCCCACCTATGGGACCACTTAGGTGTCAGGCTGCAAGAGTCACTAGAGCTTAAAAGCCACATGCTCCATGGAAGCCAGTAACTCTTGTAAATACTCCATATGTGTAATGTCTAGGGTTCCTGCAAGGATGAGGTCTGATTAGTAGTCACAGTACGTGGAGAAACCCAAAATGAAGGTGTCCCCAAGAGGTGTTTATGCTTCATTTGTAGCTCTTCTCAGTCCAGATCTGGTTTAACTATCAAGGGTCATTTTTACTATGAGCAGTGTTGCTTAGTAACGTAGCTGACATTCTATCTTTATCAAGTTTCCAGGAGAACAGAGTTACAAGGTTAACTGAAGGTTAAATTCCCACGCAGAAGGGGAAAGGATTTTGTTAATCCTTCTCCCACAGTAGGTCAGCTTACCTCTCAGAGATGTAGTTTATTTATCTGTGGAGTGGCATCAGGCCGCCCTAGCCCAAATGATGGTAGAATGTCAGATAGATGTGAAGCATTCTCTCTCTCTTTTTTTGCGTAGCACAATTCACGTTTTGTCTTTGTTGTCACTACTGATCGTGGACCTCGCTATGAAGTATTATGACTTCTCATTTCCCAATTGCTGAAGCTTACTGACATGGTGGGGTTCACTTGCATGGTGTGAAAAAATTGCTGAGCTCTGATTTTTTGGAATGTCGTAGAGTCTGAGCATTTGCTGTCTGTTCATGGTGCCCTTTCGCAAGTGGGCAGGTAGAGGTCAGTAGCTCCTGTGGCAAAGGCAGGTTTCTTTGTTTGAGTTTGCATTTCACCCGTTTCCTTTTGTTCTAAACAAAGTATTGCCATTGTCTAACTGAAGAGATGAAAAGCCCTAAAACAAGTGGTACCAGTCTCCCAAATAACACCTTAAACAGTAACATTGTTCCACTCTGACTCAGTGTATGTAAATTGCCCATATGCAAATCCAAGAGGGGACAGCATGGTAGGTCTCTGTTAAGTCTAAAAGGGCACAGCTCAAGTCCCAGGATCTGGTGGGACAGTACACTCAAGACTCTGAAGTGTTGTTTCTCCAGGTGTGATTAACGGATCGTGGGCACCAGCATCCTTTGAGGTAATTGCTAGAAACACAAATCCCAAGGCTCTGCAAACCTAGTCCTTCTAAGTCAGATTTCTGAATGAGCCAAAAAAGGCTGTGTTTCCCACCCCTGATATTCTGTCAGCAGTGAAGTTTGAGAACCCCTCTCCTAAGGAGGACTTCTGGGTCACCTCTGAAGGGCATGCTGCCTTCTGGCTCCCCTTCCATTCTCAGCAACCACTTTGTAGTGTGTTGTTATGGGGAATGGAGATGATATAGTAAGACATCCAGACTAATGCCTGGCATACAGCAGGAGCCCAGTAAATGGGGAACCATTCAAATGTGCATATACATTTTGCTGTTCCTGTATTTCAACTTATTCTCAGTGCCAGTAACTTATATTGGGTGGACTTACCTACTTGTTTAGGTCTTCGTCTCTTCTTTTGGCTCCGGTCTGTTGCCTCACTAATCTAGAGTGAAATTCTTATTGTAATTAAAAAAAAATCTTCAGTATTACTCTTGTGTCAGCTGAGCTAATAGAAAACAAAGGAAAAGGATTTTGATCCCATACTGAGCCTAGAAATATGAAAAACGGAGTGTCACTGTGGGGGTCTTGATATGGTAGCAGAGGTAATGGAGAATCATCTTCTGGCTCTTTCCCTACTTGGCACTTGAAGAGCTTGATGTTAGGAGCGCTGTCCTACTCAGAGGGAAGGATGAACACTAGTAAAGCTTCCTAGCCATAGTCTATCCTAGCTGCTGTCCTTAGCCTGTAGCATCAAAATAAAGTCAGACATGAAGGTGAAAGAATTCATGACTGGTATAGTCTCTTTGGCCACCTTTGGGAGCCATTTTCTTGATCTACTCTGTAATTCAGAAGAGCCTTCAGAGGAGAAGATGCATCAGTCCTCCTAATGTGGGAAACTAATAACCTTTAATGCTAAAGCCATCCTTTTTCACAGAGAAGAATAAGAAGGATATAACCGTGTTTGCTTTCCTCTAAATATGGATGTGTTTCAAAGCCAGTGTGTGAGATTATGGCTCTCTGCTATATATCCTGTTTCTAAAATGCAATAAACCTGGCCTTTTGTAACTGGAAGAATGAGTAGAGAAAAGGAGAGAGAAAATAAATCATTTCGGGAGATGAAATATCTATTTTGATCAGCTTGTGTCAGGAACAGAAGATGCCTTGTTGATGTGCATCTGATCTTCAGATGATAAATCTCCGCATTTCTTTTGCTTCCATCCGCTATGTGGAAAGCGTCACACATACATGAATTCAATTTAATTTCAAGGATCATTGGTAGGGGAAAGTATTTATGTTTCTAGGTGCTTTCATCATCGTTTTTATCCAGGTGTCATCTGCAGTCAGGGCCTAGCTGTCATGCCTTCAAATGTTCTTTTTAAATATTTAAGTATTTGACAAAGTTTATTAGCACAAGAAGATAAATACATTTTGGGACGAATGCTCTTAACTTTTCTCTGGGCACAAATGGCCCGTATTCATGACACACAGAAAGAATACGGACAAGAACAGAATGCTGGTCAGAATAAGGGGAGAGCTCCTGACCAATAAACTTGGCAGCTAGCGTAGCAGCTCGACAGGGAGTTGCCTGCGCGGGCATGCATGGCTCCTCTCTGCGTTGAGGACTCGGCATCCTCAGGCTTAAATGCACCTGATGGATGAAATGCCTGTTTCTCCACCGTAGCCTCCCTTCACAGTTCTGTCCATGTTTCATTAGGATACCAACACATAACGCGTACGCCAGGGAACCTGTCTTCTCCTGATGAGAATGACAAAGGAGGGGGTCACATGGAGAACATTTGTGTCCATGATAACAGTCACAGTGCAGCCATATCATGGTGGGAGTGATGCACACAGGCCAACCTCAGGCATTGTGCCATGCTATTGGTCATGCTGCACAGTGGTTTATGCCAAGGCACTGTGGTCACAGTTTACATGCTTAGTGTCCTAGGAGGACCTGTTGTGAATCTTTAGCTGCAGTCACGTTGATTCATGCAATGAGCAAGGCTCTCTGAACTTTGTGGATGTCCTATAGACACTAGCTGCTGATGGAAATCGGTGGCCTGGCCTGCTTGCCTTGTGAGAGCCAAGGTAAATAAAGAAGGCCGCTCAGTACCTAATGTTCTCTTTGCCTTTTTCAAAATGAGAGAATGACAGCATTTTTATGAAATATGAAATGGAGTTGGGAATCAGTGACTTGTAATAACTCACCACGGGTAAAGCAGTTTTTTAAAAAAAGCTTACCACAGAACAGTCCAGACATTGAGTCTCTGCTGCCCCCTACTGCCCAGGTTCGGTATTGTGTCTCCATGTGGAGCCTTAATTTCCAGGCTGGCACCCTCAGGACCCTTTGGGAGGATAACGACTTGAGATTGTCTGAATGTTTTCTTCCAGACAGGGCCTCCCCACATTCATTCCTCGTTTTCGAGAATGCATGGGAACGGAAGAAAAGCCATGTTGTGGGCACGATCCCGTTCCTGTGGTATGGTCAGGAGCTGACAGCAGGCCCAAGCTGAAATCATCTTCGCAGGCCCATCCGCCCCCGTCAGCAGCCACCAGCTGGTGGATTTAAGAATCCAATTTAGCCCTAAGAATAAGGATCTGTGAAGGCGCTGGTTGGTTTTTGCTGCGAGAAAAGTTCTGCTATAGATTTGGCTTTATTTTCAGTCACGCCAACCAGACTACACAGTGTGGAGTACGTGAGTCTCCTTATTATGCCTCCAGGCACTTGGAACTCCGTCTTTCATCTGTTCAGCACGTAACTGGGTGCCCCTCTCTATCCAGCCTCATACTAAATACTCAAAAGCGAAAAAATCTATGATGATCTTTGCCCTCGTGGAACTTAGAGTCTGGTGGACGAGATCAATATTAAACCACAAATAGTCTCATGACATGTATGTTGACTTTTTTTTTTTAATGACTAATAACATTTATTCCTCTCCACCAAGTCCTCTGTTAAGTGCTTTTAAGAAGAAGATAAGGTGCAATGAGGGAGAATAAAGGAGAGATGAAGCCAGTTCTGTGCTTTAGGTTAGAGCCTCATTGGGGTGACACCCAGAGAAAGTCTGCAGGGGTCCACTTTGCTCAGAACAGTCGCTTTCTCACACAGCGGTTAGAGACAAAGGATAAGTTACTAAACAGTTTTATGAAGAGGTTAGTTTCCTTTTAGAAATGAAAGTCTAGGCATGCCTGGGTGGGTCAGTCGGTTAAGTGCCCAGCTTTGGCTCAGGTTATGATCTCGGCATTCGTGGGTTCGAGCCCCACGTCGGGCTCTGTGCCGACAGCTCAGAGCCTGGAGCCTGCTTCAGATTCTGTGTCTCCCTCTCTCTCTGCTCCTCCCCCACTCATGCTCTGCCTCTCTCTCAAAAATAATAAATAAACGTAAAAACAGTTCAAGGGGAGCCTGGATGGCTCAGTGGGTTAAGTGTCTGACTTTGGCTCAGGTCATGAATTTCACATCTCACGGGTTTGAGCCCCATGTGGGGCCCTGTGCTAACATCTCTGATCCTAGAGCCTGCTTCAGATTCTGTATCTCCCTCTCTTTCTGCCCCTCCCCTGCTCGTGCTCGCTCTCTTGCTCTCTCTCTCAAAAACAAACACTAAAAAAATTTAAAGCAAAAAAGAAATAAAAGTCCTGGGCCAGACCTTTTCTTTTCTCTCTGGTCACAGAGAGGAGAAGTAAAAAATTACAGGGACTCAAACTTTTGGTACATATTTAAATTTTTTTATGTTTATTTATTATTGAGACAGAGAGACAGAGCACGAGTTAGGGAGGGGCAGAGAGAGAGAGGGAGACACAGAATCCGAAGCAGGCTCCAGGCTCTGAGCTGTCAGCACAGAGCCTGACGCAGGGCTTGAACCCACGAACCGTGAGATCATGACCTGCGCCGAAGTCGGATGCTTAACCGACTGAGCCACCCAGGCGCCCAAGGGCATATTTTAAACAAGAACGTATGCACATTTTTCTTCTCACAGTTGAACAGAGGCTCACGGGAGTAGGAGCTCCTCACAGGACAGAAACAGAGGCTAGGTCAACACTCACTAAGGTGACTAAAGGTAGGGTTTCCTATATTAGCAAGTAGACTGGGGTAGATAGTCTCTAAAGCCCCTTGCCGATACAGGAATTGATTATCCTAGGCAAAGGGTAGAGTTGGTGTGATTTTACTGGGTTCTGGAAGGGCTTGGTAATGACACGTATCCATCATAGTAGATTAGAGTTCCCAAAGGCTTGCCTTGGGGTTGGTTCCTTTGAAGGGATTCATTCTAAGACAGTGTATTCTGGATGGAGCTGCTTCCATTCTGGGGTTCGTTTCGGTGCCGAACAAAGGAAGTTGCATTTTATGTAGATAATGGCCTGTGTGCAGTTTACAATGGCTTCTCTCCCTCCGTTCACATAGTTGGGGAAGACCTCTCCTGTAACCTCAGATAGGTTGTCTAGAACTTGCGAAGCGCGTACTCTGAGGCCATCTGAGAGGCCACAGGCAGGGAGCTCTGCCATGTAAAGGAGGTCGTGGCTCTTGGGTGAGAAGTTGTTCATGGGTGGTTTCAATCATTTAACACTTGGATTCATTTCCTTGTCCTCTTCCTCAGAAGAGCCAGATATAAATATCTTCAGGCAGAATTATTTTAAAAATCTATTTTACATACATGCTGTAGGGGGCAGCATTCATTAAGGAAAAATCAGAGGATAGCCCACAGGAAAGAGGAATTGTTTAGACCTTTTAGGGAAGAAACTGGGCCGGTTTGTAAAGATTTCTATGCACCAGAGACATTCTGTCCTGTTGCTCATTTACGGACAAGGCTCTGGCCCTTCAGTAATAATATTCTTTAGAGGGCCAGGATCACCTTGTCTCCTATGAAACGTATCTGGTCTGGAGTCCATACCAGTGAGCACCTGTGACGGAGAAGGACTCTTCCACATAGGACGTATGTGCCAGGGTGCACATTCTGACCCTGATGACCTGACGCCAAGCTTGTGTTCTTTTAGCTGTGTTCTGAGCCGTTGCAGTCTCCAACCCTCCAGTTAGAAACAGTGACTATTTGGGGTGCCTGGGTGACTCAGTCAGTTAAGCATCCGACTTGATTTCAGCTCAGGTCATGAGTTCGAGTCCTGCATTGGGTTCTGTGCCAATAGTGCAGAGCCTACTTGGGACTCTCTCTCTCCCTCTTTCTCTGTCCCTCCCCCACTCACAACGTCTCCCTCTCTCTCCTTCTCAAAATAGACTTTAAAAAAATTACCAAAAAAACAAAAAGAAATAGTGACTATTTCCTGTGGAACTGTTTCAAGCTTGTTAGTGCGCAGTAAATCATAAATATCAGTGAAACTCGTGGACGCTAACCTTTTTCTGGATCCTCCCATCTTGAGAAAGTTGGTGAAGCAGATGGTGACTTGTTGGTTGACCCCTGTCTTTAGGGCCTGGGATAATAGCCGTGTATACGCCAGCCTGCTGGTTGATGAGACTCAGCTCTGCTGAGGTGTGCCCAGTTCAGGTGATCTCACTGGGACTGGCTCATGCATCTGGGGTCATCTGGGCGTCCTCCGGATGCTGGCTGGTCTGTACTGCCCTCATCAGAGAGGCCCCCCTTTCTCCACCTGGTCTTTGATCCTCCAACGGGTCAGTCCAGGCTGTCCTCGTGGTAGACCAGTTCTGAGACGGGCTAAGAGCACAGCCCTGTGAGGCCTAAACCCCGGAAAGAGCGGAACCTTGGTTCTCTTCTGCAGCATTCTGTTGGCCAGAGCAAGTCTCACGGCCTGGCCAGGTGTATGGGGCTGGGGATCATGCACCAGTCAGGGGAGGAGCTCCAGAGCCACATTGCAGAACATCTGTGAGACGGAGACGGTGGAAGCGTGGGGTTTTTTTTGCAGTCAGTCTAACACAATAAATAAGCAGGACTCAATGCATATATATTATTGATGGATTGACTTCACTTGCCAGGGTAATGGTCTGTTTTCATGGAATCCCATGAAACTGAAACTCCTACTCTGAGCTCATAAAAGTTAGGTTGAGGCACCTGAGTGGCTCAGTCGGTTAAGCGTCCAACTTTGGCTCAGGTCTTGATCTCGCGGTTTGTTGAGTTCGAGCCCCACATTGGGCTCTATGTTGAGAGCTCAGAGCCTAGAGCCTGGAGCCTGCTTCAGATCCTGTGTCTCCCTCTCTCCCTCTGCCCTCCCCTGCTTGCACTCTGTTTCTCTCTCTCTCAAAAATAAATAATACACATTAAAAATTTTTTAATAAAAGGCCAAGACACACTTGTCATTTCCTGCGAGTATGGGGGTGTGTGGCTCTGCCAGCTCTCACTGGGGTGAGTGGCTGAAGGATCCTTTTACTCCAGCCCCACCTAAGGTCTCTGAATAGCAGATGCAGCCCCCTTGCTCTCTGAAGCCCCCTCTGGCCACACTAGGAACTGTCTGCGACAGTGGCATCCTGCAGAACAGGACTGGCTCCGCGTCAGCCTGTTCTCAGGTCTCTGGAGTCCTTGGTCTTCAGATACCCATGCTCTCTGCCTTTTCTTTTCCATGTCAACTGGTGCGAGTTGTGTGATGAAAGTGGTCCGAACGCCAGACTGGTGTTCAGGATGCCAGGGGTCTGTTCCCAGCCATCCCACTTGATGGCCCTGTGACTTTACCATCTCCGAACTTCCAACTCCTCAGCTCTGAAATGGAAGCGAGAATAGACCCAACCTCATAGAGTTATCGTGAGGGTGACATGCGATGAAACATATGGAAAAAAACAACAACGCTGAATTATGTATGTCGTGTTTGTCAAATGCACGAATGAATTCATGAGTGTACATAGTCTAAAGTGACTACAATGGGCAGAGTGACCACGGCAGCTGGACCCAGAACCCTGAGGAACCAGCTCTCCACTCCCGCCCTTTTGCTTCAGACCAAACTTCAAAGGTGCCCATATTACCACATCTTAGTTACATTTCTCGTGGATAAACTGTAGTGAAGGATGTTTTTGAAAACCAAAAGGACCAAGAAACACAGAATGACCTTCACTAACCAAAACAGCTTCTAACAAATGAACATTTGCATAGCTTGGTTACCTTACAAATGTGTAACCTATTGATTCTTGAAATCCCCCCACTGCGCTCACTGGGGGAGGGGATTCAGGATAAAAGCATTGATTTAGACAAGCAAACATATTGGAAGAAGCATTTGTTGGTTGTCATTTTTATTTTTCATAAATTGGCTGCTAACGTAGAAGAAAGAAGATACATCTTTCAGCAGAGTTCTGAACAAAAAGATATTTTTAAACAAAAGGATAGTAGCCAACTTAATTATACTCCTAAAACAACTGAAAAGGTCATGATTGATGGTATTTGCACAGTGTTTTGGAACAAAGGACCCTTTGACTAGTAAAGGATTTTTTTTTCCTGAACGGGATTCTATTTTTCCTTTTGTATGTCCATCATCCTTCAGTCTGTGTTCTCTGGTCTTTTTAATGCATCCAAACCCACAGTTTGAAATAACCTGCTGCCCCACTCCTGGGGGCTGGCAACTGGCGCATCTTTGGACAATAAAAGGAAAGACGCTGTAGCTGAACTAAAGAACAGTCCAAGGAAAGGGAGGGCGGGGACGCCAAGCCCGAGTGTGGTGATTTCTGAGCTCCCTTCTGACTGAGCAGTCCAAGACGCCATGGCTTTGGCCTCGGGTGTTGGTCAGCCTCAGCGGTCATATCTCGGCAACCGAAGTAGCCACTGCTGGCCGGAAGCTGACCAGGACTGTTCAGTCTCATTCAGGAGCCGCTCACGTCACCTTCTGGCTTGAAATGCTTCAGAAACCATCAGACGGCTGAGGTCGACGCTGGATTCCTTGAAGTGCTTCCAAAGGCTTTGGCATATCTGTCTGTCTTTTGGAGGAGCTTAACTAAAGAAAGAACTTTTCAGGTCTGGTACCTGGGTGGCAGGCGCTCCCCTGGGGCACTGGAAGTCCCCTGAGGTTGGGGGTAGGAAGGATGGGAAGAAAGAGGGATTTGGCTCTTCTTGGCTCGCTGCTTATTCTTTCTCTTCTCCTTTAAGTGGTTCTTGTTGTCACTCTCCATCCAAGATGGTAACTTCCCAACACCTGGAGCAGCAGACATTTCCCAGAGAGCGAGTGTCCAGTTGATTAACAGATGCCTCTCTGTATCCTTTAGGTCAGCGCTGTGCACTAGACCTTTCTTCAGTTCCACCTCATGGAACTAACTCCCTGTCGTGCTGCTAGGCTAGCCGCTAGTTCACACTTGACATGTGGCTGCCAAGAACGAGGAACTGACATTTTAACGTTTTCAATTTTAGTGAATTTAAATGGCCACACGTGGCTAGTGCCTCCAGTATTTTACAGCATATCTCTAAATGAAGTCTATCATTTAGAAATGGCTTCCTCATCACGAAAGACCAAATATTGTTAGATTTTTTTTAAATATAATTTTTAAATATTTATTTACTTTTGAGAGAGAGAGAGACAGAGCACAAGCGGGGGAGGGACAGAGAGAGAGAGGGAGACACAGAATCCAAAGCAGGCTCCAGGCTCTCAGCTGTCAGCACAGAGACTGACGTGGGGCTCAAACTCACAAACTGTGAGATCATGACCTGAGCCAAAGTTGGACGTTTAACTAACTGAACCACCTAGGTGCCCCTGTTAGATTCCATTTATATGAAGTGTGTAGAATAGGCAGATCTCTAGCAAACAGATTGCACAGTAGTGTTTGCCAAGGCTAGGGGTCAGGGTGGGCGCACGTAAGGAGAGGAGCCGTGGTGAATGACAGCTAATGGCTACAGAGATTCTTTTTGCTATAATAAAATGTGTTTTTTTTTTAACATTTATTTATTTTTGAGAGATAGAGACAGAGCACGAGCAGGGGAAGGACAGAGAGAGAGGGAGACACAGAATCTGCAGCAGGCTCCAGGCTCTGAGCTGTCAGCACAGAGCCCTATGCGTGACTTGAACCCACAAACCGTGAGTCATGACGTGAGCCAAAGTTGGATGCTTAACCAACTGAGCCACCTAGACACCCCTGTAATAAAATGTTTTAAAATTAGATTGTGGTGATAGAGGCATAACTTAATGAATATACTAAAAAGTATGGAATCATACACTTTAAGCGGTGAATGTTATGGTAAGTGAGTTCCATCTCGGTGAAGTGGTTTTTAAAAATAGTTTGCTTTCTTTTTTAAAAAATTTTTTTGAAGTTTATTTATTTATTTTGAGAGTGAGAGTGAGTGGGGGAGGGGCAGAGAGAGACTCAGAAGCAGACCCAGCACTGTCAGTGTGGGGGCTGACATGGGGCTCGAACTCCCAAACCATGAGATCGTGACCTGAACTGAAACCAAGAGTTGGTCGCTTAACCGACTGAGCCACCCAGGTGCCCCAAAGATAGTTTGCTTTCATGTTGCATCCAAGTAGATGTTCTAACCCTCGCTCTGCTGCTACCCAGTAGAGTGCATGGTTAAGTACCTACCCTGCCCTGGGCCTCAGTTTCCCCGTTGGTAAAATAAGGGTATTGCCTTTGCCTCAAGGGTAGCAAAGAAGAGAATTTCTGGTCCGCCTTTCCTTGCATCTTTATGACATTAGCCCATTTCAGGAAGTATGGTCCTGGGGACAGGGAATGTTCCCCCTTTCTCTGGGAATCCAGTCTCAGAAACTGCCTGGTTCCAGGAGAGCCCCAGGCACTAAACAGAGCTTTGAGCCAGTAGTATCCTGCCCTGCTCTGTCCATTCCCTCTGGAACTGCAGTACAGAGAGCTTTCGGTGCTGGTCTAGGAATGTTAAGTAACAGCTAAGATATTCATATGTTTTGCTTTTGATCCAGATAAAAACAGATGGTAACTGAGTTTTCCATTGATCTCCTGGGCAGAAATGGCTTTCCATACCCTCAGCAAGCAAAGATTCCCAGGGGGCAAGGAGGAGGTTCCTGGTTGTAAAACATCTTGCAGGTTTTCATGGTTTGTGGTTTGTGGAATTTCTGGGAAGTACAGTCTTCGGGAGCATGCTGGGGCAGGTCTTTTTCTTCTCCCACTTCTCCTGTGGGCTTTTGAAAACAAAGGCCTGTCAAAGGGTCACAGATCAGTGACAGTAGAGGAAGTAATTGTTACTGTTATCTTCCTCCTCCTCTTCATTGCCATCATAAAGCCTACAGTGTGTCAACAAGCAGATATTACAAATGCCTGCCTTATAAGTAACTTTAGGGCCTGCTTATTTAATGTAGATCAGGCCATGACCGGTAAACAGAAGGACTTGTAACAATCAGGTGATGGTAATGGTACCTGCTGGTTATTAGGTATTCCCGTGTGCCTGGAGTTACTTTAGATACTTTGCTTGCAGACCTCATTTAATCTCTCACAGCAGAGAGTGTCAGCAGTATCCTCTCTATTTTACGGAGGCACAAACCGAGGCTCAGAGTTAAATTAAGTTGCTTACATCATGCAGCTGATAAGGCCAGAGCTGAGATTTGAACTAGGATCTGCATGATTCCAAAGCTGGTGTTTTGCTTTTAGCCATCCCGCGATCATACAAGCTGGCTTCGACTAAATTCACTACTCGGTGAGCTCCCTTTTTTTGTCAGGTACCGTACAAATCCCTGCAGATGCAGCAATGACCGAAACCAGCAAATGCCAGATGGGTGTTGAATTAACTACACAGAAGAGGAAAGGGTGTTCTAGAAAGAAGGAATAGCGTGCTCCAAAACTAGGAAGAGCAGGGCATGATCAAGGAAGTGAAAGTATGTGCGTCTGTCTGAGGCAGGCAAAATGACTCTCAATTCTACCCAGCAAATCAGGGCTAGACAGAGTTCTGTGAGGGCAAGGAGATTGCGATCATGTTCAATAAACTCTTGTTGAAAGAGTGGATGGTAGCGAAAATTGGATTAGAACCCAGGTCTCCTGAATCTGTTTAGTGTTGTGCCCCATCATGTCTCTCAGAGAACCCTTGGCAATTCCAAATTGGCCTTGGACAGTGGATGCTTATAATAGTGTGATTGATTTATAATAAGAAGTCCCTGTATTTGGTCTTCATCTCCATTTGTGGCACAAAGCTCCTAGAATTCTTGGAATTTCCTAAGTGATGAGCGAGATAAAGGTATCTGTCTTTATGCTAATGAAGGGACTCATACCACACCCAAGGATGGGGGCTGGTTGCCCAGGGGAGCCAGCCAAGTGACTGAAGGGTTGAAACTTTCAGTCCTACCCTCTGACTTCAGGAGAGGAAGGAGGGGCTAGAGATTGAGTTCAGTCATCAGTGGCCAATGATTTCATCATCATGCCTTAGTAATGAAGCCTCCATAAAAGCCCAAAAGGACAGGACTTAGATAGCTTCTAGATTGGTGTACACTGTGGAGATGTGGGGACAGTGGTGTCATGGAACCTCCATGCCCTTCCCCCTGCCTTTCCCTATGCATCTGCTCCATCTGGGTGTTCCTGAGTTATATTCTTTTATAATGGTCCAGTAATCTAGTAAGTAAAATGTTTCTCTGAGTTCTCGGAGCTGCCTTAGCAAATCGGTCAAACCCGAGGAGGGGTTTGGGTACCTCCAATCTATAGCCAGTTGTTCAGAAGCACAGGCGTTAACTTGTGCTTTCGACTGGTGTCTGAAGTGTCAGGGGTTGGGGGACAGTCTTGTGGGACTGAGCCCTTAACCTGTGAGATCTGATGCTAGCTCTGGGTAGACAGTGTCAGAACTGAGTTGAAATGTAGGACACCCAGTTGGCATAGGAGAATTGCTTGGGAATGTGGGGGTACCACCTGCCCCTGTCCCCCCACCCCCCAGAATCCTTGTAATGACCTAGTGTCCCTACACAGGCCGGTCATGGCAGAAACCAGTTTTCATGGCACTGGAGTAATAAGAAACCCCAGCAGGGAGGTAGAGCTGGGGAGAAACTTACAAAGAGGTAGGGAAACTTACCGAGTTCTGTCCAGGGGCTTTGCGGACCTCGTGGGCTTAGAGTAAAAAAGGGCGGGACATCAGATCCGGTGACAGGTTTATTTGGAGACACAGGGGACCTGGCAGAGCTCTCAGTAATTTTCAGTGTCTGTTAGCAAAAGGCAACCCTGCCTTTGTGAGCACACACGGTAACTCTCACAGCCAGTGTGGCAGTTCTAACAGGTGAGATGATAGATGGCAGGGTTTAACTTCTTTTGGTGCTTACATTCTAATTTTTAAGCAAAATGCCCATGTTTGGTAGTAATGCTTTAACTTTACCTCATTAAATAAAGATGAATGAACTATGAACAGCAAGATGGCAAGGGCCATTGTTATTGAAATTAAGAAAGTGGAAATGGACTTTTTTTTATGGACTCTAGGACATCTTTGCCTCTTCACTTGTAGAAAAGAGGCACAAAAGTGATTCTCCTGCATTTTCTGTATCTCTTGAGAAAGGGTGCTTTGCTTTCAAACACCTGCAGCTTTGAGCAAATATTTATATTCTACTTAAACACACTTGGACTTCAGTGTCTGTGCTGCTGGTTCCTAAAATGTTAAATAAAGGAAACAGGGAAAAAAGTGTTTAAGGGTAATGTTTGAGGATGCCTGACTCCTCATCTACCCCACGAGACTGGTCACTACTGATCTTTGTGTCGTCAGCACCTGGCACGGAATAGACCTTCATTAAATGAATGAGTGCATCTGCACAGTCCACATCAAACACCCATCTGCACGAACACCATCCCAGTAGTCTAACTGGAAATCCTCACCCTTAGGAACATGGCCATGTGGGTATGTCTCTTTCTAACCCTTGAATGAGTTTCCCGGGGACCCAGACTATCTCTTATTTCTCCAGGTACCCTTCATACCCTTCCAAGGAGCGTCCCTTTGTTCAACATTTGCTCACCCAGCATGTTTGCCTCTGCACTGATTTCCATGAGCTGAAAACTTACTGGCAACTGAGAAATTTGTTGAGGCTGACACATCCGGTGCACAGTTTTACTAAAGGCAGGGACGGGACGTGTAATCGGAGTTGTCCGAGGGAATCCATGCATTCCTGGCTGCTATTTTAAGACTCTCCTTCTAAACTGATATCCTTCAGGTTTGTTTGGTTTAACTCCTGCTCTGGAAGCTGGCTTGTTTTCTGCGCATCAGAGTAGTCATGAAAGGGGCTCCTCCAGGACGCGGGCCGGACAGATGCAGAATAGCTGGCATTTTTCTTTCCTTCACTGTGTATTGACAGCAGGTTTGAATCAGCCTATCCTGTTTTCTGTAACATAACCAGGCCAGAAATCATTTGAAAAACATTTCAGATGCCTAATTTGATCTCTTCAATGAGAGGGAGGCATTGCCTGGGTATATTCAGGGTTTGGAGATTTATTAACAACATACAAGGACCTCCCTTTTATGCCCCTCCTAGTTCCTGCTCATCAGCATGGGAGGGGGAGATCCTTTCACACTTAGGAATATCCCATCAACCCGCTCCTTCCACCTGCTAGAAGTTCTTGGAGAAGTCTGCCCACTCCGCCCTTTGCTGCTGGCCACCTCCGTTGGGCCTTCTCAGCCTTTCAGCTGGGTCTCTTGCTGGTTTTCTTAAGCTCGCCCAGATCTCTGACACAGCTCTTGCCCTTCATACAGAAGGAGTCAGGTGTTCTCTCATGCATGCATTCACCCACTTAATCAAGCAACATTTATCCTATATCAGGCCCTGGAAAGACAAAAAGATGAAACAGAGCCCCTGGCTTCCAGGAATTGATATTCTGAAGCAAGGCTTAGCAAATTTTCCCTTATATGGCCAAATGGTAATTATTTTGGGTTTTGTGGGCCATGGAGTCTCTGTTGCAGTTACTCAGTTCTGCCACTATAGTGAGAAAGCAGCTATAGACAACATGGAAATGAATGAGCATGGCTGTGTCCCAATAAAACTTTATTTATAAAAGTAAATGGTGGGACAGATTTGGCCTTCAGGCCCTAGTTTGCTGACGTCTCTGCTAGAGGAGGAGTCCTTAAAATGAGCGCAGTCTGTACCAGGCTAGCAGTAAGCACAAAGAGCTAAGACCTATGAAGGACAGAGGATGGAGAGATGAGAAGAGGCTGAGTTGGGCTGTGACCCTCACTGAGGGAATAGCTTAGGGAAATGTGAGTGCTGTGCAAGGCAGGGGAGAGCTAACTAAGGCCAAGAGAGAGCTGTAGGGCTGGCCTCTGATGCAGAAACTGGCGTAGCCAAGAGATCCGCTGTCCTGGAGCAGCACCAACCGGGCCGGATCCTCACAAGACCTTCCTGCTCTTGGGAGATCTGACTCAGTCGTCTGGACCCCCACCTCAGGATTTCTGCCTTCCTGCAGCTCTCTGTGAAGGTTGTATCCAGTCTACCCCACCAGCCTACTTCCTTGCTGGCTTCTAAGACACATCCACTCTGCAAGCATTTCCTAATGTTTAGTAACTTTGGTGACAGTTTATTGTGATGTCACAGGGAGGCAAATGGCGCATATCATGTCCCCTGGCTTGCTTGTCCCACCCACTTTTTACGTCTTTTCTTGCTCTCTTTTCTTTTTAATGCTTTTTTTTTAATGTTTACTTATTTTTTAGAGAGAGGGAGTATGAGTGGAGTAGGGATGGGAGAGTGGGACAGAGGATCCGAAGTGGGCTCTGTGCCAACTGGGGCTTGAACTCACGAACCATGAGATTGTGACCTGAGCCAAAGTCCCAGGTTCCCCTCTTCTCTCTCTTTTTGATGTAACCAAGCAATTTGTTCTTTGTCTTCCGCAAGATAGGTGTTCAAGTTCCCCTCGGGCTTGAGCTTCTGGCCCAAGTGGCTTATCAAGGAATTGTCCTACTGAAGACAGCTTTCCCATCCAAACAGAAACCCTGGTGCCCTCATTACCCTAATGAACAGTGGCTTCCAGAATTATTCTGCTACCCCCTTCTCAGTCCACAAACCCACCCTCCTCCACAGCTTTGGTCCTGTAGGCCTATTAATTTTGACAGAGGAGAACAAGGCTGAAGCAGCAAGCCGTAGCCTCCATGTGGACAGATCTCACCTTGAACCTCACCTTGGCAGTTCCCTGCTGTGTGATATCAGGCTGGCGACTCAACCTCCCTGAGCCTAAGTGTACATTTCTGTAAACCTTCCTCGGGGGTGTCGGTGAAGATTCAGGAAAGGAACCTGGCTGCCGTGTTCAGTCCTGGTTGATGGGAGGCTAATGCTGGCTGTCTTTTCCTGCCTTCATTTCCTCCTCTAGGTCCCAAATTGGGAGTATAAAATTGCATGTGGGTCTCTGTCACTCATTTACTCTTTCATTATTGTGATATATATCTCTTGATAGAGGAAGTTTAGGCCTTTGCATCTACTCATGGCATCTGGATTGACAGCTGGGAGGGACTAGATCAGTGCTCCGTTGTATAGTATTTGAAACCATCAACTTTGCTTTTGGCTTGTCGGCCACAATTGGGAAAGCATGAAAGAGTCGAGTGTGCTCGCCTGTTTTTCCCAGCCCAGACTAGGAGGTGACTTGTAAGGGATCCTTCATTGTGGAAATAAATTTAATACGTGCATCGAATGAAGAATATGTGCGTGCGTGGTGAGCAGGGAAGAAGAACATTCTGAGAAGTTCTGTGTCCCATTTTGCATTATGCCTGGATATGCCCCTACAATTCCTGGTTATGATTAGTATCACAAATGCATTTGGCTGGCCAGATACTACCCTGATCAAGTGGAGATTCTGTATATATAAATTGTCCTTATGAGTTTGATTTTAATCCCTAGGTTTGGGTACCTAGACACTTCATTTTCTTTTAATACTCTGTAAAGAATCAAGTTCTAAAAGCTCTAGGCAGAGGTGGTAAAACATGGCTGGAATGACTTCCTTGATTCCTTCCTTCCACCTTGATCTCAGACTGGGTTGGGTGACTCCCTTTGTTATCTACAGTTCCTGAATCATTCCAGGCACCTGGGAAAGTACCTGGAACCGAGTGTCCAAAATATTGGAGGGATGGGATGGGATAGGATAGGGCGGAGGGAGGGGCAAACACTAAATGCCGTGGTGGTTTTAGTTTGTCCAAGGACAAACATCACCAAATAACTTTGAGCCCCAGTCATGTACCCTGGTTACTGTACCTCCAGAATTCATTATTGAAGATGACAAAGATCCCTGGGAACAACATGTAATAAGCTTTGGCATGTGGGAGCACCTGGGTGGCTCAGTCGGTTAAATGTCCGACTTTGGCTCAGGTCATGATCTCACGGTTCGTGGACTCGAGCCCCACATCAGGCTCTGTGCTGACAGCTCAGAGCCTGGGGCCTGCTTCAGATCCTGTGTCTACCCCTACCCTGCTTGTGCTCTGTCTCTCTCTTTCTCTCTCAAAAATATATAAACATTAAAAAAATTAATAAGCTTTAGCATGTGTAAGTGTGCATTAAAACCCTCAAGCTGGTCTGTGAGCAGCCTGGTTTCCACATGACATCTCCAAGCCCTGCACACGGGCGAGAAGCTCCTTGAATTCCCTCTCACCATCATTCATGGGAAGAGACCTCTGAGTCTTACAGAAACAGAGCAGATGTTGCCAGGAGCGTCTAAGTCATCTCGCCAGACAGTGAGAGCTGTGTGTTCACCGGGCTGCCTCCAGCAAAACTGGTGAGGTGGACGAGGCCCACGGGCCCATGCCTGCCTCGCACCGGGCCATGGTGTGGAGAGGACCGAGGAGCACCTCGCCTCCAGTCTGTGATCAGCCTGGGTGGGGCCGTAGGGAGCTGCTTGCAAAAGGTGGGAGCTCTAGAATGCACAGGGCTCCGGAGGGCTGACGGTGCTTGTGCGGGGTCCCCTGGTCCCACTCTGCCTCGGGAAGACAGGACTTCTGCCAATATGTTGTACGGCCACTATACTTCACTGAGGAAGCCCGGTAGTAGGGGGAAGGAAGACAAATCTGTATGCAGAGCTTTTTTGCAGGATGCTTTTCTGTCATCACTCCTTTGCTCCTCGTGGCGAAGGCAGCTAGGCTACCGTCCTCATGTAGTGGGGTCTGTGGATTAAGAAGAACACGGACTTCAGCATTTACATTCTTGCTCTGCCTTTTCCTAGCCATCATAACATCTCTGAGCTGCAGTAAACCCACTTTGTAAGATGCTTGTATGTGTACTAATGAAATCATTCAGTGAATCTGTTAAATGGAATTACTTAAATCACTTAGTACCATCCCTGGCGCATGGTTGGCACTCAGCAGATGGTAGTTATTGGTGTTGGTTTTATTTTTACTTACGGATACACACTGAAGCTCAGCTAGACTGAGCAACTAACTCCCGGTTACCAAGCTATTAAGTTGGACTTGAGCCCATCCACAAAGTCCTAAAGGTGGGACTCTAAGCAGAGAGCAGAATAAGACCTTTACCTTGGCATTCTTTCCACATTGTACGTTAACCTGCTTCTCAAAGATGTCTTAGACTCACAGAACAGTTACTAGGATTCATCGGAATGCACGCTCTACTTAGAAAAATTTAATCTACCTCCAACTTGTCACAGCCAGGGCTGTTGTATAAAACAAAACAGACACCTGGAGGAAATTGCTTCCTGATTTAGGTGAGTAAAGCCAGTGAGCAGTCTCCAGAGGCATTTTCTACCTCCGCATATTTCATTTTTTTTCCAGAAGAAAAATTCTGTCTTTTCATTAAGAAGACAACCATCAGGCAAAAAGGCTCAGAAGTCTGAGCGGACCAGTGACATCCACGAAGCCCTGAAATTATTTGATCTATCTGATACCAAGTGTCTGCATACTTGGCAGAATCACGATGAATGACTGCTTTTTTCCTTCTGTTCCTGCACATTTGGCATAATACAATCGTAGATAGTGAATAATGGTCCAATTCAGCTCTCGGTTTCTGCATTGATTCCCCCAGAGAAATACAATAAGCCATTTCTTTGGTTGGCTTCTGATTTTGATTGGCAGAAAAAATAACAGCAGAAAGATTACATTTTGCTTGCATCCTGAATTTTGGAGAACAAAAACCATACTCAAATTATTGCTCAGTTGTTTGACGTTCCCATTTTTAAAAAGAACTTCCTGGAGGGAAAAATTCTCTTTTTTTCCTCAGGGAAGAAGTTATAGGTCAGAGAACTTTGCTGTAGGATCTCTGCAAGCTGTTGACAGAGACTTGATGAAAATACTGTATCTTGTACCGAGAAAGGAGCGTGTACTTTGAAAGTTTACTGTCTCTTCTTGGAGTCAGGGGGTGGGGGTTGGGGGGTCACGAGGGGTGCAGCTGAAGTATGTGGACTTTAAGATAAAGGAGCCCGGCAGTAATCCGTTTGATCTTGGGTGACCTACGAAAACCGTGTGCCTCAGTTTCCTCATTGGTAAAATGGAATCATTATTACCTGCCTCACTGGATTTATCCTGCAAATGACAAAAGAAGTCAGTATAATAAAAATGCTTTTTGGCATAGTGTCTGGCACGAAGTGTAAGTAAGCTCGGTACATGTTGGCTGTTATTAATATATGATTATTAATGTGGGTAGAGGGTTTTTTTTTTCCATGGAAACCTTTTCTCAAATAGAATCTCACATGTAAAGAGAGCTGCTCTGGTCGAAGTGGAGCAGAAAATATATGAAAGCAGGTTGGCTCAACTCCCCTTTTCCACAGCTGTTATCAACATTCCCCCCACCCCCTCTGCCTGTCCCCTAAGCTGCTCATGGACCCTAGGGCCTTGCCCCCTCAGTGCTATAAAGGGTCCTTGGCTATTTACAAGAGCACACACTGAGCAGAACTGAGTCATGGGCCTGCCCTGACAGGTGTAGTTTTAACCCCTTTTTTGCTACTGTTCAGTGTCAGTGGGCACAAGAATCAAAGGCAAAAACCAGCCACCTTAGTAAGAAGAGTTCTTCCACTTTTGCCTTCTTCTAAGTCCTCTTTCCTCCAAGTTGAATGTCTCCATCCTTTCTGGCCACTCTTCGTTGAGAGTGGTTTATGGCCATCCTCAGATTCCACCCCTTATCCTGGAAAACCTGTGGCTTTTCTGTGCGCGGTAGTAGCGTTCACATTCTTCAGTACCTGGTTTTCCAAGTTCAGTTTGGATGACAGACACCCGAGGAGCTAGTTAGAACTCCAGCTCTCTGGGTCCATCCCCAGAGATTCTGAGTGGCTAGGTGTGGGAGCAGGACCGGCAAAGCTATTTTACGGAACAAGCTTCAGAGACTGAAACCCAGTAGCAATTATAATAACTGTGCCATTCACTGACTGCGCGACCTTGGAGATGTCATTACCTGCCCAGAGCTCTGTTCCTTCCCTTTCTGGGAAAGGAAGGACTTAACAGATCTCTAAGGGAGCCTTTTCAGGCCCCAAATTCTGAAGATTGTGCACCGTCCTAGCTCTGGTCTGATCTGGGCACCACAGGGCAAGATCCTCACCTTTCTTGTTCTGAATGCCATTCTTGTATTAACACAGGCCAAGATCACATCCATTTTTGTGGTTGCTGTTTCCCAACACTGAGTCACAGGGAGTCTAACTGTTGATGGAAATCTTAGGCATGCCACTGAGCAGCCATTATTCCTGCTTCCTGTTACCGTGTCGTCTTTTGGCTTTAGTGCAGAGCCTTAGACTCATCTTATTGAAATAAAAGGGAACGGATACATGTTAAGGATACTTAATGCTCAGAATGCATATCACGAAAGCATTCTCCAATCTACTAGATTATAACTTCACAGGAGAAAAGGGGGTACATCTTCTTCCTCTCCCTTGGATGGCTTTCCTGGTTAGTGACAGATTAGTTACCTGTCGGACATCTTATCTGAGTTAGGTTCGGTGCCATTTTCTGCCCCCCTCCGTGGAGAGTTTACCAAAATACATACCATGACAAGGCCATTTCCTTAGACTGTCCCATAAAATCAGTTTATGGCAAAAATACATTTAGGAATCATACTATCCCGTTATCATCTTGGATATTTCCCAGGGCAAGTAAGCCCAGTAAAGGCTCTGAGAAGTCCTGCAGGCAAGGAAACTGACCACTCTTTAGCCCTCTATTTTCCAAACTGACCTGACCTTGGAACTCCTCTCTGTTAATGCCTGTTTGCATTGTTCCTTGGAAAGCATCTGGTTTAACACTGGTGTGGAGGTTCGTATTTTGGAGTGCCCATCTCTTGCCCCAAGAGAAAGCAGGGAGATTGGACTGGTATCTTAGGGAAGAAAGCCTGCAGAATTTCTTACCTAACTCTATCCTGGATGCATTTGCAATAGCATACTGCCATTGCACGCTGCCAAAGAGCTGTTAGCTGTGGACAGTGACCTCTTGTAAGAATAAGATTTGCCCCCTTGTAAAGTGTTTATAATCTCTCTGTGAAATTTCATACACCCTTGAAAGAAGGGAGAAAGTTTTCTACGGCCAGTTTTGTGCTTTCTTATAGCCATATATGGTACAAGATACAGAAATGGCTTGACCAATTAAAACAAAAGCTTTCTCCTGAAGCTTATTGCTTGGGATTTCGACCAAAGAGTTCGAGAGAGAGGCAGGGGGTGTTTTGAGGGTGATGTGTCTTCAAGAAATGAAAGATAAAGAATAGGAACACTTTTTATTTTCAAAGGTATTTTCCTTCAAATGTCAGCAAATGATTTGTCTCCTTAGCAGCTGAGTTGGGAGGATCTTAAAAATATGCGTAGGACACCTTTTGACGTGTGAAGTGTATGGGGGAGGGAGAGAGAGATTTTACGAACTCTCTTTTTAAGACATCACCATGGGGGTGCCTGGGTGGCTCAGTTGGTTAAGCGTCCGACTCTTAGTCTCAGCTCGGGTCAGCATCTCATAGTTCGTGAGTTCAAGCCCCGCGGCATCCAGAGCCTGCTTGGGGTTCTCTCTCTGCCCCTCCCCCATTCATGCAAGTGCGTTCACTTTCTCTCTCTGTCTCTCAGATAAAACTTCTAAGTTTTTTTTTTTTAAAGACCTTACTGCAGGGTCCTTCTGTCCATAAGGCCAAATGCATACTAATATTTCCAGTAAGCCAATCTTTGTTTAGCTTTACCAGTTCTTGATGGCATTAGGTGCGATTAGAAAACGTACCTCGTAAAACTGGAGACACTGTAGTGAACGCTGGCTAGCAAAGCGGCCCTTTGTGATTTTTCTTGACTCCTCTTTCGCTGCTAGGAGAGAAACAGATGATCTCATTACACATCTCTTCACTCTGTTTTATCTAAAAGAAGCCACTGAAGAAAAAGAATTACCTTGTCATGTATTAAAAAGAAACATAACTATAATTGGCCCAGCTGTCGAGGGCCCCTTCTTTCCCTTCCTCTGGGGTGAAGAAGTCACTGAGGAAGACTGGGAACCCCTCAGCTCACAGGGTGCACAGTTGGCTTCGGTCTAGTGGGAAATGCACTTTTACATTCCGCACATTTCTTTCTGGCCACACCCTTCCAGGATCCTGGAGTATTTGGACGTGACCCTTTCAGTGACCTGTTGCAGCAAAATTTCCGCCACAAGTAGAAGAAAAAGCACTCAAAGCACCTCCAAAATTTCTAGTCTTTTCAGTTCACTTAGCTCTAAAGGGAACAATTGGCATCATCCGCCGAGAGGCTAAAGCCTGGCACACCTGATTTTAATTTTGAGCCCATATGGAGGGATTGAGCGAGGCTAATAGCTTTTGTTTGTTGGTTGGTTTTTCCACCAACCATGCTGGGCACTTACTAGTGCATCAGCCATTCTTATACGTAAGGGAAGTGCAGTTGCTACCCCAGCGCAGGCCAGGAAATGTCAGGGACCCCAGAGAAGCCTCAAGGAAAAAGTGACGGCCTCTGTGTGGGAGTTCTGGAGGTTTTCTGGAAGGGAAGGTAAAATGGAAGGTATGGAACTTAAGCAGGGGACTCATGTTGGGTATGGTGGGGAAGCAGGGAGGGGGCAGTGAGGCACCTCAGTCAGAGCAAACAGCTTGGCTGGAGAACTGATGATGGCCAGTTTAGGGAGGAGGAATTCAAGTGGTGTAGTTTGCTTGTCTGCTAGTGTATGTTAAAAAAGGATCACTCTTCCTTTGAAGCAGAAATTGGTTTTTTTCAGGCTGGAGTAAAATAGTGCTAATAAAGTAATATGCTAACTATATAATCTCATGTGATTCATTAACCATCAAACTAACAGAGAAACTTTTTCTTTTCTTTTTTAAAAAATTTTTAACGTTTATTTATTTTAATTTATTTTAATGTTTTTTATTTATTTTTGAGAGACAGAGAGAGACAGCGCGAGCAG
The DNA here is from genome assembly GCA_028646485.1 of Cryptoprocta ferox. NCBI lineage: Eukaryota > Metazoa > Chordata > Mammalia > Carnivora > Eupleridae > Cryptoprocta > Cryptoprocta ferox. The sequence goes on along the minus strand of CM053575.1, from coordinate 37,355,597 downwards.
GGGAGGGTCAGAGAGAGCAGGAGACACAGAATCCGAAGCAGGCTCCAGGCTCTGAGCTAGCTGTCAGCACAGAGCCCGACACGGGGCTCGAACCCACGAACCGTGAGATCGTGACCTGAGCCAAAGCCAGACGCTTAACCGACTGAGCCACCCAGGCGCCCCGAAACCGAAACTTTTTCTTTAATTTAGCAAATATTCATTGAGCCCTTTGGCGTGTGGCAGTCCCGTGGTAGGAGCTGGGAATCGGGTTTGGGCCACGGCAGTCAGAATTCCGTGTCACTTGCGGCCAAATACAATCTGATTTTTTTTCATTGTGGCAAAATAGATCTAATATGATAATTACCATTTTAACCATTTTAAAACCTACAGTTCCATGACATAAAGTACGTTCACCTTGCTGTGCAGACATTACCACCGTCTCCAGAACTTTGCCCTCATTGCTGCCCCCTCCTCTCAGCTCCTGGCCGTCATCCCTCTGTGAATTTGCCCACTCGAGGGAACTCTCATAAGTGGAAGCGTACAGCCTTTGTCCTTTCATGACTGGCTCCCTCCACTTGGCAGAATGTCTTCAAGGTTCACCCATGTTATACTGTATGTCAGAATGTTATTCCTTTTGAAGACCGAGATAATATTTCATTGTATGTATATACCATGTTTTGTGTATCCGTGTCCTTATCCAAACAGTATCCATTGCTTATCCACCGATGGACACTGGGGTTGCTTCTGCCTTCTGGCTATTGTGCATAACGCTGCTATGAGCATAAGTGTACAAATAGCTGTTCAAGTCCCTGCCTTCGCTTCTTTTGGGTATATACCTAGAAATGGAATTGCTGGATCATATTTTAGGTTTAATTTTTTTGAGGAACTGCCATTTTGTTTTCCACAATGGCTGCATCATCTTACATTCCCACAGTGGTGCACAAGGGTACTAATTTCTCCACATCTTCCACAAAGAATTATTTTCTGTTTTTTGTGGGTTTTTTTTGAGGGGGAGGATGTTTGGGGGTTTTTTTGTTGTTGTTGTTTTTGTTTTTTAATAATAGCTATTCTAGCACCTGAGAGGCTGACTTGGTTAAGTGTCCAACTTCCGCTCAGGTCATGATCTCACGGTTCGTGGGTTCGAGCCCCGTGTCGGACTCTGTGCTGACAGTTCTGAGCCTGGAGCCTGCTTCAAATTCTCTGTCTCCCTCTCTCTCTGCCCCTCCCCCTGCTCCCACTCTGTCTCTTTCTCTCAAAAATAGAGAAAAACACTAAAAAATTTTGATACCATGAAGTGGTATCTTATTGTAGTTTTGATTTGCATTCTCATGATTAACGATATTGAACATCTTTCCATGTGTATATCGGCCATTTGTATACCTTCTTTGGAGAAATGTCCATTTGCTCATTTTTCCATCAGATTGTTGTATTACTGTTTTTAAGTTATAGGAGTGCTTTATATATTCTGGCCTTCAATTCCTTATCAGGTGACTCACAAGTATTTTCTCCCTTTCTGTAGATTGCCTTCTCACTTCTGTTAACAGTGTCCTTTGATGCACTAAACTTTTTCACTTTGATGAAATCCAACTTATCAGGCTTCTCTTTTTTGCTTGTGCTTTTAGAGTCCTATCCAAGGAGTCATTGCAAATCCAGTGTCCTGAAGCTTTTGCACTAAGTTTTCTTCTAAGACTTATTTTTTATATAATTTTTTATGTTTATTTATTATTGAGACAGAGAGAAACAGAGCATGAGCAGGGGAGGGGCAGAGAGAGAGGGAGACACAGAATCTAAAGCAGGCTCCAGGCTCTGAGCTGTCAGCACAGAGTCTGACGCGGGGCTCGAACCCACAAACCGTGAGTTCATGACCTGAGCTGAAGTCCAACGCTTAACCGACTGAGCCACCCAGGCACCCCTTCTTCTAAGACTTATAATTTAGCTCTTACATGTAGGTCTTTGAACCATTTTGAGCTAATATGGTATAAGATAAGAATCCAACTTGATTTTCTTTTTTTTTTTTTGCATGTGGATATTGTTTTCCCAGCACCATTTGTTGAAAAGGCTGCCCTGACTTTATTGAACAGTATTGAAGACCATTTGGCCATATATACAAAGGTTTATTTGCGGGCTCTCCAATCTAATCCATTGGTCTATTTGTCCTTAGGTCGGTACCACACTGATTTGATTGCTGTAGCTTTGTAATAAGTTTTGAAATCAAGAACTGTGAGACCTTGAACTTTGTTCTTTTTTAGATTATTTCGGCCATGTGGCATCTTAGGATGGGTTCTATTTCTGCAAAAATCATCATTGGAATTTTGATAGGGATTGCATTAACAGAGCAACTTTGTAAAAATATTTGTTTATATTGATCATCATCCTTATCCTAAGTTGGATGTTCTCAGAGCCTATGAAATTGTAGACACAAGAAGGCTCTTAGAAAATATGGGTTCCAAACCCAGCTGCTTCTCACTCCATGCCCTGGCACTTACCTGCTCCCTTCCCTTGGTGGTTCTTACACACACACCCCTTCTCTCTCTTTCTATAATGATCCTCCCTAAGAAGGATTGGAGAGAAAACTGTTTCAGCCCACATCCTTAAGATTAGACATTCATCAGAACAGTGCTGAGAGTGCTCCCTGGCCAGGTTTAAGGAATCCTACAGAACCATTGAGTGGATTGAGCAAGGTTCCTGTGCCCCTCTGTGATCTGGTGGCTAAAAGAGTTGTAGAGAAATTGACCTGAGTGACTCTGAAAACCGGCTCCAGCCTGTGTGGTTCGAGTCCATGCACTCTCAACACACACACACACACACACACACACACACACACACACACACATAACAGGTTTCAGTTATCCTAACAAATTTGAATGCTCAAGACTGACACCTTGACAAATTGTAGGAAATTGCAAACATTTTCCTAGACCCAATTATCAGGTCTTTTCCTGAAGACTACTGAGAGGATTTAGGCAGGGAAATACCCCCAGGGCAGGTTTAAAATCACAATGCGGGTGACAGGAGCTGGGATCAGCCAGCCTAGAATGGGCTCCCTGTATGCCTGCTGGCATCAGGATCAGACCACCAACATCTCCCTAACTGGGAGGCTGGGGACAGAAGGGACTGGGGGCCAGTGTTGGTCCTCTAGGAGGGAGAGAGGAAGAAATGCTTATTTATCTGCCTGAGACAGTATTTTCATTTAGAAAGTATTTTGGTTACTGTCAGGGAAGGTTAAGGCTGGTTGCCAGAAAAACCAAACTTTTCCCCTCCCCACAGGAGGATTAATGTTCTCCGTAAACCCTTAAAAAAAAAAACAGCCTTTTCTCTTCTTCAAAGACATCCTGTCTGCAGTGTTTCTAGTGAGACTTTTCCTTCTCGTGGTGGTTTGTCAGTTGGTGGTGGGTGAACCTTGGAAGCTGATCTTTTAGAACTGAGACGTTCAGCCTGCAGGGTACAGTCCCCTTGAGGGTCATAAAATCTGTTCAGGGGCTCAGTGATCAGCGTTTAAAAAATGGATGAGGGTAGAGTATCAGAGTCTGTTGCATATAATAAGAGTATGTCTTGATAGTTTTCAGTTTTGCATGTGAATATTTGGATGTTTATTAGGGGTGATGTAATGTGTCCTTCTTACTGATGAGTAGTCCAGACTTGCAAAAGCCATTATTTTTTTTTTTAATTTTTTTACTGTTTATTTTTGAGAGAGACAGACAGAGTGTGAGGGGGGCAGAAAGCGAGGGAGACACAGAATCCGAAGCAGGCTCCACGCTCTGAGCTGTCAGCACAGAGCCGACTCGGGGCTCAAACTCATAAACAGCAAGATCATGACCTGAGCTGAAGTCGAATGATTGACTGAGCCACCCAGGCGCCCCCCAAAAGCCGTTATTTTTTAAATGATCTTTGGCTAACCAAGACCTGCTCATGTTGCCAATGCTAGGCTAGCCATTCTCAGCAAAATGCCATGGTAAACGAATGGCAAATAAATAAACAAATAAATGAAACTCTAAAAAGTAGCCATTTCAAGTTAATTTTGAACCTTGTCCTTATTTGGGCCTTCTGGTTTGATTTCTATTTTGTTGATTACATTTTCCAAAAGAATGGATTTAACATAAGTAGGTATTTATAAAATATTTACTACAGGTTTTATATATAAAATAAGCATTTCTTGATTTAATGGCGAAGTGTCTCCCCAGCTTCAGTCTTCCACAGACCTGCGTGAGTTTTGCCAAATCTGTGAACTGTGTGTTTTTGTTTCTTGTTTTCCTTAAATCGGCTCAAATTTTAAATGTACATCTAATAACCATGAAACTGTTCATTTATATATGGGCTAGTTATCTGTTCTACTACTGCAATAAAATAAATATATGGCTTTTAAAATATAAAAATATTCATTCATGTGCCATTGAAAACAGGCTCACCTACTACAATGGCCCACATACCATTGCCAGAGAAATACTGATGTTCAGAACATTCTTTTATGTTTTTCTCTTTCTTCCATCTTAGATTCCTTTGCTCTAACAAAGGTTTGTATACACGAGAACCGAAACTAGAGCTGTTCCTCATTAGGGAGCAAAGTGCTCTTACTTTTATAGAGCTCGCCCACCTTCCCTTCCCCGGGCTTGTTTTCATAGAATACCAGAATTTCTGAATTCACAAGTCCCTCATTCAAGGCTGACTGTCCCAAAACCCAGCCAGTTTTCAGTGACGTTTACTGGTAAACATCCTAAGAGAGCTGTGGAGGGAGAATGTTTGAAGGTAAACACCTGTATGCCACAGCAGAGTAATGACGGAACTGAGGGCTGCATTCTCTGTCCCCCGCCTCACTGGGCTTCTTGGAGACTCACTGAGATTTTAATGGGAGCAGAGCGGAAAAGACTCTAGAGAAATAGCTCTTCCTTCTTACAGATGGGCCAACTGAGGCCCAGAGGGGCAAAATGGCATATCTAGGGTCATACTGTTGGTTGGTAACAAAGCTTAAGGCTTGGCTCACTTCCCCACATCTCTCTCATATTTATCTCACTATCTCAGAAGCATGGTAAGGACAATCTTATGCTAGGAATCACAAAATCCCAGCATTAGGAACAGCTGTTTTCCAAAGAAAGAGGAACAGGCCTCAAGCAGCCAAGGTCACTGGTGTGAAACCTTCAGAATGATAGGAACATGGCAAAACCACTCATGACCTGGAAACTCCCTTCACTATTAAGGGGATTTCTAGCCATAAGTGTGAGTGCAAGTATAGATGGTCTTATCCTCAGGCGATCTGGTGCCCTGTAGCCCTACTCAGGAAACTCCTGTTCTAGAAACCAAATTCAGATCATCTCCACAGCTGACAGCTGCAACCAAGTAATGACTAGCCTTGACCTGTCCCCACGATTCCATAACCAGGGGAGCCCAGGCTAAATGCCAAATAGAAATTTTGGAGCTCTGAGTCCTGATTGTGTTTTTTGGTTTTGCCAGAGTTTAGGCTGAAAAGTTTTAATAAAACCCTAATGACTCATCAGAAGTCTGTGGCTCTGTTGCCTTAAATGTGAATTGCAAAAGTCAAAACTACCAGCCTGTGATTGGACAGCCACGTACCGAGTGTTTCCTGTGCTCTGGCAGGCTGTAGGACACAGGGATGAGTCAGGGAGGGTGGACCAGTGGGATAGCGAGCCAACCCAGAGCAGAGACATGGCGTGACAATTCACAGGTCATTGGCTCTGTGAAGGGTTCCCAAAAGGAGAGTTAATGGATCCCAACTCTTAGGGGTCATGGGACCTTGCACAGCCCTTTGTATTCCTTTACATAGTTCTGTGCTCTTTTTGAGGCCTGTTGCCTCTTTGTACAGTGAGTTCCTAGAAGGCAGAAGCTATATTTTATTCCTCTGTATTCCCAATGCCTAGAGTATGTAGATGGCCCTCTAAAATCCTTTTATGGGGAGGTATGAGCAAAGTCCTTGGAAAATACAGAGTAGGGAAACATGCCAGGCTATGCCAACTAAGTGGTTCATTCAGCTTGAAGGTCTCAGCGTGACTGGGAAAGCATTTGAGCAGGGGTTTAAAAGACAAGTAGAAGGTTCTGGGAGCGAGCCGTTTTGGCCCAGCCTGAGTATATGTCGTACCTACAGCGTGTGAGCCCTTCCCCACCCCCACCCCCAGTCTGACAACTTGGATCTGAAGGAGACACACATCTTTAGCTTAGACTGCACATTTCACTTAGACGAGCCGGTGTCTGTTTCACTCTGGATCAGTCTTTAGCTAGTTAGCTTTTGGTTAATTTCTAGCTGTGTATGTTAGTGTTAAAAATACACAGACATGCAGACATGCCAGGTAGGAGCATTTGTCAAACCATTTCAGGCAAGCTTTCTAGAAGTAACAAGGAAATGTGTGGGAGCAGAGAAGTCCTAGTGATCCATGTACTTACACTCAGCGGAATGTGCTTAAGACTTCTTTAGGAAAGAGGAGCGCACCTCTGGATATGATGGAGTTCTTGCGAGGACATCGATACAACCTACACCAAAAGACCCCCTTTTCTTTAGCTCTAATTTTCTCACAAATGATGAAATTGATCAACTGTGTTAATTATCATCTGTTCCTCTGCTGGAATGTAAATTCCAAGAAGGCAGGGATTTTTGTTTTGCGTTGATGTCTCCCAGGTGCCTAGAACAATGCCCAACATACACGCTAAATGAGCGAATGTTGACATGAATGAATATATTGAATGAACAAATGAAGAATACTTTTGCCTCAGATCTGAACTGAGCTTAAGGGGAAGACAGTTGTCCTAAGAGGAGTGGAACTCGGGATTAGAGGTCACTGGTGTTTCCTGCAGAGAGCCAGCCTCTGTGGTATCGGCTGCCTCCTTTCCAGAGGCTGGGCTGGTCTGTGCCCCCAAAAAGGGTGTCATGAACATACCTTAGCAACAGAAAAGTTGATGCCTAAAAACACTCTTAGCATTTAAGTGCCTCTTGTTTAAATATATCCTTCACCAAAGGAGGTAGCTGTGATACAGTCCCAGGAGCACTGTGTCAAGAGACCTGGGTTCGAGTCCCAGCTGTGTGCATGTCTGGCTCTGTGGTTTAGGGTCAGTCATTAGCGCTCCCTTGAACCTCAGTTTCCTCACTCATAAAAGGGGGGATAGTGAGCCCCTCTTCACAATGTGCCCAGCTCTGCACCTCCTGATACCAGGAGACCTTCAGTAAGCAGCGCCAGGGCTGGGGAGACCCTCTGGAAGGCCGGCAGTGTGGGTGGGTTCGTGAGCCTGTTTCCAACCCAGTCTCCAGCTCTCCCCAGGAAAAGATCCAACAGCGCCTCGTGAGTTTTGTTAGGGAGGATTGTGCAGCACCCCCCTCTCCAAACCCAAATCCCCAGTAAGTCAGGAAGATGTATGTGTTTTAAAACATTGGGAGGTCTGCTTTGGATCACCCTGGAGCTGTGGCTTCCCGGAGCAGCTGGGAGTGAGTGGAGGAAAGCCGTTCCTATGTCAGGAGTTCTTCCAGCTCGGTGCTCATGTCCCACACAGGGGCTGCCTGCACTCGGCTTCAGCGGCCGTTGACTTTTAAATCATAAAAAGCCGCTCTATACACAGTTTGTTCTGTTGCTAGAAGGCAGCGGAACATAGGTATTTAAAAAAAAAAAAAAAAAGGCAGAAGAAGCAGCCGTTAATCCCGCCAGGCTTCTGGGCACTGGAGCAGTTGCGGATGACAAAAGTTAATTAGAAACATGAGCAGTTTAACTGAAAACACTTGTGACAATTGGAAGGGCAGCCTCTCCGGTCGGAGACTTTTTCCTAGGGAACCGTTGCAGGAGAAAGTGGCCGCTGCGAGGTAAGTCATGTCATTGTGACTTTGCAGACACAGACGTGCTCTTTGGGGACTGAAGTGCCTCATCCTGTCTGTCCCGTGCACCGGGCGGGTATGGGGTGTGGGTGGCACGGCACCGAGCTCAGCCTCGATGTGCCTTCCCGGCCACTTTCTCTCTGACAGCTGCCCCTACGTGGGTGATAGTAGGGTTTTGAGTGCTCGCAAAGGAAGGCATCCCCGACCTCATTCGTGTGACATGGGCCGCCTCAGCCGGCAGAACTCCAGTTCGGAACCCGCCCTTCTTAGAATCATTCTAATTCTATTTTGCAAATATCTTGAGGCATTTCTGAGAAGAAAGTCTGGCTGGGGAAATACTCCCTAACTGCCAAAGAGGAGCCCTTGACTTTCAGATAACCTGCATGTTTTCATGCCTACAGTGAATCGATGTGCAGTTTATACTCTTAAGCTAAAAAATCTTTTTACAGTCTCGCCTGAATCATGTCAGGACACCTTGCAAAATGTAAACATAGGAAAAAAACATCTATGCTTTGAGAGGACTTAGCAACTTCCTTGGGTAGTTATTCTTCTGTAAAGATTGTGCTTGGTTTCTCTTTCCTTTTTGTCCTGTTTGACTGTCTCGCCTACATTTTCTTAAAGGTGGCTAAATTTCTATTATTTTGCCAAACTGGGAAATTGGGTTATGGGCTGAATAATTCAAAACAGTATGTATCTCCTACATCTTTCGTGGTGTGGGCATTTTTTTTCCCCCATAAATGTATGCTTAATTGTGCTTTGCACATGTTGATGTTAAGATCTGGGTGCGTTAGAACAGCAGATCCCAGAATGGGATGGGGAGTGTGAACCGTGTGTGACGGAGAGTAGGAGGAAGTCGAGGTGGGATTTAAAAACTTAACCACGGGTTGTGCACAGGTGGGTGGTGGGGCAGGCTGAACATTTGGGTTGAGAGTGATGAGCTGTGGAACCATGGCAGTCCGTGCAGGTCCACAGGTATAATCGGGTTTCCTTCTCTTCCCCGTCTGTGCAGAGCTGTTGGCGAGCCCAGCCTACTCCCACCCCGGAATGAGTGAAAATGCACCTGTTCCTCTGGAAAGTGGCAGCAGCCCCTCCCCTGCTAACAGTAGCGCCTCCTCGGCCATCCCCCAGCCCGGCACTGCCTCCAAGCCCTGGCGCAGCAAGTCAGTCAGCGTGAAGCACAGTGCCACGTCGTCCATGCTCTCAGTCAAGCAGCCTGTGCCCGAGGCCCCCAGGCCCGCCCCTGAGGCCATGAAGCCAGCCCCCAACAACCAAAAGTCCATGCTGGAAAAACTAAAGCTTTTCAACAGCAAAGGGGCTTCCAAGGCAGGCGAGGGCCCGGGGTCACGGGACACGAGCTGTGAGCGGCTCGAGATTCTACCCAGCTTTGAAGAGAGTGAAGAGATGGAGGCCACCAGTCGCTCGCTGTCCACAGCGGGTCCCACTTCCAACAGCCCCAAGATTGCCCTCAAGGGCATCGCCCAGAGAACTTTCAGCCGGGCGCTGACCAACAAGAAGAGTTCCCCGAAAGGCAATGAGAAAGAAAAGGAGAAACAACAGCGGGAGAAGGAAAAGGAGAAAAGCAAGGACCTCGCCAAGAGAGCCTCTGTGACAGAGAGGCCGGACCTCAAAGAGGGGCCGAAAGAAGACCCCAGTGGGGCAGCGGTGCCCGAGATGCCAAAAAAGTCCTCCAAGATTGCCAGCTTCATCCCCAAAGGGGGGAAGCTCAACAGTGCCAAGAAGGAGGCCACTGCCCCTTCCCACAGTGGAATACCAAAACCAGGAGCGAAGAGCATGCCCGGGAAATCGCCAAGTGCCCCTGCCCCTTCCAAGGACGGGGAGCGGAGCCGGGGTGGGAAGACGAGCTCAGGGCTCCCCCAGCAGAGGCCCCAGCTGGACGGCCGACACTCCAGTTCCTCCTCCAGCCTGGCATCCTCTGAAGGAAGAGGCCCTGGGGGGGCCACCCTCAACCACAGCATCAGCAGCCAGACTGTCAGCGGGTCCGTCGGGACCACCCAGACCACAGGAAGCAATACTGTCAGTGTTCAGCTACCTCAGCCCCAGCAGCAATACAACCATCCCAACACTGCCACCGTCGCGCCTTTCCTGTACAGGTAGGTGCGGTCACCTCCCGCCCTCACGGGGCTGTGGGCAGAGGAGCCTTTCTGGTAGAGTCCAGGTCTTTGAGGGCAGGAATCCGACCTGCTCGCTGGGAACGTGAAAGCTAACGGCTAACGTACCCCTTGATGAGCTCCTAATAGAGCCGTACGCTTGTGCTCCAGGGAACAACTAAGATACCGCGGCTTGGGGGAGGGTGGCAGAAGGCTAAAGAGAAGAAGCAAAATCGAGGTGACCCCATGATGAGGAGGAGTTAGCTGACGAGGCACGTGGGGACCCAGGGGCATCTCAGCAGCAGCCGCAGCAGGAGCAGATGCGGGAAGGGTGGTTTGGTATCACTCAGCATGACCGGCCCCAACATCCATTCTAACGTTTTCTGAACGTAGTTTAAAAAATGAAAAACACAGTTATCACCTTGCTGAATAGCGGAGACCTCTTCTCACAGAGGCGTTCCTCTTGAACTTCCAGATCCTCACACTTGCTTACACGTCGCACGTTTTAAGTATTTTTTCAGTCCTTGCTAGAATCTTTTGTGAAGAGGGTGGCGTGAGGGAGCAGGGTAGCGATAGGAAGGGATTGTTTTGGGGTTTTTTTTGTAATTTTTTTTGAAGTTTATTTTGCGGGGGGAGAGAGAGGGAGAGAGAGAAGCCCAAGCAGGCTTTATGCTGGCGGTGCGTGGGGAGCCTGACGCAGGGCTTGAACTCATGAACCACGAGATCATGACACGAGCTGAAATCAAGAGTCGGACGCTTCACTGACTGAGCCACCCAGGCGCCCCAGGAAGGGATCAGTTCTAGAAGAACGAAAGAACCAGGTTATATTGAGGAGACCAACCTGCATGTTTGCTTGTCCGACTCCGTTCTGTCCATTATCTGTCCCTCGTTCTCTCTGTCTACTAGCACATCCGTAGGACGGCGGGCGACCGCTTGGAACCAGGCACTGCTTGCCCTGTGTGTTTGGGGCCTGTGAGAGCCTGTGACTGCCCCGCCTGCACCGCACACCTTTGCGGGTTGGAGGACATGGGCTCTGGGTGGTACCGGGCCCGCGTGCACGAGTCCTCTCCTCTGGCAGTGCTTTAAGGGAATCCCAGAGCTTTGCGCACTGTGCCTGGCTTGATCCTGTACTTGAGACGTGAAGTACGATTGGCCGCTCTGCACAGCAGAATGTCTCTAATACCTCTGCATAGCAAAAGGGGCCTGATGATTGAGTGCCATGTTCTAGGCACTTATTTTACAGCCTCTGCCCTAAGTATGTGCCCCTGTGCACTGTCCACACACACCCGTATCCCTGTAAATATGGGCATACAATGATGGTCACGTCCAAGAACGGACACAAATTCACATACCTATATAAAATGCTAGTGTGCATATGGTTCCCTCAAAGAAATGGATACCCCCTCTCTCCCTGCCTGAGTTGTGTTCTCGTAAGCTTTGTTGCCATGCCTGCCAACAGTGTGTGGAAAGACTGGCCTGAGTGATGCAGAGTAAAGCCAGGCAGGTCCAGCCAGGGAGGCAATGCCAGGCTTCTCTTTGTCCCGTCCCGCTTTCCTTCTCTTCTGCTTACCCTCCCCTTCAGCAGGGGTCATGCCCGACTTTTTAATTGGGAGAAGGTCATCTTTTTATTACATCAAGTCATTAGCTCAACTAACCATTGGAGAAGAGTGCCAGGGCTTTTAGATAATGACTCAGCACTCGTCTCCATGCAGGGCTTTTAATACAGTTGTTCTCTGAACCATAGACGCAGCTGAATTGCTCCCCGTGAAATTTTTATCATTCCAATAACATTAATAGTGTCGAGATAATACACATTCAAGCTACTGCTCGCAGAGTCTTGATTTGCATTTTCGAAATTAAAATATATGATGGTGTTTGGACACCATCCATTTCTGTCCCTCTTTCTTTTTTTCTGGAATCATTTGAAAGATTGTAAAACATTTAACCTCTTTTAAAATTTCAAGCTTCTCTGTGAGAGGAAAACTCTTAACAAAAGAGCAAATGTATGACAAATAGGAGGAACGAGAAAATGTCATGTGTCTGTGTCAGACTGTATTTTAATGTCTGTCTTCACCCTGTGTGATGTCCCTCTGGCCCCTCTGATGTGCCTTTCCTTCTCAGGTGAGCCAGGATGGGAGTCCGGAGGCCTGGGCTCTGTCTTTTATTAGCTTACGACTCCCTGGGTAGTCTGGGGCCCCTCCGCGAGGGGACAGCTATGAAGCACATACCACGTGTGTGCAGAGACCCTGCTAAGGCTTTTCATGTCTTCGCCCGTATAATCATCCCGAGACTCCATGAGCTAGCTACTTTTGAGATCCCCATTCTGTAGGTGAGCAAACTGAGGCTTAGAGCAATTAAATAACTCGCACCAAGTCCAGAGCTAATAGCTAGAAGAGCTAGTGTCTAAACCCAAGTCTGTCTAACTAGAGGGGTCAAGTTCTTAAGCACGAAACAGTCTTGGCTCTCCGAATCAGTGCATCTCTCTGAACCTTGTTGTCTTCATCTGTAGAGCAAGGAGATTGGATGAGATGAGAGGAATGTTTTTTAATGGGTTAGACTCCCCCTTGGGCTCTAAAATTCTCTCAAGTTCATGGCTTACTCTAAAGAACTTCTCGTTCTCTAGAACTTGCCCTTCCCCAGAACCTGTCGATGTTCGTGATGTTACCAAGGCATAGAAGAAAGATAAATCATCTTTTTAAATTACACTGAATGAATTACATTAATTCAGAAGTGATGTGGACATGTATCACTTTACACTCGACTGAGTGCTTCTTGAGTCCTATCACATGTGATTTTTGTGGCAGCCAGGAGAGGTCGCTGCTGTACAAATGAGGGCCTTGAGGGTCAAAGATGCCAAGTGATTTCTCACATGTGCATGGCTCCCTGCAGCCAGCGAAATGTTCAGACTCCAAGTCTAATGCTCCTTCTAGCACCCAGCATCTTTCTAGACTTTCTAGACTCCAACATTTCTCATTTATCCATTCAGTACACCCTGCTTAAGGGCCTGCTCTGCATGTGAACTTGAACAGCTTGAGTTCTTACATGTACACGTCCAAAGAGCCAGTCTTCGCCTTCAGAGAGCTCTCTAGCTGAGGAAAGATTTATTAATTAGATCACATCTTAGTACAGCGGCGTCAGGAGAGTAAGAGCGCTCTACAGAGTCAGGGAAGGTTTCCCGGCCAAGATGACGTGAGCGCCGCGTGTTAAAGGCAGATTGGGAGCAACGGGAGAATAGAGGAAAAGAAGCTTTGGGCACAGTAACTACACTGGGGAAACCGTTAAGGGCATGATGTGCTCTAGGAATGGAGAGAAGACAACAGGTAGAAGAGAAGACACGGCAGGGCTGTGCGTACGGGGCAGGGTGGCACGAGGCAGGGCTGGAAATGAAGGAAGAAGCCCCATGTGGGGCATAGTCTACCACAGTAAGGACTTCAGACCTTACTCCGTGGGCCGTGGAAACCATCGGAGCCCTTTAATCAGAGGGTGATATGATCTTATCAGTATCAGAAAAATCAGTGGAGGATGGTGTGGGGAGTAGACTGGACCTACACACAGTCTAAAATAGAGGTCACAGACTCAGATGTCTGATTCCGACCCAAAAGATAACATAAATGAGTGGCTGGGGGTAATGGGACTGTGGCAGAGGGCATCCTAGGCTCTCTGGAGGGAGCAGCCATAACTTGGCACCAGCAGGTGGCGCCCTGCAAGAAAGTCAATCCAGACTCCTGTTTTCCCTGAAAGTGAAGAAGAGAAACGGACAAGGTAGAAATCCAGATATTTCTTGTGAAATCTCCCGATTTTAAAATCTCGAAATGAATTCACAAAGCTTCCAAATACTACACAGACCAATAAGAATCTGTGGGCTGGTTCCAACACCTGGCTGCCATTTGCAACCTCCAGGCTGGAAGCTGTGTACACACTTATAGGGCAGAGATGATGAGAACCTGGACTCTGGCCAGTGGGTCAAGAGGAGCAGTCGGAGTCCAAAAATCCTCAAAAGTTGAGGATTGCAGGATTTGGAACTGATGGCTTCATTAGGAGGGCAAAGGTGGGGAAGGATGGATGACTTGAGGTTTCTCAGTACATCTCCTACATATAAGACAGTCTACATTCATGGCAAACACTTTCTTCATAGCGAGTGAAATCCGGTTGAATGAGTTCAGGATGCTAATGAATTAATAAAGCTACACCCAGGGTTAGGCATCTGAGTGTAATTACACATTTGCATGCTGTGCCTAAGTCAGCCGAGGTAGTTGTGGCAAGAACACATTGCGTGAAGCAGTTGCCTTGATTTGCTTGACAAGTAAAGGGACAGAGAAGGTTTGGGGAAGTACAGATTTCAGTCAAGTGTTGAAATAACGATCAATGAGACCTTTCATCTCCAAAGATCTGAGCTGTGAATCAGAGACGTAGAGGGCAAACACACCTGCTTGGCACCCACTCCTGACTGGTTTTATAGTCACCTTTCCAGAAAGAGCCATGTCAGGAGGATTGGGGGGGGCGGGGAGCACGGGGCTGTCAATGGAGTCATCTTTATGCTTGACTTGCTGGCATTGCTGAGTACTTAGAAGTTGCTCTTTGGCGTAGGTTAAATGATCCAAATCACTCAGTACTCTCCAGCATTTTTCTGGCCAGACCTAGCTCCCTGATGGGGATTCAGAGAAGCATTCCCCAGTGAGGGATTGCAGACCCTCCGTTTGGGCAATGAATATTTCATCTTTTACAGTTCGGTGGCTCTCTCCATTTCTAGGACATTGCTCCACATGTGCTGATGAATTATTTAGAGTCAGTCTGCTGGTCTGCTCTGGTCTAAAGCGTCTTGTTGAAGGGGGCGATGGTGTGTGCTGTGGTCAGACCACAGCGGTCCAGATGTGGTAGCTACTGCTCGTGACAAGTGTGTCTGCTTTGGTTTGTGTGTGAAGGTCCCAGACAGACACCGAAGGGAATGTTACTGCTGAATCCAGCTCCGCGGGCGTGAGCATGGAGCCCAGCCACTACACTAAGAGTGGACAGCCTGCTTTGGAAGAACTCACTGGTGAGTATGGAGCCCCAGAAAGTGTGTGTCTGCTGGTGATGAGACCTCCCATGTAACCAGGCAGCCTGATTTTAGTTGCCTTACTGTTGCACTGACGGATAACCTAAACAGACTTATTTTTCTTTTATTGTTTTCCGTCTTCTCTTTCTTCCCTGTTCCTCTCTCGCACAGTCTACTCCCTTTTCCCCAGCATTTTAAGTAAGTCTCTTACTTATTGGCAAATCCTATTTTAACATATGTTCCATTTCATTCATGTAGGGGACCTGGGCTGCCCCGACACTTAACTTTGAATCTCCTTGTTTACTCCTCAGATAAAGTCACTTTCAAACAAGATCTGGAATTATCACATCATGTCTTTTTTCTTTTTTCTCCCTGTTTGGAAGCACTGATCGAAAATGCGTTCTTGTCATCCTCCATTAATCAGAAAGGAGAACACAGCATGCTTCTTTTACCAAAAACAAACAAATCTAAATTTTATTTAAGTTTAACCTAGACGATGATGATTAAAGGGATTTTATGTTAAATGAAAACATAAAACCCACGGTTGCCATGTAGTTAATTCCATGGTATTGATTTATTAAGGTTGTAAACCTGTCACATCCTTAAAGGAGAGAAGTTAGCGTATGAGTCAGGATTCCTACCGTGCCGCGTTCTCGGTTACCACCGCCTCTGTCTGTGTGCCCCGTTCCCCACCTCTGTGTGCTGTGTTCCAGCAACTTCGAATCAGGGAAGTGAGTGGGAAACCACGTATTTAGCAGTGGTCATGTTATTCTTCGCATACCTTACCACTTCCAGGGTTGGCTTAAAAATTGAATCCATGTTTTAAATCCATTTATTAGACTAAATACCCATGACCACACCATTTTAATAGGCCCATTACAGCTGCGGAGTTGGTCTGCAGCCCACGTGAGGGGATCATACTATCTCACCATTAGCTCTGAGTATTAATTTCAGAGGATCTGAGCGATTTAACTATTTCCTTCTGGTTCTGCTGGCCGGGCACAGTGATGAGGCAGAGTTTTCAAGCCATTGAGAAGTGATCCGTCTTGCAGTAGTTCAGGACCCCACATTTGGGATTGATTTTGTGCTTCCTTCTCTCCAAGCTCCGTAGCCTCCTTGCATATGAGGATGTGGATAGCCCAAGAAAAGGGCCCGCTACGAGAAGGGTGTGGCGTACAGCGACTGCTCAGGTCTCCGCACACATTCCAGACTGTGTTCTCATGTGCACACATCAAAAGAGCCAGGCCAGTGCTCCGAGAGCCCGGCATCTATCAGACGTGTGTCCCGGGGAGTAGTGTGGATTCATGTCAGACTCTGAGGCTCTGCAAAATTCACATTTGAAAAGCAAAAGCAGTGGGCAGAGAACATTCCACATCACACTTAAATTTCAGAGTGACAGATTACAGCCTGCGATCCTTCCCCATTTTTTCTTTTTCTCCATGTGTCTCCTCTGCATCAGGCCTGTAAAAGCAAGGAAGATCTCAGAAAACCCGAGATGCTGTCGTTGGTTTGGGGGACAGGACTGTGCGACCAGTGTTGCCCAATTAAAGCGCTTTGGTTTTCATGAAGTCCAATGGCATGGGTTGCTGGTGGGATTTTTTTCTCCTTCCCTTCCTTCTTTCCTTTCCCTTTCTATCTCTTTCTCTTTCTTTCTTTATTCTTTCTCTTTCTTTTCTTTCTTTCTTTCTCTCTTCCTTCCTTTCTTCCTTCCCTCCTTCCTTCCTTCTTTCTTTCCTTTCTTCCTGTCTTGTTTTTTTTTTTTTCTGAGCAGAATTTCTTAGAGTGGCTTGTCTTTACATTCAAGCATTAGAAATCACATGTGTGACTATACTGTGAATTACTTTATGAGGAGACAATGAATAGTAGTACAAGATTGAATTAACCTATCCAATCCTAGCCAATCCCTGAAGTGACAATGAGTGTGTATTTGGAAATGGACATTT
This sequence comes from Cryptoprocta ferox, assembly GCA_028646485.1. Lineage (NCBI taxonomy): Eukaryota > Metazoa > Chordata > Mammalia > Carnivora > Eupleridae > Cryptoprocta > Cryptoprocta ferox. The sequence continues at coordinate 37,338,728 of CM053575.1, read as the reverse complement.
ATGACACTGACTGAGTGCTTAGTTCTGTCCCTCCTTAGGTGGGGAATTAGGTGGATTTTCCCATGGTGCTTTATTATTTGTATAATATTACAGTTGAGACCCTGTAACTTGGATCATAGAGTCAGAAGGAAGCACACAACTGTTTATTATCCAGTCCATGAATCCCTTCTGTCCTTAACTGACGAATTGTCTTTCAGTCTCTGCTTGAATATTTGTGACAAGAAATTATTCCTTCATAAGGCAGCCCTTCCATTGTTTGTTGGCTTTCACTAGTAACAGAAATTCTTTATTCGTTTGTGTCTAATCACTGGATATAATCCATCCTCTTGTCGCCCACGGCCAATTTCCATTCTTTGTCACACAACAGCTTCTCCCTTAAGCCTCCTCCCTTCAAGTGAAAATCCCGGGCTCCTTCCATGTTCCTCTTGGGACACCCTGACATCCTCCAAAGTCAGCCCCAGTTGGTCAGAATGTGGTGTTCTCTCCATCATGGCCGGTGGCCTAAGGGAGGACTGACCTTGTGAATACAGGAGAGCTGTAGAGGAAAATGGAATAGCCTAAGATCTCTTTCTAAAAGCAGAGGGGCCTCCATTTCCACCAGAGCACAGTCGTGTTTTTATTCTGTTCAGGCTGTGAGTCGGCTCACATCTTTGCTCAGATCGCACAGCATCTGAGGAGGCAGAAATGGCGATTGAGAATGTGATCACCTGAGCAAGGTGGGTGGGTCCTGGTTTGCGTTTCTGCACTGCTCTTGGAATCTGGTATGTGTCAAGCTCTGGGGTGGGGGTGGGGGAAGCAGACGTTTCCCAGCACAAAGCCTCCCGCCCCCAACAAGGGAAAAGGGAAACTCAAATTCAGATGACATTAAGAAAGACAAAGTGACTCACTCGAAGTCAAGCGGCCAATAGGTAGCAGTGCTGGGATTCAAACCTTTATCTGTCGAAACGCAGATAGTCTGTGCTTTTTCTTTCAGCCCTACGCTGACTAAACGTTTTTGGACAATAAATATTTCTTAGGCAACTGCAGATTTGTGTGAGAGTTACTAAAAGTAAGGCTATAATACCTTCCCATCTCAAAGGTCTTTTGAATTTCTAGAGTTAACAGGTGAACATGTCAGTTAGGAGAGACATGGAGAAATAGGTAGAATTATGATACTATTATAGGTGATTAAGTTAATTAATTTGAAAACTTGTGCCTAGATTTGGCTTTATTTACTTATTTATTTTAAGTTTATTTATTTTTAATTTTTTTGATGTTTGTTTATTATTGAGACAGAGAGAAACAGAGCATGAATGGGGGAGGAGCAGAGAGAGAGGGACACCCAGAATCAGAAGCAGGAACCCACAAACCATGAGATTATGACCTGGGCCAAAGTCGGACGCTTAACCGACTGAGCCACCCAGGTGCCCCTTTTGTGAGAGAGAGCACGCACACGCATGTGTACGGGGAGAGAGGCAGAGAAAGCGAGAGAACCCCGACGCGGGACTCTGTCCCACGAACCGTGAGATCATGACCTGAGCTGAAATCAAGAGTCGGATGCTTCACCAGCTGAGCCACCCAGGCACCCCTAGGTTTAGCTTTGATAAAGGTTTACTGCAGAACTTAGAGCTCTCCGAAGGATCAGTACCTTTTTGGCCTTCTTATAATAGAATGTGGCCAAAGTGACAGCAAAAGATACTTACTGGATAGGCCAGGAGATGGATGTAGTTACATTCTTCCAGCGCCATGCAGGAAGGGAAGTAAACATTCATCACTGCTTTTATTTGAAAACACGCGCATATATGTATCTTTAAAGAATTGGGTGGGAAATGCAAGCCTGGACCGCTTTTCAGATAAGAGAAAAATGCCTTCCAACTTTCTTTCGGTTCAAAAGGGGGAGAAAATTGAAAACACTTGGTATTTTCAAGGACCAGAGAGTTTGCTAGAGCAAATTTCTTCCATAAAATCACACATGTATCCTTTAGTCTGTCTCCCAGCCTCCAGGCAGCACCATATCAAGAACAACTATGGAAGCTTTTCTGTCTCAGAAAGTTAGTCCATACATTTCTTAGCTGCCTGTTCCCTTATTTAAATTTGTTACAATGTTTATTTATCTCTAAGAGAGAGAGAGACAGAGCATGAGCAGGGGAGGGGCAGAGAGAGAGAGAGTGAGGGAGACACAGGATCCGAAGCAGGCTCCAGCTCTGAGCTGTCAGCACAGAACCCAACACAGGGCTCGAACCCGTGAACTGCAAGATCATGACCTGAGCCGAAGTCGGACACCCAACTGACTGAGCCACCCAGGTGCCCCACTGTCTGCCTGTTCCCTTATTAATGACAACTCCTGGGAGTTCTAGTTAGTGCTTGATGTCAATTCCACTCGCTGCTGCCTGCCTGTGTGTACTATGTTCTATGCAGAGATGTCTTTAAAAATGTTGCTCGAAGCTTGAGATAGTCACGGGCTTTTAAGGAGCCTCGATTGTGGTTCTGCCGCAGGCTGCTCAGCCCTCCCTGGAATTACTCTGCGCAACAGGTGTTTGCCTCCTTTCATCATTCTTGTAGTTGTTCCCCATCTCCTCTGCCCCATAGAAGCCCAAACAAAGCAGAAGAACCGGAGAACCCAGAGCAAGGCCACTCTTGAGGGCCTGTGGCTTCCTAGGGCCTCTTTCTCCTGGCACCCTTGTGCCAGCTTGACCTCTGACTGGCCAGGTGCTCTGTGGAAAATCTTGCCCAGGGAATGGAAGTCTCATCCCCCAAAGAGAAACCCTCAGTCCTCTTGATGGCTTCCTGCTCTGCAGCACCAGCTGGCATGATTCCATGCCTGAGGTGGACGCTGTGACCAGGGCCCTCCAGGCCCTGTCCCATTGAGTCCCTACAGCTGGCCGACAGCAGGACTGTTACTGTCCTCATTTTAGGACTGTGGAATCTGAAGCATAGAGAAGGTCAGTGCCTTCCCCACAGTCACACAGCCAGTGAGTTGGGAGAACCAGAATTTGAGATGACATAATCAATCTAACAGAAAGAAGCAGACCTCTCTCTGTAGAAATACTTGTGATTAACAAGGGAAGATCTTTTAGCCACTGCAAGTTCTGTTTACAAAGTAGGGCTGGTAGAAAGCAGTGTGTTACCACCAATGGGTGAGAAAATAAAATGCTTCACCCCCTTCCACAAGGGCAGAAAATGATTGGTGGGAAGTACTTAGACCTAACTTGTGCATGTCTTTACTGGACACAGTTTGGAATTGTGTTTGCCCTTCAGACTATGTGCTTTGCTTCTCCTACAAGGTAGACTTTGCCTATTTCGGGAGGGAAAAGAAAGACTTCACTCCTCGGATTTAACAACTTCCTTTGGGCGTCCGTCCATCCATTTGTTCTCGAATCCTTAAGTGCCCACGGTGAGCTGGGCCCTGAGCACTGAACACAGTGTGTTCCACGGAGCTCACGATCTATCAGAGGACTAAAAGTCTTACCCCTCATCTTTCCAGGGGAAGACCCTGAAGCTCGGCGGCTGCGAACAGTGAAGAACATCGCTGACCTGCGGCAGAACTTGGAGGAGACCATGTCTAGTTTACGGGGAACTCAGGTCACACACAGGTGAATGAATGTCTTCACCAAATCACAGACAACTTGATTTTCATGCAACTTCTGTGTTGGTCCATGCCACTGGCAATGTGACTTGGTTAATAATGGAATACGTAACTTTGATCCCCAAATGTGCTGGAATTCACAGAGCAGGCCATACAGTGTGCAGAAGAGAAATGTCAAGGGCAAGAATCAGTATAGATTGGTTCCTCCCCAAAGCAGAAGGTTGCTAAATCCATTTGTCAGAGGATATTGTGGACCAGTTCCATTTAATTTTCACTTCACTTGCATTTTCCAAGCCTGCGTTGTGCTGTTAAAATGAGCAGGTGAACTATGTTTGACCTGCGTGATAAAGTGAATAACTTGAATTCCTACCCCGTGTTCTGATACACAGCGCTCTGTAATGTTGTTAGTCATGCCCGTGTATAAAACATGTAAGGAAATATTTATAAAAACTTATGATAATGTTTAAACTATGATTGCATTGGATGAAATCTAGGATTACACTGAAAACATTCATCAGGTTGTTTTCGTTGTTGAGCGTGAAGTTGAAGAGGATGCAACCCTCGGACACCCTTCGTGGATTTTGGCAGAACCGAACTTGACGGTTTGCATTTGGCCTTGATAACTGGGCCGACTTACCCCGGTGAACTCCCAGGGAGTCTCTTTTGCTTCTCCGGTTTCAGTCTCTTTGATAAATGAATGTAGCAAAGAGACAGCAGGACTTCCCTAACTCCCAGCAGCCTTGGCAGATCATGGCTAAGCACTGTGGGTTCTATCTTAAATAAGACGGGGGCCTGAACCTTAGGGGTGCCCAATATGAGGACAGTAAGGCCGCTTCTAGGAAGGAAGGGAAACAGAAATAATTGAGGCACCAAATTGGTTCTTCCAGAAGACAGTAAAGTCAGGGGGTGGTCACGTGGTGCCCCCTTGCCCAACCAGCGGCTAGACCCCGTGATGCTGTGATCAAGTATGAAACATCTCTCTTTCCACCCTCATCACGGAAACTGACTTGCCGGGGGTTGTGACAGTTTGGTGGCTTTCTTGGTTTGGGCTCGGATAGTAATGATGACAGCGGGGAAACCTTCGATGGCTTTTCTGCAGGGAAGACTCTCTCGGCTCAGCTGGGAGACCCCAGGGCCCTGACCAGCTTGTTTGTGCCACAGGATCTGCAGGGCTGGAAAGAGCGACGGAAGAGTCTTTCCAGTGGCCAGGGATGCGCTCAGTTTCCTGGCAGCTTCAGATCCTTGTAACTTAATATATTATGGACCTCAAGCCTGGGTGTTTACTACTCTCCTAGCCTCTTGCCCCTGAAATTTAGTTGTCCTTTTGGACAAGATGTGGGAGAATCAAAAGTGTGGGGGAAATAGAGCTTAGAGTTTGAAAATCAGGGCTCTCCCCACCCGCTTGGTGCAGAGGGAGCTGAGCGCATGACATGTGACACTGGGAGCTCTGGAGTGGGAAGGGGAGTTGTCACATATCATCCTAGAATGCGTGGGTCAGTGGGTATGTTACGCGCCCTTTCATTTTGGCATTTTCCCTTCCTTGGGTTGGAAAGAAGATTCCAATAGTTAAGACCATTTAATTGAAATCAATGGTAATGGGGATCTGGTGCCATGTTTTAGGAGGAAGGTCTCCGCTGGGCTTCTGAGAGTGTTCTGTACACGTACGGCTTCGTCTTTCCATTTTTAACAGAGAAAATACACCGGGTGGGACGTTGGTGGCTATTACTTGATCCTATTCCATGTATGGGAAGTATTTCATAGTTCAAAAAAAAAAAATCACGTAATTCTAAAAGAAAAAAAAAAACTACAAAGGATACTAAGTTGATGAGGTTCTAAGCCAAGGCCGGTTTTATGTTTTCAGCACATTGGAAACCACATTCGACACAAACGTGACCACGGAGATAAGCGGGCGCAGTATCCTCAGCCTGACAGGCAGACCCACTCCTCTGTCCTGGAGACTTGGCCAGTCCAGCCCTCGGCTCCAAGCAGGAGATGCCCCATCTATGGGCAATGGGTACCCACCTCGAGCCAATGCCAGCCGGTTCATCAACACCGAGTCGGGCCGCTATATGTACTCTGCCCCTCTGAGGAGGCAGCTGGCCTCCCGGGGTAGCAGCGTCTGCCACGTGGATGTCTCAGACAAGGCAGGAGATGACATGGACCTGGAAGGCATCAGCATGGACGCCCCCGGCTACATGAGTGATGGGGACGTTCTGAGCAAGAACATCAGGACTGATGACATCACAAGCGGGTGAGTACCTGGGGCTTCTCTCTTTCCACAGAGTGGGAGAAGGTTTGGCAGCTGGTGCCTCTTCGGTGGGCCTTTGTTTAAGTTCTCTGAGATCAAACTGCCTACTTGGCTCTGCTGTCCCTGGCTAAGGTGGTGTGGTGTGACGGGGCACTTTCTGGGCTGACAGTCACCAAACGTGCGCCCCAGTCCAGACTTAGCAACTTGCTTGGGGGAGGTCTAGCAAAGTTCCACCAGCAGCCGGAGCGACCTTTGGCAACAGACTAATCGTGTGGGTCCTTTCAACCAAGACTTGCGCCTGAGATGGAATCCAGACTCCTTAATTTGGCCGTCACCTTCTTCTTAGAGGTCCTCCTTCTCTATCCTCCTTGCTTCTTCTACGGCAGCTGCTCCTTCTCTTCCTCGTTCTCATCCAGCTTCTTCCTGCCTCACGGGCTGTGCGCTCTCTCCCTGGATTCGATTCCCATGATCCTCAGCCAGCAGCTCTTTGGAGGAATGCTCTTTGACTACTCAGCTTGAAGTAGCTATGTGGCCCGCCCCATGCCCTGGTCATCTCCGTCCTCATCTAATGCTCCTCCGAGAGCTTGTCACTACTGGAAATCATCCTGACGACGTGTTCATATTTTATTGGCCCCCTGCCCCCTCCCACTTGCCACAATAAAGCACCACGAAGGAGGGATGTCATCTGGTTTATTCGCCACCTTATCCACCATGCATTGTGCATATAGGAGCTTGTGTTCTAGATATGGCTGACTGCATGAATGTGTGGATCAGTAGACGAAGGAACAAACCCAGCCTCCCTGGTTCTCCACTGGTTCACATGGGAAGTTAAAGGGAGCAGTGGGATGGTGTCTAAGTTGCCATGTGGCCACGTGTGGCACGGGGAGGGACTTTCTGATGTTAGCTCCACCCCCGGATCACCATGAAAACTGAAGGAGCCTCTGTGTATTTCACTTGCCTAAGTGTACACGTTCTCGAAGATCTTTTTCTCCTCTCCCAAAATTAGCGGTCAGAATTGCAGCTACTAGAAATCGGGCATGGGGCACCTGGGTGGCTCAGCTGGCTAAGCGTCCAACTTCAGCTCAGGTCATGATCTTGCACTCCATGGGTTCGAGCCCCGCATTGGGCTCTGTGCTGACAGCTCAGAGCCTGGAGCCTGCTTCAAATTCTGTGTCTCCCTCTCTCTCTGCCCCTCCCCCATTCTCACTCTGTCTCCTACTCTTGCTGTCTCATAAAAAAAAAGAAAAGAAAAGAAAAGCAATTGGGCATAATAATCATCTTGCTCATTTCCGTGAACAGAGCGATCCTGATCCCCATGGGTGAGTCAGTATTTACATAGTTTAACAATAGCTAATGCTCCCATGATGTGCTGAGCACTGTGCTTTATCTACATTATCTTGTTCTATGTCACAGCAAGGAGGTGATATCATAATCCCCATTTTTAGGAATGAGTAAACTGAGGCTCTGGAAGGTTAAAGAACTTGCATAAGGTCTCAAAGTGATAAGGAGGCAGAGCCCAGGGTTCATGGCTTCATCTCGCCCAACATTCTATTGCTACACTAAAATAGCACAACTACTGGAATTTATTTCAAAATTAATTTACTTTTGCTCAGTTTTGCTTGTCTGAGTAGAAATGTTCTTTTATTTAATGAAAACCTCAGCCACAGATGTGCTTTGGCTTTCTGCCTGTCCCTTTTTAGAACCATCTTGGGGCACCTGGATGGCTCAGTTGGTTAAGCAGCCGACTTCGGCTCAGGTCATGGTCTCACAGTTCATGAGTTCGAGCCCCGCGTTGGGCTCTGTGCTGACAGCACGGAGCCTGGAACCTGCTTCGAATTCTGTGTCTCCCTCTCTCTCTCTGCCCCTTGCCTGCTTGCGCTACGTCTCTCTCTCTCTCTCTCTCTCTCAAAAATGAATAAACATTAAAAAAACAAAAGAACCATCTTGGTGAGTGAAATCTTGGAAGACTGGAGCCACCAAACCCTTACAGTGTAACAAATTTCTGCTTTCCAGAATGTCTGGGAACAGTAATGGATTAGTAATCTGGTTAACTGGGAGCATAATTTTATGTTGCTAGTTTTTCATAAGCACGATAAACAATCACATATTCCTATTACTAAAATTGCATGTAATTTAACCTTTTTATTATTATGTAGAAGACTTTGGGTGTCCAGCGTGGCCTCAAGATTATCATTACCAATTCCCACTGGACTATGTTACTGAAATATTTTTTAAGTTATTTTGAGACCTTTTTAGTATCCTCTAATAGTTAATTTTATTGTCAAGCTAGTCTTCATCCGCAGTAGACGGTCAGTGTCTGATTTTGATGTAGTATTGACATCTTCCACAAGGTGGCGACATTGGAACACTCTCTACCTAACCTTAGTGACGTCCCAGTGAGACATTTCCTAGTTTTTTAGCTATTCAACCATAACCTTTATCCCTGCTAAGCGGCACAAATGTTTACATTTCAGTTCCTGCTTCAGGAAGCTTACATTTTTAACAAGTGAGATATGCTCAGAGCCAAGTGTAGATAAAAGTGCGGAAATGTAAGCATACCCCCCAATTATTGACATTGGAGAACTCTGGTCTGGTTTTCTTCCCCATTTCTTTTAATGTAGAATTTTACCTTCAAAATGAGGAGAGGGAAATCCAGATGGCATCAAATGTTCCTTTTAGTTGTAATGCTCTGGAACACGAGTTAAGTATGACTCCGATCTATGGAAATGCATGTGAGTTTTCTGCTTTGAGGCCAAGTTACCCATTTTCCTTCATATGTTGAGTTCAGAGTAGGTTTAATGTTCTTTGTACTATTCTCTTTTTCCTCTTATACACATGACAACATGTAGGTGTTGATGGACTGGGCTTTTCTTCCGTGCTTCGGAATCTGCTACAATAAGTCGCTGCTGAAGCAGTTGATGTAGTGGAAAGAAAGCAGACTGAGTAATGAGACTGAGCTGGAACCCTGCTCAGTCCCCTTGCAAGCTCTGTGACATTAGTACAACAATTAACGCCCCTAAGCCTTGCAGCACTACAATTAATATGGTCTTTAACCCTCTACAATTAGATGTTTCTCTTTGAGGTTGTATCTGGTTAATGGCAAATATCTGATGAAGACACAGAGTTTCAGACAGGATCTAGATGTCTTATCAACCTCAAACCTCAAATTGTTTTCTCATTGAAAACAATGAGATGATTAAAGTGTTCATCCAGATGTTTATTTGGCTTAGTGGGAACAGTCTTGATGTATAAGTAATATATAAACCCATGTGGAGGCTCTTTAAGGAAAGTTTTTGTAAAAGTTTACAGAAAGTTTATTCAGAATGCCTGATGTGGAAATAAGCTCTGGTTTCTGAAAACCCATGACCTTGATGTTTAAAATGACACCCTGTACCCCAGCTTGGTCTAGCAGCTGTTTTTGGCTGTCTCTAGTTGTCTCCACTGGAAATGTATGCACGTGCACCTGTGTGTATCATTCAATTCTCCCTAAGGTGGGGCTGAAATTACTTTATCTCCATTGAGTTTTGCTAAGAACCTAAGAGCAAATGCCTTTTGTCTTTTTGAGTGTGTATTTATTAAACTCTTCTATCGCACATAGTATGTACCAGGCGTGTCTAAGAATTTTCAGTTGCCACCTGACCTCACCACCTCCTTTTATTCGATTGATAAATTGGGCTCTGGCTATATTTCATGGAAGAGAAATTAAAATAACAGACAAAGATGTTTTTTACTAAGTTTTGATCTGTGAAGTCAATCCATTTACTGATCTTCTAAAAATTCAAAGAGCCATATGGTATAGCATAAAATTAAAGGGACCAGCTTAGCGTCCATATGTTTGGAAAGATGATTTTTTTTCCTTTCAAAGGAGGCACTGAGTTGTATCATGTTCCAAAGTCTACATCCCTTACTGGGTGGGGGGGCAATGATCATTTAAATTGAACGTCAGAAAGTTTCCCAAGAACCTTTGATGACTTCCCATTTCTTGTAGGAACAGATCTCAACTGAATGTGGGAAGCTCTTTATGGTCTTTTCGTCAGCTGCCCTCCCCACCTTAGCCCTGGCCACACAGGCACCCCACTGCTCTGGGTTACCCGCCATTCTTTAACAGAGGCTGTGTATCCTGTATGTGTAACACTTGATGCCTCAGGACATGGCTGTTTCTCCATGGCATTCCTTGCCCTCAGGCCCATCTGACTGATTCTAAAAAAATAAACCTCCTAAAATAATAATAATAAAAATAATAATAATGGTAAACATTCCTCTGTGATGCCCTCCTGAAGTCCCCAGCCAGAGTTCCCTCTGTCTGCATATTTCTAATGGCCTTGGTTCACACCCAGCCTTATGTGTGAACTTTCCACTTTGTGGCAGAAGTGTTTGAGAGGGGCTGGCTGGTGTTAAGAAAGCATACAGTCTTAAAAGACAGAGTTGAGATTTGATCCTGACTCCGCCAAATGAACTGGGACAAGTTCTTAACCTTTGGGACTTACAGACAGAACTTGAAAGGCATTTGGCAGAGTCTAGCATGCTCAAGAAATGTCCTGCACTCTGTGTCTGTCTGACTGTCTGTCTTTCACCAACGGGGGAGCTCCTGGAAGGCAGGCAGTGCTCATTATTTTTCTAAATTCAGAGACCATACGTGGGTATCTAATGCATATTTGTGTGTGACCCATTCTCCATGCCTACCCTCCCAGGACCTTGGGCTTCTATAACTTGCCACCATCAGCTATAAAACTCAATGATTCTATCTACAGAACTGGGAGAAAATGAACTTCACCTCCTGTCTTTTTGGTGCGATGCATAGCCCCATCTAGTGGCCAATGTAGGATGTGATGCTGTGGTTTTGATTGCTTTTAATCCTGCCTTCTGCTACTTTCGGACTCAGGGCTCAGGAAGTGCTAAGTCTACTAGTTGGTTTCAAATGTGGCCTGACTGGTAGTGTGGTGTGGGAGGGAAAGCAACGTTGGGAGCAAGCTGGTCTTCTGGGCTGGCTCTGTGATGGCTGCAGTCTTCCTGTTAGGTGTCAGGGATTTCTCCATCAACAGATAATCTATGTGTGCCGGTTCTTGCTGGGGGGCTCTGTTCTTCGGAAGTGGAGGAACCCACGCCCCCTGAATTTCCTATAGCTCCGTAAATATATCAGGGCATGTCTTGGCTCAGGCTGCTCTAGCAAAATACCCCCAGCAAAAGACTGGAGGACTTAAATAGTGGACACTTAACTTCTCAGGGTTGTGGAGGCTGACGTCCAACATCAGAGTTCCAGCATGGTCGGGTTCTGGTGAGTACCCCCTTCCTGGCTTGCTGTGTCCTCACATGGCAGAGGAAAGTGGCTTTGGTGTGTCTCCCTTTTCTTAGGAGGGCACTAATCCCATCACAGGGGCCCCACACTCTTCACGACCTCATTAAACCCAGTTACCTCCCAGAGATAATTCACCAGGTGAACAACATACAAACATGAATTGGCGGGGGTGACGGAGACAAGCATTTCGTCTATACAGCATGTTTGATGCTTCCGTGTATCATTTGCATGTGTACCACCTGTGCTTAGATTCCTTTTTCCATCATTGCTGCCAGGTCCCCTCCTTGCAGAAGCCTTCCATGATTCTTTCCAAGTGGAAGTGGGGACTCTGGGCACCCGTGATACTTGATTTGCCCATAGTAGTGCTGGTAGTCCTGCATCAGAATTATTATAAATATGTGTATGGGGGCGCCTGGGTGGCTCAGTCGGTTGAGTGCCCAACTTGGGCTCAGGTTATGATTTCACAGTTTGTATGTTTGAGCCCTGCTTCAGGCTCTCTGCTCTCAGCACAGAACGCTCTTTGGATCCTCTGTCTCCTTCTCTCTCTGCCCCTCCCCCACTCACTTTCTGTCTCTCAAAAATAACATTAAAATTTAAAAAATAAATAAAAACAAAAAAAAATACAGTGGAGCCCCAGTGTGAAGCGGCAGGCCCAGAGCAGCTCAGTAGGCCAGTGATGGGGCTGGGCCAGGCCCCAGTGTTCAGTCTGTCCAGTCCTCTCTGCTTCTCTCCGTGTTTCCTCACTGACAGGTCTTAGTGGTGTATGAATTCACAGAAGCCATAAATACTTTACCCTGTTTGCTATTTTCCTCAGTGTTACAGATCCCAGGCAAATACAGTGACCCCTATTTTCCTAAGAAGCTCTCTGTAGAGCAGGCAAGCACAGGGGGCACGATTCACTTCCCCAAGTGTTGCAGAGCCAGTGACCGCTTTCCCCTCGAGGGTGTGACGTCATGCATCGTGGGTGGTTTGGCTGATCGATGACGCGGGCCACCCTCCCCACGGCCCTTGATGCCCGCAGAGGCATCGATTGCACACTTCTTCAACCCGAAGTCAACCCCCTTGATTTACTGAGTGTGGGAAATCTATCAGCCCTTATCAGCAGCTGGGGAGGCAGTTTTATCAGAGAAGAAAGAACAATCGAGCGGACAACGGGCTGAAAGTAGAGAAATTCCCCAGCATTCCCGGGCTGACTCCAGCCACTGTGGGTGACGATAGATTGAGTGGGCAGAGACCAGGGCTAAAGAAAGATTTACTGGGAATAGCTCCATGAAATGACATGCGGTCCGCTTTCGGCATGGGCAGCCTAGACCGCCACTCATAACTAATAGCAAATGTTGGCCTAGTGATTTATGGGGAAGAGAGAAAAAAAGGGCATGTCTTGTCTTCTCAGGAAACCAGACCCTGACTTCCTGAGAATTTCCTAGCTTGCTTTGAGATTTGAATCCCTTCCTACCTCCCCTGTTCCCCCAGCATCCTGCAGGGAAGGAGAGGGAAAAGGGAAAAGGGAACAAAAGTGGTGCCTTGAGAGGAGAATGCCATACCCCAGGCTGCCTCAAATGGTCCTTAAAGGGGCCTGACCATCTGCTCTCCTACCTTTAGCAGTACGGGTTCCCAAAGCATGGGCTCTCGTGGATGTGGAAACTGGAAACCCCTCTTTGGCCTGCCCTCTGGGGAGGCTCCAGGTAAAAGGCAGTAAAATTCCATTTATTTTTTTTTTCAAGTGTTTGTTTTATTTTTGGGAGAGAGAGAGCAAGAGAGCGCATGCATGTGAGCAGGGGAGGGGCAGAAAGAGAGGGGGATGGAGGATCCAAAGCAGGCTCTGGGCTGACAGCAAAGAGCCCAATGAGGGGCTCGAACTCATGAGCCGCAAGATCGTGACTTGAGCCCAAATCAAGAGTCGGATGCTTAACTGACTGAGCCACCCTGGCACTCCAGTAAAATTGCATTTAAATGTGTTTATTGAGTTAGAGACTGTGCTAAACTAAAGGCACTGAAGTCGAGAAATGAACACGACCAGTCATCTACATCCTGCTGTCGTGGAGGGAAGCTCCTGGCACAGGGAGGTGCATAAGTCATTGCGAATGGTGTGCCTGGCAGCCCAGTGGAGAAGCAGTGAGTTCTGTGGGGACCACTGATGGGGGACACAGAGTGGACTGCAAGCCAGGGGCAGCGGGCTGAGTGTGGGCTGCGGAGTCCCTCCTGGATTCCGGAGCCAGCCCCACCACTCGTAGATGTGTGTCCTTGAGCAAGTTTCTTCGGGCCCTTCCCCTGGCGTTGTGTGGCTTCCCTGAGATGGCGCATGGGCCAAACACCCGGACGATGTTCGCTACCGTAGCAGCCAGCAGCTGTGGCACCTTCAGGGCCTATCAGCTGGGCCTTGATGGATAAACAAGCAGCCAGACCAAGGTCATGAAGACATATGGGCATGGACGTGTCTTTACAGTGGGTTGGAGATTGAAGACTGGAGGGGGATGGGCACAGCTCAGAAGCTGTGAGAGCCAGAGAGCAGTGATAAGGCTCTGGGAAGGCCGAGGCTGTGGGAACAGACTCGCAGAAGGGTCAGAGAGACTTCCCATTGAACACAGCCTGATGTGGGGCCAGATGGACAAAGGGCATGAAGGCTCCAGGATGACTCCCAGGTTTTGGCCTGGGCTGGACTTGGCTGGGAAATAGTTGGCATTTGTCCTAAGCACCCTCTGTCCTTTTCCAGATTCCCCTCTTGCGTGTGGGCACCCACCCAGAGCCCTCCAATTGCGTCAGCCTCCAAGGCAACTCCAGACCAGGGCTGGCTGAATGTTTAAGCAGAGTACGTGGCAGTTTACAGAATGTCCCTCTGGGGGCTTGAGGAAAACTCCAGTCCCACAACCTTCCAATCATTACTCTGAAATAGCTCAGGGCCCAGTGGGGAAGAGTGCCCTATTGGTCAGCATTTAATTCTAACACAAGGCAGGTGGTGATCAGTGTTAGCGTTGAGAAGCAAAATGTGTGGGCTCCAAGTTGGGCCTGAGAAGAGAGTAGGCCCTGGGGGGTGGGGGGAGGTCTTTTATGCTCTCACTTTATCCTTCTGGAAAGCCAGCTTTTCTCGTCTGCAAATGAGAATAACTGTGCCTCGAGTTGCTGTGGATGGAATGAGAGATAACACATGCAGAGTGCTCGTATGGTGCCTGGGCATTGTGGATGCTTCCAGATCATCCTTTTTTTTTTTTTCATTTTTTTTTTTTTAATGTTCATGTAGTTTTAAGAGAGATAGAGACAGAGCACGAGCAGGGAAGAGGCAGAGAGGGAGAGAGACACAGTCCGAAGCAGGCTCCAGGCTTCGTGCTGTCAGCACAAAGCCCGACGTGGGGCTTGAACTTAATGAGCCATGAGATCATCACCTGAGCCAAAGTCGGACGCTTAACCGACTGAGCCACCCAGGCGCCCCCAGATCATCCTCTTAATAGTGACGGTGTTGCCAAGATTCAGTGGGACACGATGTATGTACAATACCTCGTTCAGTGCCTGGTGCAGGATAAAAGTGCTCACTGTGCTTCATGCCCTTCCACGCTTACGCATCCTCACACCCGGTGAGACATCTCATGAGGCACGGGGTTTGAGGCGAGACCATAACTGATATTCACATGAGGAATGTGAATACCCCTAAACACTCAAAACCAGTGTGCCAGGTGAGAGCAGCCCGCTGTGACAGATCAGGCTGAGCAAGGCACTCCTTCCATTCCTTCCCGTCGTCCGGACTGTCTGCTGTCTTGTTGGAACAGACTTGCTGCCCGTCACCGGGCTCTTCCTTGGTCAGCAGCATCAACAAAACACATGGCAGCATTGGGGCCTTACTCCCATTGGCCCCAGGTGTTCAACCAAGGAGCTTTCATCTTGGGTCCATTAATCAGCGCTACAGAGAGACTGTATTTAAGTTCTCTCAAGTCGAGAAATACTTTTTAACTTCTTTTTTTTAACTTTTATTAAGTTTATGTATTTATTTTGAGAGAGTGCGTGTAGGTGCCCAGGTGGGGGAGGGGCAGAGAGCGGGAGGAAGAGAGAGAATCCCAAGCAGGCTCCGTGCCGTCAGTGCAGAGCCCGACACAGGGCTCGATCACGTGCACCACGAGATCATGGCCCAAGCCGAGATCAAGAGTCAGACACTTAACAGACTGAGCCACCCAGGCGCCGCATCAGGTTGACAAATATTTAACAAGTATCTCCTCCTTCCCCGGGCTGTGCTCTGGGGTATGACTGACAAGATTTATCCTCAGGGCTGGACCATTTGGTACTCTGTATTCTGGGACTCACTTTTGATCATTGCAGGTCCTTCTCAGGGTAAATCTGGGACCCATGAGCTCACATGAACCAAGAGGTACTTTCACATACAGGAAAAACGTATTCCAATTCTGTGGCTCTCATGTGACAGGGAACAGGGGCTAACATTGCACCCCTTCTGAGTGCTGAGCATCTTACATAGCTCGCCAGCTCGGGCTTTATATGATATTTCCACTTTCTCGTTAAGGAAAATGAAGACCCAAGAAGATGTTATTGCTTGCTTTCGGCCAATAGAAGAGATGAAAAAGATGGTCCAATATTTTAGTGTTTCTTTCCCTTTGGGTGCTAGAATTTCAGCGTGACTGCGGTGCCTTTGTTGCTTTGCTACAGTTGCATATTCAGTCGTGTATCCTTTACAGCCCCCTTCCTTGCTGAAGTGCCCTGGTCTGCAGGCTCCTAATGTACTTCGAATGGAGAGAACTGAGGTGTCACCAATAGACTCCAAGGTCCCCTAGAATGGCTGTTAAGCTTTGGTGTAGCTCTCATCTAGAAAACTCAGTCCAGATCTATTTTTATCTTAAGCATATAGATCACTGAAAACACTCTTCTCCGTTACTTCTCAAGGGTCAGCAGCTACGGAGTGGCTCAATAGATTTATGATGGTGAGGTTGGAGAATACGAAGTTCGAGTTGAGGTGAATATGAAAAGAAACATTTGGATGAGGTTAGGAGTATTTTGGCCCTGAGACAGTCAGTCCATGTTGAAAGACTCAAAAAAAGAGACAAGAAAAATAGGATGGATGTGCCTTTACTCAGATCAAGATAAGAAACTGAACTTTCTTGGGAACTCCTGATCCTCTCGTTCGGCTGCTCTGGGGGCACGGTCTAATGGAAGAAACTTCGGACTCTGGACTCAGAGGGCCTGACTTCATGTTCTTTGCTTGCCAGCTGTGTGATCTCAGGGAGGTTGCTTCCTTTTCTGAGCGTCTTCCCATCTCTTAGATGGTAGCCTACTTCTTAGGTGTATGGTGGGAAAGAAAGAGCGTTTGTAAAGTGTTTGACACACAGAATGGTAGTTTCCTTTAGCCTTCTCGGACTAGTTGCATTAATTTGCCTCCCTCATTTTCTATCCTACTTAGAATAGACGCTAAGATGATCCGCTGCCGTTTCTTATTCTTGAGTGCCTTGATCACATTTCTGCTGGCCGCATCAGAGTGGATCTGTGTATGAGTGGTCTCCAGAAGAAAAGTGGATGTGTCAGCCTGGAGGCAGAAATTCCCTCTTCCTTGGGGAATGTCAGCCTTTTTTCTCTTTGTTTTTCAACTGCTTAAATGAGGCACGCCGCCATTATGGAGGGTAATCTGCTTTACTCGAAGTCTCCTGGCTTCCAGCAATGTCTAGTCTAATGTTTCCAGTAATGTCTAGTCTAATGATATTACCCAATATCTGGTATCACTGCCGAGGCAGGTTGACACATAAATAAACCGTCACAGTCTCCAAGCAGGCCATACGTAGGATCAGTGGAAGTGAGTCACCTGGGGGCAGGAGGCAGCTACCAGTGGCCCAGAGACAGAGTGGCGCAGCAGCTTGTAGAAACATCTGTGAGGACTCGAAGCTTGTGCGTCCTGCCTGGGGCACGATCACAAATCAAGGGTCTGTGCATGCCTTGGAAGAATCAGCACATCCCTTCCAGAATCCCCAGGGTCCTGATAAGAAATCTCCCTGAGAAATGGAGGTTTTGGCCTTCTCTCTTAATCCTGAAATAATTGTGGAATGAGACAGAGACCCTGGCGCGGACACTCCTAGAGGGCTCGTGATTGTTGAGACCCCAAAGTAAAATACGATTCCATGTCTGAAGAGAAGCTCAAATCTGTCTCCAAGAGTCTTCCAGCTATAAATCAAGCCCACATTCAACTTCTTGATCTTGGGACAAGCGGGAGAAAGGCGTCTGTGGTTCTCTGCTGCGTCGCGGAGTCCTGGTCCTAGTTCCCAGAGCTTTGAGCTTGTAATCGCTCAGTCATCTGTTTTGAAAGGAGAAATCGCACATACTTGAGCAGTGAAGTTTAAAGGGTAAAGTCAACTCAAGTTGTCAGAAACATGGGACGGAATAAATGTGGTGTTGGCTCTGCAGAGGAGGGGGGAGGCCGGGGAAGTTGCCTCACAGTGCCTGCCGGCGCAGGTCCTTTCTCCCGTCCTTCAGCAGTGGTACAGTCATTCGTGAAGCCCCTCTGTTTTTGCGGCTCTTTCATGCTAGGCACTGTGTTGAGCTCTTTCTGTGCATTGTGACGCTTATTCTTTACACCAGTTCTTTGAGAGAGAAGCTGTTTTTCATCCTCTTTTTATAGTGGGGGAGACCAAGCTCAGAGGGGATAAGTTTCTTGAACAGATCACATGGGTAGTAACTACGGCAACCAAGTGTTTGATTGGGCTGAATTCAAAGCCTGTATTCCAAGAATTCTGTAGTGTGGCTCTCCCTGTAGCCAGATCCAGATCCCGTGCTCTGAACAGATAGAAAGTGAGCCCCAAAAAGAAGAGTGGACACCCCTCTGGGCATTGGAAGTCCTGTGCAATTTTGGGAGTGAGAGAGAGAGAGAGAGATGGAAGGTGGTGTTCAGCAGGATCAGGCTCAGAGGGCTGAGTGGCCTGGGAACTTGGCAAATGCTTGGTGAATGCCTGCGCAAGAGCCTTGGAGCCAACTGGAGCAGGGAGGAAGGCAGATACCTTTGCCTCTAAAGCATTATTATGCGTTTCATTTCTATTAAATGTCCCAGGCCTCTACCGAAGCATCGGAAATGCTTGTGGCACCATTCCGTGGGCACCTGCATAGAAAGTGAGTGAGGTCCTGTGTGCGTTGGAAAGGAGAATTAAGCAGGTGCTCAGAGGCAGGAAGGTTCGGATCTAGAGTCGTCTTGCTCAGTGATTTACCGAAGCGGCTCGCCACTCTATGGCTTCCTGCTGTTAGTTCTCATGCAAGTAGCCATTTCAGTCACCTCCACTTTCCAGCCTTTGTCAGTGCAATATACATGGACTTATCCAAGAGAATTCTCTTCCCTCCTGTAGCCCCCACCCGCTGAGAACCCAAACAAAACACACAATTACAAACTCCACGCCACCCTGAGACCTCAGAGCCACACAGAGCAAGGCAGAGCTTTATTAATCGAGGGACTTTTGCCTTTCTCTGTGGGAGTTGTTAATTAAAACCACTCAGCCGTTGAGTTGGGAGAGAGGGAGGGAGACAAGGATGTGGGATGCCTCACACACTTGCTTTCCTCCTTTGCAGCCGGTATAGCTAGTTGAGAAGTTGACACGGACTTTATGGTTGAATAAACCAGTCACCAGAGATGTGTATACAGTTCCTTGGGAACAACTTTCACGTGCTCTCCTGCAGCCGGGTCCTCCGGGACAAAAAGCCTGCCTAGCCTCTGACCAAATATGCCTATCAGTTAATAATAACTATCATTGTAATAACAATAGCAGCGACCAGGCGCCGTGTGCCGCACTTCATATGCATCATCTCATTTCATCCTTGCCTGACTCCACACGCTCTTTTTCCCATCTCCCTGATGAGGATGTGAGACCTTAAAGGGCCTCAGTAATACGCCCAAGGTCACAGAGCTGGTGAGTTAGGGAGCCCGGACTCAGAGCCGCAGCGCAGCCATGGTGTTTCAGGCTTTTTTTCCACTGGAGCCAGGTAAACATGATGGAAATCGAGCTCCTCTTCTTCCCTCCAGCCCTGTTTCTCCTCCTGTGTTTCCATATCCATCTCCTTCCCCCAGCCAGATCCTGGAAAGAGCCTCAAGACTCTTCAGTTCATTGTTCCTGGAACACCAGTCGCTAAGTGTGATGGATTTGCTCTTCAGTATCATGCCGTGGTTCTCTCTGGCCTCACAGCTCCTGTTTCGCCCCATGCGTCCCTCCGTCACTTTCCTCACCCCTGATCTCAAGGCCCATCCGACAAGTCCATGCTGCACTTCAGTGGGAAAAATCTGTCGAGAGCACGTATTTGACTACATCGTCACCTGCTTATAATTCCTCAGTGGCTCCACATTGCCTGCTGAGGATACTCAGTGTGTTAGTTTCTGTTGCCGTATGACCGATGCCTCCAAATCTAGCTGCTTGAAACCACCATTGTGTTAGGCTCATAGGGTCTCTGCATCAGGAGCTGGGGCGAGCTGCCATGGGGATGGCTTGTCTCTGCTCTACTGTGTCTGGAGCTGGCCGAATAGCAGGGATCCACATTGTTCCAAAGCTTGTCCACTCACACGTCTGACGCTTGGGCTGAGATGACTTCATTTTGGTTAGGTTGAATGTGGCCTTTCTATGTGGCTTAGCTGCCTCACAGCATGAGGCCCCAGGACTGGCAGACTTCTTACCTGGTTGCTTAGGGCTCCAAGGGCAAGTGTTACAGTGAGGCAAAGCAAAGCTGTGTCACCTTTTATGAGCTACCGTTGGGAGGCACAGAGTGTCACTTACACCATACTGTATTGGTCTAAGCAGGCACAGCCCTCCAGATTCGAGGGGAGGGAAGGGAATATAGATGTCCTCTCTCAGTGGGAAGGTGGCAAGGTCACCTTGAAGAAGAGCCTGTGGGATGGGAGATGTTGCCATGGTCGTCTCTGGAAGATACAGTCTGCCACATAATACACGCTCTGTTGCCCAGTGTGGCATACAAGGCCCTCCATGGTCCCCACACTGGAGACTAAGCTTTGTGGAGCCCCAGCCCATGTCTGTCTTACTAGGTATCTCTTATGCCTAGCATAGAGCATGGTGCATAGTTGGCCTGCCTTTACATTTGGGCAGCAAATGAGTGATCTGCTTGCCCAGCCTCATTTCTTATCGTCTCCTCCTTCTCCTCACTGTCCGCCTTGCATGCTGGTTCTGCCACTCTGGACCACTGACATTGTCCTTGATGTCAATCCCATACTCTTGTACCTCTGTGCCCTTGCTTGTGTCCATTCTCTCTACAGAGTCCTCCCGCCTCCGTTCCCACCCACTTGGCATAGTCCTTGAAGAATCTGCTGAAGCTAGGTAGCCTTCCCTGGCCACACTAGCACCTCATAATACCTTCCTCTCACTTCCTTTGGTTTGTCTGTGTAATTGCCCATCTCCTCAAGGATATCCTTGAGCAGAGGGATTATGGCTTTTTACTCCTGCATTTTTAACAACGTCTGTTGGACTTTCTGCATATGCTTAGCAATGTGCGTGGAGTAAGGGGAGAAAAGAAGGAGGTGGTAACAGCAGTACTGTGTTACTATTAATAGTAACTATGGCAGTCCGCGTTTGTAGAGTGCTTTTTATATGGCGCAGGCACTTTTCAGGTATTATCTCTGAATTCTTAGAGAAATCCTGGAAGGCCTATGACATGTTATTATCCCCATTTTACGGATGTGCAAACAGAGAAGTGAGTGGGAGTATGGCCTTTGGCAAGCCTGGTTTTCCCAGTGGAAATGACTGGAGTCACCTGTCGAAGGCCATAAGCCTGCTAAAGGGGAAGCTTGGGGACTCAGCTCTTGGGATCCTGGCCTCTTCCCTTTTGGTGCTGCCACCTGCTGGGCCTTAGGCTCTGAGACCCAAAGGTTTCTCTAGGTTTTAGAGCGCTCTATAATCCTAACTTTCAACTGGGTGAACTGAATAGTAATGTGGAAAGCAAGAGATTATCTGCTAGTTAGACAATGCCTGCTTTGTTCTCTGTGTCAGGTTTTAAGGAATTCAGTATCAGGCAGAGGTTTGTTTAGGGAAGGGGAACCAGGAAGGCCAAGGGTTCAAAACCCAACACAAAATAGAAATGTATGTAGAAACTAGATATTCTTGGCATGGAAAATACTTAGAAAAGCAGTAGGTTCCAGAGGACCAGACTTGAACCGTAGGTGGAAGTTACACTTAAAGTTTCCATTTCCTACACCCCAAGGTGACCGTTCATCAGTGTTAGGAAAAAATATGCTGAAAAGTAGACCTGCAAAAGAGTGGGTGGGTCCTTTTGCAAAGACATGAGCCTCCTGTTCCTGAGAGTAATCAAGCAGAATGTGGGAAACTGGGTCCACGTGTTGCAGAAGAGATTCCTGCTCAAGGTGAGAAGCTGAGAGAGAAGACCTTGAAAAATTCTTCCAGGTGTGTAAGGTCAAGGTGCCCAGGTTCCCATTGGAACCACCAAGGTTCTGTTACAGATGGAGCAGAGCTGGGTGTTCTGGAGGAGGAGGTGTCTTTAAAGGTCCAGCCAGGTTTCCGCACCTCAGCCTGGGGATGATAGTACTAATGTTGTCTCTTGAAAAATTTCTCCCCCATTTTCCCCTCTAATAAACACAAAAATTGTGCGCGCCTCCTTCGCCGGCCCCCGGCTCTGATCCAGATGATGTAGGGGTTTGGAGGCGGAGTGGCCTGGGGCTGTTGAGAATCAGCATGATCAGGGGCTGCACACCAGCTGAGATGTTAGTGAATGTTGTTCTCTATAGTTTGCATAACGAAAATGATAGGTTTTAAAAGCGTACACATTATAATATTGGATATGCTCACTCTAACTAGGCAGGGTCTAGGGAATTTGGCTTTGCCCCATTTGAGGAACTACTTGAGCTGGTCTGTCTCCCGTCCTTGTGAAAGTGGAAGCACGAGGACAAGTTGGAGAGTGAGAAAAAGTCAGGGGCCCGTTCTTTCGTCTTTGTGACACCGAACAGCTGTTCCTCCAGCACCGATGGAAGGTAATTTGAGCATCTTGTGGGCGATGCCTCCTGCTTGATTCCTACTCTGGAGGTCGCTGGCCTGTATTTCAGCTCCCTCTTAGCCTGCCCTTCCTGCCAGAGCGCCCCAGCCCCCTGCCACCCCCAGGGCATACCGCCCTGGGCTGCTCTTTGGCCACAGGCTGGCCGGTTGGCCTGTGTGCTTGGCCACTGGGCTGCTGCTGTCTCATGCCTGCGCCCCCTGAGAGCCCTGGCAGCCGCCTTGCTACCCCCAGAGACGTGCTTGTCAACAGTGTGTGCCCCACCTGTCCCTCCTGTGAACACGCCTGTGGCACTGTCCAGGCCCATACATGTCAAAATTTTAGGGGGAACCCGTTTTTGCCTTTCAGACTGAACTCCCTGCTCAACTGGTTTCGCTTTTTACTTCCTTTTTTTTTTTAAATCACGGGCAACGGGGAATTTAGCCGTGGGCAACGAGACTGCAGTGAGCGCAGATCTGGGATGCCGCCTGGTGCAGCACTGACAGTGTTCCCCACACACTGGACTCTGCTCAAGCCCTGCTGTCCCTTGAATGGGACCTGTGACTCCTCTCTCTGTGCGTTTTCCTCCTAGCCTCCTCTACCCGGACGGCCCCCTTCCTCCTAGGGGTCTTCCTTGAAGCCTCGAGGGCTGCACAGCCTACTCTTAGTACGGTCTGGCTTATCCACACAGATGCAAGGATGTCTTATTTTTCTTTCTATTCCCCAAATACTTCATGTACATTAGACATAAAGGCAATTAAATCCTTGGTTGCTATTTATTCTTTCATTCAGTACACCAGAAATGTTTTTAGGGACCTATCTCAAGAGTTCTGGGCACAGTGCTAGGGACAGGAGATATTGAAGCAAAAACAGTTTTCCTAAAATAATAATAATGACAACAGTCCTGCCTTTACTGAACTTGGTGGGTCAGAGGCTGGAACACAAGAAGATAGATAAGCAGTTATCCTAAAATGTAGAATAAAGGAGCCAAGCTTCTATTTTATTATAAAAGACAAGATTTGTTGGGGCGCCTGGGTGGCTCAGTCAGTTAAGTGTCCGACTTCGGCTCAGGTCATGATCTTTCGGTTCATGAGTTGGAGCCCCGCTATGGGCTCTGTGCTGATGGCTCAGAGCCTAGAGCCTGCTTTGGATTCTGTGTCTCCCTCTCTCTCTGTCCTTCCTGAACTTGCACTCTGTCTCTCTGTCTCTCTTTCTCTCTCTCAAAATTAAATAAACATTTAAAAAAATAAAAAATAACAAAAAGAAATAAAATGGTAAATCTGGTACTTTCAGACTCCTGCCCCACCCCCGAGATGGGCCCAGTCCCACAGATTACCGGTGTGCCCGGCTGCCTGGGTGCTGTTTCTGAAAGTGACCCGGTGCACATGGACATATGGAAAAGTGAACAAGATCAGGCATCTGTGTGTCAGCTGTTGTGTCTACTGGTCTTGCTGGATTTAGTGGCAGGTAATTTGAGTATCCTGCAGTCACCCAATTTTGGCTTAATCCCTACTCTTGAAGGCCAGAGGCCCTGCATATCTGTTTCTTTGAATTGGAATACATTTACTGAATCCCATTTAGAATGAGTGCTCAGAATGCTTTTTTTTTTTTTTTTTTTTTTAATGAAAATGCTACCTGGTAGAACTTTAGCATCTAAGGCCACACGATGAATTCATTGTACATTTTTATTAGGTCCTTTGTATTTGCACATATGTATCTCTGTGAACTACCTAATTCCCCTGCCCCTACTCACGGCTGCCTGGCAAATACCTTTACATCCTTCAGGATGCCACTCGCACGTTTCTTGCTCTAAGAAGCCTTTTTGGCCCCTCTCCCTGGTCTGGCCTTTGCTGAACCCCATGCACACATCTGCATGTCTACATTAAGCCCCTCAGGGCCTAGGACTAAGTCAGATTCTCCTCTGCCCAGCACCCAGGCCAGTGCCTGCATCATAGTCAGGGCTGCATAAATGTGTCTTACAAATGACAGCACCTCAAAACGGGGGCTATCTCTAGAACAACAGTCTAGACTCTAGTGCCCTGCTTCCTCAACCCTTAGGTGCTTCCAGAAGCCAGGTTATTTGTGGACATTGGGTGATGTCCCCCAGGCCCGCTGCATGCCTCAGTCTGCAGAAGGGGTCTTTCTCACACTGACACGTTGGTTAGATTCTTCCCCCGTTTATCCTCAGTGTACACTGACGCTGCTTTCAGCTGCAGTCTAGAGAAGACAGGGCAAAACTTGCATGCACCTGAACCAAAACACCAGCTGGACTGTCCCTGGTCCGGTGGTGACTGTGGCTATTACCCGGGGCTGTCTCCATGAAACCCGATGAGAAAGAGACACTGGAAGTCTGATTCCACCCTGAGGTTCTAGTCATCCTCGGAAGGGATCACACGATCCTGAATGCCAACATAAAGTCCTCTGACCAGAAGTCACAAAAATGAGAGGCGCCTGCGTGGCTCAGTTGGATAAGTGTCTGACTCTTGATTTCAGCTCAGGTCATGATCTCACTGTTTCGTGGGTTTGAGCCCTGCATCGGGCCGACAGTGCAGAGCCTGCTTGAGATTCTCTCTCCCTCTCTGTCTGCCCCTCCCCCACTCACGCATGTGCTCTCTCTCAAAATAAATATACTTAAAAATTAAAAAAAAAAAAGAATTATCAAGAATGAGAAGATGTAGTGGCATCTAGAGGATTGACAGGTGTGCCTCTGTGTATAAGTGCCTGGGAGGAAGGATTCTTTAGGCAAAGCAGGAGGCTTTTCCAGGGTAGGGGGGCATCAACTTCTGGCACCCCCACTGGACCACCCGCATATTGCCCAGGATCCTCGCTATTCAGCACACCTGGTGTTGCCTCCTCATGTCCCTCCTTGGCCTGGGCTTCCACAGTTCCACGGTTCTGAGGTCTGCAGGTCTGTAAGTACAAGGTTATGAATTCACTGGTATTTTAGTAGAGCCCTGGAGTTCTAACAACTCTTACTGAGCTTTGATCTGAGATGGGGCAGCCATCAGTGATCAGGTACCCTTACTATCAAGGTCCAAGACTAGTTACTATGAGGATTTGAAGTTTCAATTACCATTATACTGTAGTCACATCGTGACTAATATTTATGTCTTAGGGAAACTGAAGCCAGTCTAGCTCACAGTTCCTCCATTCAAGCCTCAAGATTTAAGGCAGCGTTTCTCAGTCTGGCCCTGACTGCTTGCAGGAGAATTACTTACATATCTGTTAAAAATGTGGGTTTGGGGGGGAAGGGATGATTAGGGGAACACAAAGCCTGGGGGGGCAATAAAACTACTCTATGACACTGTAATGGAGGATACATGGTGTTATGCATTTGTCAAACCCTGTCCCACACAAAAACAGCTGTACCCCACAGAGAAGACCCCAAGGTGAACTGTGGAGTTGGGTTAATGCATGTGTGTGGGTATTGGTTGGATCAGAGTGGAACACATGAATGCAAAGTATTAATAGGAGGGAAACTGGTGGGAGAGGAGAGGGGCTAAGTGGAAAGTCTGCTTTCTGTGCAAGTTCTCTGTAAACCTCAGAATGTTCTTTAAAAAAAAAAATTGTTTTTTGTTTTCATGCACGGTGCGGGCCCCACCAGTGATGGTCTGCATCTGTGAAGCTGGGGCCATGGAATCTGTATTTTCTTAGGTTCTCCCACTGATTCAGGTGTATTTTAAGGTTGAGGATTCCTGGAGATGAGTCAGTCTGCTCTCACCATCTGTTTCATTCCAAGAAAGAGCTTAAAGGGACTTTGTCTAGAGAACTGTCTCCTGCGTGTGAGAATGTGTTTCATCTTTCAGTAGGTGGACGGAAAGCTTCCTGCCAGTGCTAGAAATACTTACTATAATACCAAACTGACAGTTGAACCACAGTAAAGGGAATTCAGGCCAGACCAGATTCCAGACACGGGAACTGCCAGAGCTCCAAAGTATGCAGCCTTTCTTCAGAAAGGTGCCCTGCCAGGCCCCATTTTAAACAAGCATAGTTATGGTTCATCATGAAAATTTTACATATGTGTATTTATTTAAATAGGGGTGACAAATCCACTGTCCCTAGCTGTGTGCTTGAATATATTGTTAGCCAGTTATGGATTTTTTGCATTCACATGCTCGTTCGAGTTTCTGTGTGTCTAGATCCTAGGTGAGCTAAACCAAAATACTCTGGAAATTCGTGCTAAGTGGAATTTGGTTGAACCTGTGAATATTCACATTGCATTCTGCAAAAGACGCAAGGACCTTCACTGCAAGAATTTTCCCACTTGATCAGTCACTCCAGCTAGGAATTTGAGGAAAAAGCAAAGGCAAGCCCAAAGCCGTGGTGAGATCGAGTCTGAGTGCTAAAATTCAGTGTGACATGTGAGTTACAGCCACGCCGTGTGCCGCTGCTGAGTCAGTTTATAGCAGACACAGGCAAAAGTCCTAATGTGCAGAAACTTGAGGAATATGCTTGAAGGGACTGACTCAGCCAGGAGTCACTTTTGCCCAAACTCAGAGGGACTGCCCACGTGGGACCTGGCAGGGGCCTTTGAGCTGACTCCAGCCGGGTGCACACTTTACACATATGTGAGATGGGGTCCATAACTTAAGAAAATTTAGCATTTTATGCTTTAGATAGTGGTCTCTAAACTTTTTGATTGTGTTTACAAAAAAAAAAAGAACCTGTCCCTGCATTAGACGCTGTGCTTGTTTTCAAATATATATGTGCCACGTTATGGAAATAATCTGTACAGTATAAACTTGCACAAAACTCAGGAATTAAGTGGGACATGTTAAGAAATACATACAAATAGGGGCGCCTGGGTGGCTCAGTCGGTTGAGCATCCAACTTCATTCAGGTCGTGATCTCACAGCTCGTGAGTTCCAGCCCCACATCAGGCTCTGTGCTGACAGCTCAGAGCCTGGAGCCTGCTTTGGATTCTTTATCTCCCTTGCTCTCTCACTCACACTCTGTCTGTCTCTCTCTCTCAAAATAAACAAGCATTAAAAAAAACTTTTTTTAAAGAACGCTTTTAAAAAAATACATACAAAGGGAAATACTTTAGTGTTTGCTCATATGGGTTGTCTCATGTTCCTCTTCGCAGAGACCGCTGCCTGAGACCTGTGCCTCCCACTCTTTAATGTGTATTAGAACCACATGGGGGTCTTCCTGAACTGGAGTCTGGTTCAGGAGGTCTGCGATACTGTGGTTCTAAAATGTTGCCAGTGACACTAAAGCTGGTGGTCCGTGGCCCCTATTATGAGTTGCAGGTAGGGTGAGGCCTATGTTCAGTTCTATGGCCAAAAAACCCTCCACAGGGTGCCTTCAGTTCTCTTCAAGCAGCTTTGCAGCACCTAGCTTTAGGAAATAAAGTCTGTGGCACCAATTTGCCCCAGTGAGGCTTAGAGGGGGCCCCTGGGACCCTTTGACTCCTCCTCTATCCAGGCCTGCCTTTTCCTGCTACTCCCTCTATCCCCGCGGCCTGCTGAAGCTGAGCTCTTGTCTGACTAGCTTAGCAACGTCTTTGTAGTGCTCCCCAGAGAGGCATGCTCTGGTGATGAGGCTGCCAGGGCAGACTGCAGGCCTCCTGCTCCCGGCTCACTTCTGCAGCCGGCTTCACTTCCTGTCGCAGCAGGATCAGAGACCTGGGCCGGGTTTGCCCAGTCATCTGGCCTGCCTTGCAACCAGGACTCGGTGAGATGGAAGGGAAATGCAGACAGGCCAGGGAAGGGGCTGGTGCCTCTTGAGCTGTGGGTATTCCCACTTGGTGGCTCATGGTCATGTTCTGTGCTTGGAGCCGAGGTGGCTCATCGTGTGGCCTCAGGTGGCTGCTCTCCAGGCTTACGTGAAATAAGGGAAGGTTTTGCTGGAGATGAGAAGTGAACTCCCACATCCTCCTAAAAGGAGCAATATACCATCCTAGTGATGTCCTGAAGAGCCGGCAGTTGTCCAGCACGGCGGGAAAAGGTGCCAAAAGGTACCCCAACTCTGCATCAAGGAGAAAGGTAGGAAACTGCTTGGATCCTCTGGGTCCGTATCTCCCCTCTGCCTTTGCCAGCAGAGGCTTTGGAAGACCCCCCCAAATGACACGGAAACCAAAGAAATGCCTCTTGATGACTTGTGGTTTCTAGTCCAGGTTATAGTGCAAGTCCCTTTGTCACAAGGAAACCTACTGAGAAGGACGTTCAGACCTTAGACTGTCTCCAATGGCAGCTGTGGATTTTTTGTCATTGTGTGTCAGTCGGAGGTGATCCCTAATAGAGAAGCAGCAACACCAAGGATCTTTGATGAGAGCTCATGGTTCAAGCCCCCTGTTGGGTGTAGAGATTACCTAAAAATTAAAAAAATCTTTTCGGGGAACCTGGGTGGCTTAGTTGAGCGTCCAACTCTTGATTCTAGCTCGGGTCGTGATCCCACAGTCGTGGGATTGAGCCCCGTCTTGGGCTTCACACTGAGCATGGAGCCTGCCTACCATTCTCTCTGTCCGCTGCTCACAGTCTTTCTCTCTAAAATAAAAATAAATAAATAATAAAAATTTCAAAAGTCTTCAAAACATAAAAAAATATTAAAGATATGGCATGATGTGGGTATTAGAGTCAGTGATGTGTCTGTGTAGTTGTCGTTTGGGGAGGAGGATGGGCGTGGGTTGGCCTTGGATAAATGAAATAGGCTGCATTTGCTTTTGCCTCAGCTTTGATGCCTAAAAACGTTGAGAACAAAGTGGTTTCCAAGAGTTTCCTTAGTAGAAACTTAAGTCTTTGCTTACATTTTAGTACACTGTACAGTTTTAAAATTAGCACCGAAAAGGGGCACCTGGGTGGCTCAGTCGGTTGAGCGTCTGGTTTCAGCTCAGGTCATGATCTCACAGTTCGTGGGTTCGAGCCCCGCGTCAGGCTCTGTGCTGACAGCTTGCTCAGAGCCTAGGGCCTGCTTCCGATTCTGTGTCTCCTTCGCTCTCTGCCCCTCCCCCATTTGTGCTCATCTCTCTCTCTCTCTCTCAGTAAATGTAAAAAATTTTTTAAAAATTAGCACTGAAAAGTTAAACGCACTTTTTCTCTGATCCTATTTGTGCATTGCAAAGGCCTTCTCCTCTCCCCTTAATTAAGACAAAGGGAACAACTTCCTTTCTGTCCCAGAGACCATCTCTCTTCCGAAGGTTGTAGGCAGCTTTGTTAGACTGGCTTTTCCTATTGTCCTTCCATGACCCAGAGTGAAGTTTATTCGCCTGACTTCTAAGAGGCCCGAAACTACAGGCATCCTTTTACAGGTTTGTCCAGAAACTCCGTTAACATCCTCGTAAACCTACAGCCTACATGCATCCTGCCCCGTTGCAGGAGGGCGGCGGGCGCTGTAAGAGCACATGTTGTTTGGGGTCTTGGATGCTGGTGAAACGCTCCACTGCAGGCACTTTCATCAGCCCACATCATTTTCCTTTCACCGTACGTGACAAAGTATGTGCTGACATATACGCTCATACAGTTACATTGATATTGGCAAGGAATTATATATGTGTGTGTGTATTTATTTCTTTTATTCCATTTTCTTTGCTATCTTCACATTTAAATCAAAAGTGTACCCAGAACATATAGACAGGTTGACATGTCTTTGAAGAAAAAATAATCACCTAGGCTTGTTTTGTTCCCCCCTTCTCTTTTGTACTACTTTCATTTCTTGCAACCGAGTGTTTTTGTTGTTCTTTTGTTTTGTCTTTTAATGTCATGCCCCATTAGAAACGCACTGAGCCAGATCCGGTCAGTACAGCTTCCTGTCCACCCCTCCTCCCCCAGTCCTTGACGGAAGGTGATTTCTTCTGCGACCCGGGAAAGTCAGTTTGTGTTACTGACGCAGGTCACGTTGAAGTGTGAACTTTGGGAATGGGGAGCCACCGTCCCCCCTCCTTCCCAAGGCGACTCACAAAGCCAGTTTCACTTGTTCCACATTGTTGTCTCGTGTTTAAAGAAGGGATCTCTTGACTCAGCATTGGATTCAAAATCTGGTGTATCTGTCTAACAGGTCCTATTAGATTCCAAAGCTTTTTTCATAGCTAGTGTCAGTTACATAGGATGCCCTCTTCTTGTCTAGAAAGTTTTTCTTGACACGCATGTGACCCTCACAGGTTTCTCCTGGCCTGAGCAATGGTGAAGTTACCCTACAAGTCTGGTCGTTCCCCCAAAGGTCTGAGACGACTCAGACAGGATTCAGACAAGTGGTGCATTCTGAGAAGTGTGTAGAAGGAATTATTGATGAGAAAATGCTCTCCCAAGCTGGAGTATTGAATGATGGAAGTTTTGAAAAGTCAGTGTTCTCTTTGACACAGGAGCCAGAGTCTGCTAGTCATTTGCTTCATAACTTCATAACTCTCCTGGCTCATAGCCACTGGTCTCAAGCCACCTGGCCCCCACGCCCTCCCTGACTGAGCCCCGGTCCCCCTGCTGCCCGGCTCCTATCTATTGCTGATGCTCCGGCAACAGTGAACTACTTGCCATTTTCCTAACATACCCTGTTCTCCGTTTCTCTCTGCTTCTGTGCGTGATACCAGCGCACCTAGATGGATCCTCCTTCGACTGGCAAACTCCTATGCACCCTTTAAGGGCCAGCTTAAATAGCTCCTCTGTGACTCCTCTCTGTGCCCCCCAAATCCCCATGCTCTGAGCCTGTCCTACATCCATCTGTAATACTGCTCTTCATCGAGGGGCACCTGAGTGGCTCAGTCAGTTAAGTTAAGCTTCCGACTTCACCTCGGGTCATGATCTCATGGTTCATGAGTTCGAGCCTCGCCTCAGACTCTATGCTGACAGCTCCGAGTCTGGAGCCGGCCTCAGACTCTGTGTCTCCCTCTCTCTCTCTGCCCCTCCCCAGCTTGCTTGCTTGCTCTCTCTCTCTCGCTCTCTCTCTCTCTCTCTCTCTGTCTCAAATATAAACACCTCCCCCCGCCCCAAATACTGTTCTTCGTCTGTACAATATCTGGGTCCCCTGTAACTTTTGAGCTTTACCAGGGCAAGAACTAGGTTTTTCCACCTCTGTAACCCCAGCCTGGTACAGCGCCTGGTACCTAACAATTGTGGGATTGAAAAGTGAGAAGGGGATACACAGTTGCTCCTCTGTGATATGGGCAATCACTGCGGTTGACAGTCACGGCAGCTAATAAACTTGAAGTGCTCCCAACACACCAGGCACTGGGCTTTGCATGCCCTGGTGCATTTAACCCACCGCAGCCTTGGGAGGTTAATCTGTAGTTTCACCCATCTTGTAGCTGAGAACATGAAACTCGTAAGAATTACACCAAAAAGCGTGACAATGCTGGGATTTGAGCTCACCTGCCTGCACTGTGATCCTGACCACAAATTCTTTTTCCTCATCTGAGACACAGATAACACACTTGACGAGAGTCTTGAAGGCACAGTGTCATGGCTTATGGGAAGCACTTAGCACGGTCCCCAAGTAGCCTCCACATCCACGAGCTTTCATCAGTAATGATGCACACAAGCTGGCAAGGGGCAGAGGAGACGTTTGAACTCGTCTGGCAACAGAGCCTTATTGCTAACTCCTATGCTCATGGGCCAGTCCAAGGTGCCCCAGCCTTGAAAAGAAAATACCCCTCCCCCCCAACATACCTGTGTCTTTAGCAGAGGCTCCCTCCCGGGAAGCCATGGAAGGCAGAGGCAGAGCCCCCGCACCCGTCACTGTAGAACTCAAGAGGGTACCGTGGAAATCGTTGAGTTGCTTGGTGACTTAGGACCTCACCAAGCAAACATGAGGATGTTACCAGCACATCATTAGGCTCCAACACTAATTATTTATTTCCCCAAAGAGAAGGAACGTTACAGTGTTGGTGCTAGGGGATTCAGTCCCTCGATCAGCTGCTTCCTTTCCTTGTGACCTCAGGCAGGCCCTTTCATCTGTGCCCAGGGTGAGCCTTGCTAAAGCTTCCAAAGATGGGAATGGCCATCACTTCCCTGCCCCCACCCCCCAGCCTTCAAGCACACAAGTCTCCTAAGCCCTACTGGACAAGGGCTGCTGATTCACATACAGCCACGATTGCTTCACCTGTAAACCATGCTTTCTTAAGGGAGTAACTTGATGAAGGCAGTTCATATTAATGTATTCAGTAGCCGATTCCTACACAAATTTGGGTCAAGCCAAAATTATATTTTTCATTGAGAGTAGAAGCGTTACTTAAAAATCTATATGGAGCTTTTCATAAAAGAGACTATTGGAATCGGTACTAATTTAGAAATAATTTTTTTTACGTTTGTTTTTGAGAGAGAGAGAGCACGAGCTGGGGAGGGACAGGGAGAGAGGGAGACAGAGGGACAGAGGATCCAAAGCGGGCTCTGCACAGACAGCAGCAAGCCCGATACGGGGCTCCTACTCATCATGAACCTTGAGATCATGACCGGAGCTGAAGTCAGACCCTCAACCCACAGAGCCACCCAGGTGCCCCAAGAAATAAATATTTGAAATTAGAGTCTTGAGTGTGAGCCTGGTTGTCATGACAGCTGTCTCCTAGTGAGAGCACATACAACAGAATTAATTTTTAAGATTATAAAAGATATAGGGTTGAATACATGTTTTTGCAAACGTCTGGGAAAAGAAGTAAATTCCCCATTTCCTCATTTCCGCCACCCAACCTTCACACACAGTGAATGAAATAGATTTGCAACGAAGCTGGATCATGGTCCGATTACTTGCATTCAAGGCCCTTTAGTTCTCTGTGCATTTGAGAAGGCAGAGGACCTGATTTATCCTTGCCTTTCCCCTCCTGCCTAAACAAAGTCAGAATTCCCAGCAGCAGTTGACAGGCAAGGTAGCAATCTCTCCAGGACCCTTCCACCTTTCTAGGTTGTCATTTTCAACAAAACCACGCTCTGCTGGGGTGTTACTGGGTTGGGGGCTGCGGCACGTCTCAGCATGGTCTCTGGAATGCTTGCTGGGCCCTGCTCTGCACCTCCACAGAAAGCCAGGGGTGTGTACTGTGCGCCTCGTCTGCATGCCTGGGTGCGTGTAATTGCCCATCTGTATGTGTTGTTTCACCAGCGATGAAAATCCAGCAGGGAAATGAGTGCTAAAATTAGTTTGTTTGTCCTTTGATAAGATCCCTTCCATTGAAAAGTTTTCGTTTACGTGGCTGGGTGGTGGGCTTTGCTGAAATCAAAATTAACTGCCTTGCTTAATGGTGCAACAGATTGTGTTTTGAAGAGCTTCCCCTGAATTCTCCTTAAAAGGACATTTGATCTAGAAAGTCTAGCCTCTGGCAAAGTCACTGCATTTTGATATAGGTGGGTTTTTTTTCTTGCTGCACTAGCTGTAGGATGTGTGCAGAGAGCCTACCCCTGGACCTTGGGTCACACTGAATGGGTGGGGGGGATGGATGGACTGATGGATGGGTACACAGGCAGATAAGCAGTTTAATTTGCATTTCTCTATGTCTTCAATGTCATGTTCACTGACATTTAAGAGGAAGGAAAACCTGGGCTTAATCGGTGGAGCATGCGACTCTTGATCTTAGGGTTATGAGTTTGAGACCCATGTTGGGGGTAGAGATTACTAAAAAAATAAATACACTTTCAAAAGAAAAAAAATTTTTGATTAAAAAAAAAAAAAGAGCAAGGGGTGAGCCTGGCTGGCTCAGTTGGAAGAGCATGCGACTCTTGATCTCAGGGTTCGAGCCCCATGTTGGGTATACAGATTACTTAAAAAATAAAATCTTAAATAAAATAAAATAAAATAAGAGGAAAGAAAACCTGTAATTGGTGTCTTCCCAAAAAGTTTTTGCTAGACCCCATCCTGGTCTTCATTCAACAAAAACCATTTGTCTTAAGTACTTAACATGTGTTAGGCACATGGGATGTAGATTTGAACAAAGTAAGAGCAGTTTCTGTCTTCAGGGAGCTCACCATGCAATGTAGGAGATAAGCACTAAAAGGTGATTACACAAATAATTATTTAACGATAGCTGTGATCACTATGTTTTTTTGTTTTTGTTTTATTGAGATACAATTCATAAAATTCACCCTTGAAAAAGCATATAATTTAGTGGTCTTTAATATATTTACAAAGTGGTTTTTTACTCGTAACACGATACCGTTGAGTGAAGAATTCAGTCTAATCTGTTGTTTTGTTGGGACAGTCACAAACAATGGGTTTGACTATTCCACAGACTTCACATTATGTTGACATTGCATTGTCTGTGATCATAAAGGAAGGGCGGGAGGGGACATGGGAGAAGTTCAAGTGAGACATGGTGTCCTCGAAGCTGCTCCAAGGAAGAACTCTTTTGACGCATATGGAAGCTTCTTCTTACCCCAGATGCTCCAGTGAGAACTGTCTTCTCTGCCCCCAACTTGAACGTACTGTCCTGGGCCACCTCCACAGTATCCTCTAATTCCATTTTTCTGAGACTATATCCCAAGAAGGTCCCAAACGAGAAGTAGAAGAAAGTCAAGAATTGACAATCCTCAGGATCTACCCCGTGTATTCTACAGCTCAAGTTCCAAAGGCAGTAATGCTTTCCATGATGTAGCTCAGCTGACTATTTCAGGAAAATCGCCCCTCGTTGGTCTTCTTAGTACATGTCATTTCACTTGAAACGTAAGGCATTCTCAGACACCCTGCAGGTTTATCAGATTGGGCCCCTGTAGGATTTAAAGGGATCTGAGTTTGGTTTCTTGCTTTTCGGAGTTTGGTTTGCCTTCATGTTCTCCTCTGAGGATGTAAGCAGTCTCCCTTATGGGGTATTGGGAAGGAGGCAGGGTAGATGAGGCAAAGCTGCTTTGTACCTGAACTACCTCCTACTGGTGGCTAAGCTCTCAGGAACTGGTCTGGTTGGCAGACAGCCATCTATCTACACAGAAGTTCCAGGGCTACCCCTTCCCCTGATAACACGGACTTCCTCAGAAGATAGCTTTGTGGCCTCACCAAGAGATCTGGAAAGAGGTAAATTAGTATGAGTGTTATTCAGAGAGTTTTGTAACAGCCCTCTTAAAACAGTGGTATCGAAGGTGAAATTCACCACTGTGGGTAGATACTTCAAGATGAAGACAACCCTAATAATGTCTTTCATGTGTATGGTCTTAGACACATTGCAGAGCACCTTCATATGCCTTATCTGGCTACTTTTCACATCTGCCTTGGGAAGCAGGAGAGCTGTGGTATTCCCATAGTTTAGACGAGAGACTCGGAACCCAGAGAAGTAACTTGCCCACCATGACAAAGGTGACTTACCTGTCCTCAGTCTTTTCTTTCCACTCTTTAAAAACTTGCCTACTTTCTCCAGTGCACTGTTCTGTGATATTTTTTTCCCCTATGATTTGCTGATGATTGTCAGTTCCATTCACATTACTTAGGTAAAACACCTGCTTGTATAAATGCTGACATTAAAAAGAATGTCATGAATACATCTGACAGTTAATTTCATTCACTAGTTCCCTTCTGCTCAATAGATTCCTGCGAGTTTGGGTTAATTAAGCTGTGTTCTAATTTTGCTATCAAGTGGGTGATCCTTTGTGTTGAATCAACAGCTGAGTTATCATCCCTGGGCTGTGATTAGTGACAGAGCCTCGGGAAATCCTCAGTTCCTTCCCCCCTTAGAGCACAGGGTGGCCATGGAGGGCTTCTGGATGTGAACAACAGGACTGTACACAAATTGCTTCTGACCATACATGTGCATCATCCTCTGCTCCTGTTAAAGGTACATGACCGATGGTGGACTTGGCCTCTATACTCGTCGCCTGAACCGGCTCCCTGATGGGATGGCTGTGGTACGGGAGACCCTACAAAGAAATACCTCCCTGGGCCTCGGAGATGCTGACAGGTAAGTGTGCTCCACTTGGGACTGACCAGGTGCAGAGATCCTTCCAGAGTGGCCTGAGAAGTGAGGGCGTGATATTGAGAGCGAGCAGATGGGCACTGCTTTAATGCACGCAGCGGTTTGGGAGGCCTTGAAGCCTTGCCTGGGCTCAGGAGCTGGCACAGCAGGTAGGAGGCGGCGGCTGAAGGAGGTTCTTGAGTCCTGCTTCTGGTTAGGGTAGTGCTTCTGACAGCAGTAACAGAGGGAGTTCAGGCTCAGGTAGTTTACGTTTTTGTTTTGACTGTTGCTACTGCATCTTTGTTACTTCGGCAGGCCCCGGGGATCTGCTTTACTTCTTCTGTTAGCCAGCTTTCTAGGTATTGTGTCTTGGAACAGAGTCCCTAATGACACACAGGTCTGTGTGCAGAAGGGAGCACTCTTGGCCGTGGCTGATCAGGCTTCACTGTAGGTCTCCTGTGGCCTGGTGACAGGAAGCAAG
This sequence comes from Cryptoprocta ferox, assembly GCA_028646485.1. Lineage (NCBI taxonomy): Eukaryota > Metazoa > Chordata > Mammalia > Carnivora > Eupleridae > Cryptoprocta > Cryptoprocta ferox. Next base: position 37,302,402 of record CM053575.1, on the reverse strand, counting down.
GCCTAAGGATGTAGTTTATATACCACATGCTGAGCAGCTGACATTATAGGGCTTGACGGGTCTTCATTGCAGCCACCATCCGAGATGAAAAGAGCTTCAGAGAACATTACAGTATAGAGGACTATTTGGTAATCCTTACTCCAACACACATGGATTCTATGGCCTTGAGCAATCTATTAAAGTAGGGGTTTGGACCTTATGATTTCCAAGATCCCTTCCAGCTCTGATATGTGCTATGTTTCTAGATTTCAATACATTTTGGTGATCTGACCGTTGAAGGAATTTCCTAGTGTACTTGACTTCTTTACCCAGATGGGGTGAGGAGACAGAACATGGAATTTAGATGTGTGTGCTCGAAGTCACCTTACATTTTTGGGTGCTAATCCTCATGTGCCAGAAAGGCCACATATTTGTAGCACAGACCTGGTTTCTTGCTGTTCTCTTTGCCGGACAGCTCTTTTTACAAAGAGCTGAGTGATGTCTGGTTCTCTGGCTTCAGAGAACTAGGGCAGCATGGTAAGGAGACAGAGGCTGAAATTACCCCCAGGAATGGAATTTGCCCAAGAGGAAGCTTCATCTTCTCTCCTGGGAAGGCTCAGAAGCCAGGGCTGGTGTAGAGAACACTGAATTCGTTGTCAGGAACTTGGGATCTGGCCCAGGCTCTGCCGCTGACTTGAATATATCCTTCTCAGAGCCCTCCCCGGTGCCCAGGCTGCTGATTTATACCACAGATGACAAAGGCTCTTCACCATAGTGCCAGCTCATGTCAGCTTTTTTCCGGTCATTAACTCATTTAAAAGTATTGGCTTGAGGGGCGCCTGGGTGGCTCAGTTGGTTAGGCGTCCGGCTTCGGCTCAGGTCATGATCTTACGGTTCGTGGGTTCGAGCCCCGTGTCGGGCTCCGTGCTGACAGCTCAGAGCCTGGAGCCTATCTTCGGATTCTGTGTCTCCCTCTCTCTCTGACTACCTGCTCATGCTGTCCCTCTCTCTCTCTCTCAAAAATAAATAAAACATTTAAAAAAAAAGTATTGGTTTGAAAATTCCATAGAAAGGTGAACCATTTGAGAACTGCTCTTTCTAAGGCTAGAACGCTCTGTAACTAAAATCTTTAGAGGCAACACTATCAGGGAGACAGTCAGTCATTGTAACACTCCCACTGGAGATTTCACAATTTACCCGGTTATTTCGCTTATTTGTCTTCTCCTGTAAACATGTATCTGGTTCGTGAATCTATTAGCCTGAAATTCGGGCTTTATGAGATACATTTTCCCTTGTAGCAAAAGAAAAATCTGTGCGAGTCCGTTTAATTTAATGCTTCATTGCAAGGTTAATGGAATTATTATAGATCACAGCTGAGCTCTTTTCTGCTTTTGGAGGTAGAGGATTGAGGCAGAGGCTAGAAAGATGGATAGTGTTTGCCATGTTGTTCTAGTTCAGCCTGTTTGATGGGACCGATTGGACCACAATGTCTTCCGGTTCTCCCCAGACTGGGGAGTGCTCAGATGTGATCATTTAAGACCAAACGGATAACTGACCAACTTTTAAAGAAAGATTTCAGGGGCGCCTGGGTGGCTCAGTCAGTTAAGTGTCCGACTTTGGCCCAGGTCATCGACTCACTGTGAGTTCCAGCCCCACATTGGGCTCTCTGCTGTTAGCACAGAGCCCACTTTAGATCCTCTGTCCTCCTCTCTCTCTGCCTCTGCCCTGCTCGCATGCACTCTCTCTCTCTCTCTCTCTCTCTCTCTCTCTCTCTCATTCTCTCTCAAAAATAAACATTAAAAAATACAAAAAAAAAAATTCAGATGGCTTTTTTTAAAAAGTAGGATTTAATAATGCTTGTAAATTTCCTATTTCATGTAAGCTTTGGCCTGTAAGCAGTAAGAAATTTTAGGTTGTTCTCAAATATGTTAAATTTCTTTAATTCCAAAGTTATTTTAAATTGACCACATAAATGCTTCATTTTTGGCTAAGTTGAAATAATAGTAGATTTGTTGCCATAAAGTTCTTCATGTCTCTTCCAAAAACTATATCCTAGATGAGTGTTTCCCAAAGTGGGAGGCTAACATTAGTGGTATAGGAAATAATTTTAGATAGTAGACAGGGAGATATTTATTTTCAACAGTTACACTTTAATTGTAGTGTTTAAAAAAATCATAACTAGTACATCAAACCCAAGATTTTACAAATTTGTTTAGGGTAAAGAATAGTGTAGGTGTGAGACAACTGAATGTGAAATATCAAGGAAGATATCACAGATGGTGTGCAGATATTTTTTTTTCAATAGTATGCAAATGACTGCAGACTAGGTAATCCTATTCTTGTCCTTTAAATAAGAAATACGTTCTTCAAATTATTTAAATTAGATAAGTGGAAAAATGTAGACAAAAAAGGCAGCACCTTTCCAGAATTCTTCCCTTTTAACCTGAAAAAAGAAGGTCCCAGAGCTGAAGTATTTCCAGGAAATTCTTTTTTAAAAAGACAGAAGCCTAGGGGCGCCTGGGTGGCTCAGTCAGTTAAGCATCCAACTCTTGATCTCAGCTCAGGTCTTGATCTCAGGGTCCTGAGTTCAAGCCCTGCTTTGGGCTCCGCTCTGGGGATGAAGCCTACTAAAAAATAAAAATAAAAAAGCCCAATTCTTAAGGATTCGTGCATAGGCAGCAGACTCCATGAGTTCCACAAAGAAAATAGAAAAGTACTGAGAGATTAGACCTCAGCCACGGGAAGAAGAGCATAAGAAGGACAGACCACCTCACCGCACCAACAGGAAAATCATTAACCACAGCAGCACAGCTCTGGAGAGCAGCTATTCCAGGGTAAGGCCCTAAAGGACGCTGACCTACCAGACAGACCATGGCTGTTTGCAACAGGATGTGGCTTGGGTATCTTCAGGGCTATTAAAAGTAACTGATAGGAATGTGTACCTTTGGAGCCTGGGAGATAGGAGCCATGTCAGTTTGTGAGTCTTGAATGTCACCAGCCAGCTTCTGAGTAATAAATGATGATAATAAAGCCACGTCTGCCCTTGATCTCCTGTCACTCTTTGGGGTTACCACCCCTGGGCTCCAGCTTTTACCTGATAGTCATCAGTGACTACTTCCAGCAAAAGAGAGCCAGCCGGCTGAGGGGGCAGGATCAAAAAGGACAAATGGGGGTAGCTTGTTACAAGTCATGGGCCCCAGATAACAGACAAATAAAGAGAAGTTGGGCATGGAGGTCCCCTGAGCTGGCAGCCTGGGAGCAAGAAGAAATACGACATGGAGAGCCTAGAGACCAGCCTTGCAGACGTCATGTGGTTTGTTCTCTCCTGCCAGTTCCTGCATGCTGTCCCCTCAGAACCCATCAAAAGTTCTTGAACTCCTGTAAGTTGAGTGCTTTCAAAGCTTACAGCTCAGATCTGGGAAAGTTTCCATTCCCAAGAACCTTTCTTTGTCCCTCCAAAGCATCGCTGTGCTCACGGCCCTTGCTGTCATCACCGTCACACTGTCATGTGCGGCAGGCTGAGGCAGTTAGAGGCTTCTCCCAAATCCATTCCCCGGTCATGCAGGTGTCACTGAGAGCGTAAGGACAGAAATCAAGCTCTTTGTGCACATGTAGAGCAGGAGGGCTATGGAATTACTTGGCAACTTTCTTCTAAACCATTAGAATATTTATTGAACTCGGGTGCCTGGGTGGCTCAGTTGGTTAAGTGTCTGGCTTTGGCTCAGGTCATGATCTCACTGTTCTTGAATTTGAGCCCCGAGTCGGGCTCTATGCTGTCAGCTCAGAGCCTGGAGCCTGCTTCAGATCTGTGTCTCCCTCTCTCTCTCTGCCCCATCCCTGCTTGCACTCTATCTCTCTCTCTCTGAAAAATAAATAAACATTTAAAAAAAAAAAAAGAATATTTCTTGAACTCCACTGGTTTTTATTAACTTGAGTACTAAAAACAGCAAAATGCGAGTGCTTGTGTAGTAACACGTCCCCCTGAGACTTGCACAAAAATGCCAGTTGCCCTCTGATGTCACGCCAAGAAACCGAGCAGGAAGAAGAAACCATTTTTATTCCTTCTTGTTACAAGGTTTTCATTCCCCTCCAAGTTCTGAATGTTGTAGGTGTTGAGATTGCACTTTCCATTAGGATTCAGAGTCATCATACAAACTTGACCATCCGCATTTGGGGCCCTGCCCTTGGTGCTCAGGGCTGTCCCAGTTTCAGCTTGAATTGAGAGTCCCACGGTGTGAGGATGTAACTATGCAACCTGGTATTTGACCAGCCTGCCAAGCCGAGCCCTTCTTCTCACCGGGAATGTCACAAGATCTCCAAGAGCCCTAGGGCACCGCTGAACAGGGCGGCCTCCTGGCACCAAATCATGCATTCACAGATGCAGGCCTGACCTGCAGAGAGGAGTTTAATCCAGGCCAGAGGTCCCCAGGCAGCTGATGGAATTGGTGGGAGCCCTTACCAGGTGGTAGGTCCCCAGTGCAGGTGTTTCTTAGTTACAGCCCCTGCTGGGGTATGCAGATGAGAGGAAGCACAGTGGGAACCACTCCCTCGCCCTCCCTTCTAAGCCCATGGTAGACAAAGTGATGGCCCCAGAGTGTCCACAGCCTAATCCCCAAAACCTGTGGATATGTTATACCACACGGCCAGGAGGAATTACAGTTGTTTATCAGCAGATGTTTAGATAGAGCGATTATCCTGGATTATCCTAGCGGGCCCAGTGTGATCACAAGGTCCTTAACAGTGGATGAGGTGGGGGGCGCCTGGGTGGCTCAGTCAGTTAGGCGTCAGATTTCAGCTCAGGTCATGATCTCGAGGGTCCTGAGTTTGAGCCCTGTATTGAGCTCTGCGCTGAGAGCTCAGAGCCTAGAGCCTGCTTCGGATTCTGTGTCTCCCTCTCTCTCTCTCTCTCTCTCTCTCTCTCTCTCTGCCCCTCCCCTACTCGTGCTCGCTCACTCTTTCAAAAATAAATAAACATTAAAAAAAAAAAGTGAACGAGGTGGGCGGGAGAGGAGGCAGAGCAGTGAGATGTAAGAGGGACCCCACTTGTCCTTGCTGGCTCTGAAGACAGCAGAAGGGGCCACAGCCAAGAAGTTCCTAGGGCCTCTCTAAAGGGGCAAAGGCAAGGAACATTCTCCCAGAGCCTCCAAAGTGAGTGCAGCCCTACCAGCACCCATTGCTTTCAGTCCACGGGACTCTGCTTGGACTCTGCCTTACCAAACTATAAGATAGTACATTTTTGTTTTGTGGTTTTCTTTAATTTTTAAAAAATTTTTAAAGTTTATTTATTTATTTTGAGAGAGATAGAGACAGCATAAGCAGGGAAGGGGAAGAGAGAGAGGGGCAGAGAAAGAGAATCCCAAGCAGGCTCTGCATCATCAGCACAAAGCCTGATGTGGGTCTTGAACCCACAAACCATGAGGTCATGAACTGAGCCAAAACCGAGAGTCAGATGTTTAACCTACTGAGCCACCCAGGTGCCCCCATTTTTGTTATTTTTGATACCATGTTTATAATAATTTCTTACGGCAGCAATAGAAAGCTAATAGAGTCCTTTACCAGGTGACAATAAAAACAGTGATAGTCGCCGTTTCCTGTTGGATCGCTCTATGCCGGGAACTGTGCCAAGCACTTGACATATACGACGTCGTTTCTTCTTAACCCTGAACCTTTGAGGGGAGGTAGGATCCTGGTTTCATAGACATGAAGCAGGGGTGCTCTGAGAGTGTCAGTAAACATGCTGAAGGTTACATCCACCCCTGATAAGGATCCAGGCCCGGATGGAAAGCCAGGCGGCTAGACCCTCCCAGGTGCTCTAACCACCTAACATTCCTGCCTCTTTAGGGAGCCCTTGGTGTACGGATTCTGCTTCCCTGACTCCAGGCCTTTATCCTAGTGTTCTCTCATTTTTTTTTAATGTTCGTTTATTTTGAAACAGATAGAGTGGGGGGAGGGAGGGGTAGAGAGAGCAGGAGAGAGAGAATCCCAAGCAGGCTCTGCACTGTCAGCAAAGAGCCCAGCACGGGGCTTGAACGCACAAAACAAGATCATGACCTAAGCTAAAACCAAGAGTCTTGACACTTGACCGACTGAGCCACGCAGGCACCTCCTGGTGTCATCTCTTTAAATGAACCCCTAGTCACTGAAAATGCAAGCACTTGACCCTTGAGGAGGAGTGCAAAACAATTTGCCTTAAGAGGGAAAGGGGGCTATTTAATGACTCCTCTCCCCTCCCCCCATCCTAGACTTTTGGCACCTGGACACCTCGGATGGGCTTGCCCTCACCCCTTTTTCCATCACTGCTCTCAGACCTCAAGGAAGAGGCCCTTTCTTATACAGAACTGAGCCAGTTTATTCTGTGGCCTCCTGTGGATTTGGACGAGTGGTGCTTATTATTTTTTTAAATCTGACCTCTCGCAGACCTGTATGGTTGGCTAGGGGAGGAATCGACAATTTCAAGAGCCCAGCGAGGGCTGATGCTTCCCTTTAGCGATCCAGGAAATCCAGGGGCCCCTGGAGTCAGCAGAGTCAGCAGGTTTGAAAACTTCTCATTCCTGTCCTGACTGCCCACTCTGTGGTCCCTGAACCACTGCTGGAATTTCTCTACCCAGAGCATAGAGGGCGCCAGGCCTCCGTGGCTGGGCCGTGACTTAAGGAGCTCCCCCAATCCTTCCTCCCTCCTCACTCACTGCCCCCTTCCCGCCATGCACCGTGAGTTTCTAGTCCTCACACCAACACCTGGTAAGGCACGGGGGAGTTTTTCCTTCTCTTACTGCTAATCCCACTTCATGCCATCTCTTGGTGTCAGTATTTGAACCCCGTTTCCCCTAGAGTTGTGTGGTGGGAGTGAGAGAATATAGATCGGCACCGCCCAGTAGAAGAGCCACTAATAAAATGTGGCCACTGGAATGTAACATTAACAAAAATTAAAAGCTGGGTTTCTTAGTCATACTTGCCACACATTTCGGGTGCTTGCAAGTTCCATGTGGTTCCTGGCCTCCTACTAGACAATGTAGACAGAACATTTCCCTGGGGCACCTGGGTGGCTCAGTCGGTTAAGCATCCGACTTTGGCTCAGGTCATGATCTCATGGCTCGTGGGTTCGAGCCCTGCGTCGGGCTCTGTGCTGACAGCTCAGAGCCTGGAGCCTGCTTCGGATTCTCCCTCTCTCTATATACCTCACCTACTCACACTTTGTCTCTCTCTCTCTCTCAAAAATAAATAAACATTAAAAAGTTTTTGGAAAAAAAAAAGAACATTTCCTTCATCGTAGAAGGTGTTTTTGGGCAGCATTCATATAAACCACTAGTTATATTTCAGAAGGCAGCCGTGGGGGTGCCTGGGTGGCTCAGTTGGTTGAGCATCCGACTCTTGATTTTGGCTCAGGTCATGGGCTCATGGTTTGTGGGTTCAAGCCCCAAGTCAGACTTCACACTGACAGTGTGGACCCTGCTTGGGATTCTCTCTCCCTCTCTTTCTTACCCTCCCCAACTCACATGTGTGCTTGTGCTCTCTTTCAAATAAATAAACATTTTTTTAAAAAGGCAGCTGTGGAGTGAAAGGAAGAGGTGGGGTTGGCTGTAAGGAGACCCAGGTTCCAGCCCTCACTTTCAGGCAAGTCCCTTAACTCTGAGTTTTGGGGGTTTGTCTCTAACTTGAGGACAGCGCTCATACGTGTCCCCCAGGACCATTGTGCAGAGCACATGAAGGTGGAGGTGGTGAAAGTGTTCTGTAAAGTACTGAGCAAAGGTAAATACTCTGACATCCCTCTGTCCTGGGTTCTGCCTCCTTATGATTGTCTTTTCTTTATGTTAATTAATCAATGAATAATTAAGCCCTCTTCTTTCCATAATGGCTTAGAGTAACCACATGAAAGAGAAGAATAGTTGTAAATTAAGGCAGGGAAACATTAGAACCATAGGAGGGGGTGTAAGTTAGAATACGACATATAGAAGAGGCAGAGAATTGAGAATACAGATACACTCACCATAAGATCCTACCTGGTGGGATAGTTTAGCGGTAGTTCAGCACCGAGCTTCCTACCAGCCTAAGTAAAATGAACTTTGACTTGCTTTCCCTCCCTTGTGACTCTGCCCATTTTAGTCTGCCTTCATCTTTGCTTGCTTGGGTCGATCATCTGATCTCTCTCTCTCCTCCATCTCTCCCCTTCACCCCCATCTTCCCTCTCTCATTCTCCTTGCCTTCCCCTTTTGAATGCCTGTTACACCTACTAGTGCCCCTGGGCATTCTCTTAGTTCTGCATTCAAGGCTTCTGCTCCTCTCCTTGGGACAAGAAGATGCCTCTGGCACAGCCCCCAGCATTCATGATCCTTTCTGTCCCTCTCCCCCTTCTCTCCTGTGCTTGTGGACAGCAAAGGGAGACAGAGTGGGAGAGAGTGAGAGTCGAGTTCATCTGAAAGCTCATAAAAGGAGCCTTAGAGGCAAATCTCTATTTCCGTGGTAACAGGGTAGTAATTAGTGCATTGGCGTTTCCCAAGGGCCTCTTTGCTGCTGGGACCACTGGCTTCCTTTTTAAGTAAGTGCTGTTTCTTCTGGAATGGGTGGGCAGGGGCCACCTGTGCTGAACCGGAGGGTGGTGCTGACAGGAAGCAAACCATCTGCGCTTTAAGCCACAAAGGAATTCTCCCAGGGGGGTTGTACAGAGAAGAGAATGAATAGTCTGTGGAGTATCGTTTCATGTGCATGCGGTGTTTTCACTTAAAAAGAAAGAAAAGGCAGCATAGTGGCCCCATGAGAATCTTTCACTCCTCAGTGTTGCCCAACTTCATAACTGTGTTCCAGGTAACACTCAAGCAGAAGCACAGCAGAGTATGTGTGCGTGGTGACAGGGAGCACAACCACTCCTCCAAGTACATTTACCAAAAGTGGTGCTATTCCGTAGTTGTGTACAGGTAATTTTTAGACTTGATGGTTGTTCAAAGTATGAGACAACATCTAACAATATGAAGGCAAGCATGAGAGGTCAAAGAGAAAAGCCAAAATGGGGCACCTTTTTCTGTGCTTACTCCCTTAGCAACCCAAAGCTTAGCCCCCAACCCCAAGTCAACATCGGACTACATCCGTGCCCTGCAACAGAAAATGGCATTGTGTGTTTTATTTTTTTTATTCAAAAACATTTTTTTAACATTTATTCATTTTTGATTGACAGAGCATGAGTGGGGGAGGGATAGAAAGAAGGACACACAGAATCTGAAGCAGGCTCCAGGCTGTCAGCACAGAGCCCGACACAAGGCTCGAACTCACGAACTGTGAGATCATGACCTGAGCTGAAGTCAGACACGTACCGACCGAGCCACCCAGGTGCCGAGCATTACGTGTTTTAATCCAGGTTACCTGGGCAAGTTTTTGCATCAGTCAGGATAGGATCATTTGTGCTGTGTGACAAACAACTCCAAAACACCCAGCTCACTGTCCGGCCACCGCAGCTCGGTAGGAGGCTGTGTTGTACATCATTTTCACTTAGGACCCAGGGTGCCAGAGTCCTGACCATTGAAAGCACAGGCAAACCACGACCAAGAGGAGGAGAGTGTGGTAAGCCACACGCCATCTTGTAAAGCTCCTGCCCTGGGCGTGGCCCATATAGCTTCCACTGATTTGTTGTTGGCGGAAGGAAGTCCCATGGCTATACTTAAATTCAAATGTGAATATGAGTATAATTCTACCACGTGCCTGTGAGAATAGAAAATATATGGTGAACTGTACTAGTGACTGTCATTGTTTTATTATATATAGGTGACTGCCCTGGCTTCATACTCCATTATTTAACCAATTCTGTATCATGCAGTTCATCACATATTTATTGTATACCTCTGTGCTGTCAGGCACCCAGGTCTGACTGATGGTCTTTAGTAGCTCCTCTGGGTTGGGAAGAGTGAGCAGATAGATGAGGAGTACAATAAATGAGTTGGATAAGGCATTGTCACCGATGCTATGGGTCAGCCACATTGCAAGAAAGTATTTGGACCGAGTTTTAATATGTGACAGCTTATGGGAAATGCTAATGGAATTATGTAATATTTACTGAACACCTACTATGCACTAGGCCCTGGGGATCTCAGGATAAGTAGACCACAGTCCCTGCTCCCTGATCTCAAGAAGCTTGTCGTCAGGAGCGCCTGGGTGGCTCAGTCTGTTGGGTGTCCAGCTTCGGCTCAGGTCATGGTCTCGTGGCTCATGAGTTAGATCCTCACGTTGGGCTCTGTGCTGACATGGAGCCTGTTTCGGATTCTGTGTCTCCCTCTCTCCTGCTCCTGCTCCCCCTCCCCTGCTCATGCTCTGTCTCTCTCAAAAATAAATAAACATTTAAAAAAAAGAACAGCTTGCAATCAAATAGAGGTGTTAGAAGCCAAATCAGCCATCATAATGCATTTTGCCCAGTGCCGTAGAGACTTCCGACGTGTAGTGTGGGAGGAGAAAGGACCAGGAGTATCCCTGGGGGTTAAATGTCGTTCTGAACTTGTTATCATAGTAAAACGTAGGGGATTTCTTTTCCTGCAGGTGATGATTTGAAAGATCCTGCAGCAACATTACCCAAATGTTGTCAAAATAGGCCTGCTTATCTCATCTGTTTGAGAATTTCTTTTTATTTCCTTTAATATCCTTTGTCATTTGTGAAGAGCCACCTAACCTTGACTTCTGTTACTGAAACGCAAGAGCTGATGGAAATAAGCCCCGTGGATAAGGCAGCCCTTACATTGGCCTGTGAAATGGCCCTGGTTACTTTGTAACGTTTAGACTTCTGTCATGCCGGACAGCTGTGTCAGCCCAGGGATTTTATTCAAGGTTACCTTGCTCGTAAATGTGTTTTCCCCAGACTGCCTCTCACAGGCCAGTCTGTGTGGAATAGAAGGTTAGAGAGCAAAGCTGGGGGAAAAGAGAACTTTGAACTCACCAGTTACAGCCCTCTCTCTTTGCCAAGGGAAACTGAGGCCCAGAGAGATAGTTAGTGGCCCAGTGACTACTCTGTTCTCCAGGCTTTAGCAAACAGGGTCATCTCAGTGTGAGTTTAGAAAGGATGAACTCAAAAATAACTCTTGGGGCGCCTGGGTGGGTCCGTTGGTTAAGCGTCCGACTTGGGCTCAAGTCATGATCTCGCGGTTCATGCGTTCGAGCCCTGTGTCGGACTCTGTGCTGTCAATTCAGAGTCTGGAGCCTGCTTCAGATCCTGTGTCTCCCTCTCTCTCTGCCCCTCCCCTGCTCACACTCTGTCTCTCTCTCAAAAATAAGTAAACATTAAGAAAATTAAAAAGAAAGTAAGTCTCATGAAAGCACATTATCTCTTCGGTAATGATGATAAATGCAACCCACGCAGAAAGGAAGGAGTGCCCCAGGAACCTCGAGACCTTGTCCTAGATCTGACTCTGCCACCACTGAACATCCTGGGCAAGATGCTTCCCCTACTTACTTCTAGTTCAGGGTGTTGTTGTTTTTTAAGTTCATTTATTTATTTTGAAAGAGAGAGAATGCACAGGAGGGGCAGAGGGAGACAGAGAATCCCAAGCAGGCTCCACATTGTGACAGTGCAGAGCCCCATGTGGGTCTCAAATTCATGAACAGTGAGATCACGACCTAAGATCAAGAGTCGGTTGCTTAACCGACTGAGCCGCTCAGGCACCTTGTACCGTCCGGTTCTTCATGTGCACTCAGACCCGCTGATTCTAAGGTCCCCAAGCTCCTGAGTCATTGTTCGAGTTTGTGTTTGTCCCTTAAGGGCAGAGTTCACAGGATGACTCATGAGTGTAGCTCCTGTCATTGTGTGATGGTGTGTCAGTTAAGAGTGTGGTTCTTGCCCAAGGCGTGTGGTGTATGCAGATCATTGGGCTGAGCACCACCCCCTTCTGCTAGCAAACCTCTTCCAGAAGAGGGAAAGGCTCAGTGCTCACTGCACTTCAAAGCTAAGCCTGTTCTAAGCTGCAAGCCCTTGGAGGAGTGTGAGAGAGGAGGGTAGCTACTGCTGATGGTGGATGCAGAGGAACGCCCCCAAATCGAAGGCCCAGAATGAAATCTTGCAAAGGGGAAGGATGGGATAGACAGAGCTGTGGATGGGAGTCACAGGACCATGGACCTTCCCTGACACTTGGGAGGAATTCCGCAGTCATACATGGCAGTGGATTTTGCTCTGACTTGGAGCGTCACCAAAACTACGTTAGGAGTTGCCGCTCATGGGACTGTAGTCTTATTTTCATCGAGATAAAATTCCAAGCGACCGATAAGCAGTGAATTGTGTTTATTCGGGTGGGTGTTTTGACTCAGGCTTTAGTTAGACTTGGATGTACATTGTTCCCTAAATCAGCACAAAGAGTGGGAGCTGCCTGTCCACAGAGTGGACAGTCAGCCTTGGGAAAAGGCATTGTCGGGGACTTGGAAGGGACTTCCCTATGCTGTGACTTTTCATCCAGTTGACAGGCTTTGCAGCATATACCGGAGTCCTGAAGGGCAGAACAGCACTTGGAGTGGGTTCATACAAGAAGACCGTGGGTTTTACCTATGAGGAATCAGGCTCCTAAAGGTGACATTCTTTCGCCAAAGCCACAGTGCTATAAGGGGCTCAGTCAGGATTTGAATTCAGGTCTCTCTGGGCACAAAACCATAGTGTTTACCTCCTCCTTTGCTTAAAAGCTTGGTTTCTAGCCCTCTTGAAGGTGAAGCTCACTTGGGTCTACACAGGTAATTGCTGGGCATCTTTCTGGTGCCTAGCACCAATTTACAGACTTGCAAAGGGGACAGCCTCTGTCTGGACTGCTGACCTTTAAGACAGTCCTTTCCCCAGGTCTCTTTGCCCATCTGGAGGCTCCGTGAAAGAAGAGCCCAGGGTGTGGCTCAGTGTCACGCCAAGCTCCACTCCTGCTGAGGGAACTCTATCCCTTACTTGGGAGGATTTTAGGGATGCCTGAAGCTGCGGGTGTATTATGTTCCTCTTAAGAACATTTAACGACTTCAGTGTCTGACCCTCCAGCAAAGTCTTCAGAGTTTCCTTTGTCACAGTGCTCACCCCTGGACCTTGGGGTCTGCCATCAGCCGCCTTCCCCCGGGGAGCGGCCTCTGCCGCAGACCCCCGTGTCTCGGTGCTGCAGGGAGAAGGGGCCCGCTTTGTCTGCTCCCCCGCAGCCCTGTTGTTTCCCCTTGTCCACGGCGCGCTTTGATTTATCTCCCTCATTAATCTGGGCCACTCGGCACTGTGACATTGCCTGAAATGAGATCTGAAAAGAGACTCTGACATTTTGAGGGATGTTGCGGCGTTGTGTGGAGGAGATTAAATGGGGACCGAGGGAAATGAGGTGGTTGCATGGCTCGGTGGGCTCAAAGCTGCGCCTCTCCCTCGGCTTACCCTGAGATGTGGGGACAGGGACTCACCACCCCACCAGGGGCCACATGAAGCTTGAAAAAACTTTCTGGCCGTTGCTTTGGCCTGTCTTGACGTGCATTGTGGGTAACCCACGAGCATGCAGTAGATGAAGATGTGCATTGTCTCCTTTTGCAGGGTGCTCAGGTGGACTAGAGGTGAGTACGGGACCCACCTTGGGTGTCCTCCTGTCAGCCGGAGCTGGCTTCGCTGGCCGAGTACTGTGTGGACAGAGGGGGGTGGACTCTGGGACCTTCTGCCTTGGACCACAGGAGTTCCCGTGGTCTCTATTGTCAGTGTGGTAGCAACTCACCAGGCTCTGGGAGCCCCAGGGATGGAGGTTCCTTCGGAGGCTGCCTTGAATGCAGGCACAGGACTCTGGGCAGCGCGCAGTCTGTGCTCTGAGTCTCGTTAGCAGCAACAGCACTCATGTATTGACCACCTTGCGTGTTCGAGGTATTCCCTCAGGTGGTTTGCATATTTGCCTGAATGTGCCAAAGGACAGGCGTCATCTCCATTTCAGAGATGAGGAGTCTTGGGTCAGTGAGTCTGAGTGACTTGTTCAGGGGCACACAGCCAGTGAGTGACCCTCTGTCTGAGTAAGGTCTGTCTGACTTCAAAGCCAGTATTCTCTCCAGGACATCATGATGCCTGTCTCTAAAAGGGGGGTTGGGGTGGGGGTGTGCCCATGACAATTGGCCCACGTATCCAGCTCTCTCTTGGAATAATCAGGAATAACCTCCTGGCTTCCTCCCTAAGTAACCTCCACTCATGCTTCAGGATTGGCTCCAGCCTTGCCTGGGAGGCCTTCCTACCTTCTCCCCCTCTCCCATAACCCCGGACAGGGTCCTCCAGGCATCTCTCACCCATCCAGGGTCTCCCCATCACGTGTGCTTTGCTCTCTTGTAGCATATAGCGTGCATTTGGAATGTGGTCTCCTTTGGGGTTTCTGGCTCGCTCAGTCAGTAGAGCATGGGACTCTCGATCTTGGGGTCGTGAGTTCGAGCCCCATGTTGGGCATAGAGCCTACTTAAAAATATCTATATGGTATGTGGAATATGGCCTCTCCTGCTAAACTGAGAGGAACCAGAAGAATATCTTACTCTTCTTGGCATTCCCAGGCTTTGCAGAGCCTAGTATATACAGTAGCAGGTGTTTGCTGTATATTTAATTAATATTATTCTAAGAATGAATAAGACTTACTGAAAATTTAGGTTTCCTCTCCTTTTCCATCCCATCCATTGGCAAGCATTGGGTATAGCCCCTCCAAATGATCTCTCAAATCTCTGCTCCCTTCTCTCTCTCTCTCTCTCTCTCTCTCTCTCGCTCTCTCTCTCTCTCTCGCTCTTTTTCTCTCTCTCTTTTGTTCTGTCCTTCTCTCATTGAGCTTCCACTGTGGCCTCCTGACTGGGCTCATTGTCTCTTCTGAAAGCTTCATGTACATTCTCTAGCCTTTGTGGTCTTCTTAACACATACATCAGATCCCCTCTGCCCCCTGCCTAAAACTTTACCTCAGTGGATTCCCACTGCACATAGAATAAAACCCAGACTCCTTACTATGGCCTCCAAGGTAGGACATGTTCTAGCCCCTGCCCTTCTCTCTGGCCTCATCTCATCCCCCTTTCCCTCCGTGACTCAGGCCTTCATCCAGTCCCTTGAACTTTCTATTCCCTCTGCCTGGCATGTGCTTCCTACACCTCTCCCTTTCCATTTACAAGGCTGACTCACCCTGTCCTTCACCCTCCTGTCAGAGGCACTGTCCCTGACCATTTGATCTAACAAAGGTTTCAGCTATTAGTGTCTTTTAGAGCCTCCAGTCTGTTTCACACCCTTTATTTTTATTTGTATATTGTGTCTCTCCATTTGACTGTAAGCATCAGTAAAACAGTAACTAGGTCCCTTCTGTTTGCAGCTTATTCTCCTTCCTAGCACAGTGCCTGGCTCAGAGGGGTGCTCATTACATGTACCATGGATGGGCGAATGACTGTGCAGCTCTGTGATGTAGGGCTAATGTGCAAAATATTTAAAACCATATGATACAGGCACCACCCAGTCGGATCAAGGTACCACCCAACCAGATCAAGGCACTGGCCGGTCAGAACAAGGCACCACCCAACCAGATCATGGTGCTGGCCAATCAGAACACGACACTGACCAACCAGAACAAGGCACTGGCCAATCAGGCATTAGCAGCTGTAAACAACTCATGGCCATACAAAATTAATCTGGTGCTCAGGCTTATAGTGAACCAACCATCCAACTAAGTCCTCATCCAGTCCTCGAAATAAGTAAACCATGGCCCCAATCTGCCTTCAAAACATGGGTTTGTTGGTGTCCAGGAGCTCCTCCTGTGGGAGACTGAATGGTTTGATCCAATCTACTACCTTTTTTGGACAAATGATTTCAAACCTTTGACCCTATGACATGTTCAGACCCCAGCTGGGCCGCTTCTCAGCTACATGACATCTCAGCTATATAAAAGGTCAGTTAATTTAACCATCCTGAGCTCCCTTGTCCTCATCTGAAAAATTAAAATAATGAGCCCGCTTCACAGAGCTGCTGAAGAGCGGGTGAGGGTAATGCGGGGATGGTGTCAGCACAGTGGCTGAGCCCAGTCCACACCCCCAGCACCTGGCAGCTGGCAGCAGGTTTTACATAGCAAAGGATTAGAACGGCACAGATAAGGAAAGGGAGGCCCAGAAAGGTTCCAGTGTCTACACTGGGGAGCCGGGACAGAGATCTGGGTCCTTTCAGCCTCAGGTCCAGCACTGTGGCCACCTGCTGGCGGCCCCTCCATCCCTCAACATACCCTTCTCCTTGTGGTTCTGCTCACTCAGCCCTGCTCCCCCTGCTTCTCCTGTCCTTGGGGCACTCTGTCGGGAGAAAAGCAGATGATGTCATTTAAGGCCTGAGACCCCAATGGGTAACTGGCAAAAGCTGAAGGAAGCAGTACACACTCCACATCCGGGCAGGAGGTCCTACTCTTTGGAACCAGCAGACTAACCACCGTGTAACAACATCAGAGGTGCAAACCTGTGAAAATCCCTAGCAGAGGTCTTAAAACAGAACTTGAAAGGGTTTATGACCCTGTGGATTTGAACATCTCTCTGAGCCAAGCTGTAATTCCCGCTCGCTTTTGGAAGTAAAGATCAGAGCCATAATTTGAAGAGGGCCTTGGATCGTGCTCTGATTATGTTTTAAGACACACGCTGTGGGATGATGAAGCTGCCGTGGGAGGGTCTGGGGTACCGAGCGGGCAGGGGGTATGGTGGGGAGGGGGGAGGAGAGTCAAGCAGGGTGTCTAGCTGAGGCAATTAAATGTCCTTGCTTCTTACTTTAAACAGAGGCCCGAGGTAATCTCCCAGAGGGCTGTGCTCTTAATGATCTGGAATAAAGGGGTAGAGAGCAAAGCCAGCAAGCCGGTGGGGCTAATGCAGCCCTGGCCTTGAATGTCCCTGCAGGAAGTCTGTAGGGGAGCTGCTCTGTCCACAAGCAGCACTTGTCATGTTAATGACTCAGCCACTCTGGTGCCACTGAGGTCAGCTCCCAGATTTCAGATTGGAGCTCCGCTAAAGCCAAAGCCAGAGCCAGAGAGCTGGGACTCTTTCTCTCTGTCTCCCCTTCCCCCCCACTTCTGGCATGTTCTGTGTGGTTCCTGGCAGAGTCCCTCTGCTGTATTGCCACTGTCCTCTTACTCATAACATGGTCCCCAGCGCAGACACAGTGACCTGACTGAGCGCATCACTCCATCACTCACTTGCTTTAAATCCTTTGCAGCCCCACATCATAGACAAGATAGAGTGCCACCCTCCAGAGGTCCACCCAGCCTTAGCCTTGGCTGCCACACTGGCCTCACCGTCCATGTCATTACCCATAGCACCAAACTCTTAGCTGTCTCCAGCATACTCCATGGTGTTCTGAGTCGCTGTGCCTCTGCCCATAGAATCCCCTCTCCTGAGCCTACTTTGCCAGGCTAACACATAGGCTTCTGTCAGCATTCAGTTCCAATGTCACCTTGCTGGGCATCTCAGACTTAGTTTCCCTCCTTGTGCTCCCAAAAGACCCCATGCAATCCTTTAACTTCTAACAAAATCTTGTCCTTTTTTTTTTTTTTCCTATTTTCTCTATGTTAAGGTTACAAGCAGGGATTATTTTATTTATCACTGGGTTTTTAGGATCTAATAATATAATGCCCAGCACATAGTAGGTCCTCAGTCAGTACTTATTGAACTGAACTCCAATTTTAGCCAGACGAGTCCTGTCTCCTCAGCTTTTTCATTGTGAACGCCCTTGTTTTTCTCCCTCTTAGCACTGATTCAGCCCTTAGCAGAGTGGCTGGCACACAGTAGGTCTTCACTGAGGATCAGCTGCAAGTCTGATGGAGAAGACTTGAGTGTGGCTGGCCCACCCGTCTGGCACAGCACTTGCCAGAAGCTTACCATGTATGGGGTGTTGTGCTAGTGCTGTGGGGACACAGGGATCTGGACTTCTCTGGGAGAGGAAGTCCCTTCTCTGAAAGCTGACTGTGCTTTCCAGGCTGGTGGGTGCTTCAGTCTGACACTCAAAGCCTCACCTCTGGTAGCCATGTCCCATCATGCCCTTCAGAAGTAACCTCCCCAGCTCAGGCTACTTCCCAGGTTATCCCCGTGTCCTTCAAGAGAAGCCTTCTGAAAACAGACACTTATGGACTGAGGCAAATAGCTGACTTATTTGTAGATGTGCTGGGGCTCATGGTCTCAGTGCTGGCCACCTCCTAATGATTAAACACTACACAAACACCCAACGACCAGGGTGTCCCACTGTCAATGGGTTGTAAACCAGGCGTGGGAGCAGCTGTCCTATGAGCTGGGAGGAAGTGAGGCTGGAGAAATGCTTTCTGCCCTAAGCAACAGATCCAGACATTTACGCAACCAGGAGGGAGGTCAGAGAGGAGAGAGGTGGGTTCTGAGGTCACTGAGAGTGGAAAATAACAACTGCCCTCCTCCCCTCCACTGTGCTAGGTGCTCTAAATATGCTGTGCCTTAGTATGCATTATACCCTGGTAGATTTGACATTGTGGTTGTGGAAATAGAGCTAGTAACTGATGGGCCTGCATTCAAACAAGATCTGCATTGATATTCCATTCCATCTGCATGCCCGTCTATAAGGGGAAGACTGTCACCACCATCCTCAAGTTAGATGATGTAACTGCCTCAGAGAGACTAGGTCATTTGTCTGGAGTCACACAGCAAGCAGGGCTAGACTCCAGTTGTCCAACCTTCTAATATAAGCTTCTCCATTATCTCAAATGATTACACTTTGCCCCCAGCCATTCCCAGAGTAAAGCGACTCAAAGTACAAGATGCTGGACATTGTCTCTCCGATTCTGTCTGTACCACTTTCACCATCTTTAAGTTAACTGCACTTGAGTCCAACAAATGAAAGAATTACACCTACTTCTGCCTGTTGCCTCCAAGAAGGAGGCCAGCAGGCCCCACTAGTAGGCCTCACCCCCACCTACCTGCGCATACTCTCTTCCTGGTGGTATAGAAGGGCTAGACCAGGGCAGTGGATGTGAAACTGACCCTCACTAGCCTCTGAGAGCCAGGGATGAGAACAAAGCCCTCACTTGTCACCGGCCATCTTGAATTATTAGGATCCAGGGCTCCCATTCTTCAGTGAGGAAGACAACCGTTCCATTAGCTTCTAGCACATTGTTAATAATAATACCCACTGGCCACTAGAGAGCTTGAAGGACTTGTGTGGCATTAGGAGATTTTGAAAAAAGAACATCTAGAATTCTGTGTAGTCTGAGTGAGCTGACAAACTTGCCTGTTGGCAAACCCCAGGAATCCTTGAGAATTGGTTTGGAAACACCAGAGCTCTTTGAACTCCAGTGATGGAGACACCTCTAGGCCATCCAGAAGTTCCCCTTGAATTCCCAGCAGCTGATGTACCTACACTGGCCCTACATTCCCTGCCATGGCACCTGGAAAGGTTGAATTTGTTCCTTCTGTATTATGTGTCAAAGAGTGAGCCTACCCAGCTGAAATGCTCTGAAGAAGAACCTTGAATTTTAGAATCCATGTTTCTAGTGTAGTCCATGCCACCTTTGTGTTTTGGCTTCTCCTCCTGTGAAATGGGCACAGAAGTTCTGGCCTTTCCCTTCCTGTGGAGGTTGCTGTGCCCCTAGGGGCCTGGATGTATTGCAAATGGCTCCGGCTAGAGCAGCTGGGACTTTCCCTGCTGCCACTGAGGAAATGGTGGAGCATAGTGGAACATAAAGCTATGGGCTCAAATGCTGGGCCCTTTTGATGTCCTCATCAGGTTACAGTTAATTCTTTCAGAATTCTTTTCAGAATTCCCTACCTGAGAGGCTAGGCCTTGCTAGGTGGTACTGAAAGAAGATCCATCAAGATCCACTGGGTTGCTTTTCAAATTACAAGTGCTAGCCCCTGTCCTGGCCGACACTGGCCACAGCGCTTGTTCCAGAAACCACCAACCGGGCTTTGGGGAGTCAGAGTTTCTCATCTGCCTTTTTTCTTTTCATGCTTCTTTTGATACAAGACCTTGAACCTGAGGCAATATAATGCAGTGGTTAAGAACAGGGGCCCTGGAATAGCTTCTTACCTAATTAATTTGGCTGAGATAACCAAATCTCAGCTCAGCCACTTACAAACCAAATGACTGAAGACTCAGTTAATGCAGATAATAAAGGCCCTTCTTGGTGGAGTTGGTGTTGAGGCCCGCCTGTGATAAGCCCAATAAATGGTAGCTATTATTCCAAAGGAAGATTCAGCTCCAGGGCAGGGCAGGAATAGAAGTCTCTACTGATTTATTCTCACTAGACTCTAAGCTCTCTGACAATAGAGACCCTCTGTGTCTGTCCCAGGACTTTAAAAGCCAGGACCTGGGAAGTCAGCATCACCTACTAGAAACTGAATTAACGTTTGTGAATAATTTCAGTCCCACGTGGTTCTGCTTATTTTTAAGTCATTCTCAAACAGCAGAACAAGGGGAAATGGTTCCCATCTGGAACAAGAGAGGTTTTCTCACATTTTTGAGCTCTTCCTGTGTGCCCGGCAGTGGGCGAAATGCTCCAAGGATTTGACCTCATTTCATCCTGGAAGGCTTCCTCCTGCAAAGTCAGTGTGACCTTTATTTTTCAGGTCAGGAAGCTACAGTGAGGCTCAGAGAGGTGAGCTTGCTTGAGGTCAGACAGCTGGAGAAACTGAGGAAAAGCAATAGCAGGAGCAGTGGTCCTAGCAGTAGTGACAGCGGCTGACATTTAGGTAGTACTTAGGACAAGCCAGGCACTTCATGGAAATTTGCTCAGTTCATCCTCTTGATAACGCAGTGAGGTATTCTCATTTTACAGATGAAGGGACTGAGGTACAAAGAAGTTTTGAGGCACCTGAGTGGCTCGGTCAGTTAAACATCCGACTTCGGCTCAGGTCATGATCTCCTGCTTCGTGGGTTCAAGCCCCGCATCAGGCTCTGTGCTGACAGCTTGCTTAGAGCCTGGAGCCTGTTTCAGATTCTTTGTCTCCTTCTCTCTCTGACCCTCCCTGCTCATGCTCTGTCTCACTCTGTCTCTCAAAAAATAAATAAATGTAAAAAAAATCAACAACAACAAAGAAGTTTGATAATTTGCATATAGTTGGAGGTGCAGCCGAGGCTGGAGCCTTGGTCTCCAAAGATCATTTTCTTCTTGTCTCCCAGAAAGCATCAGAAAGCGAGCTTTCTGAAACTGAAGAATTAGGTTATTAGGTAAAATGGTGGCACTTCCTTTCCTAGAAGTCTTCAAAATGAGGCTCACTGTCCGTATACCCAGGGAGTGTGGCAGGAATTTTTCCTGGAGGTGTAGGGTGAAGATGAGAGAATCCAGGAGCTCCCCTGGGGTCTAGCTTCATCTCCCCTCATTGATTGGGATGGCAGTATTATTTTTCACAGGAGAAACTGATCTGCCCTTCTCTGGAGTGAAAGGACAGGTTTGAAAATGCTGTCATCATCTAAATTTAGCCAGCAGTGTATCCGTGGTCATCAGGAGAAAGATAGGTTTGACAGGTTGGCTAGAGGACAAAAGCCAGTCCTTGAAGAAGTCAGGTCTCCTTTGAAAGGTAAGTTGGAGTCCGTGTTTCCAGTGAGCCTGGTGTGTGAGCCCCCTGAGCAGCGGCTATGACAGAAGCTCGGAGTGGTGGGTACCAGGAGGCAGAACGGTCACTAGCTGGCACTCCCCCCGGGGCTGCCTCCCAAGATCAGCCAGCATCAGCGTTACTGGCTACTACACCCAGCCCCAGACCTTGGATCGTTTGTTTTATGGTGCAGTTTAGAATTTGTCAAAATATTTTATGCCCACAAAATAGGAGAAGACCATCATTATTCTAAACGACGTGCATGTCTTATGAGATTGTTCAACGCAGGAGCCCTGTTTTGTGGCGGCAAGGGAGCAGGACACAAATGTTTCAGAATTCTCAGCCCCTTATATATTAAGCTTAAATGAATCACTCTGCTTTTCCATTACTAGACCTTTTGATTTAAATTTGTATTGAAATGTTCTTTTAGTGAATTTTCATTTTCACTAAACTGTCTCCATCTGTATCTGTCTGTTCTCTCTCTCTCTCTTTCTCTCTCACCTTTCTTATCCTTTCCTCAGCTACTTCTTGAGGTCCAAAATCATCCAGAGCTTTCTCTGCCCCCCTGACAGCCAACAGATATTTCAGGGACACAGGCAAAGCATGCTTGCAATCAGCACCTTCCGCCTGACCCTTTGGACTTGGCTCAGGCAAAGATAGAGACAGGCTCAGATGAAGTTCATTCACACCATGGCCATGGCCATGCAACAGCCACATACCTGGAAAAGCAATTACCCAATGTGGGGGATGACTAAATTTAGTATTTCTTTTTCTGCTGCTCGTCTTTGATCCCCTTGACCTTTGAAAATTGAAGTTCCTCAGATGTGTTCTTCCCCCTGGTTATTTTGCTAGATAAACCGTTTGCACAGAATGGTGTGTATGCCTGCACATGCTTAATTTCCCTGGCATCTGATAAATGTTTTGAAATCAAGTAATGCTGGAAGCACTTTTCATTACCTTAAAGTGCTTGATGTAAATGGAATTGATTCTTTTCCTCAACTGCTGTGATGTGACTGCTTTTTTTTTTTTTTTTTTTTTTTTTTTTTAGTGGATAAGATCACTCTAACTAGCTTCCCTTCTTATCATTTCCATCCTGTTCAACCATCTCTTCTGTTCCTTCCTGGGTGTTTACTGGCAAATGAGACTTCATGTTCCTGCATGGCTGCAAAGGTGTGTGCGAGACCTCTCTGACTCTGGGATGGGAATTTGGCGTCCTTGGTCTAAGTGGAATAGAAGCACGAGTCAGGGGTTGGAGATCCGAGGTCTAACTTTGGATCTACCACTAAACTCCAAGACTTCATGCAAAGTACTTGCTCTCCTCCTCAATCCACCCATGAAATGAGGGAACTGAGCCAAGTGGCCCCTACGTGTTCTTTTCAGATCTGAGTTTCTGGGGTAACCTCACTTTACTAGATAGCCAACCCTGCTTAAGATGTGGGGTTTGATGGTTGAAAGTAATTACATAGAGGCAGGTGCTTGTTGAGATCAGAGGTGTCTGCATGGAAACTGTGGAACCTGCCACAGATGGGCTCTGAGATAGTGGTGTGATTTGGAGGTTTCCATTGGGTAGACCTGATAATTTGAAAAATGCCGAGGTTGTCAAAGGAATGAGATAAAATGAACACAGTAGAGGGAGACTTCTGAACTGGGAAACAAAGCTGGGATAATTTTCCTTTGGTAGGTCTGTAGGCCTGCTTCCCGAGGCTTTTCCAGAAGCAGTGAATGCATCAGAGCTCCCCAGTCTCCCTCGGGGTAAAGTTCAAACTCTGTTGCTAGGCTTCACCATGAGATCTGGCCCCATTATTTCTTGGCCCTTCACCCCCTCTCTCCAACCACACTGAACTATCCTCTTCGTACAATGCTTTCTCCACCTTTACCCCAGCCCACTTACAGCTTGGGGTCTTAAACGTTAGAGCTCACATTACATGTTATCTCCTCCAGGAAGCCTTCCCTAACCACCCCAATCCCCAAGACCAGATTGGGTGACCCTCCTGTTGCTTATGTAGTCTCCTGAACGTTTCCTTATCACAGCGCCAAACACATCATATTTTAAATTTCTGTTGCTCTCCTGCCACTTCGTCTGTACACTAAGCATCTTGAGGGCAAGGACCTGTCTTATCAGCCTTGTATTGTGAGTACTCAGGCTGAATGAGGACCCTGCTCAGACAGGTGAGTGAGCTCCAGTGCACACAGCTTGGCTTGTTTGCGGAGCCGGAATTTACCCCTCAGAATTCACATGTCTCCAAACCCCACCCCTTTCTACTCTGCAAAACTTCTCACCTTCACCTGACCTTCTCCTAATTGTGACGGAGTCTTCTCTCTCTCGGCACCTCCTATGATCTGGTAAGAAATGGTGGGGGGAAATGGAATTTCTCTGGAACATGAGATTCAGAGCCTCACTGACAAGGCTGTCTGCTCCATGTATGTAAGACTGAAGGCTTACATCTATTGGCTTAACAGGGCGTGCCCCGCTGATGCGGGCTCCGTAAGGGAGTCTTTATTTTCTCCCTAGAGTTTGCCACAACATTCTCATGCCATATGCATTTGTGAGATAAGTGTATTGACCACGCTTTTCAAAAAAATCGTGAATTTTGAGATCCAAACACGCTTTCTGCCTCGTGGATTCCAGCAGCTTTAAATGTCCTTGGATTTTGCAAGAAGGGACCCAAGTCTATAATATGTGTACAGCTGTGGCTCTTATCAGAAGGCAGACATGCCTCTCATTACGGTTAATTGCAGCTCTACCGCTGGGTGATCTGGGCTCAAACCTTCTAGTTCTGTGACGGGTAACCTATTTTATAGCTTGGCTACATAGGATACATTACAGTATCTTCGAGGCAGCTGCTCCTTAGGTAAATTAATACCTGGGGGTCTTTTTCCTTCTCTAGGAAACTTTAAGTACTGTAACAGGCTTTCATTTAAGGCTGTGCAAGGCTTATTTCACCAGATTGCTATTTGGAAGTTCTAACAAAACACCTTTATGAATAGCGGCTGTTAATACCCTTAATCCACTAAACTTCCTGACATTTTAAACTAAGTGGATTGCTACAAACGAAATGAGGCTTTCCCAGCCCTCTGCTCTCTTCCTCTCCCCAGCCCTGCCTATGCATATTCAGAGCCAAGGTGCCCGGGTGCAAATTCTTTCTTGCTGTCAGGGCACCAAACTAGAAAGGACCAGGAAATACCACACAGTTCCTCCAGACTCCAGGTTTTGTGTTACCTGGCCTGACCCACCGCTTTTTTAAAACACGAGTTTTGGTGAAGTTTCTGTTTTTCATTAAAGCTTAGGATTTTTTAAAATTAAATGTGATTTTCTTTCTTATTAAAGAAAAAACACCAAGCTTTTTTTATCATGGAAAAATAGAAAATACGGATAAGCAAACGGGAAAAAGTAAAAGGTCATAAGATCATATGATGCAGTGATGTGCTACAACTACTGGTAGCACTTTGGTGCCTTCCAATGTTCTATTCATGTAAGCACTTACACGTTTTATTTTTTAAAGGATCAGACTTTCTTCAGTACTTGCTATGAGCCAGGCACTGTTCTAAGCTCTTTACATATCCTGATTCCACTTTTCCTGTAACCGTAGGTATAAGAACCCATTGTACAGAGGATGAAATGATGTACACTGCCTAAGCCACATGTCCAAAGCCAGCCAGAAGGGGCAGAGCCAGGGAGCATGACTCCACAGTCCTTAATTGTGACTGCTGCACTCCACAGGCTCTAAAAAAGGAGAAGTGTTTTATAATCTCCTTTTGTAATTTGGTACTGCGGCATGGGCATTCTTATATTTCAGGATTCATCAGCCTCATTTTTAATGGCCACACAGTGTTCTGTCCTATAGAGGAGCCACAGTTTGCTCGACTCTTTCCCTACTGATGGGTGTTCACGACGCTCCACTCCCTTTGTTCTCATAAACGATAATGCAAAGACCATTCTTGGAGCTAAATGTATGCCCACTAGCTTGGGCTGCATATAAAGGCTGTATTCTATATTTTCCTAATAATTCTGACATTTGTGTGTACAGATGATGCTCTCGAGGCACTGTGGAAGAACATAGTCTCGAGTATGTTCTGGCCACTGGTGATGGGGCTGCCCTGTACCATTCACACACTTTCTGTATCCATACTCCATTGTTCCTGCCACCATGTTTGCGAGAAGGTTGGCTAAAGAATGGTGTGTCTGTTTAAGTCCAGCTAGCTGCCTGCAGCTGAACCTACAAATGTAGCGTTCGTTTACACTGTGCTCTGAATTGAGTAAGAGTTTTTATCTTTCTTGCTGACCTTAAATAAAAGTACTTAAATGAACTAGGAATAACTGTCTCGTTACCCAGCCATGGGGTCACCTACTCCTGTAGAGATGGAAAGAGGAAGGGAAGGAAAAAAAGGGCCCCATGGATAAAAGTTGTCAGTGTATTCCTAATGAGCCATCAGTGTAGTGGCTTTTGGTGAGATCATGAAGATTGTCCCCAATGTGCCAAATACTTGGCTCAAGGCAAAATTCAGAGATAATTAAGGTGATCTCAATCATGGCCTCTGCCTAGTGGGTTCTTATCAGCAAGGTGGCCTTGGGCAAGCTCCTTAGCCCACTCCTTCTTAATATCTTCATGTATACTGGGGGTGATAATACCTACTACATAGGGAATGGCAGAAGGATTAAATAAGACCAGAGAACTTAGCACAGTAACCTCCATGATAAGACCTCAGCGAAAATGAAAGCTTAAAAAAAATATCCAAGAAGGATACTGATTTATGAATCAGGCAGACTTGTTCATTAGCCCTTATTAACTATGTGACCTTGAACAATCGACCTAACCCCTCAGAGTGGATTATTTGTGAGTTGGAGATAATAAAAATCTATCTTACTAGGGTATTGTGAGTTTTAATATCAACACTGTTACATCCCCGGCATGCGTGGTTTTTGAAAACCGTATCAATATGGATATTGATATCCATAGCAAAATTTGTAAGCAGTTATTATGTGCTACTCTGTTTTATTTCTCTTCCCTCATTCAGAACAGTTTTTCTCTTAGAGAATAGTGGTCAAATAGAAGGAGTTTAATTCTTATGGGGCACCTGGGTGGCTCAGTTGATTGGGTGTCTGACTTCGGTTCAGGTCATAATCTCGTGGTCCGTGTGTTTGAGCCCCGCGTTGGGCTCTGTGCTGACAGCTCAGAGCCTGGAGCCTGCTTCCGATTCTGTGTGTCCCTCTCTCTCTCCCTCCCCTGCTCATGCTCTATCTTTCTCTATCTCTCAAGAATAAATAAACATTAAAATTTTTTTTAAAAAACAAACAAAAAGAAGGAGTTTAATTCTCAACCATTCTGTAACTTTTCAGCCAACCCCACAACTAGGCAAATACCTAGAATGAGTTGGGCTCTTTGCCAACCTAACTTTTTTTTCCTTTGACTTAGACAAGATTGTGGTTTAGAGATTGTGGACGGTTTTGTGAACCTATTTTATAGCCCCTATAGACTCACAAAGGAAACAATGAAATACCAAAACTAAAGTATAGAACAGGTTTTCTTACAAGAGACTACTATCTCATGGTGTTGTCGGAAGGATTCTGTGGGAGGAGATATTTACTTTATTTGATACAACACCTGACACCTAGGAGGTCTGCAGTAAGTTCAAGGGCTGTTGTCCCCAGCAGGGGACAGATGGAACAGCAGTCAGATTCACAAGGCAAATGAATTTTCTCTTGAAAAGGGATTGCAGTGGGAGATGGAGGAATCTTCAAGAACCTCAGGGTGGCCTCGGGGAGGCAGTCGGTTCATTGAACAGGCAGGCGATCTGAGAGTACAGTCAGGGTATGATCTGGCCAAACTCAGCTACCATTTGGTGTTTTCTCCACTGCTCTGCAGTGGCCTCCACAGTGTGAAAGCTGCTGGCTTACATCACAGTCTGCTCAAGCCCAACCGTGATTAGTACCTCCACGTTTCCTTCCCAGTCTTGTTCCCAGTCAGCCCTCCCCCCTCTCATTATCTCACCCTGTGAGTGTGCTGTGGGGCACACTTAAGGATATCCTTGTAGCTGGAGCCACATTAGAAAAAGCCAAAGGGTTGCTTGGAAATATTTTATTCATGGGGCACCTGGGTGGCTCAGTCAGTTGAGCATCTGGCTTCGGCTCAGATCATGATCTCGCGGTTCGTGGGTTCGAGCCCCGCATCGGGCTCTGTGCTGACAGCTAGCTCAGAGCCTGGAGCCTGTCTTCAGATTCTGTGTCTTCCTCTCTCTCTGACCCTCCCCTGCTCACGCTGTCTCCCCCTCTCTCTCTCAAAAATAAATAAAACATTAAAAAAATTAAAAAAATTTTATTCATTACCCATCCATTCTAATAGAGAGAATCTTGCAGCTGCAAAAATAAGCAATGGAACTCAGGACATTCCCTGTGCACCTGTAACACCATTGTATAAATACAATTCCTTAGAGTCAGTGGTATGATTTTATTTTTTTTAATGTTTTATTATTTACTTTTGAGAGAGCAAGAGAGACAGTGTGAGTGGGGGAGAGGCAGAGAGAGAGGGAGACACAGAAACTGAAGCAGGCTCCAGGCTCTGAGCTGTCAGCACACAGCAGGACGTGGGGCTCGAACTCACAAGCTGTGAGATCTGACCTAAGCCAAAGTCAGATGCCCAACCAACTGAGCTACTCAGGTTTCCCCAGTGGTATGATTTTAAATTTCCTTTGATTTTTCTGTTTATTAAAAGAGTAGATCACTGCATGGATTTGTCTCAAAGGGCTTTTTATTTATTTTTTTATATTTTCTTCTAAATAATCACATTTATTAGCAAAGATACAGGAAGAACTTAGCTCTAAATTGTTTCATAAATACCAGATAAACTTTCTTTTATTATTTTTTTAATGTTTATTCATTTTTGAGAGACCGAGACAGAGTGTGAGCGGGGGAGGGACAGAGAGAGAGGGAGACACAGAATCTGAAGCAGGTTCCAGGCTCTAAGGTATAAGCACAGAGCCCAGTGTGGGGCTCGAACCCACAAACCATGAGATTATGACCTGAGCCAAAGTTGGATGCTTAATGGACTGAGCCACCCAGGTGCCCCAAGATGAACTAACTTTCTAATGTGCTCTGACTCCTGTTGGCCATGGGCACATTGGCACAGGAGTCTTTGTGGTTGCTGTTGTTAGCCAGGGCTGTTTGGATGGGATTTTATGGACATTGTCACCAAATTGCCAACTTTCAGCGTTACACAGCATTCTTAGGCAGCCTAGGAACACATTTTTTCTGATTTTTATGGACAGTAATCTCTTTCGCTCCATAATATGCTCTCACAGCTTACTATTCTTTTGTGGCATGTCTAAGGGTTTGCAATGAAATGTATATGTTTTTTAACTCCCATACATACCAGACTATATAGGCTTCATGAGGATAAATCATTTTGCATACCATGGGTTCCCAGC
This sequence comes from Cryptoprocta ferox, assembly GCA_028646485.1. Lineage (NCBI taxonomy): Eukaryota > Metazoa > Chordata > Mammalia > Carnivora > Eupleridae > Cryptoprocta > Cryptoprocta ferox. The sequence goes on along the minus strand of CM053575.1, from coordinate 37,273,527 downwards.
ACAGTGCCCGGCACATAAAAGAACAACATCCAGCCAGTATCTTAAAGAGAACAGTCAACTGGAAATCTAGCAGAAGCCATGATGTAATGGAATTTGATAAAAGGGTAGACCTAAATTGGACCAAGGCCAAAAGTATTAGAAGCAGCTAAAGGACTTTGGGATAACCTGTTAATGTCCCTGGTCCACTAAACGTGTTAGTGGCATCTGTGAGCGTATGTTGGAGGTGTTCACTACTCTATGCAGTGTGGTGTCATGGAAACCAAACAGGATTTAGCATCTGAAGATGTGGTCTTCAGTCTCTCTCTTAGCAGTTGTATGACTATGAGTAAATTTTCTGTGTTCAAGTTTGTTTTTCTCCAATAATGCATGTTAGCATAGTTGTGGGAATTAGATGAGATTTATAGGCAGTAAAGTCTGTAAATCTGAATTATTGTTGCCATTGAAAATAACTTGAGCCTCAGTAACATTGAAAATAACATGTCCTTTGTTGGAAAAGATGCCATTTAGGAATCGATTTGTAGTTGACTGGCACCCTGTTAAAAAAGGCATCTCTGATGTTGGATTGAGGATAGAATGTCTGCATTTTGATTTTAGGCAGAAGATGCTGACACTCATGGTCACTCTTCCAGGGTTCTCTGTCCAAGGTTTATTAACAGGTGTCAAGTTGCAGATTCAGAATGGGGCGGGGGGTTAAACCTGGACAACAGTTTGGATACTCTTCCTGATGAATAAAGGCTTTTGTTTAGAGGTGGAGGAGTATGTTAGCTTTTAGGTGTGAGTACTCACAAGTGTGGGCTCCAGACGATCCCGACAATTAACTAGTTGAAGGGAACAGAAACTGCAAGTCCACAAGATAAAAGATTTGAAGCTGAAAGGCTGCTCATTATCTTTGTAGTAAGATTGAAGGACAGGACATCTCCTCCTCACTGGAGAAGTAGGGCAGGATCCACAATGTGTGTAAACGCAGAGAATAAGCTGGGCCAGGATAGGTGGAAGCCAAGATTCTGTGCAAGCACCTCAATAGGAAAGGGGGATTTCTCATGCTACAGATCCTGCACCCCCAAAAAGAATTGAGGAAATGGAGAAAGAAGGCTGGAGGGGCAGAGGCACACTGACTGTATATCCAAAGTTCTTTATTGACACCTCACTTGGATCACTTGTTACTAATGGGTTTGAAGTTTTCCAGGGGACAAACTTCCTTTTCCATTAACACCTTCCCACCCAAGCTCTAAACATGGTAGCCACCCTTGGTTTCTCAAACACACAGCTCTTCCCTCTCTTTGGCCTTTCCACTTGACCATCCCTCCTCCTGAAACACCTGACTTCCCTCCTTTTGATGGCTGGCTGGCTCCCCCTCATCTTTCACGTCCTAGCTTAAATATCACTTCCTGAGATGCCCTTCCCGGCCACTTTATTTCAAGAAGGTGCCTCCCGTAGCTCTGTCTCCCGGCACCCTGTTTATTTCCTTCATCACTTTTACCGCAACATACGGAATGATTTTCCTTGTTTGTCTCCTCCAAGTAAGTAGTCCCATCAGAGCTGAGGCATTTTCTGTTACTCACCCTCTTTTTCCTACTGTCTGGTCTGGCACCGATTAGGCACTCTGTGGCTACTTGTTGAATGTTCATTTTCTATGCCTAATCTATCTAATTTCTTATGATTTTTGTTAAAATCACACATTCTCTAGTGTTAACTCCTGTACTTTGCTAAAGCCCCCTGGAGTATTTCTCTGCTTCCCACCATCTAGTGCAGATCAATTCAGTAAAATTCCACAGCAGGAATGCGATGCCTCTTGTTTGCACAGATCTTTGTACCTCTTCCCATTCTTTTTCATCCATCCAGGAAAGCCTGCCTTTCTTCTCTTGTTATTTTGTTATTAGCAAGTCAGATGAAAGCAAATGAGTCTAAGACTGGCTTGTGAATGAAGGAAACAATCAGAGTATAAAAGTAGGACTAGACCTTGTATGAAGTTAGTGCCATAAAGCTCAGAAGCAGCTGCCCTTGACCTGGGGTTGATGGACAGGCTTCAGGCGGTCAGCAAATCCTTGAAATTGTGTGCAGAATGTTGTCTGTATCCATTTTCGTTACAGGGAGGCAGACCTGAGCTTCCATCAAATTTTTTTAACGTTTATTTATTTTTATTTATTTTTTTATGTTTTTTATTTACTTTTGAGAGACAGAGAGAGACAGAGCATGAGCAGGGGAGGAGCAGAAAGAGGGAGACACAGAATCCAAAGCAGGCTCCAGGCTCTGAGCTGTCAGCACAAAGCCCGACAGGGGGCTCGAACCCACAAACTGCAAGATCATGACCTGAGCTGAAGTTGGAGGCTTAACCAATGGAGCCATCCAGGCGTCCCTCCATCAGATTCTTAAATGGGTTTTTGACCAAATATAGGATTAAGAACCATTGAGCTGAAGTCCTTGGAAGTACCAAGAGTCCCTAGGAGACTACATGGAATGGTCAGTTCCCTGTTTTGTACTCCTGTGCCCGTGTGGTCCAGGACCACATCAACAGTACCATTGGAACTAGGAGGAGATCACTCAGAACAAAAGGAGTTATCACACCTATCCTCAAGGATTACTTATTTTTTGGAAAATACAAACGCCCCTCCCCAACAGAAAAGGGTAATGTGCTGACTGGTAAGTGCCAGGAAGTATCATAGGGTAGAAAGTAACTGGGCCAGAGTCTTGGGAGCTGTCCCTGAGGAGGTGACATCGCAACCAAGACCTGAACCATGAGAAGGTAGGCAGGCACAGGCAGAGGTGGGGAAGGGCATTCCAGAAAGAACCCCAGCACAGGGCCTATGAAATGGGAAGAGGCTGGTACATTGGAGGGCCCTGTATTTTAACATAAGGAGAGGGGCAGAGTGGCAGAGAGAGTGGGCAGGAACCAGATTATATAGAAACTCTTAATCAAATTTGGATTTTATCCCAAGTCCCTGGTAAGCTCCTGGAGGGTCTGGGGCAGAAGGTAACCTGACCTGATGTACACTTGAAAAAGAGAACTGTCACTGCACTGTGGAGAATGGAGCCCAGTGGGGCAAGAGGGAAGCTGAATGACCAGGGAGGTGGCTGTTGGAGAAGAGATGGTTGTGGCTTAGACCAAGGTTGTCTTACCATAGATGCTGAGTAATGACCATGTTCATGGTATATTGGGGAGATGTAGCCAAAAGGACTTGTTAATGGATTATCCAGGAGGCAGTAAGGGAAGACAGAACCAAGCGTGGCTAAGGGGGGCATACATTGGCTGAGACGGAGGACTTTGGGAGAGGGGAGTGCAGACAAGCCAGAAGTTGGAAGCAAGAGTTTTGTATAAGTTGCAATGGATTTGACATGCATCAAGTACCCAAATAGGGTTGCCCGTCTGTGTCTCATATTTGAAGCCCTGGGTGAGATCCCCAAGGAAAAGACAAGGTAGAGAAGATAGGGGATGAGGTCTAGAACCCTTGAGGTCCAGGGAAGAGGGGGAGAGGGCGAGCAAAAGAGACTGAGGCACAGGCAGTGAGGGAGGAAGAAACCAGGCATGGAAACCTGACAAGAGACCCAGTCAAAAACGAAGACTCCACTCACCATGGTACAAGCTTCTAAAACCCCAAGTAGGATAAAGACCATTGGCTGTGGCAGGAACTAAGCTACGGATGCTCTTGGGAGAAACAAAGCATTTTTTCATTGGAGTTGGGGGGACTCACATCTGAATGCAGAGAGAACAGGCTAGAGGAGTTGGAATGCTGTCAGCTCCTTCAAGGTGGTTTATTTTATTTTTTTTAATCTTTGTTTATTTTGGAGAGAGAAAGCTTGAGTAGGGGAGGGGCAGAGAGAGAGGTGGACAGATGATCCCAAAGTGGGCTCTGTGCTGACAGCACCGACCCCAGTGCGAGGCTCAAACTCATCAAACGTGAGATCATAACCTGAGCTGAAGTAAGACACTTAACCGGCTGAGCCACCCAGGTGCCTGTCAAGGTGTTTTGCTGTGACATGGAACAAAGACTGAAGTGGTTGCAGGGGAGACTACAGACATGGGGTTAAAGAAAATTGGTTTATTTGGTGGAATGGCCAGTGGGAAAGAGTCAGTAAAAAGGAAGAAACTAATGATTTTGGAGGAGAAGCAGCAAAATACCTTTATTACTGTTGTCTTAATAAAGCACTCTTTAGATATAAGTGAACATCTTTTTAGATTCACTTTTTTGTTTTGTTTTGTTTTGTTTTGTTTTGTTTTGTTTTCTCTAATTACATACTGGAGCCCAAGAATAATGTTTCTTTCCTTCTACTCTTTGGTACCTGGGCAGAGTTTATCAGCTCCTTTTTGGTTTACAAAACAGCTCTGTGAATTCACCTGGGAACCTTAACATGATTGATAACGTTGTTTCTATGGAGAAAAATGCTCTGAGTTCTAGAAGGTCCTTGGAATTTGGTCTGTTTAGAAGTCAGGTTCAGAAAAGACAGGGGAAGATTGGCTCTTGAAAAGAGCCAAAGGTCATCAGTTCTCATAGAGATGGTTGACCTACCTTCCGATTTCCCCTTCCCTCTGTTAGATCTCTTAGCATACTGATGGTTATCTTTCATAGCATAGAAAAGCCCTGACAAAATTTGAACCTCTAGCTACAAATTAGTATTTATTTCATGTTAAAGATGTGATTCTTTTTTTTTAAATGTTCATTTATTTATTTGGGGGGAAGGGAGGGGTATAAAGGGGGTGGGACAGAGGATCCGAAGTGGGCTCTGTGCTGACAGCAGACAACCTGATGAGGAGCTCATACTCATGGACTGTGAGATCATGACCCGACCCAAAGTCAGATGCTTAATCAACTGAACCACCCAGGCACCCCTAAAGATGTGATTTTTTTAATCACAGAAAAAGGACTGAGACACCCCCACCTTCATGCACATTGTCTTGTGCAATAAATTTGCCCTTGTAAAAATGTTGAATAATTAAAATTATATTTTTAGTGTTGTAGGAGATTTAAACAAACTTTTATTCAAGGAGAAATTCCATTTATTCACCTTCCGGTGCATCCTCTGTGACAGGAAAAACCAGGATGCTCCCAGCAATTTGCCAGGCTCTCCTTAAGCATCTTCCCTCCTCCCTTTATCCCTTGCCCCTTGGACCTGACCTACTCCTGGCTTTCCCTTGCTTCACTATTCTCTCTGCTCTAGCCGTGCTGGTTCTTGGAATGAGTATGTAAGCTGTATCCTGTCTCAGGACCTTTGCACTGACCATTTCCTCTCTTGGAAAGCTCTTTATCCCCAGATATTCACATAACCAACTTCTAGAATTCATTCAGGTCTGTAGGAACAATCATCCCCTCAGCAGGCCTTCCCTAACCACCTTATGAAAAAATTTCAGACACCACACTCCCCAAAAAATTCATATCCTCTTCCCTATATTACTTTTCCTCTTTAACATTTATCACTGATACACTATATAATTTACATTTTATGTCATTTATTTTATAGTTCCACCATAACCATTAGTATAGGGAGTTTTGGGTCGATTTTGTATCCTCAGCAGTTAGAACAGTGATTTGGCATCTATCAAGTGCTCAGTAAATATCAGTTAGTTGAACAATTGACTAAATGCATGGATAGATAGCCCTTAATTTATATTGGCAGTTAATCTGGATTTTTATGTAGTATATTTGCCTAAAACAAGGAACAGTATAGCAAACAGTGGAAATTTTTTGCGTGTGTATGTGCATGTGTGTACATATGTTTGTATGTGTCCTTGTATATAGTCACTGTCTCATTCTGCCCAAATTAACACAGAGGTCAGCCAGATTCTCAAGTCATGTTATAAAGATGAATTCAGTTCCAAGGACAGTGTAGAAAGTACGCGAAATGGTTTACAGCATTTTTGTCAGCCAGAGCTTAGACCCATCCTGACTTTCTTTCTCAAATCGGAGGCACACGCCTCCCCAATTCCACCCCTCCCCCACCCCTTGGCCTCTGCCTCCCACCCCCCACTACAGATGCTGGCAGCATTTTTTTCCTAATGGGGGAGGGCCCTGAGGGATGAGATGCGAATGATTAACCTCCATTGGGACTCCTTCAAGATTACAATCTCTGCTCCTGGACACGTTTGCCTTTTGCATTCACCTGGGAAGCCCTACTAGACCCTGTTTCCTCTTTGAGCTAACCTTTTATTCCCTCCCTCTTGGTTGGGGGAGGAATGGCTCTTCATTCCCCTTTGAAAGTCTTCTGTTTGCTGAGCAAAGGCTGACCACACAAGACCCTGTACTTCCTCCCCGACCCTACTTCACCCCCAACACACACAAACACACACACACACACACACACACACACACACACACACAACCCCCCTACTCCCCCAACCTTCTGGAGAGGCAGCCCAAGCCAGGGGGAAAGCCTTTCTCAGAGAAAGTCTTTGAAAGCTGCCAGGAGCCAACTGGTAGGATTTTTGGAGAGGGAGTTGGAGTTTTTTGGAGAGCATCTTAATCCTTCTTCATTTTAAAATAAAAACTTATGGCTATAACATAATTTTGCTTTTGAATTTTCAGTAGTAAAACAGTTGTTCATTGTTCACAGCATCTGTTTACATAGTTCCTTCTGAATTCCTTGATTACAGGTTTTAATAGGGATTAGTCTGTGCAACCCCTTCCCATCCCAGAACTGGGACTCTCTCCCATCCCACCTCCCCTCCCAGCCTTTGTACCGTAATGTTTAAAGTAGCCTTGCATAACTGAGGTTCCTTAAAAAAAAAAAAAAAGTAGCATCAGGAATTAATGCATATTTTTGTTGGCACTGCATCAAAACTGACATCACCGGAAATTATGTACATCATTGCTCACTATACAAATAGGTATCTTCCCCTTTAGGTTCAGAAGTTATCTGTATACACTAACCATTTCAATCAAATACTTTGTTTTCAATGGTCTAAGAAATGGTATCTCGAGTGGTTTGTGTCATTGTTAGGAGTAGCACTTTTGGCTGAAAGGACTTTCCCCAGGATTTTGGCACAGTCCAGGGGGATTTAAAATACTTTTTCACGTTTAGATTTTATTCAGCTTGACCCATTGTTGCAGATTCCCCTGGGGCCGTAGCGAGGGCCCTCCCACTAGGTGCTTTACGGTAATGGTTTCAGAGTTTGGTGTTGGCTTTTGCTTCACTGAAACTTTTCACAGCTGACTTGACGCTAGCACTCAGGCCTGACCTCTCGCTACTTCAGCACTTAAGGGGTTAATTTTGTTGGTGGATCAGATTTCTTTTCTGGGCTGGGGAATAGTGATCCCCGTCTGACTGGTCCTTTAGTAGCAGAGCTGCTGGGTGCCCGGGATTCCCTGGCCCAACGTGAGCCTGCTTGGCTGGCTGGCTGGCTGGCTGAGGAGTTGCTATCGTGAGATTCATTCGGCTTCTTTGTCCGCTTTCTCTAAGGACCACAATGTAGTGAAATGCTCTGGCCTGGGAACCTTACCAGGTAGGATGATTTCCTCAAATTTCTGGGGCCTGGGGCGGGGTGTGCTGCATGTCCTGCCTTGTCGTTCCTCCGATGATATTGGAAAGCCCGGCAGAGCAGCGAGTGATAGAGCTGCCAAAATCCCCTTGGGCTCAGCGATGGGGGGAAGCAGCTGGTCCGGAATTCAGCATCCTTTGCCCAGCCACCCCCAGCTCCTTTCGTGCCAGCCTCGATAATCCTGGAGGAAGCCCGAGCCTTCCCCAAATGTCCTTGGTCCACCTGGACATTTGGGAAATGTCAGTCTTTTCCAGACCAACTTATCAAAGTAGGCTGTTGAGACTGAAAAACTGGTGTTGACTTCCCAGCTGTCGTAGATCCTTATTCCAGGTTTTTCTTCGGGGGGGGGGGACCCTCCAGTTTGAGGGGAGGAGAGAGCTGGAGAGAGGCAGTGTGGGCCCCCACAAGGGTTGCTAGTGGTTTGGAGGGCCCTGATGAAAATGACTTGCAGTTGGAGGTTTTGTTTGGAATCTAAGAAGCCGGGTGAGTTTGTGGTTGTGTTTACTAATACTGCAAATTACTGGGTGGGTTGTTGTTGTTGTTGTTGTTGTTGTTGTTGTTTTTTCTGGAAACTGGGCTCCTGGAGAGAATGCATGGGAGATTTAAATATGAGTACTTTTCTTATTCGCTAGGGCTGCTATAAAGCTGCCCGAAGAGAAGCATTTCTATCTTAAGCCAGACTAGGGGAAGAGAAAAAAAATGTTCCTTATCACCTACTGCTATCGAAGCATCTAACAGACACAGTCTCATTTACTTTTCTTTGCAGAGCCAGCAATATTATCTTCAATTTCCAGGTGAGGCAATGGGAACTAAGAGAGGTTAAGTCACTTGCTCAAGGTCACGCAGCTAGGAAGAGCTTGGGAGCCTAGGTCTTGCCACACCACTCTTCCTTGTTGGGCTTGGCAGATGGCTCGGGATGGTTTTAGCTACAGGTTTAAGTGTGGGTTCAGCTGGATGAGGGGTACCTTTTGTTGCAGAGGAGTCACTGAAGTGCACACGATACAGGCAGGCATGACCTGCCTGGCCTTCTCAGATTCTGCTTGTTCCTGAGAGGGTGGGGGTGATATATTGAAAAGGAACTCTGCTTTGCAGCAGGACCTACCTGGGAGTTCGCTTATCTCTTTGAGGCTTCTGGGCTGGTGATTGGATTTGTGCTTGTACTGGGTTCAGCGGGGCAAGAGCCCAAGTGGGAGCCAGATCTGGGACAGCCAGTGGCCTTGGAGCTGGCCTTGGGCTACTGGGACTGTGCCCTGGAACTCTGGGGCTGCCTCCTGGGAAGCTGGATTTATTGAGTCCTGGAGGGAGAGATTGTACACCCGGCATGTTAATGCTGACCCCAACTTGGCACTCGCTGCTCACATGTGTGCTGGGTTTGGCTAATTAGCTGGAGCTGAACTGTTTTGGGGTTGCAAAGCTGATTTTCAGTGGTTGTTGCTTGACCTGACTTCTCTTCCCTTCCCGATTGCCCCAGAAGGAGTAGCTTTTAAGGTCAGGCCTCTGACACCCTGCAAAACGAGGCAGGATTGGTTTGGGGGGACAGTCCCCTCTCTCAGCTTCCCTGAGGCAGTTGTGATTCTGTTTTGCACATTCAGGTTGGGAATTAGAGGTCCCAGACCTCTGAGATGCATTGGGAATTGAATGTGAGTGAGGGTGTGGGTGTGTGTGGGTGTGGCAGGGTAGGTGATAGAAATGTTGGAACTCCACATCCCCCTTCAGCTACGCTAGACCTAAGGCAGCCAGCCAAGCCTCTGTGTGGGATTTGCCCCTCCCCGCTTTTCTCTACTTGGAGATGTTTTAAGAATAACTTGATTGCATTAAAAGGTGTCCTGGGCTTTTGGGATAACATGTGGGAGTTGTAAGTTCTTCTATGACTGGGATCTAGTTAAAAGAATCCTTCCTTCTGCTCTTCGGTTGAATGAATGTGGTCAAGAAGAGCTTGGGTTTTAGAATCGGCAGATCTAGGTTCCAATCCAGCTCCATTTATTTCCTCTGTCACCTTGGGCAGATGGCCTAGCCTCTGGAAGCCTCAGTTTCCACATTTATGAAAAGGGAACATTAATAGTTTGTTCCTTGTAGGGTAATAGAGAGGAGTATGTGGGATAATGTGTGTAAAGTACCTTTGAGCATGCCTAGATCCCACTCTTACAGTTTATCACCTTGAGTAGGTGTTTGCTATTATTTGCCTTAGCTATATATACATAAGATGCTGAATTCTGTTGATGTTTAGGGTGCACATATCTTGTGCTAAACAGAACACCAGGATGAGTTTGTTGAGATCTTTGGCAAAAGCTGACGGGCAGTGGACCAAGTGTCAGCAGCCCTCCCTGGAGGAGCTTTGGACGAGGAGACGGCTTTGTGTAGCTGAGGTCAGCAGACACGCTGGTGCCTATTGTAACAATGAGGCCAGAAGGCGTCCCTCTGGGGTTTCTAGCCCCACCAAGCCCCTGGAGCCAAAGGGAGGAATTTCACGCTTACTCAGGGGACCACCTACTTGTTAAAGGAATGAATTACCAAAATGGGACGAAGGTGCTGTGGGGTGAAACTCAACCCCTGGCATTCTGAATGCTGCTAAATCCCCTTGGAGCCCTCTTTATGGGGCTCTTGTTTCTCTTTCTCCACCCCGAGTGAGTGGCCTTGCACCTGGCACCGTCTATAGAGGCTGCTTCTCCCCCGGGACACTGTGGCAGCAAGAAGCAAGTTCTTGCCTTAGTACTTCATCGTCTCTTTTGCAGTGTGGGCCTGCATTTCCTTCCTGCAGTTCTTTCAGGCTCCCTGAGTTCTGTACTGCAGCTGACATGAGCTGGTTATCTCCAGAATGCCTGCAGGTCTGATCTGGTCCCCACAAGAGACTCATGAGGCCTGGTGTTAGCACCGAATCACACAAGAGGAAGCCTGGGTCTCCTGGGCAGGGGTGGGGGAGTAGCGGCGAGTGGGAGGAGGTGCCTCTGACAAAGTAAATGGTAGAGCCAGGCTTCAAATAAATCTATTTCACTTTTCTCTCTGGAGCTGTGCTGCCTTCCTCTGGAGCCCCCAGGGCTTAGTGGTCCCCTGGCCCACTGCTAGAGGAGACTAAATTTACTGGGATTTGTGTCTTGCCCTTACTTTCATTCGAGCTCAAGTTCTAGGACATTTTGCAAACCACGTAGGCTGATCTCAGAAGGTGAAACCTAGAGACAGGAGGCCTGCTTACGGCTTTTTTCCGAGTAACTGTCTCTTTTTTGGTGTGGAAAATTTTGAAGTCCTTATTGTATACATGATAGGCATGGAATAAAGGATGCCAAGTGAATAAATAAACGAGGTGGTTGAACACTCTTGGATCTGTGTTTGAATCCCACCTTCAGCATTTCTTAGTTGTATGACCTTTGGGCCTTTCTTACCAAGCCTCAATGGTCTCATCTCTAAAATGGGTATAGTGTTAGTATCTATGTCATGGTACCCAGAGAAAATGTAAGCCACAGGACCTGGCACAGAAGTAAGCCCCCGTAGAGTTGTGGGGATGGAATGAAATAATACGTGTAATTAGCATGAGGTCTGGCACAACTCTGAACTTCATTTAAAATTGGCTATTATACTATTCTCATTCCCAGATAGACAATGAAAGGTGGGATGGTGAGGTAATGCTATTGCTTTCTTTGAAGGTAGGTTTTTTTAATAGGCCCCAGCAGCGGCTGGAGGAGGTGATGCCCTTGAGACTACCTCCTGGGAAGGAAATAGTTAACATACCTGTCTGGTGGCAAATGTAGGTAGCCAAACCCTTTCCCTTCCCCGGGGGTTACTCCTAAGCCAGCCGCAGTTGGGCTTGCTCACTCATCCACACCAAAGGATCTCATTCCGCCTGGGCCCTGGGGTTTCAGGGGAACAATTGCCTTGAACAATAGCCAGAAAACAAGTTCCACCAGTCTGGGCTTTTGCAACTGAATACAGCTGTCTGGCGGGGGGGGGGGGGG
>CM053575.1:37237016-37262012 GCA_028646485.1 Cryptoprocta ferox | reverse complement strand
GGACATGCTAAGGGCCTTCTGGAAGTGGACCCAGTCTTTGGGGTTTGGGGGTCCGGTGTTAGGAGCTGCTGCTTTGTGAAGACTACTTTTGAGAACCATAGTTAGAGTCCTTCCTCTCTGCTAACCTGCATGGTGGTTTATCAGTGAGCAGACAACAAATACATATCTGCAACGTGATTGATTTTTTTTTTTTTTTTTTTTTTTTTAGTTTTACAACTTGGGTTAGCATGTCTTTCCCTTGAGTAAACAACATTATCTCACAGGGAGTCCTCAGAGTTGGAGTCTTTAGCTGAAACCCAAGATTCCTCACCCATGGGTGTGTAAATCCTAGTGGAAATATCTGTTTAATCATCCCTCTAACCTTGGGATTCCATTTTGCTTTTTTGCTTTATGGGAGATGAAGTTATAAATATAAAATCACATTAATTCAGGACCATTACAAATTCCTGCTGCGTTTGGAAACTCCCCGGAAGAGCTTGACATTAAAAATGCATCCAGATTAGAAGTGGCTTTTCAGGGAGGGGGGTGCACGGGTGAAGGCAGGTTTCTCTCCTCGGTTCTGTGGAATGCTCACTCCCCACAACAGGGAAGAAAACAGGGAGTGTGAGGAGCTAAAATAATTTATGATGCTTTCACCTGCATTCCTCATAGCAGATAGCTTGTGTTTGGCTGTTAAAATTGTGCTTTAAGCCTTCGGATTGGCATTTGAATTCCTGACACAGTGATGTCAGTAACTCTTGGAAGACTGAAATAGGATCCTCCTAGCTTTATGGGTCTTTCCATCTTTGAGTGGATTTTCTGATCACTTTTGGCGAATCATTTCACGTCTGTATTTCAGGAGATAGCAGACAAACAGTGGAGGCCATGGTTCTGGTCAGCATGCTGTGGCTTGGCCAAAATGGGGTCTTTTTTGATACACTTGGTTGCTATCAGCTGGTGGAATTTCTTTTGTGATTCGGCTGGTTAGCAGACAGAGATTTCCAAGCTCATCTGTATGTGCTTGATTTCAGATGAGCTGGAAGGTTGCATGGCGTCTGGTTTGAATCCCATCCTTCTGATGAGCAATCTGGGCCCTAAGCCTCTTTCATCTGATTGAAAATGGGAGTGGAATAATACATTAATGCACCTAATATGGTACCTGGAATTTGGTAAACACCTTCAATGGTGGCTATAAATATTAGGTAAGATTGCATCCTATTCCTCTGTGGATAAATAGTGTGGTCTAACGCAGACTCTATATTATGACGCGGGTTGTTGCCTCTCTAGGAGAGTTTGGAACTCAAATTGCAGGGTGAGTGAAAAGGCTTAGCCAGGGGTGTGTCAAATGGGAAAGTGCTTCTCTGTCTAAAAAGGGCAGTTACTACTCAGGGCTAGCTCATTGTCTCCTGTGTATAAGATATTGGCACCTATTCCAAGTATTTAAAAGATTGTGCAGGCTTAGGGGCATCTCGATGGCTCAGTCAGTTAAGCATCATGCTCTTGACTTCAGCTCAGGTCAAGGTCTCAAGGTTCATGAGTTCCAGCCCCGTGTGCTGACAGTGCAGCTCCTGCTTGGGGTTCTTTCTCTCCCTCTGTCTCTGCCCCTCCCCTGCTTGCTCTCTATCTCCCTCTCAAAAATAAGGTAGAAACAGAGAGGGGGACAAACCATAAGAGACTCTCAAATACAGTAAACAAACTAAGGGTTGCTGTAGTGGAGGTAGGTGGGTGGGCATTAAGTAGGTCAGGATGAGCACTGGGTGTCATATGTAAGAGGTGAATCACTGCATCCTACTCCTGAAGCCAAGACTACATTGTATGTTAACTAACTTGAATTTAAATAAATAAATAAGAAAGAAAGAAAGAAAGAAAGAAAGAAAGAAAGAAAGAAGAAAGATTATGTGGATTTACGAAAAAATAATCTGAGGGGTGAAATTAGCAATGAAGAAATTTAAAGACTCGAAGGTGCAGTTACCTCTTGGGCAGTTTTTACTGAACGGGAGGAGATGCTCTGAGATCCATGGGGAACTTCCATGTGCCTGTTTGCCTCTGTACCAATTTTTCTCTACTCGTAGGATGTCAGTCAGAAAGCTGGCTGCATCCAGCTCCCTCCTTATATGCATGTCTGGGGTATAGAGAGAAAATGAGGTGTCCAGACCCTAACAGGGTGTTGTTCTGGGGATGGCTGGGGACAGCGCCTGGCCCTCCTGGCCCCTTTGCCGTCGCCACTCCCATGCCTTGCAGGAGACTTTGGCACAGCGGAGAGTGCTGGTGGGCCTGGCACGCTGCACACTATTGCTATTACCTTGTGCTGGTCCCTGGGCTGGTGGCTTGAGGTATCAAAGGCTGTAGAAATGTCTAGAACCAGTGCAGTTTCTACTTGGTATCCTTTGCTCCTCTCCCTGATTTATATTTTCATTTGTGTCTGGGCTGTGTATTGTCTGTCACATCCACTGGTCCTGCTGTCAAGGGTAGGGACAACTGGGAGTCTTCACGGTATCTCCACTGCCTTGCACGGAGCCTGGCACAGAGAGTGCGCTGACTGACTGGGTAAGGTGCACAAATGAATTCAAAGCCCTTGTATCAGGATCCAAAAATGTTGAGTTTAGTAGGAGTCTGGAAGAACAGTCACAAATGTTTGATGGAGTTTCTCCCACCCACCCATCGGGCTCCAAATGGGTGAAGGTTGTTTTCAAATCTCATCACTGATCACTCCCGGGGGCCATTGTGTGACTGCACCAATGGGGACATTTCATTGAGTAGAGAAAGAGGTACATGCCTGTGATCTGGATGGGAAACGATGTGTTGGCATTGATGCCTCTTGAGGAATCAGTGGAATCATCTTCTTGCCATTTGTCTGTGTCTCTGCCAAAGAATTTATAGGGCATAAACATGATATGCTGTCTTGAAATTTTTTTTAAAAAGACAGGGAAACCAGCCAAGCTCTGTGTCCCACGTTCCTTTGAATTTCCTATAATATAGCCTGTCAGGGGGGAGGAGGCCCTGGGGTTCAGCTCTTCTCCCAAGGATGTCAAACACAGTGTTGTTTCCACTGAGATTTGGGGAGCAGTTTTGGAATAGCTTTGGAAGTCTTGCAATGTAGAGCAAAGATGAACTGGAGTGGAAAAAACTGGAGAGGAGGTGTGCTTTCTTGGGTTCATTTCCTCTTCTGGTCATTCATATAAGAGTCATTCATTCATTCACAGAACAAAATCCACCTTAATAGTTTTCAAATGTCTAAGGAGTGCTTTTGTGCCCAAAAAGAACATCTTACAATTTATTAGGTTTACTATTCAATTTATTAAAGATTTAAGTTTTTTAATGTTTCATTTTCTATTTTTTGAGAGAGAGAGAGCACGAGCAGGGTAGGGGCAGAGAGAGAGGGAGACAGAGGATCTGAAGCAGGCTCTGTGCTGATAGCAGACAGTCTGATGCAGGGCTCGAACTCATAAACGTGACCTGAGAGATCATGACCTGAGGCGAAGTAGGATGCCTAACCAACTGAGCCACCCAGGCGCCCCAAAAGCTTTTATCTTTAAATCTATGTTTTCTTAACAGATCTCAACTGTCAATCAAGTATTTTTGTATAAATTAAGATGATTTCCATTTGTTATTTGATTACTACTTTATTCCTTTAGACTGAACAAATTGAATTTTAACAATTAGTACTGTTTGGAAACTTGGATAATTAAGCTTCCTTAAACATTTTAGATGGCATTCATCAGTTTAACACGCATGGTTTCCTCGAGCTCTTCAAATGTCTGACAGTGTGGACTTAACCAGCCTAACAGGCAAAATCTTTCTAAGCACATAACTCTTGCAAATCAAATAAACTAAAGTTATATGTGTCATAAAGTTTTCTCAAGTGCTGTAACTCTTTACAGTCTCACTTCCAATCCTTAAACCTTTCAGCTTAAAAATCTCAAATCAGAAATCAGTACTCATTTAAACTTGCAATCACAAGACCCATTTTCTTTAGATTCTTTTTTTATTTAAAACATTTTTTTTTAATGTGTATTTATTTTGGTGGGGGGGAGCATAGAGAGAGGGAGACACTGAATACAAAGCAGGCTCCAGGCTCTGAGCTGTCAGCACAGAGCCTGATGCGGGACCTGAACCCAGGAACCGTGAGATCATGACCTGAGCCAAAGTCAGACGCCCAACCGACTGAGCCACCCAGACGCCCCTAGATTCTTTTTTTTTTTTAATTTTTTCAATGTTTATTTTTAAGAGAGAGAGAAACAGAGTTTGAGCGGGATAGGGACAGAGAAAGAGAGGGAGACACAGAACCTAACGCAGGTTCCAGGTCTGAGCTGTCAGTACGGAGCCCGATGTAGGGCTCAAACTCATGAACCTTGAGATCATGACCTGAACTGAAGTCGGGCGCTCAACCAACTGAACCACCCAGGCGTCCTGTACACTTAAGCATTAATATTATGATTTACTTCATCATCTCCCTTCGTCTTTTGAAACCTTTCGTCATCTCCAGCGGGCTTCGGGGCCATGGTACAGTGTCTCACAGTCAGAGTCAAGAGCAGGATGCAGGGACGGTCCCATCATATTCCAGAGTGATTGCACTGTAGTTCTTTCTGCTGTGTCACTCGGGTCCCTTGAGCCTCGTAGCTGAAATTTCATTTCACCACACAGCAAACACAGATCCTCTGTGTTTCTTTCACATTTCCGTTGAAATCAGTTTCTGTAGCCCCTTTCACCGTCCCTCACCCAACCTGGGTCAGTGGACTTTCGTACACCTGGTGTAGTTTGTACATAATTTCCTTTGCCACTTGATTGGATGCAACTCCTCTTGTTAACTGCGTGAATGAGTTCCAAACGCTTTCTGCGTTTTTCCAGTCTGACTCTCAGCCACAGGTCTGGAGTCCTTTGGCGAACACATTGCAGTTCCCCATTTGGTAGCACAAGTTCCCCAAGTGACACAAAACTGAGCAAACTCCTTTTGAGCTAAAGAATCTATTAATCCTCACGTTCAGTCTCCCAGGGGCGCTTCTCTCTTCCCAGGGCCTCAGGTATGGCTCGATACAGGCGCTCACAGGATGTCATGCCTCTTGACACTGCTCCCTTCTTGGGCAGGTGAGGACGGAGTGGCCACTGGCGGCTCAGGCTCCATCTGCCCTCCTCCCAAGTTGTGCTTTGTTCTCCTCAGCATCTCCTGTGTGGTCCTGCAAGTTGGGGGAGTGCTGTTTTAGGCCAAGTGAAAGGCATCATTCCAGCACTTCCCAGGTATTACGACGTTTACAGACAACGGGACTGTCTTAGAGGGGCCCTGAAGAGCCAGCATAGAGCCCATATTCCCTTGTGAGGGTGGCATTGCTATCACAGAGCATCTCCTGGAAGTATTTTCCTTTCGAGTCCATCTTGGAACTCGCCGACTCTGATCTTGGTCGCTCCTGACCACTTACACTCTGGGGGAAAGGACAAGTTTAAAGTAACTGATTTTACCTGTAGATAGCGTTGCCAGTATCCCAAACGATCCAGAAATGAAGGAGGCATGGCTGGTTCTCCAGCTGCAGGGACAGCTGGTTTCCGGCAGAAAAAACGCTCTTGCTTCCCCCAGGCTTCCCTCGGTGGTGCTGCCCCTTCATCCTTGTCATTGGTTTCCCCACTCACACCTACCCTGGCCTCTCCCCATCTGGGCCGGCTCAGCCGGGGTAACCCCATGATGCTCCGGGCACCAGTGTGAGAAAAATCGTGTGTACAGTCAGTGCCACACGCTCCTCTGGAATAACAGCTTGGTGTTGAAAGGCCACAAGGGAGGAGCGGGTACAAGTTCAAAGCAGAATCTCTGGGGCTTGGATTCATGGGCGTTTGTTACCATCTTCCTCCTTCCTCCCTGCCAGCCACACTCCCCTCCTCAATCCTCTTTCGTCTTCATGGGATTACAGGAAATCTTAGATATATTACATTGCTAACCCCAGAGAGCAGATGCAATTAAAGACTCATGTGATTTTTTTTTTTTTTTTCTCACTCATGAGAGCAGATTTGGGCCCTTTTCCATCTGTTAGGTCATGCTCTATGCCACAGCGCTTCACATGGTGGCCAGCCTAGTGGTATCATCCACGTGTCACTCTTAAGGAAACCAAGGCACAGATGTTGTGCCTTGTCTAAGGATGAGCTGGGGGAGGGGGCTGAGCTCAGAATCCATAGGTGGTGGCAACTTTTCATCAGAGCCCCTGTCCTGTCTCTCTGCACGTGAGTTCAGTCCAGAGGGGTTAATAAGCATGTACCGTGTGCCTGGAGGTGGAGGGGACATGAACTCACCCCGCAGGTGGAGGCAGGGAGTGCGGAGGCCTTTAGGGTGAGGCCCTCCAAGCCTCGGCTTCCTCCTGAGAAAGTGAGCCCCGTCACGCTCTGATGTGCATTGAGAGTTGATGTAACGGAAAGCCATTTGGCATCACAGTAAAGAGAGGCACAGGAGCCACAACGTCTGGTTCCAGGTCCTGGTCTTCCTTTTACTGACTGTCTGGAATAGTGCAACCTGGCCTTTCATACCTTTCTAAGCCTCAGTTTCTCCACTTGTGCAAGAAAACCAGTAATACTTACCTTGTTCCACTAGATCAAGTAGATCAGGTTTCATTTCTGGCAGAAGCTTACTTTGTAGTGCACTCGACTTCTCACTCCCATGACTTTAAATCCACAAGTATTTACCGAGCACCTGCTGTGCGCCTGCCACCCTCCAACCAAACAGATGAGAACATGCAGCAAGGCATGGCTGGGAGGAAGGGGGGCATCGTAGATACAGGGACTAGGGGAGGCCTTTCTGAGGAGCTAACACTCGAGATGAGAAGGAGGCAGGAGCAAGTGTCCAAGAAGAGGGAAAACAACTGTAGGGTCTCGAACACAAGAACCCCGTTGGCTTTGAAGGAACAGGAGCCCCTGCGACAAGAGCCAGCAGGCGATGGAGAGCTGGGCACGAGGCAGGACTGGAGAGGGAGGCCAGATCAGACGGTCTTGAGCACCAGAGTACGGAGTTTGGGCTTTAAGTGCCTGTGAAGCTCCTGCTCAAGTGTTAGGCAGTGGAGCCATATAGGATGGGTTCCCATTTCAGAAAGATCGTCCTGGCTGCTGTGAGGAAAAGGGAGACGTGGGCATGGCGCCTGGCGGCCTCTTTGCAGGAACACAGGCAGTGCTGAGCACAGCGGCAGGAGAGGTGGAGGGCTGTGCGCACGGGGATACATTTTGCAGGTAGAGGTGGCAGGACCAGGTGATGGGTTAGAAGTCTTGGTGGTGGTGGGAGATGGTGAGGAGGAGGAAGAAGAACAATTGCTTGGAGATTTGATTTGAGTGGTAGGCATGGCCTCAGTGGATTTGTGGGTTGGGAAATGAACTCTATTTTAGAGGCATCCTGGGATGCTATTAGAGGTAGAACTGCTAACGGAGTTGACAGGTTTCCCCTGACTTCTGTGGCTTTCCTTCCCGGGGCGTTTCACTTCCAGAGTGGAGTCCAGAGAATTCGGACAGCAGCCCGTCTTTCCACACTCACCCCAGGGAGCATGCTGCTCTGGACTCTCCCTGAACTGCTTCGAGCAATAGTCCCCACACCCACCGCTCTCCCTCTGCTGCTAGGTCTGGGAAGCAACCATCGGCTTCTACAAAGTTCCCAAGATAAAGCTGAGGAGGGGGGTAGGAGGTGGGTCGATTAGCCACCTCTCCTCAGGAGAGCATTCTCCATTTGTGGGAAGGTCTGTTTCTGCCACTTCCCCCAGCTGCCAATCCAGAGCAGCAAGGACACAGATGGTACCCTTGAGATGAGTCAAATCGGGGGCGAAAGAACTTTGTCCGGGGTTTTATGACACAGTATGCGCTTGTCCGTATGGTTGGCCTGAGCCGATGCAGCATGAGGTTTTCGTGCTCAGGATGTGTTTGTCTCGGCAGCTGGGATGACAGCAGCTCCGTCAGCAGCGGGATCAGCGACACCATAGACAACCTCAGCACCGATGACATCAACACCAGCTCCTCCATCAGTTCCTATGCCAACACACCCGCCTCCTCTCGCAAAAACCTGGATGTGCAGGTAAGGCAGGCCCCCTGCCAGCAGGGAGCCTCGGGCTTGTGGACCAAGGAGGCCATTTGGGGTGAGCAGAATCCTGAGGCCCATGAGATGAGGCCTAATCTCCTGCTCACTGCCTGTGCTCTCCTCTCACTAATGTTGCCTCCACCTTCGAGAGGAAGGGGCTTGGGTCATGGGGCACTGGACACAGGAGTGGGGAGGCCTCATCATCATCTCTGAAGGCCTTGATAAAACCGTATTTCCTTCCTGGATCTTAGTTTCAGAATCTTTTTTTTTTTTTTTAAGAGGATGCTGGACCCAGTTGGTCACTCTGAACCTGGAGTGCGTGTCCCCTCCTGGGCCCTGGGAGCCACCGCGGTCCAGGGCACATGCTGGTCTCTCCAGAGTGGTGAGGTGGGAGCAGACCCTGACAGGCCTGGGCTGGAAGACCAGCATGTCCTGACCAGAGGTTGGGAGCTGTCAGTCTGTAGGTCACACCCTCCTGCTGATGGGTTTGCTTTGGTTTATGGTATCACTCTTCTTTTAAGCCAGACTCCGTGTCGGATTTTTACAATGGCATTATTTCACCTGAAAATGGGATTCTGGTGTCTCTTGAAAAATCAGAAGCTCTTGCTTTCTTGAACCTATGTTCTCCACGTGGTACCAGTCAGCAGGGGTCCACGTGTCCGACCCCTTCAGACACATGTCCCCGTGTGCCAGTTGCCACTGGCCGGCTGCACCCTTCCGTGTACCTGCCAGATGCCAAGGTGGTTAGTTTTCAACCCCTACTCGGAAACTCTGAGATTTTATTTCTCGGATACCGTGCCACCTTATATTTGCTTCCAACGTAGCTCCGTGTGGGCATGTTCACGTCCCTTCCCAGCACTCCTTGGTGTCAGGGAAGCTGGTCTAGCAAGCCCGTTTTACCAGTGGAAAACTGAGGTGCCACCCTCATGACCAGCGTCCAAATTGGGACTGACCAGCACAAGGACTGGTCGGCTGTGGTGGCACTGGCATTTGTGGACTGGGATCTTTCATGGTGGGTCCCTCCCACCAGTGGGGCCACGACCTCCAGTGAAGCCATGTGAAGGTCTGATTGGGACAGCCTCCCAGAAGGCTCTAGGGGGTGGCAGAACTGACCCTGACCCTTCCTTCACTCTCTTCCATACTCGCCTCCTTTCTCAGCTCTTTCTCTGCAAGATAGGACCTGCTTTGGAAATTTCTGTGCTTTCAAAGGTATCTTTTTTTTTTTCTTTGGAGGACAGGGCTAAATAAAGAACGTGTCAGAGTGTGGGAGTACTTCTGTCCCACAGAAATGTGGACACTGACTGCCTGAGGAAATATATTGGGTGTTAACTCTGGGATTGCCTGTGACTTTTTGAATTTGCACTTTTGCCAGAATTTCTAATAATTGTTGAGTGAGAGGTGACTTGTGGTGGTTGTTAAGGAAGAAAAAAAACATTTGGTAAGCACAGAGATGTTGGAGGTGCTGATAATATTCTAGATCTTGATCTCAGCGGTAGTTATAGAAGTATGTTAATTTTATAAATTTTTTTCATCTTTATTTTTGAGAGAGAGAGAGATAGAGTGCGAGTGGGGGAGGAACAGAGAGGGAGATAGAGTCCAAAGCAGGCTCCAGGCTCTGAGCTGTCAGCACAAAGCCCGACGCGGGGCCCGAACTCACAAACCACGAGATCATGACCTGAGCCCAAGTCAAACGCTCAACGGACTGAGCCACCCAGGAGCCCCTATTTTATAAAATGCATTCAATCTATATACTTAAGATTATGTGTTTAGTATATGAATGTTATACTTCTATTTGAAAATGTGATTTAAAGATTTAAGTCACTGCCTAAAAAGGATCACTGTTTGATCAGTGATTAGACACAAGTTAGAAACAGCCAGCCAGTCTGTGTCCCTGCTGCCTACCCCTTGCCAACTGTCACAGTATCCACCTGTTTTCCTTTCCTCATGGACACTTTTTTTTCTGAGACTCTTTCTAATTTCAGAGTAACAATAACAACCAAGCTTTTAGACTCTCCTTAGATACTGAGGTGGGGAACCCAGAGAGAGAGAGAGAGAGAGAGAGAGAAAGAGAGAGAGAGAGAGAGAAAAGGGCAGCAAGGGGCAGCGGGAAGTGGAGAAAGAGAGGGAAAAGGGGGAGGGAGGGAGAGATGAGTTAATCCTTAGGTTTCTCTTTTGTTTACTCTTGAGGTAGGAAGAGTCTTGCTTTTAAGATGCACGTTGAGCCAACAAAATTCTGTGTTCGAAGAATCTCCTTGTCCTTAGTTTCCCTCCCACAAAGCTAGAATGGCTTTTTCTACGTCTGTTTTCCACGTTGATACAGAGTAAGCATCTGGGATTTACAAACGATTCCCTATCTGATAAACTCCGATTTGGTTAATGCCAGGCCCCCCTCCTCTGTGACCATCTCTTTGCTTTCATCTAGAAAATGTCACATCAAAAAAGGTTCAGGAATACTACACAAACATGTCTTTTGATCAGGTTCAGAAAGTTAATTTTAAGGGATGCAAGAGGTTATGGTTTTTGTGTGTTTTTTTGTTTTTTGTTTTTTGTTGTTGTTGTTGTTGTTGTTGTTGTTTTTGCTATAAAACTACCTGAGTTTAAAATATTTAAGTCAAAACCAGGCACGTAGGTCTTGGAATAAAATAAATGCAGACCTGCACCCATGGTGACTAGGATTCCTGCGGAGGTGTTTTCTCTAGCATCTCTTTGTTCCTGTCCAGGGAGCATCTCCAAAGATTTGAATCAGCATAAATTGCAGCCTCCCCCCACTCCCCACTGCCACTCTGAGGCAAGCTAAGGGCCATTACTCCTCTCTGAGCAGCGTCAGGCAGTGGGAAGATGCTCACTGCCATCATTCCCCAGGGCTCGTTCAGGTTTCCTTTGCAGACTGGTTTCCCCCGATCGAACGGGGAGCACACAGTGTCCCAGCCAAGGCATGGAGAGGCAGGAAGAAGCTGTGGTTCAGTGCGTCCTGTTGGAAAGCAGGTGGAGGTCAGGGTGCCTGGCCGGGTTTTCGTATTGGAACGACTAAAGGAAGTACATCCAAGGAGCAGGAAAGTTGTTGAGAAGCCTAAGGAGCAGCCTTGGTAGCTGAGTGGATAACAGAGGAGCTGTCCCTGGGAGATGAAAGTCCCCTTTGTCTGGGAGTGACTCTTCTCCTCAAGGATGTGGAGGAGCACTGAGGATGCCCTTGGCGGCACACACGTGCCCAGGTATCCAGCGCTCGGCCTCCGATCACTGCTCCTCCAATGGGCAGAGAATCCCCCTGCTTGAGGTCTGACAGCCTCTTGATGGACGTCCCCCGTGAGCACTGGTGAGTGTGGTTGGGCACCAAACCAGTTGCGGTGCCTGGGAGAAGGTGAAGACTCTGAGGACAGGGGCGAGCTCCCAGTTCTGTGGCCTCCTTGGATAAGCTAATCAGCCTGTTGGAGCCTCTGCCTCCTGGTCCGTAGCATCACAGTAATTAGACTTACCTTGAAGGATGAGTGTGGTGGTGGCATGGAAATACTTACTTGCACATGCTCTCTTGGTGTCTAATTCTTGCTAGGTACTCACGTTTCTTTTCCTTTTTCTTCTTTCTTTCCTTTCTTCCTTCCTCTGGGTTACCTGTCCCTCTGCCTCCCTCCTCCATTCATGTCAGTAACCAAAATTTGACTGTGTTCTTACTATATTTTGCAATCATCTTCTCTTGTGCAGCATTTTATTTTTAGGACCATGAGTTGGTGGCAGAGGGCTTTAACAAGCACACACCTCTCCCCCACATAATCGTCTCCCCATTCATGTCCTTGGTCATTCAGTACTTGCTCTCGGTCTGTGGAAGGTTTCATTCCAGGTGCCAAGGTACAAAGAGGCTTATGTCACACCGCCTTTCATTTGCACTTCCTGTGAAGCTTTTCATAAAATATGCAAGGGGGGAAAGATAATTCCCTGTGAGTTTAGCTTTTGCTACTCCAGGAAGTAAAGTCCTGAGTTCCGTGGCAAGGATTCCTGTCCTGTGTGGCCCCGAGTGAGCCCGGAACTCTCTGGATATCTCTGGATGTTGGACTGGATGCAGGGATAGGGTTTGGTGAGGAGGAGGGGCGCCCCTTCTGCTCACCTGCTAGGTGCTGCTGCTTGTGACTTTAGGCGGGTTACTTTCCTCCTTTACCCCTGTACCTTCCTGGTCTGTAAAATATAGATAATAGTACAAGCTCAGAGGATTAGATGAACTAATGATATGTGCAGAGGGACGACGCGGTGCCTACCTAGCAAGAGAAGTGGCCAGTGATAATGTGGATGTTGCTGGTGTTTTCTGTAATCACTGCGCTTGAAACTGAAGCCAGTGCAGCAGGGGATGTAGGAATGAAGAGGGCAGTGTCCTGGCTTCTAGAGGCTCATGGCCCCAAAGCCAGAAAGACGAGTACGCTGTTCACCCTAATGCAGCACAGAAATGGGAGAAATGCCAAAGGACAACCAAGTGCTGGGGATTTTCAGAGGTGGGAGAGCTGCTGGCCAAAGAGCCACTGTTCGAGTTCTTTCACACTTAGTCCAGTGGGTCTCGAAGGCTCCTGTCTGCCGTATCTCCTTTCTGTACACAGTAATAGCCCCAGAGGAGGTAAGCCTCTCCCTCCAGGGTCACACAGGACAAAGGACTCATGCCACGCCCGTGTTCCGCCCACACACACATGGGGCCACGTGGCCCCCACCTCGCCCCTTAGGCCCACCTTGCTTCCACGCTCTCACTTTTCCCTCCGGTCCCTGAGCAAGCTGGGCCCTCGGTGGTGAGCCCTCCAGAATTTCAGGCCTCCTCCCCACCTATGTGTGGTTGCTTCCGGCAATAGGAAAACCTTTACAAAACTAGGTGCCATTTGAAATGAGAACAACTGACGAAGGCATCGAGAGCCCGGAGAAGGATGCGGCTCTTTGTACATCCCCTGCTTCTCAGCTCTGGGAACGGAGAGGCTGGGACTCCTTCATCTTCACCCCTAGTGCTGCCCTTGTATGGTCTGCCACATAGCTAAGATATTGTGCCCTTAAAGCCAATAGAGCGTCCCGGGACAGGTGCCCGCTATGCAGCGTAGAGCTGGGAAGGCTACCCGCCCTGGACCAAGTTGGGGCTGTGATGGTTGGATGATGGTTCTTTCTAGAAGGGGATTCAAACCACAGTCCTGGGCCAAGACCATGTGCGCGCTCTCTGCCTCTGGTTACATCAGAGTTCTGGGGGTTGCACCAGAGGCTAGGCTGGACTCGGGGAACAGCCAGGCAGCCAGTATGGGAGGAGAATCTACCAGGTGTAGGTATTGTGTTAGGTGCTGCGGGGCATGCAGAAATGTCTCCTGTCCTTGGACTTCTCCCGGAAGGCAGTGTGGTATAGTGGTTAAAATAGGGGCTCTGCATTTAAGACTCCCAAGAATCCTTGTATCTCCTCTTGTTCACTGTGTGGGCTTGGGCAGTTTTCTTTACTACTCTGTGCCTCAGTTTTCGTATGTAAAATTGAGAGTATGAACTGCAACTTCCTCAGATTTTTTTTGCCCAGTGCCTAGCACGTAGTAAGTACTTAATAAATGTTAGTTGTTATGGCTACTACTATTAGCATCGCTACAATTTGATTAGGGAAAATAAGGTATGGGAACATGAAAACAATAATACAGTAACCCAGAATGTGGTATGTACTATGTGCTAAGTTTTCAGTACTTCCTAGAGTCTATTAGAATGTGTCAGAATGTAGTTGAACATAAACTCCAGGAAATCAAGGACTTGTACTTGTTCTTATTCATTATAGTGTTCCGAGTCCCCATAAGTTTGCCTGGCATATAGTGGCCCCCAGTAAATATTGGTGGATTGAATGCTTCCAGAGCCAGTCTCTTTCCTGCCTCAGGGCCTTTGCATGTGCTCTTCCTGCTGCCTGGCATACTCTTCTCTAAACTCTTCTCAGTAAGTTTCTTCTCACTCTTTAGGGCACTTCTTCAAAAAGACCTTACCTGACCGCCACCCCCCACCCTCATCATCATCGTCTAAATTACATCAGTGTACTTCGTTCTCATACTCCTAGTCCTTTCTCATAGAAGATTCTTCCTAACTCACAATTACTCATTTATTTGTATTTATTTTTCCAACCTCTGCCTCTTTCACTGGATTGCAAACTCCAGAAGGGCTGGGGATTAATCTTACCCGCAGATCCTCAGACCTTCCGTGGTGCCTGGCAAACAGCAGGCTTCGAGGATATTCCAGTTGAATTAACAAACTGAAGTGTTTATGGGCTGTGGTAGTTGGGACCGGGAGCGGGTAACTTTGGCCTCAGCTTATCTGTAAAACTGAGAGGTACTGTCATTACCTTCCCTGACCAGAGAGTGGTCAGGGTCAGAGAACATTCTGTGAAAGTGTGTAGTAGCTTGAGAAGCATGTGTCTCTTGGGTCCCTGGTTGAGCCCCTGCTCTGTGTTCGGATGTGGGAACACCCTGTCTTGTGTCCCTTGCCACGGGTGAATGGAGAGCTTCCCACATCAGGGAGCGAGTGTTCTGTCCCCCTCCTATTTCTGGTGCCTAGTACCCAGAGGAAACTCAGTATGTGTTTGAGGAATGGCCAAACAATCGAAGGCATCCGCAGGGCGGCTGTGATGGATGAGTGGAATTTATAAGGGGTGCACGGTTGTGGGGGGCAGAGAGGCCATGGTGCTGACAGGGAGGCGATTTAACCAGGGCTGCCTGTCTGTAGTTAGCTTTGTCCCATTCAGCAGTGTGTCTGCAGAGGAAGGTGCGGGTACTACTGTTGGATGAAAGGCATTAGGCCAGATTCTTGCCAGGTAATCATTCTGATTTCCTACCCTGCTGGCATCGCCCACGGTTGGTATTTGAGTGTAGCACACACAGGACTTGTAACTCAGGGCGACCACCCTAAAGTGTTGCTAACTCCCATCCCTGTTCACTGCACTGTTTTCTCCCTCCCTCCTGGCATCCCCTCCAACTGGCCCCAGCCCCCTAGGGAGGCCCCCAAAGCATTCTGGTTAGCTTTGTGCTTTTTCACTATAGTGAATCATTAACATCACATTTCTGTCCCCTCCTGGGCTCCATGGCCAGCAGGTCAGGGCTCTTCCAAAGAAAGCTGGCTAATTATATCCCTTGTCTGAACACAGTCCCACAAGAGGAGCAAAGCAGTGGCATATAAATGGAGCCGGCTGGGAGCAGGCACCTCTGGCCGCAGCACTGGCAGGGGGCAGGGGGAGTGGCTTCTAGAATTTGTTTCTTCCCAGTGCCTCTCTCTCCCTGATTCGTGCGGAACTAGCAGCCACCCTCGCTTGTTCGGACTGCGTGTTAGACTGTGGCGCTGGGCCGTATTCAAAGATTTTGCTGCCGGTGGAGTGATAGGAAGACAGCGGAACAAAGGGAAACAGGCCGGGAGGCCGGGTGCTGGATGGAGATTGGTCTCCGGAGTTAGAGGCGCTTTGGCACCAGGTGGCAGAGAGTTGGCTGCATTCTCACCACCTCTCCATCTGCTCACGGTTCTCCTCCGTGGGGCTCTGTCCCCCTTAATCCCCTGGCCCCTCCTACTCTCCCTCCATGCTCCCTTCTAGGATATAGTTATATCCTCTACTTCCCTTGAACCAAACCAGGCTTTCTAGCAAGATAACCAGACTGGAAAGCCCAAGTGTTTTCAAGTAGTTATCTCTCATCATATTGGCATTCCTCCTCTGGGCTGAGGGGCTCCCAGCCTGGCATTTGGGAAGGACTAACTCAGAGCCTCATCCACAGACCGATGCTGAGAAGCACTCCCAGGTGGAGAGGGGTTCCTTGTGGTCAGGCGATGATGTCAAGAAGTCAGACGGAGGGTCAGACAGCGGCATAAAGATGGAGCCAGGGTCTAAGTGGAGGCGGAATCCCTCAGACGTGTCTGACGAGTCTGACAAAAGCACGTCGGGCAAGAAGAATTCGGTCATCTCCCAGACGGGCTCGTGGCGACGAGGCATGACGGCTCAGGTGGGCATCACCATGCCCAGGACAAAGGCGGCTGCCCCGGCAGGCACGCTCAAGACCCCAGGAACTGGTGAGTAAGAGGCTGTGCTGTCTCACCTCTGCGTTCCTCAGTCTGGAAACCAAAACCTCAGTCCCTCTAAGGAGAGCTTGACCTTGTTCGAAAGTCCCCGTAAATGCTCAGGTATTTCTTCTTAGAGCTTAGACTTTGCTAATAACTAGCTTTCAGAAAGGTTCACACATCTCTACCTTTTTCTAAGTGGAAATACGTAAGTGTGCAAGGCTCAAACTCCAAAGATGGTCCAGCTGCTGAGGCGTATTGAATTGGTCTCACCAGGTGCTAGGGAAGAGCCAACACGCCCCAGTGCAGGCTTTTCAAGGGCATGTGTTTATGAGCTGCCTTCCTGTCGAGTTCACGTTGTCCGTGATTTAGGGATGTGCGTAAACAAAGCCGGTGTTTTTGCAGGAAGGCAGAGGGTGCCCCCTGAAAATGTTAGGGACAGCTTCTTAATGGACAGAGGAAGAGAGGTCAGGAAAATGCAGGATCTCTTTCCCAGACGTATCAGTGATTGGCTGGCTTTGCTCTGTTCTGGGTAAATTCAGACAGCTTTTGCAACTGAGTGACACCATCGATGTCTCCTAGAAGGCTCCCGGTGACAGTAGTAGACTCGATTATCTTTATAAAAAGCTCTTTGCTTTGCCTCCCAAGGCTACTGCTTTCCCCAAGGAAGAGGTGAACCAGTTCTTTGGAGGAGGGGAGGATTTTAAACAAAAGGAGTAGTACAAGCTGGCTTCTCGGTTCTCAAGCTAACCTTGCTGCTCTCTCTCTTAGGAAAAACAGACGATGCAAAGGTGTCTGAGAAAGGAAGGCTGTCTCCCAAAGCCTCCCAGGTGAAGCGCTCCCCATCGGACGCCGGCCGCAGCAGCGGTGACGAGTCCAAGAAGTCCCTCTCCGGCAGCTCCAGGACGCCCCCTGCCAATGCCAACAGCTTCGGGTTCAAGAAGCAGAGCGGCTCGGCCGCTGGTCTGGCCATGATCACAGCCAGTGGGGCCACTGTCACCAGCAGGTCGGCCACGCTGGGCAAGATCCCGAAGTCGTCTGCGCTCGTCGGCCGGTCTGCCGGCCGGAAGACGAGCATGGATGGGGCTCAGAATCAGGACGACGGGTACCTGGCTCTCGGCTCCCGGACCAACTTGCAATACCGGAGTTTGCCCAGGCCCAGTAAGTCCGCCAGCCGGAACGGGGCTGGGAACAGGTCTAGCACCAGCAGCATAGATTCCAACATCAGCAGCAAGTCCGCAGGCCTGCCGGTGCCCAAGCTGAGGGAGCCTTCCAAGACGGCCCTGGGCAGCTCTCTGCCAGGTCTGGTCAACCAGACGGATAAGGAAAAAGGCATCTCGTCCGACAACGAGAGCGTGGCTTCCTGTAACTCCGTGAAAGTGAACCCCGCATCCCAGCCGATGTCCAGTGCGGCTCAGGCTGTTCTCCAGCCGGGGGCCAAGTACCCCGATGTGGCCTCTCCCACGCTCCGCAGGTAAGGGGGGTAGACTGCACTGAGCAGAACTGGGGTACATGGAATGGCCTCCTGAATGAATAATTATAGGGGGCCTTAGTGAAAACAGCCTCTGGTTTGCTCCACTTCTGTTGGGTCAGATCCTGCCCGCAGTTTGGTAGCCCACTGATTATATTTTCCCATATTGGGATGAAAAACCTAAGCCTCTGAATCCGTCATCCTGGGTTCGAATCCTGGGTCCACCTTAAGTAGCCACCGTGCATCCCTTCTTAACAGTTTGCTTCAGTCTCCTCATCTGTAAAATGGAACACCTACCTGACAGTGCTTGTGAAGATTAACCGGTGTAGCCCTATCTGGCCCGTGGGAAGTATGCAGTCAACGCTGGCCACCGTCTGAGATGAGATCTTAATATACCCCCAGACCCGGGTGGGTATAGAGGAGAAGGCAGAAGGGGGTTTTACCCCCTTGTCTTATGAGTTCTGTGGCTGAAATTCTTCATCATTATGCCAGCCTGTGATCTCAGCCAGATCCTTCTTTCAAATAGCCCACTATCCCCCTCTTACTTTTTCTTATACTGTATGCTTAATTCCAAATTTGTCTCTGAAATTTTAGCTTCCTTTAAAAAAAAAAAAGAAAAGAAAAATCTTTTAAAACAGAAGTGTTTCTGAAAAAGAGAAGTTAATTTCTTACTGCCTCAAAAAAGGCATTCTCACGCACTTCCACACTGAATGGAAACTCTCATGTGAAAGTATTGTTATTTTATAAACAGGTCCTTTTAAACTTATACGAATTCTACTTGTTTCTATTATCTCATTACCTTCCCAGGAAGTGTCTTATCACAGGAAAGAGTATAAGTCCCAAGGATAGAAAATTAAGTAGCGAAAAATAAAAATTATGTGCACATGTACGTATTTAGGGGTGAATAGGAATGTTTGAAAAGACTTCAGAAGAAGCCTGCCACGTGAGAGGTATAATGAAGGAGTTCACTGGTCTTTGTCTAGACTTGATTATTAGAATTTCAGTAATGATTAATTTTTCAGGGGAAGGTCCTCTTGGGCTGCCCTTTGTTGTTTTAACAGGTTGCCTTGTAAATGAAAATTTTCTCTGCTTCTTGCCTCAAGTAGTATATGTAATATTTGCTCTTTGGTATTATAGATTTCCTTTAGTAACTACAAAGGTATTTTACTAGACCCTTAGGCTACTGTAATAGAATCCTGGAAAATGCATGCAGATTCTCAGGCTCTGCATCGACTAAGTTTCAGCCAATGCCTGTTAATTACATTTTTCCTAAATCATGAAGAGATGTTCTCCCTGCCCTCTTTGTGCCTGAGAATGGAGAGGAGAAATCTTAGATGAAGTGATAGCTCTCTTCAAATGATTTGAAGGACTAGCAGACAAAAAGGTAGGCTTCCTCTGTGTCGTTAAACATAGGAGAATTAGGGGCAACAAGGAAAAGTGAAGAAAATAGATCAGGTTTTGGTTTTCTAATCGTTGGGAAGTAAGTGCTTGATAATGTAGTGTGTTACCCTTTGAAGTAGTGAGGTTCCTGTTACTGGAAGTATGTAAGCATTCTAAAGCCAGGAGTCCTTGTACAAGAGGATATTTCATTCTCTGTCATCAGGCAAAAAGTGTTTTCTAATCTGTCACCAGATATTGAACTGAGGATTGATTATGTGTGTGGATGTTTGTTTTAACAATAATTGGGATTTCTAAGGACTCTCTGGAGAGAACAGAGGTCAGGCTCATATCACTGAGTAGCCAGATGAAAGGCAACCTGCCTATCATAATACGTAGTAGTTTCATCACTTTGCAGAGATGCGCATTCCAGAGGGTTTTGGTGGATGGAATTACTTGCATTACTAGAGCACATACCTGCCCTTTGACTTGACGGCCGTTCTGCCATTCTTACTGGAGAGCCCTGTTGCCAAAGGGAGAGACGTATGTGCCGTTTCCTGTTTTGTGACAGCACATTTTTGGTCATGAGCAGGGGCAATGACATGGAATGACATTTCTGTCACAAAGACCCAATGTGTCTGGTCTAACATCTCATGACCCCAGCAAGATTTCTCTCTAGATCTCTGGGTAGGACTAGCCACCCATCTTTCAAATAGGGTGTTCACGTGAGCATAAATCTGTGAAGGCCCCATCCAGATCTAGCCTCGTGTTCTTTTTTGTTTTGTTTTGTTTTGTTTATTTTTGATATAAAGAGAGACAGAGCATGAGAAGGGGAAGGGCAGAGAGAGAGGGAGACACAGAATTGGAAGCAGGCTCCAGGCTCTGAGCTGTCAGCACAGAGCCCGATGTGGGGCTCGAACTCACAAACTGTGAGATCATGACCTGAGCCATAGTCGGACGCTTAACCGACTGAGCCACCCAGGTGCCCCTAGACTCGTGTTCTTGATTATTCCTATTGTCCTTAGACGTCAAAGCAACCAAGTCCCTTGGAACTGAGCTGTCATAAACTGAGCACCTGTTTTGTGCCTGGGGTCTCAGATACAAAAATGATTATGGTGGCTCTTTTCCCTCTAGATGTTTTGTGGACTAGGGCAATTTTCTAGTTACTCTGTTTATGGAAATAAAGGGAAGTAAGATCTGGGGCCACCATGGCTAGGCCTGTTGGAAATTATCCTGCATTGCCCTTGGGGTCTCGACTACAGCTTAGAGCTTGAAGCTGAAGCCTTCTGATACACCAGTGGCCGGGCCCCTTGCATGGCGGCCTTTCCCAACGGGAGCATCATTCACCATTTCAGTGGCAATGATTGTGCCCCCTCCCCAGGTTCTCAGCGCTTCCGTAACGGGGCCCCACCATACTTCAACAGCTCAGCGCCCCTTGGCGCTGGGTGTCCAACCCGCACAACCCTTTGTCTCTTCACAGACTCTTTGGCGGGAAGCCTACCAAGCAAGTGCCCATCGCCACAGCTGAAACCATGAAAAACTCGGTGGTGATCTCCAACCCTCACGCCACCTCCACCCAGCAAGGTAACTTAGAGTCCCCCTCAGGGAGCGGTGCCCTGAGCAGCGGGAGCAGCAGCCCTCTCTACAGTAAGAATGTGGATAGCAACCAGTCTCCTCTAGCCTCCAGCCCCAGCTCTGCCCACTCGGGCCCCTCCAACAGCCTCACCTGGGGCACCAACGCCAGTAGCTCCTCGGCGGTCAGCAAGGACGGCCTGGGCTTCCAGTCCGTCAGCAGCCTCCACACCAGCTGCGAGTCCATTGACGTCTCCCTGGGCAGCGGAGGGGGCCTGAGTCATAATTCCTCCACGGGCCTCATCGCCCCCTCTAAAGACGACTCCCTGACCCCCTTCGTCAGAACCAATAGTGTGAAGACCACACTGTCGGAAAGGTGAGTGCTGTGCACTTGTGGCTCTCAGAAGGACCCCCCTCCAGGGGTCCAGGGGTTGTGTTAGGATCCCCAAAGCTTAATTCCGCTTTGCCTGGGAGACAGCGCTCTTTCTAATCTCTGCCATCTTTCCATGGGGAAGCCAGTTTGGGATGGAATTAAGTTTGGCTCTGCTTCCTGTTATCTTTTCCCGTGTGACTCTTCTCAGTGCTTGGAGGTGCTGGAAGTCTCTTGGGGGCAGATTTAATGCTTCTGTTTGCAACGGCATTCTGCCTTTGAGGTTCTTCCTTTTTATTCTGTCTGCTCATCAGCTGCTTGTTTCCACTCCCCCTTGTAATTGTGTGGGCAGAGCCGTGGCTTGGGTGGCAGGAAACTCTAGGCGGCTGGGTAGATTTGGTGGTCATCACGGCAGACACCTTCCTACTGAAGGGTTGCCAGCCCAAGGGACAGGACATCAAGAGACTAAAAGCATCCTCAGAGCTCTGGGTTCTGCCGCAGCATGATATGTGTCTAGTCTCTCCACGTAGGCACGAACGCCGGGATCATTGTTGGGAATGAGAAAAATGTTCTAATCATTGTGTGTAACGACACTCCCCCCCACTTTCTTCCCATCTAATATTCCTTCTCTTATTTTCTACCTGCCTGGACTTCTAGCCCTCTCTCTTCCCCTGCCGCTAGCCCTAAGTTCTGCAGAAGTACTCTGCCCAGGAAACAGGACAGGTAATGACAATTGTAGGCCGGGGACCGCACCGAGCCTCCGGGTTCCTCTGCCCATCTGTGTCCAGCCAGACGTCTTGTGTGAGGCTGTTGGCCTGAGGCTTCCGCTTGTGTTCGTGGCTCTGGTGTACTCTGTGACCCCAGACATGCCAGTGAGGGTCTGTTCCCCTGTCCACTAAAGCCTTGGAAGCAGTGGGGTCCGGCTGGCCCCCCTCCCTTCCCAGCTTGGGACTGGGGCTGCAGAAGCTCTCACTTGCATCTCGGCCTTCCCGTGGCATGTTCCCACTTCCCGGCTCCCCACCCTTTCTCCCTTCTCTCTCCCCTCTCCCTCCCAGCCCAGAACTGAGCTACCACCCACTGTGTGTGCGTGAGACTGGACCCTCACCTCTGTCTCCCCCATCCCTGCTCCCCACGCGGCTGGCCCTTTTCCCTTTAAGAGTCCTTTGCTGCAGTTTGGCTGTTGCGTCTTGCGGGCTTTTGTGTTCTGTGTGCCCATTTCCTGGAACGATAATGAAAAGGAATCCATGGAGTGTTGAGCCTTTACAAACTAAGAGGCTTGTTTGCCCCCAGCTGCCCTGTGGGTGGGCCTCAGAGATGGATACTGACCTTCAATTTGTGGGGGAGTCACAGCTTGGCCAAGCATAATAACCAGATGTTGTTTCATGCTAGGGGGAAAAAAATTAATGAAAATCCACTTCACCCCGTCAACAGCAGAAACTTTGTTTTCGTCAGACTCAACAGACCAAGCTTTTAAACGCTTGTTCTTTGGAAATCCAAATGCCTTGACTTTATCAGCCAGCAAGTTGTAACATGCTCCAGCTTGGGGTCGGGGCTTAGCTCCTAGCTACGCCAAACTAAGAGGGACCTGGAATTCACTCTGTTACAGATGAATTCCAAATATGCAGGCTGCTGGCCTCTTGAAAGCCTCCCGACAAGTCCCTTCTCTCACTCGAAATCACTGTCAGTGGCATTTTGGGGGGGACGGGCCAGGGTTAGGGGTGCAGGGAACCTGGCATCTCTCTCCCCGAGAAGCAGTGGTGGTGGTACAAAGGTGGGGACCGGACAGCAGGTGTGGGCTCTGCTTTGATGTGGGGCGGCCCCCAGGTTGTGCTTCGAGCCTGTGGGAAAGGAGGAAGAGTTGGAGTTGAGCGGATGCCTCAGGCCTCCTGGTGACTTGGGGTAAGGCACAGACTAGGGTCGGCCAGCCCCAGGACTAGTTGTCTCTCGTTTCCCGTGGATGTGTTGCATGTGCAGCTGGATAAGGGAACGTCCCTGGTGACGCGAGTCTCTCGCTGCAGATCTTCGGCCCCTCCCTGCCTTGCCTGCTTTCCCTGCGCTTCTCTGAAGTTCTCATTTTTGTTTTAACTCTTCTACAGTGACCCGCACCTTGATAGGAACACTTTGCCTAAAAAAGGACTCAGGTATCTGTGTTTCCTCCTTGCATCCATGCCATCTGGTGTGGCTTTGGGGCTTGGCTGTGTGACTCTCATGGCTGGTGGGGGTTCGGGCTGGGCCGGGGTCCCTGCTTTGGCCACCGCAGCAAGGCCTTCTGAACGATGGCTGCCCTACCACCCTCTCATCTTCCTCTCTCCATTTGTTGGCTTTTTTTTTTTTTTTTTTTTTTGCTTGAGCAGAGGCTGTGCTTTTTCAGGCTTCCTATGGTAAAAACCCATCTCATGAAGGACAGCCCTGGGCAAGCCCAGAGAGCACTTACTGCTTCTTCTGGGGCCAGTGGGTTTAATCGATGAGCCCTCCGCCATGATCGTTCTGTTCACGGCTGTCTTCCAAAAGACAAGACATGACTTACAGCATGTTGGGTTGTTAGCCAGGACAAGGGCAAGGGAGATCACTGTTTCCCTCGAATTTGAAAATATTTAACTTTTCGGCCCATAGAAAAGTGCCCAAGACAGATGCTTTGCACCTTCCTAAATATTCGAATCGAAAACTGTCAGTTTTCAGTGCCCAACAAGAAAGACATGGCTGTGATTGGCTTTGGTGTAAAGAAAGAAACAACTGCCAGGAAGGAATGTCCTTCCATTCCTTCTAAGTCATGGCTCACTTGTGTGTGTGCGACCTGGTTAAACAAGATGCTGTAAGTCCCCATTGCTCACACCATCTCCTTCACTGTGCTGACCAGAGGGACTCCAGTTCTGACGCCTGGCCCATGGTCTTATGGCCGCAGCTGTCACTTCTCCTGCTCCTTAAACATCTCGTTCTTTGTAGCATTTGCTGCACCCTGCACTCAGCATTAAGTGCTTTCGCAAAAAAATGGAACTTGGAATGAAATGTTTCATTGCTGTCATGTATGTTTGTAGTTAATAACCTGCAGCTCTTAAGGCTGAGAGCATTTTAAACAGTAATGTGAGGTAGGTATCAATGCTGCCTTTCAGTAGGAGCTCGAGGAAAGCCAATTCTGAGAATCTAAGAATAAAAGTATTGAAAATTTCCCAACAGACGTCCTCTGGGAGGAAGTTCAGCACTGTGGCCATAGAGAGGGGGAGTTGGCAAGGCCTTTTGTGCTTAACAATTTTCCTCATGCCTTTGAGGGCTGCTTGTCAGTACCCATGCTAATACTTCCATCATGGCCAGTCGTCATAGGAGTTTGACACTGATGCCCTACTGTTGCCCTAAGAGGAAGCTATCCCCTCTAAATATTAATATTTTGAAATGACATAATGTATGTATATTTCTGCAGCAGATTTGTTCTCTCGAAATAGTGCAGCTCTGGGTTTTTTTTAATTGTTTTTTGAAATTTTAGAATAGGGATGTGTGCTAAACTATCTTCATGCAGTCGATGTGACCTAGAAAGTTGCATGTCCATCAACCACAGCCAAAACATTTAAGGGAGAAACTTTTTTTGTGCCCCCTCCCACTCTGCCTCCCCCTTCTAGCTCCCTCCCTCCCTCCACATTCATGTCCAATGCCAAAACACCAACAACTCTTTTTCTTGAGTCAAGAGAACCCCTGTTGACCTAATCAGTAGTCACCCCATGGTAATCTGTGTCTAAGTCCAAAGGTACCCTAGCCACTGTGCATTTCAGACATTTGAGATGCTGCCTGCGAGCATAATGAGAAGAGCATGGATTTTGGAATGAGACATAAAATGGATCGAAATCTCAGAACGTGATTCAAGGCAGCCCCTCCCCTTCACTGAACATAAAATGGGAATAACAGCATCTGCAGTGCTGGGTGGGTTGGAGGCGTGGGCGAGATAATGTCTGTGAAGGCCCCCAGCACATCGGAGACATTCAGTACTTCGTGACCAGATACATTTTCGAATAAAGGAGGAGGTGGGCCCATGACTTCTGTGGAACCCAATGATTTGGGGTTCCTTTTATGGAGACTTACTGATTGATGATTGATTGCAGCAAGCGTCATAAGCATCGGGGTCCTCACGCCTTCCGTTACATATCTGGTTTCCGATACGCTGGGATCCGTGGCCACTTACTTGTGCTCTAGAATGCAGACGCC
>CM053575.1:37191136-37236916 GCA_028646485.1 Cryptoprocta ferox | reverse complement strand
ACGGCTCCTTTGAGCATTTACCGGTCTTGCTTTCTTTATGTATTCCCTCCACACTGAAAGGAATTACAGTTTTCCCCAAAGGCATCCAAGTAGCAAAAAAGCTTTGGAGAAACTTCATAAGTTTCAGGATGTGGAGTGATGTGGGTTTTTTTTTTTTTTTTAACATCATCTTTGGATCTGTATTTCTTTTTTGTATATTTATCATTGGCTCCACAGAGTTCATTTCCATAAGCGTTGTTCGTAGTTAATCCCAGCCTAATTTCTGCCTGCCCAGGTATACTCCCACCTCCCAGCTTCGCACACAAGAAGACGCAAAAGAATGGTTGCGGTCCCACTCTGCAGGAGGCCTGCAGGACACGGCCGCCAGCTCCCCTTTTTCCTCTGGCTCCAGTGTCACTTCGCCCTCCGGAACAAGATTCAACTTTTCCCAGCTTGGTGAGTAGCCTCTGATCATTAGCTGCGTTGATCAGTTCCCTGGGGCGGAGGTGAATCCTCTATTTTTGAAAGAGGCAGGTGGTCACATCTCTCTCCGTGTCTGATCAGCCCTCAGCAATGTAGTTTGATAATAGGAGATTGATGGCAAAAGAAAGAGAAAAAATAGAAGAGATTTTGGTACTCTAATCAGTTTTATTTACGTGTTTGATGTAAGTAGGGTAATAGCAAAGAGCAAACCGTCCCATTTTTGAGAAGAACGTATTCCATTTCTAAGACCTCTGAAAATGCAGGTTGATATCTGAAGAGGAGCATATCCCATGTTTGGTCATCTGCATTGCTCTGTTAAGCTGGAAAATAAAGATCAGGTTTTGAGTGAACAACTATTCTTGGAAATGCCTACTACTGACATAATGCTTTGACTGGCACAGTGGGGAAAGGAAAAGAATTTGTAACACAGTCCCTGCTGACATGTTAATGGATTCTTTTTTAGAGGAACAAACACACCCACACAGACTCATAAATAGGGTAAAAGAGAACAATCAAAGCTTTATACGAAACCGTGTAATAAAAACTGGATATGCTCAGGTAGCAAGGATTAGAAAAAGAGATCAGTCCTGGCTAGAATCACTGGGAAGGGGCGCACCTGGGGGGCTCAGTTGGTTAAGCGTCCAACTCTTGACTTCGGTTCAGGGTATGATCTCATAGTTCAGAGATCGAGCCCTCTGTCAGCCTCTGTGCTGACAGCACAGACCCTGCTTCAGATATACTCTCTCTCCCTCTCTCTCCACCCCTCCCCCATCCAAAATAAATCAGTAAACATTTTTTTTTTTAATGACTGGGAAGGATGGGAGCTGAGCCTTCAAAGACTGATGGAGGGGAATCATCTTGCTCAGTCTGGTCTCATTCTGCAGAGGGCAGCCTTTTCTGAATATTGTGAATAATAAACATGGAATCGTTTTTAAATATTTATTTATTTTGGGGAGAGCACAAGTGGAGGAGGGGCAGAGAGAGAGGGGGACAGAGGGATCCGAAGCAGGCTCTGCATTGACAGGCTGAGAGCAGATACTGTACTGAAATGGACGGGATTTTAATTTTAATTAATTTATTTTAATGTTTATTTATTTTTGAGAGGGAGAGAGACAGAGGGTGAGCAGGGGAGGAGCCGAGAGAAAGGGAGACACAGAATCCAAAGCAGGCTCCAGGCTCTGAGCTGTCAGCACAGCTGACGCAGGGCTCAAACCCATGAACTGCGAGATCATGACGTGAGCCGAAGTTGGACGCCCAGCCGACTGAGCCACCCAGGCGCCCCCAGGATTTTAATTTTAAAAGCGCATTTGGGCCAAGGTGGATGTACCCCTTTGCACTGAAGCTCTTTAGGCACCCTTACCCAGTGTGCCTCATCGGAGGCAGTGAGACCTGTGTTCATATTGTTCCTTCCTGGAGTAACTCTTTGAGGCAAGAGTTTCTTTGTCATGCACAAATGCTTCCCATTTGATCAAAAGCCTCGTTGGACTATTCTGGGCTTTGGCTTTAGAGGGAGTTGTTCCAGATGAGCCCAGGGAGTAATTAGCTCATGCCTGGAAGGTGACACTAGCTTGTCCGAACGTGCCAAGTTGGAAAGCTGAAGCCCAGAGCCTTGCTTTGGAACTGACCCACCTTTCCTCCCTTATTTTTAGCTCTCAGTTTGTTATTCAAATGCTGGTGTGACTACCTTCTAGAAAACAGATGAGGGAGGGAAGTTGGCATGGACAGATATGGCTGATACTAATCAGTCCCCTCGTCGTCCCCATCCAGGATTTGAACAGAGGCATGAACTTCCAACCTTTTGGTTCCCTTCCTTTTATTCCAGCGAGTCCCACCACTGTTACCCAGATGAGTTTGTCCAACCCAACCATGCTGAGGACGCACAGCCTCTCCAACGCCGATGGGCAGTATGACCCGTACACCGATAGCCGGTTCCGGAATAGCTCCATGTCCCTGGATGAGAAGAGCAGAACCATGAGCCGCTCGGGTTCATTCCGGGATGGGTTTGAAGAAGGTAAGCAAGGAGGTTTACCGTCTCAGGTTATGCGATGTGGTTAATTGGCCCTCCATACGGAGTTCATGACCGGAGAGCCCACCTCTAAGGGTTTCCAGCCAACTCTCTCACTCGCCCTGGGGGTTGGGGCTGGGGAGCTCTGAATAGCAGGGTCTGGCTCTTCTTTGACCTCCCAGGACTTCAGGGAAGAGGCTGCTGAAGAAACATGAGTGAACTTGGAGCTGACCAAGTTCCATTCTGGGCTTCTCCCTCTTGGCCTTGGGCCACAGCTTCTTGGCATGTGCCTCCATCTTGAGGTTCAGTTGCTGGCTCACCATCTTGGCAGAGTGAGTTTCTGGAGAGTTCGTTCATTTCCCTGTGCTGACGCACCCTTGTGGCTCTGGGGGCCTGTGGGCAGCACCAGAAGTTTCTATTTCTCAAGCCCCAGTTTATTAAGTTTATTCAGTTAAACCCTTTCCCTTCAGGTATGCCCTTTTTCTTCTTTGCTCACAAATTGTGAATACTTTGGGTTGGACCTTTATGTTTTGTTGATTTTAATCAGAATTTTGGGAGAAAATAGCTGTGGGCATCTTTGCCAGCCGTCTTCCTAACTAGGTTCATCTCTCTGCCCCTTTGTTCTTTCACTAGAGGTATGAGCTAGGGAAGCAGGCAGTCAAAATGCTATGGAGGGACATCAGCCCCACCCCCGAAAAGCTTCCCCAAGATGGGAATGATAGGACATTAGAATCAGTATTCATTTGACTGTTTGTTAAAAATATGGCGGTCTGAATCTAGCTCCCCTACTTAGGTATATGATCTTGGATGGGTTGCTTCATGTCTCTGTACCTCCGTTTTTTTTTTGTTTGTGTTTTTACTGACAAAATGAGAGTGGTCATAGAACTCAGCTCATAGAATTATGAGAATTCAATAATATATACAAAGGTTAACCCAATAACATTATTATATGGCCTAGCCTGTAGAGTCAGTGTCAGCAGGGATGTCCTAGAAGCTGGGAGTCCTCAGCTAGGGGATGGGGACTCTCACTCTCAGAGCAATTGAAGCCCAGGCTAAGCCCATAGTCCCAGTTGTGCTTTTTTTTTTTTTTTTTTTTTTTGCCTGTGACGGAAGAGAATGTGGGACACGAGGGAGTCATGGGTGCTTCCCTCTACTCCCAGCCCCTGTAAGAGTGGGGAAATATATGCCCAGCATCCTTCTGGGAGGAGAGAACAAGCAAAGTTGTCTTAAGAAATCCCTGAACAAATCAAGAGGGAAAGAAACACAGAATAAAACTGCTTTTGCCTAGTATACTTGTTTACAAAAATTGGAGAGTTTAGTTACAGGGCAGTTGCTCCCTGGTTCATCTTCCTAGAGACTTCAGTCCCTTCACCCTGATTTAGGTGTCACTTGCATCCAGTGACATGCAGTTAGCGACGGGGCAAGTCTGTAAATCCCTATTTGGGAGCCTGCTGGGACAGAGGATTAAGGAAGGGTGGAGCCTGAGTTACCGAAGAGTGTTTTGCTGTATTGAAGAGCTAGAAATGTGCACTTTAACCACTCAGGGCTGTAATAATAGTGGATCTGTTGGGGCGCCTGGGTCGCTCAGTCGGTTGAGCGTCCGACTTCGGCTCAGGTCATGATCTCACAGTTCATGGGTTCAAGCCCTGCGTTGGGCTCTGTGCTGACAGCTCAGAGCCTGGAGTCTGCTTTCAATTCTGTGTGTCCCTCTCTCTCTGCCCCTCCCCTGCTCACACTCTGTCTCTCTCTGTCTCTCCAAAGTAAATAAATGTTAAAGAAAATAATAATAGTGGATATGTTGACCCTAAGGTGAAGGAGTAG
Organism: Cryptoprocta ferox; assembly: GCA_028646485.1. NCBI lineage: Eukaryota > Metazoa > Chordata > Mammalia > Carnivora > Eupleridae > Cryptoprocta > Cryptoprocta ferox. The sequence continues at coordinate 37,232,628 of CM053575.1, read as the reverse complement.
GCAGTTTGTCATGAACTCTTTTCTAGTCAGTGTGCTAGCCAAAGCATGGCCGCAGAGCCCCCAGCCCTCCCGGCGACAACTCACATAGGGAGTGTGTCCTGTGCTGTATCCATCTTCCCTGCCATGTGTGTACCTGAGTGAACCGTGTTCAGAACTGAAACTTGTCCAAACAAGCAGACTTCACCTCATAAAGATCCAGAACCATTACAGTATCATCATCAGAGAGCTTTTATTTATTCCGTCTGGAATTAAGCTGTCAGACAGCACACCCATGGAATATCTGGGATGTCAAAGTGACATTGATAAAAAATACTTCCCCACAAGCAGTGTCTAGACTTTTGTAAACCCTAATGATTCATGGTGACGTGGAACTGAAGGGCAGAGGTAAAAATCAAATCTGAGGGGTAGGAGGTAGGGACTGCTGTCGATATACTATGAACATGTAACAGTTTCACCTCTTGGGAAATTTTGCATCAGATGGACTTTCTTCCAGGTATATTCCATTTACGAAAACAAAATAGAGCTTGTGCAGTTGGGTGTTTTCAATTCCACTGGATAAAGACTCTTTTTTTTTTTTTTTTAATTTTTTTTAATTTTTTTTTTTTGTTTGTTTTTTTAAATCCCAGGGTTGTGGAAACAGTTGGGGGAAAATTTTACATCTCATGTTTGGACCAAATAGAACCTCTTTAGAAGAGTCAGTTAGGTATATCATATGCCAGAAAGCAGGACAGAGACTTAAGAATTAGCACAAGTACTTAGGTGAGGTTTTTGTGGGATTTAATTAGCACTTTCCGTTTTGAAGGAAGTGGGAATCATAAATATGTAGATGAGGTGCAGGCATGGCCCAGATGCAACCTTTCAAAGTTATTTCAGGTAAATTAATTTCCATCAAATGCATTATGCAATCTTAGAGTCAACTTTAATAGCATACATTTAGGGAGATGCTTGAGGCATTTTTTAAATGGATGTCTTTGGAGGAAAAAAATTCAGGGACTTTACCAATCATCCCTAATTGCTAGTGCAATCTAAATCGGTTCTTATGGAATCCATAGGAACAGAACAGCTTTTTTATTTTTATTTTTTGCAACTCACTTGTGTTTCTAGCCCCTGAGGTATATTTGTGATTTACATCCTGGCATGTCTGTTGTTAGCCATGAGACCTTGGATAAGGGAGTTGGCCCTGCTCAGCCCATTTCCTGTTTGCTAAAAGGTAGAAAATAATTGTACCTGCTTCAGCGGATTGAGGGGAAGATTGGGTGAGATAAATCCCAGAAAGCATTTACTGCAAAATGACTTCGAAAGACGTTTATAGCAGGTATTCAGTCCATGATGGCTATTGTTATAATTGTCATGTTTTGTTTTATCCTTCTTCCCAAGGGCCATTTCATTCCTGTTTTATTTATGGCAAAATCGAGGCAGAAGAAGAAGGAGCCTGGGGACTAAGGTCCTTAAATTCTTGACTCTCAGCCCTTTTTTTCTCTCTTCAGTCCTACCTTGACGTTTGGCTCTGTTTTGGTCACAGCTGGGCTTTTTGACCTGCCCCTTCATCAGTATGCTGTTTTCTCTTATGCTCACCTTCCAGAGGGTGGTCCAGTAGCCATCAGAACGCTGTCTCCTTCTCACTGGCTCCTCCGATCATACCAGCGGTGAAGCAAGAACTAGCATACAATGCCTAGATGTACATCCTCTGCTCCCGACTCCCTGTGTGCGGTTGGCCACATCACTGAGTCTCTCTGGGTCTTAAATTACTCTTTGGTTTATTGGTGGTAGCAATTTCTGCCCTGTCTGGGAATATTACCTACAAATTCTCTGTGATGATGAGGGTCACTTCAAACATAGTAATAAATGAGAAAGTGCTTTGATTAGCATGAAGCTGAATATATATATGTATATATACACATATATATGTATATTTATTTATTTATTATATATGAGATGCCAAGTACAGCAGCAGGGGAATTTGACTGTTTTATGGGCTAGAATATGACCTGTTGGTTCGCTGTGTCTAGAGCATGTATATATATACACCTGTACTTTAAAGAGAGGTGAGGGGCGCCTGGGTGGCTCAGTCGGTTAAGTGTCCGGCTTCGGCTCAGGTCATGATCTCACGGTTCGGGGGTTCGAGCCCCGCATCAGGCTCTGTGCTGACAGCTCAGAGCCTGGAGCCTGCTTCAGATTCTGTGTCTCCCTCTCTCTCTGACCCTCCCCTGCTCACGCTGTCTCTCTCTGTCTCTCAAAAATAAATAAAAAACATTAAAAAAAAAAAAGAGGGGTGAAACCATGTTTTTCTCAAATATGCATTCTTTGCATGTTTGGTCACAGCTTGTGTCTGTGTAGATTGGATGAGGGGCTGGGGAACCATTGTAAAACACACCAGAAGGCTTTAACAAAAGAAGTTTTTCAGAAACCAGTAAGTCCAGTAAAACCAATAAATCAAGGGCAAAAGTGTCTCCAGACTTCTGGTCAGCAGATCCTGTTCCTGAATGCTGTGTGACCTTAAGCAGACCATTTAACCTCTCTGGATTTCAGATTACCCAGGGACAGAGATGGCCCACACAAGTCCGTGTTGTGCCTTGTAGCTTCAGAATTTTAGAGCTATGGGTACAGGGTAGAAAACGCATGGTGTGCTTTTGCTGCTCTTTGTATCTCTTGTGTGCATTTTGCTGTCCAAAAGTATCAATCCACACAACCCAGGCTCTGACTTGGTTCAGTTCACTTGAAACAAGGCCAACTGTAATGGTTCAGGCAAGCCACATTCAGTTTGGGGTTGACTCTGGAAAGCAAGGCATCTTCTTTTGGACCACAGCCTTGCTATTGCTATTTACCAAGTAAGAGGAGTTAATTGCAGAGAAAAATAATTACCTCCACTGAAGCCTGCCAGATATGCTGTTCTCCGCCTGTGGCCTTAGGCTTGCACTGGGATATTGCAGAAGGCAGTGTCAGTAGGTCTATGTACGAGCTGGAGAGAGAGAAGAAGAAAAACTTCCATTTTCCAGCAGCTCAGTTCCCTGTGGCCGCCCTGTGCTGGCTGAGCAGGTGGTGCAATGGAAGGGTGTAGCTGAAGGGCGGCTACGTACTACACAACGTCTCTTCCCCCAACTTGGCCTCCAGTATAATCTGCCCCCACTGCCCATGTCATGGGACTAAAGTAACTTACCCCTTTAGAACATTAAGCCACTAGGTTGAAGCATGAGAGGGGTCTGCTAATGTGTGAACGTATTAACACTGAAAGCTGTTATTGGCCATTAACACCGTAAACTGATTTCTTATGGGCCATGGGCCAGAAACGTCAGGGATGGAGGGAGAGTGGAGGAGATCTGTAACCCTAGGCATTGCTAAGGAAGGTGGATGTGAGTGATGGTATAAGGTTAGCCTCAGAAAAACAGGCAGCTGCTAAGAGAGAAGAGGGCTGAACAGGCAAACAAGGAACTGTGTGGGGTCAGAGGAGGGAGGAGGTGCAGCCACGGGCAGGCAGGCAGGGAAACGAGGGAAAGGTCCATGGAGAGACGTTGTCTGAGCTGATCCTGGCGATTTGGATAGGCAGAAATGAGAAGCTTCCTAAACAAAGGGAACTGCACGGGCAGAGACTCTGAGGCAGATGAGTGCTATGAAGGGGATGCTCGAGAGAGGAGTGCAGGATTCAGAATGTGATAGGAGCACATTAAGAAAGGGCAGGAGGTCGGGAGGTTTATGGGAAGACGGTGTGGAGACACCTGGGTGGTGGTCAGGTATCTTGTGGGCAGGTAGCTTCTGCCGACTGCTGATCTAAGTTGAGCTCACTTCTTGGGTGGTTAAGTGCAAGCCGTTTAGTGCACGTGGAACGTTCCTCCCCAGCCTCCCACTCTCAGACCACAGGGGATAGCTAGTGTGGGGGTAGAGCATTCCACTCATGGCCGGGAAAGCTGTGCCCAATTAAAGATCTCTGATGTCTCCACAGGCATATTTATATCTTTCACAAAGTTGTTGAGAGATTACTAAGAAAATGTCATTAAAGAATCTAGTTCCCAGAGAGAGAAGTCAGCTAGGACACTTAGTCCGAGAAAAGACCGTGATTTAAAGTTATATGAAAACAATAAAGTGTCTCCACTGGCTGGGGACAGGAAGGGGCATGAAGAGAGTATGAAGATGGTTCTAAGTCACAGGTACCAGGCAGACACAGAAAAGAGGACACCACTTGCCTGTCATTTTGTACACATGGTAGAAGATCAAAAGAAGAATCTCTATTTCAGTAGATATATCTTCTAAACAAGTGTTCCACTATGAATACATCTAGAATGAATTTACTCTGGCCAACAGCCAGCCTCCTGTGTTCATAATAATCGGCTCATCTTTGTGCAGACACAAGTGAAAGTTGCTAGCAGGGTTTAAATATATAGGCAATGCAGTCTCAACCCTAAAGGAATACATTAGAAGAAAAGAAAGGAGTACAATGTGATGGAATGGAACAGGTAACAGGTTGCCTCTGGGTAATAGAATTTTGAGTCACATAGATTATCGCAGTGAGTATGTTTTTTTAACACTTCTCTATACTTGAAAACTTGTATTTAGTAATCATGTGTTATTTTCATAGGGGAGAAAGGTATTTAGAGGCCATAGGGAAAAAAATGTGCTAAAAGAAAAGAGACTCCCTTAGCAAATTACTCTTTGACTCTGACCTATCGCCAAATCAGGAAAAGTTGGGTCAAGGTGAGATTAAGCTGCCTGTAATGTTGAGCTTCTCTTCCTCTCTCCTTCTTAGACTCCATAGTAGCCAGTTGTGCCAACTCACCTTTTTTTTCTTTTTAAATAGTTCACGGATCCTCGCTCTCCTTGGTTTCCAGCACGTCATCAATTTATTCTACAGTGAGTATAAATCAATGCTGTATGGGTGGCTATGATCATGAGAGCTGGGGCTCCTTTGTCAAGTGTATCAAGAATAAAATATAAAATCATTTCTCCTAGAGAGAGTATTTCCATTATAAGGGGATCATTTAACAGGGAACAGGACTTGAAATTCACAAACAGCCGTTGATCATAATGGATCAACCAATAAATCAGGAATTGGCTTCTTTTGCGTGGTAACTAGTTAGAATGCGTGAGAAGCCTTGGCCACCTGCTGGTAGCCTTAGAAAAGAAAGGCCTTAAATAACGTACTAGTCCTCTGTCTGCCTCACTTTCTTTGTCTATAAAATAGAAAGAATAGCAGTCCCTACTATGAGGGAGATGACATTTCACAACAATATAAATTCCTTGAGGACAAGGACTTTTTCTGTTTTTATTCCTAGTGCCTAGAACAAAGCCTAGCAAATAGTTGGTGTTCAAAAACTAGGCTTGAATGAAATAAGAAAATGCATGTGAAGCACTAAATAGAGTGTACACAGCACAGAGTAAGCTCTCTTAAAGGTTGGCGACCACCACTGAGTGCTCTACTGAACAAAAGCCACATGTAATCAAAATAATGGTACTGGATTTGTTCAGAGGTGCTTACTTTTCATAGTTATGTGCATAAGTATTTAAGAATTGGAAATTTGATGAGATTATAAAGATCTCATGGTGCAAATACAAACAGTTATAGAGACAGTGGACTCAGAAATTCTTTCAAAAAAACAATTGGAAATTTTTTAGGCCTTAATTCCATGGAGGACAGATATTTTAGTAATTCAGTTTTTGGTAATGCTAGGTTCCTGGGCTTTAGACATACCAGGACAAACTGATTATGGCCTCTTATAAGTTTAAAGGCCATCCTGGAGTCAAGTTAAAGCGACCAGAGCCTAATTGCTCTTTCTTAGGCCAATAGCAAGCGCAAACAGACTGCCGTAATTGCTGACATGCTCTGATTTGAAGGACCTAGAAAGGATCTTTTCTGCTCTGACCCACCTTGCCCTTCCACCTCCAAAACACCTTGCTCCCCAGCCAGTCGTCTTGTCTGAAATTTCATCACAGAGTCCTCACTTTCATTAGTAAGAGGGATTATCGAAGCCATTATCTACTAAGAAACCCATAGAGGTGACTTTCTAACTATCAACTAGTACATACAGGAAGTCCTGTCTTTTGGAGGGAAAAAGTAGATTTACTACTTTGACAGGATTTACTGGCCCTGTGTAGAAGCCAGACTCTGGACTAGACCCCAAGGATGTGGTGCAGGTGGGGAGAGGAGGCTGCTGCTGAAGGAGGAAGCCAGATGCACCCAAGGACACTTAGGGACATGGGACACTAGTTCAATAGTGTGGGTGGAGAGTGGCTACCACAGACATCACCATCCCCGAGCCCGTTGTTTTGCCAGCAGAGTGCCCGGGGTTTCCCGTCAACGCCAAGTGGGAAGGCTCTTTTCAGAAGGTTCTTTTCAGAAGAGTGAAAACTGGGGGCTGGCCTGCACCTGCCAACATTGGAGGGAAAGAGCACGAACTTCTCCCGCTGTGAGAATTCAGACGTAGGAAGCCATCACTTGCGTTTCCTGGCCACGCCGCCTTCTTGCAGACCGCCGGAAGCTCTTGTAATCTGAGGCCTCTCAGTAGCTCTTGCTCTGGTTGTATGGATAGGAAGCTGGTGTTTTCATGAAATTTCAAATTATTCTTTCTGAGTTGATACAAATTCACACACCACCAAAGACCTAATAATAATTTTCAACTTCATGTTTAACTAGATAGCAAGAACCCCAAGGCCTAATCTTTGTTTCTCACTCACTGTATGACTTTGTACAAATTACATCATTATTCCGGGTAGCTGTCGATTTGTCCTTGCTGTCAGGGAGCCAGGTGGTCTCAGAAGTTGGTGCCCACAACTTCTGACAATTCCACCAAGTCACTGAGTCACAGATTCCCCTATATTGTCCTTTATATGTACCTTCTCTGAGCATATAGGTTATTTTTGCAAACTTAAAAAAAAATGTCCAACATTTGAACGCTTTGGTGCTAGAATAGTCTGGTCTGCGAATTCCAAACTGTGTCTGGCTACACAGCTACCACCAAGCACGGACATGTGGTCCCACATCTACTATCAGCCACTTGGTGATAATAGAATTCTGAGACTCAGACACCTTTGTAAATGTGAAGTGAACAAGTCTTGTTCTAAAAAGAGACTGTTGGAGCCTCACAAGTTGCCACCAACCCAGACCAAAGAGTCTTTTTAATAGCTGAGTGTTTTAAAGGCTCTTATTGGATGATAATAGGTTTTTCCCTAAAATCTCTGTAATTCTCGGATATTCAAGAATGCTCATTCTGGCTGAAAATTGCCTGTGATTTTAATTATAAAGGAAAGAAAAGGCAACAATTGCTGAACGACCGCCGCTGAACGACCCCAAGATTTTCCCTTGGGGTAGAGAAAATCTAAGATGCCACACCTGGCATTAGACTGGCTCTCTCGGGTGGTAGAGGGCAGGAACTGCTAAGTGGAGGCAGGCTCCCGGCTTCACTTAGAGTTCCCAGAGCAGCAGCTTCGGGTAAGATTAAAAAGCGCGTGGTGGCTCCAGGCTGCTTTTGAGAACAGGGGTCCAAGCCTGTAGATGGTGGGCAGAGCGACAGTGGCAGAGGTACGGGGAAGAGTATTAGGCCCGTGGGTAGGAGTGTTTAGAAGTGGGCTCGTCCTCTATGGATGGGGCAGCCTGCCGACAGACCTCCATCAGCCTCCCAAGTGTTAGATAGCTGTGACATTCTCACTATTAACTTTCTCCTTTGGATCAGACTCAGAAGTCAGGGGCCTTATTTCTGGGAGGCCTCCATGAGAATGTAGCTGTAGTAAAAGAACAGGAGAAGGTACTCGCTAAGATCATAGACACTAGAGCCAGACTACCTTGGGTCCAATCCCAGCTCTCCTTCTTAACAGCTGTGACCATGGGCAAATTATTCAACCTTCCTGTGCCTCAGTTTCCTCATTTGTGAAATATAAGTGAATAGTGTTAGTACCTACTCAAAGGGTTGTTATGAGGACTAAAGGAAGAACAAGTGGAAAGTGCTTAGAACAGTATCTGGCACGTGGTAAGCATTCAGCAAATGCTACTTATTAGCAGACTGTAAGCAGCATGAGGTGAGGGACTTGGTCATGCTCACAGCTGTATCCCAGGTTCTTTTTTTTTTTTTTTTCCAAGAAATGCAAGTTCATGTTTAATTTAAAAAAAATACATACTAAATTTTCCACTCTATCCCAGGTTCTTAAAACAGTGTCTAGCATATAGTAGGAAATCAGTACCTATTTGATGGGTGGTAGTGGGCATGAATGGAGGAACAGATTAAAAAGAGGGACGGATGAATATTTCCAGAGAGGGAAGAGGAAGTCCTGAGCACACCTCCCAGCATTCTCCTGAAAGCGTTTCTTAGATGAGAGTGTCCAGCTATGTGACTTCAGGCAAGATAACCTAACCTCTCTGTGCCTCAGGAGGAATACAGACCTAACTCTGTAGGGTTACTGCAAGAATTAAATACTTTTGCCCCTGTGTTCCTAAAACCAGTTACTGTTGTTAGAGGCCAACTGGAGGAAAGACCTTTCTGAGCAGGATCAGGAGTCAGGTCACTAGGGTGAGGAGCTCAGGGGGATCAGATGGGAAACCGCCCCCCACCTGCCCCAGCTAATGGGTATAGGGTCTGCAGGGTCTAATGAATCATACCTTTCTGCATTCTGAACTAATAGAGAAGTAGACACCAGAGTCAGATGTGGATTTTTTTTTTAATAACAGGTTTATCACTAGTAAAATTGGCTTAGGACACACATCTAAGACCCAAGGACAAAACAGAGTCCTTACTGATTTTCACTCGCCTACCTGGCTCCCAAGTCACTGCTCCAACCCTGGGGAAGTGCTAATGGAGGGGTGGAGAGAAGGTGGAACACTTCCAACATTGCCCAGAATGGGGGGGGGGGGGTGTCTTCCTTTATGGGCCCCGGTGAGAAACCAAAGAGCGCCAAAGAAAGGTTCCCCCTGCCCCAGGTTCCCCAATGGGAGGAGAGAGGTAGTCTTATGGTCCCTGCTAGCAGGTGACTGTGTCACCGCAGACACTGGGCCCTGTATGGAAGATTCTGCCAGTAGGAGGGCCCACAGGCATCACCTTTACTTCCCAGAGTCGCAGGTAACTGGGGGACTTGAGTTGGGGCAGCAGGAATGTGAAGACCCTGTTCATCCTCACAATCTAGGGAATCAGCAGGCAGGCTGATGGGGCTCCCAGCTTCCCTCACTTTGGAAGAAGTGCCCCAGAGAGAGGAGAGGGAGGAATGAGGTGGGCAGTTACCCCATGAGCAGTTCTCCTTCCCCCCCAGCTAGGATTGCCAGATTAAATACAGAACGCCCAGTTAAATTAGAAATTCAGATTAACAACAAATAATTTGAGGGGCACCTGGGCGGCTCAGTCGGTTAAGCATCAGCTCAGGTCACGCATGATCTCAGGATGCGTGAGTTGGAGCCCCGCGTCAGGCTCTGTGCTGACAGCTCAGAGCCTGGAGGCTGCTTCAGATTCTGGGTCTCCCTCTCTCTGCCCCTCCCTCACTCTCTCTCTCACAAATAAATAAACATTAAAAAAAAACCCAACAAATAACTTTTTGATATAAAATGTCCCCAGTGTGGCATGAGATATACTATTTTTATTTGCTAAATCTGGCATCCCTGCCCAGGCTTCATTCCTTTCACCTCACACCTTCTAAGCCCCTGAACTTATTATCTCCACATGGAAGCAGAGGGGCTCCTCATAACTCAAATAATTAGAGTGTTGTTCCCCTTCTTCCTAATTTCTTAAAATAACATGCTGTTTGTATTTGGCCGTTCTGATTGGTCAAATTAACTGAACCAGTTTATCCAGAAAAATAACACCAGGAACAGAACTAATAACTTCAGGACTTCTGTAAGCATTCAAATCTGGTGTTCCCTGCAGGCTACCCTGTGCTGTTCTCTGTTCCTCAACTGGTCTAATTTCCCTTATGATTTCTTTACAGCCAGAAGAAAAATGCCAGTCAGAGGTAAGGAACAGTGTGCTGGCTGCGTTTCCTCTGTCACTATTATCAGTTACCTCACCCAGCTCCGGCTGGGAATGGACGCTTACAGCAAGTAACTCTGTCCCTTGCCATCTTTAGATTCGCAAGCTGCGGCGGGAGCTGGATGCCTCCCAGGAAAAGGTGTCCGCTTTGACCACCCAGTTGACAGCAAACGTGAGTACAGATAGAGGGTGGTAGCCATGGGAGAGGGGCAGCCACTGCTACCTTCCGACGTTATGTCACAGCCGCCGGCCCCCTGAGCACCACGGAAGCAGTACAACGTGAAGGGCCCGGGCTTTTAGCATCATGAATGTGACCATCCGAGCTGGCACTTTCTGGCTCTGCGTTTCGGGCAGATTCTTTAACCTCTGAGCCTGCATGTGCTCCTCTGTGCAATGACGGATGGTAATACTTAGCTCCCAGGGTTGTCCTGTGATCAATACTGGAATATATTAGGTAATCAGAAAAGTTCGTTTCCTTTTTCTTCCTCTTTCTGAAAATTTTCATTTTAAGGTGGAAAAAAAGAAAGCAAAGGCTCCAAATAAATAGCTGACTGTTCTATAATTATAATATGCACAATTACGTGTTCAGGAAGTGCTGCCAACCAGCATTCAATTCAACAACTGTTTATGTGCCAACTATGCCCCGGGCACTGTGGGTTCAACAGCAAAGCAAGCACCGTCACTGTCATCTTAGTGTTCTTTGGTGCAGCAGAGAGACAAAACAATTTTCTATAATAGGATAACTGTCAGAGAGAGAGAGGCAGAAGGTTGTGGGAATATGGAGGAGGAGCACATAACTCAGTCTTGTGGTGTGGGGGGAGGTCAGGAAGGGCTTCTTGGAGGAGGTGACCTGAGGGATTCTATAGAGGGGAGGATGCATGGGGAAGGCAGCATTCTAACCAGCGTACATATATATGTCTTTGTGCCAAAGCCCAAGGTAAAGATCTTGGTGCATTCAGAAACTATAAGTGAGCCCACTGTAATTAGAATCTATGACTTGGCTATGGGGCGGGTGGCCAGGGTGGAGGAAGAAGGAAGATCAGGAAGAGAGGCATTAAAGAAAAGTAAGGGGCAGGTGACCTCACACTGGCTCTTGGCTGTTAGGTGGAGAGTTTGGGTTTCCTACTGAATCAGTGTGTTTCAAGCAGAGCAAGGTGTTTCAGTTTCCTCCTCATGAAGCTTGCTGACTGTGGCATGGTTATGGAATTAAGGGGTCCGAGTGGAGGCAGAGACCTCTGGTCTGCAAAGGGGCCCTGCTGAACAGTGAGGCTGAAGTCCAGAAGGCAGAGCCTGAGGTTTTAGAAGGCGCCGGGATGCTCCTGAAGCAAGGCTTCCTGCCAGGAGCACATGGCCCAGTCTGAGACCGCAGTACATGTGTGTGAGCCTGTCCGAAAGCAGCCTGCACAACCCCTTAGGATGCCGTCAAGATGCAACTTCAAAGGGTTGTCTTTCTTGGACCAGGAAGCTGAGTCAATACTCAGATTAATCATTTACCTGGAGTTTTTGCCCAGCTAATTCCTGGCTTGAGCCCGTGTCAGCTGAAGGAAACGACTTCTCTTAAAGTCTGTGCACAAAGTGCTTCGTGCAGTACTTGACCTTAATTACAAACTCAGTAACCGGTAACTTCACTCACCGTTGTTCATTCTCCTGAGCTCTCTCGCATTTCTGGGAGTCCTTGAATTTTTTTAAACCCTCACATACCAGGCTGCTATGTGTTTCGTTACCCTCCTTTATTTTCTTTGCTTCTTCCACCATCAGTAACACTGTCAAAAGAACATCAGAAATTGATGTGAGGTCTGAATTTTGAAGCTTAGAACTTATTTAAAAAAGAAAAAACAACCCAGAGGTATTCTGTGGGTTAGTCTTCATGTGGGTACCATTCAAATCCAAAACCACACCCCAGACTCAATGAGGGAATCTGGATGTAATCTGAATGTGAGATTTAACAGCAACCCCCATCTAAGGTGATTTTTGGAGCTACTCCCCTGGTTAAAAATTACTGCTGTCGGGGCACCTGGGTGGCTCAGTCAGTTGAGCATCCGACTTCGGCTCAGGTCATGATATCATGGCTCATGAATTTGAGCCCTGCGTCGGGCTCTGTGCGGACAGCACGGAGCCTGGAGCCTGCTTCAGATTCTGTGTGTGTGTCTCTCTCTCTCTCTCTCTCTCTCTCTCTCTCTCTCTCTCTCTCCCCCTCCCCCACTCACCCTCTGTCTCTCAAATAAACAAATAAATAATTAAAAATTTAAAAAAAAGAATTACTGCTGTCAATTGGTGCCCCCTGCTTATCAAAAAACAGATGAATTTACTTATCAAAAAACTAGGGTTAATTCCTCCAGTGACTTCATGCTGCCCAAAGGACCTTACATTGGGCCATTTGGAACTCTACCCTCTGTTCCAGAAGAGTCAGAGTGAGGTGCCTTACGTCATTATTATTATTCCAAAAGTGTGTTTTGCTCCTCACAAAAGCCATTGAAATCCAGTATTGTTTCAAAGTAAATATTTAGTCTTACCACACGCCACCGGCAGCCCTAACGTGTTTTATTGTCTGCCATCTTTCTCACAGGCCAAGCTGTATTTGTTTTTCTAGGACAAACTACTCAAAGCCACCTTCTCTGGGTGTTTTTATACCACTCGTGTTTGTTTTCATGGGAATGTGAGAATGGCACTTGGTAAGAAGGCTGTTGCATGGCTTTGAACCGGGCTCAGAACAGCCTCTCAGCCTGTGTTTTCACAGTTGCTCATGACCCAAAGTCAGTCCTTTCTCTCGACAGCAAAATTCGAACCTCCAGTTCTTCAGAGCAAACATGGCTGCTTCTTGAGTTTGCAAAAACACTTCTCAACAGCTAGTCTTCTTGGGTTAGGTTTTTGTTTTTAACGGAATGGAAAGTACGAGTGCTACAAGTAGAATCCTGGGGGGCAGTCAAAGAATTGAGATAAATGGAAATTCAGTCCTTTAAGTTTAACCTTCATTCCTTTGAAATGGCAAGGGTAACAGCCCTTTCTTTTCAACATCTTTGCCCTGGCCCTGCTTCCTTCACTATGTAAACAGTCTTAAACTGATTGGCTTTGCCATATTCTCCCCAGCAAACTAAAGCGTATCTCTCGATTTCAAACTGCAACGGCATTTTCTCATTTTTTCATAATGAGAAGGCAGTGCAATCAGAAAGAAAACTGACTAATCCACTTAACATTTTTATTACAAGAGGTCCTGCTTCCTGCTACTACAGCTGTTAGAAAAAAGACCCAAGAGTTTATGCTAGATACGTCTTCTCCTCATCTGTCCCTGCTTGATGAAGTCTGGTGACCAAGGCCTCTGACTTCTCAGATCTCTCCTCTTTAACGGGACGTGTCCGCTGACCCTCTCCACAACCCAGGACAACCCACCCTCCCCTGGTTCTTACCCCACTTTTATTCTTCACTGAGTACATCAGTCATATTTTCCTCTAGCATGTTACATACATGATAAGCTCTCACTTCTCCTTCCTCCCAAGACTCCCATTTCCTCTGTCTCCTGTATCTGCCCACCCCTCTCCTACCCTTTCTTGATCTGTCCCCGCCTGTGTTCTCATCCTATCTTTTATTGCTTTCCCAGTCCCCAACCTCGTCCTTCCCCCACAATGTGCATTCATTCCTGTGTTTTGCAATTCCATAACAGTTTATAGACCATTTTTACCTGTATTGTTTCACTTAAGGCTCACAGTAACCCTGGGAGGAAAATAGATATTGCTCCCATTTTATAGACGGAGAAACAGAGTCAACAGGATTAACTCACTCGTCCATTCTTTATTCTTGATTTTAACCATGTTATCAGGATCCTCAGTCAACCAACCAATATTTCACCTGCTGCTGCATGGAGGAAGGAAGAGGTTTCATGTTAGGACACAACAAGCTTACATCTTACCCTTGAAGTGGGTTGCAGAGAAAGGGGCAGACAGAAAATCATCGCATTTCTCAATTCTAAGATACATGTTTTTTCCCCTACATTTTTAACATCTCTGAAAGTGGGATACACATTTTTCAAGATTTCCTGGTACTATAGAGAACAATGGTGTGTCTGATGTCGTGTTCTAACAGAAGTGTATAAAAGTAGAGAAGGGCCTTGGGGGAAAATCGTAACTCCCTAGAGGAACTAGAGAAGGTTTCTCCAAGGAGGTAGCAGATGGGCCTTTCGGTGGCTTTTTATTAACCAGGACTATAACAAGCAAAATATGCCAACCGCTTTTTTCATCCGTCTCTACAAAGATGCTCGATAAGAGCCTCTCCTGTGAGCTTGGCATTTGGTGACCAAAAGTGCGATGGAGCAGAGGAGACAGACATGAAGCAGCAGTCACAGGAGTGCATGTGTCTCTGAAGGTGACACCATAATGCACATAGGTCAGCAGTCCACTTGCTTTTGAGAGTGAACATGAGGGAGCCAATCCATCCTGAAGGCATGAGCTTAGATCTCTTGAGAAGGGTGTGCAAAAATCAGGGAGGCAGCAGGGAAAGCACATATAAAGGCCCTAAGGTGGGAAGAGGTGTGGGATCTTTGAGGATGTAAAAAGCTGGATCCCAAAGAGAGGCGGGGAGTGAGGCTCCAAAGAGCTGAAGAATTAGACCAGCGCTAACTCACGTGGCCCCAGGGAAGATTTCAGTCCTTAAGACCCAGCACCCAGTAGGTTCTCTTGCCTTGCAAGGTGATCTAACCGAGGTTGTGTCTTTTCTCCTCCAGGCTCACCTGGTGGCAGCCTTTGAACAGAGTCTTGGAAACATGACAATCCGGCTGCAGAGTTTGACCATGACGGCTGAGCAAAAGGTGTAAAGCGAGAAAGGATGCTTTCCTCCTCCCTGCTTGGAATGCACAACAAACCTAAAAATAATACACTCTTCCATTCCAGAGAGTAGTATAGATTTTAGCACCCGTGAACTCGTGAACTATTGGAATTGAATTGTAAAGAGTAGGTCAGCTGAGTGCAAATGTGACCGAGACGGAGGGGTGGCCACAGCATCAGTGACCCGTGTCACAGTCCTGTTTCTGCTGCTTCTGTGTGCTTATATGCCCATTGAAAACGGATGCAACCTAAATGTAAAGGACAGAGGTTTTGTGGGACTCCTTCGTTCCCTATCCCCCTGTGCTGAAATCGAGTTGTGCTTCATTTGAGCTCTGTCCAGAATGATTGTAGGATGACAGGTATTTTTTTGTGTTCCCCAGGATTCAGAACTGAACGAGTTAAGAAAAACCATCGAGCTGCTAAAGAAACAGAACGCAGCTGCTCAGGCTGCCATTAATGGAGTAATTAACACACCAGAGCTCAACTGCAAAGGTAAAGGGCGGAAATCTCAGACCAACAACCTGCTTGCCCTTAGGAACCCTCCCCTGACAACATGCGATGCAGCCTCCCTGCCCCGGGGTGGGCATCCACATCAGTCAATCAGGTCCTAGGAGGCAAACACTTTGACTCCAGGACCTCCAGGCCTCCAGGAAGATAGCCCTTCTGGCTCAGCCTCTTCCCTGATGTATCGCAAAAAAGGGAAGCAAGTACATTTCATTGGCAAAGTGTCCAAGTGTTCCGCTCCACTTATGCCCTTATGCTTAAAGCCCTTAACCTCAGTCATGCTCTGATATTTCCATATTGACTTGGGCTCACCTCAAATAAACATCTCTTGTTTGTCCTGGGAAATATTTCTGAGTAAATTGCTTCATCCTCGTGTGTCTTACTTGGGGGGGAAATGGAGTTGTGAGGATGCGGTCCCTCCCACAACAGTGACATTAATGGTAGCAGTAGAAGTAACGGTGATTTATGGAGCTAGGATTTATGGAACACGTACTGTGCTCTAAGCCCTCTGCTCAGTGTTTTAAATTATTAATGATCTCATGTTCCTTCCACAACAACCTCATGAGTGCAGTGCTGGTCCTCTCCACATTGGGCTGATTGAGAACACAGTTACGGAGCCGAGAGTCACTTCCAGAGTATAATGTGCAGACGTGGGACGAGAACCCAGGTCTCTCTGACTCTGAAACCAGTGCTCTTAGATTTAGTTCTGTGCTTGTGCAGAAAACTGGCTGCAAACTTTATTTCGGTGTCACTGCTATTTCAGACAGTGTGATTTCTGGCATCACCATTATTTCAGCTGTCAGGCCTCCTGGAGAGTAATGACGGAATCGACATGGGAGGGCTTGGCAAGAGCTGGGCAGCCCCAGTAAGCACAGAGAGCGTTCCAGGAAGAGGGAATAACACACGTTAAGACCCTGAGATGAGGGGGCTCGGCATTTCCAAGGAGCCAAAAGAAGGTTCATGAGGGAGGAGCATACAGAGCAGAGTGGGGTTCAGGATGGCCTGACAACACAGGTGACTGTGCCATGGGTCAAAAACATGATTGTGTGCCTCTCTCGAGCTGGTGTTAGGCGGGGATTCTCTTGATGCCTCCCCTGACTTCTGTTTGGTCAAGTGGATAAAATGGGTCCCCATTTAATTGATTAAAGAGGGCATAGCATCCACATGCTCAAGGATCTTCAAATCAGCTGCTGAGAGCTGAGAGCAGAAGATGATGTCTAATGGGAAATGCTCAGGTGTGTGTGGGTTTAGGTATAAAAGTCATTCCCGGGGACAAAGGACTGGGCTCAAGGCAGCAGCTGCTGATCTCCTGCCTTGGGTCTCCAGGAAATGGTACCTCCCAGTCTGCTGACCTCCGCATCCGCAGACAGCATTCCTCTGACAGTGTCTCCAGCATCAACAGTGCCACCAGCCACTCCAGTGTGGGCAGCAACATAGAGAGTGATTCAAAGAAGAAGAAGAGAAAGAATTGGGTGAGTGTGCGTCCAAAGACTTCCGTGGGTACTAACAGACCGGTGTCCCCCCAGAAAGAGGCCAGGCTTAGCTCTTAACTTCAGAGCATAGGCCTTTGGGATTGGATCCAAAGAAGCCTATGGATATGTTTCTACCGAATTCAGTGCTGTGCTCAGCCAAATGCCAGGACTTACGAAATCACCACCACCTGGGACTTTTTCTGTTTCATGAGACTTTATGTGACATACTCCTCTTTCATTTCATATATGTGTCATGTCATCATCATCACATGGTAGCCACAAAGTTCCAGGCACTAGAACGAAGGTACTCTTAAGTGGTTTCTTCTTAGTTATTTGGGGGTGGAGGGAATGTGTATTACTAGTTATCCCATCATTATTCATAATCCTTCTCCGTTTACTGACATAATTGACTATGATAGCATTAAAGCAACTTTTCTCTAAACAGTTTTTGACCACATCTTGTAAGTGAAAGTGTCATGGTGTAGAGGCGCCTGGATGGTTCAGTCCATTAAGCATCCACTCTTGATTTTGGCTCAGGTCACAATCTCACAGTTAGTGAGTTTGAGCCCCCTGTTGGGCTCTGTGCTGACAGCGAGGAGCCTGCTTGGGATTCTCTCCCTCCCTCTCTCTCTCTTCCTCTCTCTCTCCTCCCTCCGCCCCCCCCCCCTCAGAAATAAATAAATAAACATTAAAAAAAAGTGTCACAATATAGATGTTAGGAGTTAGGGCAAGGTTTCAAACTGGAGAGTTGTACTTCAAAACAGCAAGTTTAATAGACCTAGTTTCCAATGCATTG
This sequence comes from Cryptoprocta ferox, assembly GCA_028646485.1. NCBI lineage: Eukaryota > Metazoa > Chordata > Mammalia > Carnivora > Eupleridae > Cryptoprocta > Cryptoprocta ferox. The sequence goes on along the minus strand of CM053575.1, from coordinate 37,215,110 downwards.
TTTCTCCATGTTTTCATAATCCCAGTGAACTGCTTGAATTTCTGTACAGTGGTGTCTTGAAGAGTATTTTCCCATTCTCCTGGAAATATTCCACACACCTACCATTTTTTTAAGTAGGCTCTACACCCAACATGGGGCTTGAACTCAACGATTCTGAGATTGCGGGTCGTATGCTCCACTGACTGAGCCAGCCAGGTGCCCCCTACCCACTCAGTTTTAGTTATGTGGAGGCTGTGGAGTTCTGAATGACATTTGCTGCTCCTTGTCTTCAGCACAGGGATACCCCAGGTTGACCTGAAAGGAGCTAGTGCTCAAAGGGCCCCATCTGTCAGTGCTGACTGCATCGTGTGTTCAGAGTAGCTTCAGTGTCCTCATTCATCCCATATACTTCTCCCTCATTTCGTGTTATCTTGGATGGGTGGCGAGGTCTAGCAATAGAGGAGTTGAGGTTTGAGTAATTTCAGTGATTGATGACTTGCACTGGAAGACTATAACGCCAGTTCAGTGCAACCCTCTCATCATAATGATTAATTTTTTTCTTTGTTACTAATGGCTTTCAGTCAACTCCTTCGCTGTGCCTTAAATAGGATTAACATACGTTGCTGTTTCTAATATACTGTTGGTAACTATGGTCTGACTTGATTGTCAAAGTGATGAGAGAGAATTCTTTTCTATGAAAAACAGTGTTTATCCATTTTCTCCAATTCAAAAAATAAGACATATTTATTTGCTTTAAGACAGTTCTAGGTTGTTGGTAGAATTGGGGAGGATGGATAAGTGACATTCTCAGATAATCCCAAAGCTTAATTCTGTCTGATCTTTGCAATATCCTCTTCTACCTGGCCTTTTACCAGAGGTAGAGACAAGGATTTAGGTTGATGGCTTGTGTACCAGATCCTTCTGTTTCTATAACTGGAAATAGGATGAAAAGTAGGAAATGGGATCTTGATCAACCACATGCTGGACGTGCCATTTGTTATGGATGAAATACTGATGGGTATAAAAATCCCATTAATTATTTCAGAATGGCCTGTTTTCTAAACTCCTTAATGGCTAAAAAGATCTCCAGAATGTTTGTGGAAGGAAAGAAAGATTTTAGGAAAAAGGAAATTACTGTTTAAAGGACCCTTTTTCAAGACAAAACTTAACTTTTTTGGTCTAGAAAATATGTGCTTATGGCTTTCAGAGAAGACCCTGCACTTTAATTCTTTATTCTCCTTAGAATAAATAGTCTCATCAGACTTTTCAAATCAATCTCATGATGGGGGGAATCTGTTAAGTACCAGTTCCCTTTTCCCAATATGGTTGATGAATTTCTCAGAAATACCCTACCCACTTTTTGAGTAACAAGTGAGTTGGCTAGTTCCTTGCTTGTTGTGTCATTGTACGTGTATGCCAGGACCCCAGGAACTCCTGAGTAGATCTTCCAAAGGGCTGTGTCAGGGCCTAAGGCAGCAGCGAAGCTATTCTTGCTGAGAATAGAAGACTCAGACATGCCAAAGACAAATTAAGGCACAGTGAGATGGCTGATAGGAGACAAAGCATGAGAAGCATAGGAAGGTGGGGGGCAGTCATTTCAACTAGACAAAGAAGCTGGAAGAACTCAGATTGTAGGGCCTTCCAGAAGCGCTATTCCTTGCCTTTCCTCACGGAGGAAGATGCCCCTAATGCCCCGAAAGATTTGCGTTCCTACCGGCAACCTCCTCTGTGTGTGGTGTTTATGATTAGCCACGTCATGTCTAAGTCCGAAGCTTTCCCTGTCACTGGCTTTCTCTGTTAAAAATTGTCTTTTTTCCTTCCCCTTCCCCATTTTTGCTTGCGTTTTCCCTGGCAGGTCAATGAGGTAAGCAAGACCACTGTTAATATCAGATACCAAGCTAACCCATCCATTGATATGACTAATCTCACCCGCATCCGCCACCATGTCTGAGCATCCTGCTTTGTTGCTGTGTAACCTCATCCTCCCGACATCCATCTGCTGAGCCAGGCTCTGTCTTGCTGTTGGCATCTAGCCTCAAAGCAGGAGTAGGCATGGAATGTCACCCACAGGTCCAGTCCTTTGAGCTGTCAGCACCAGATAACTCTTCTTCCCTTACTGCACTGATTCAAGAGAGCTGTTGGGATCTTTGTCATAGGTTGCGGGGGGGGGGGGGGACACGGGAGAATTAATTGCTCTTTTGTCTGCATGTCTCTGTGTTGCTGAGGCCTGGGTGTTGGGTGGCAGCCCCTGCCAGGCTGATAGTCTTGTACATTCAGTTACGCAGCTCCTTCAAGCAAGCCTTCGGGAAGAAGAAGTCCCCCAAGTCCGCATCCTCTCATTCAGACATCGAGGAGATGACAGATTCTTCATTGCCCTCCTCGCCAAAGTTACCACACAACGGCTCCACGGGTTCCACTCCACTGCTGAGGGGCTCTCACTCCAACTCCCTGTAAGTCTGTCTGTCAGGGACACACGCTGGGCCGACGATGCCTTTGGCCTCTAGGAACGCCCTCAAACAGGAGTGGCTCGGTGTCCTGTTAGGATACATCTGCCCTTGGGGTCTTGTATGTCATGTTTCATAGGACTGGACACGTTCTACCAATGTTTCAGGACTGGAGAGGTTGAAAGAGAAAGGAATCTTCCGTTGTCCCCGTGGTGTCACTGTGGTAGCCATGGGCAAGTTGCTTAACCTCTCTGTTTCCATTGTTCTATTTGCCAAAGTAGGATAATGGCTGTTGGCTACTTCTCCTGTCCTAAGGATTGGATGAGATAAATGGATGTGAAAGAACTACAATCATCTTGGTGGGAGGGAAGATGGTGTTATACGTGTTCATGGTTTTTGCTGAAATTCCAGTTCATTTTTGTGACAGAACTTAAAGAGATTATGCCATTCTTCTGTGATCAAAATTTGGTGTTGACCCTCCAAAGTCAACACTCAGCATTTGGAAGTTGATAAAATGGAGAAGAGTCAGTGACAAGTCTCTTTACCAAAGGGTTCTATCTAATCACCATGAACTCCCCTAGTGAGTTAACATACAGTGCAGTATTGGTTTCAGGAGTAGAATTCAGGGATTTGTCATTTACATACAACACACAGTGCTCATCACAACAAGTGCCCTCCTTAATACCCATCACCCATCTAGCCCATCTCCCACCCACCTACCCCCATCAACCCTCAGTTTGTTCTCTATCGTCAAGAGTCTCTTGTCATTTGTTTCTGTCTCTTCTCTCCCTCCCTTCCCATATATTCATCAGTTTTGTTTCTTAAATTCCACATATGAGTGAAATCGTAGGATATTTGTCTGATTGACTCATTTCACTTAGCACAATACATTCTAGCTCCATCCACGTCATTACAAATGGCAAGATTTCATTCTTTTTGATGGCTGAGATATCCCCTAGTAAATTTTAGATGAGTCAGTTTTTACAGAGCCCCTTGGGAGCACAGCTGGTTCTGTTAAGTGAGACAGGTGTTTGCTTACGTGACATTGGCTTATCTGCTCTTCCCCTTGGCAACTACGTAGGTAGAAGGGAAGAGTCATCTTCCCTTGCCTAGCCAACCTCCCATGATTTCCACGGAGCACCCACCAATCATTGCTCCATCAGAGGTATAGGGAGACAGTCCTGTGCCCCATCTAATAACAGAAGGCCCAGACTCTACAGGCAGGAGCGCGTCAAGAATGGCTTGGGATGGACAAGTGGGGACCCAGGTGTCAGCTCCCTGTGGCAGTGAGAAAGATTACCCTTGCCCCATAGGACAGCATTCCCTTAGAGACCATGGTATACCAGGCCAAGAGTGGAAGAACTGGAGCTCAGGTGTTAGTAAGATGGGTCAGTGCCCAGGAGAAGAGAGCCGTTGTGGCTGGGGTCCAAATAGCCACTGAGCTAGGGTTGGACAAGGGAGTGGGTGGTTGTAGATACCTCAGTTTCCTCATTGGTGAAAAGAAGATTAATTACATCTACTTTCCTGGCTACTTGTGAGGGCCCAGTCAGATACTGTGCATGAAGGGCCTCCTTTCTCTTCTCCTTAAGCCTCAGGAAGCCAGGGGTGTGGAACTGTCTCTAAGTCCACTTAGCCATCCGGCCCCCCAGCTGAAGACAGCAGCCTACATAAGTGTCCGAAGGCCAGCTTACCAGATGGGTGCAGGCCGTGTGGACAGGGGGCTCGGCCAGTTCTTTGCGGCACACCAACCGCGTGGTCACCACAGAAGACAGAAAGTAGAAGACAGGAAACAGCATAAGGCCTCCACTTTTCAGCAGTCCCACCCACCCAGGAAGCATGGCTCTATTGGGGGTCTCCATTTTACTTCATTAGATTAGCAGCTCCTCTTCTCTTAAGGAGCACCCTGGTAAGAGGGCAGCCGCTAGAACATGTACTTCATTATGGGTGAGGGTACACACCTGGGGGAGGGGAAGGGAGAGGACGCTGAAGATAGGCCCACAGTGCGTCCCTGTAATCCCTCCCCTAGGCCCGTGTTCTTGTGTAAAGAATTAGGCAAATGCCCAAGAGTAGTGAGTCTTATTTGACCTGCAAGGTGCCTCAGAGGTTAATAAGAGGCCAGTTGCCTGTAACACACATGCCATCATCCCAGAGCACCTCAGTTTCCCTGACCAGGAAAAAAAGGAACTTCTCACCTGTTCTTTATTTGTGGATTTGAACATTATATGCCACAACCCATGTGGACAGGGCACTATTCTAGATGTTCTGCAGAAACCTAAGATGACATTAACTAGAGTCCCAACCCTGGGGATTAGGTACCAGTGGGGACACCACCCAGTGTAGCTCATTTCACTTCTGAGCTTCAGCTCCAGCTGCGTGCCAAGCACCAGTTACAACGGCATACAAGATGGATAAAGTTCAAACAGGCATCTAACAAGTAAATCTGAATAAACTAGAAAACAGTGAGCTCAGGGTTAGGTTAATGCTAGGAATTACGATAGGGTGTTGGGATATGGAGTACTTGGCAGCAACTGTATACAGGATGGTCAGGAAAGGAGGTGACATTGCAGCTGAGATCTTCATGACAAGAGGGACCACTGGTTAGTTCTGGACAGTAACACTAGCTGCTGTAACAAATGGAGTCCCAAAGCTCAGGGGCTTTACGGATGACCGTTTGTCTCTGTTCACTGTGAACCCAGCACAAATATTCCTCATCAATCAGGCAGCTTGCGTGGAAGGCTCCTTTCATCTTGTGGGCCAGCCATCCCATGGGACCCGAGTCCTCTGCTGAGGGCTCTGTGTCCAGCCAGCAGGTGGGGCGGGGGAGGGGAGAGAGTGCAGGGGTTTCTCTTGGAGAGTTTTATGGGCCAGGCCTGGAGCAGACACATGTCCTCTCTCCCCACAGTCCACTGAACGGGGCCACCCCAGCCACAAAGGAAGAAATGAAATCTCTGCACCCAGGAGGGAAAGGAAATACACTGTGGGGAGCAGGGCAGCCTCACCCCAGATAGCACAAGGAACCTCAGGTGGAGACAAACTTTGTGTGTCTGGGAAGAAGGGATGGCCAGCTTGTGGCCAGTGTGGTTGCATGATAGGAAGTAGGAAAGTGACAAGAAAGGAGGCCATGGAAGTAGGCAGGGCCAGAGCATGGGAGGCTTTGAAGTCAAAGTAAATTTGCATGTGCTTCTATGTGTGATGGGTTATCAGCTATTGGAGAGGTGGGTTTTTTTTTTTAAGTTTATTTATTTAAGTAATCTACACCCAATGTGGGGGTCGAACTTACGACCCCAACTTCAAGAACCGCTTGCTCTACCGACTGAGCTAGCCAGATATCCCATCCACTGGAGAGTTTTAAGCAGGAATGTAAGATCATCTGAATTCATGTTTCACAAAGATCATCTCCTTCCTGCAGATAAGGAATACAGAGGAAGAGCAACCATACAAGAGGCCAATAGCACTCTCCTCCTCATCCACCCCATTCTGGCCTGGTTCCTGTCCTTTGAGCACTCCAGTCACAGACACACACACACACACACACACACACACACACACACCCCGCCCGAGGCTTTACCCTTTCTTTGTCTTCTTCCTGGTACACTCTTCCTCCTCTTCCTTCAGGTCTCTGTTCAAATTTGCCTTCTCAGGAATGCCTTGTCTGTGTACCCTGTATAAAATAACACCCCCTGTGACTGCCAGCACTCCCTTTTGCCCCCCTTTCCCTGTTTTATTTTTTACCATGGCACATACCACGACCTGACATGTAGATTTCCCCAAGTTATTTGTTCTTTGTACCCCACCCCCCACCACCATCCAAAAATCTACAGTATAAGCTGCATGGAGGTAGGTACTATTGAATTTGCAGACATTCAAATTATAGGTGAAACAAATGGTAACTTACAGTAGTGGTGAGTTCTGGATGCATTTAAGGTGTGCAGGAAGAAAGTTGACAGCACATGGTGACGTGGAGTGTAAGAGAAAGAGAAGAATAATCCTTGAATATTCCTAGATTTGCAACTTGAGTACCTGGGTACATGGAGGCATTGTTTCTTGAATGGGTAGGAGGTGCAGTTGGGGGTGGGGGGTGCGCATCAGGAGCTCTGGTTTGGCTAGGTTAAGTCAGAGCTGCTCAGAAGGCCTCCATGTGGCCATGCCAGCCAGCCTGGGACTCCTGGAGGGGTAGATCTGGGAGACGTGGGCTCATAGGTGGTTTTGAAAGCTAGAATCTAGAGGGTTCTCCACGGGGTTGAATGGAGATGGAGAAGAGCCAGAGGGCCAAGGACTGAACTCTGTGGGCTCTGAAGAAAAAGGAGAGCAGCCGGCGAGATGGGAGGGGGTGGGAGGAAACCAGGAGCGGAAAGAAGAAACTGCTGGGAGAGGGGTGGTAGCCGGGTCAAGTGCTGCTGGGCGGCCAGGGAGGATGAGGAATACAGGGTGATGCACTGGGCTGTGTAGCACTCCCATCGGCCACTGCAAGAATGCTCCCTCCAAACCACTTTGCCTGTAGGGACCGGGCGGGGCAGACTCTGGGCGCTGCTGACCTTCTCTGACATTCCACAGCATCCATGCACACTGGAGATGTTTGTTTTTGGTCTGGTTTTCCAAAGGGTAGGCAGAGAGCAAATGCTTCTTTCCAACCTTGAAGGGTTTGTAAGAATGTGCAAATCTAGATGTGAGAGGAAGTTCAAAGAAGAAACCCGAGGCAGAGAAGTGGAGGGTGGGATGGGGGCTCAGAAAAGTTCCTACCCTGTGGGTGAAAGGAATGGTAATGTGGGAAGGCAGTATTTCCCACACTGAAGGCATTTAAAATTAGGTATGCCACCAGCCCTGCCTTTGGGCCGAGACAGCCGGAAAATGAGTATCGTGTTAGGGACTGAGCAGGGGAAAATCTACATCAGGTTGCTTCAGGAAGTAGTCTATGAAGTGGATGAGTGTGCCCTTAGGTCCTGCTGGAAGTAATTCAGGAGCATGGGCTCTCGAGTTAAGTAGACCCACCAGACTTGATCCGGATTTTGTCATTTGGGAGAGGGAGGAGGCTTATCGTTGTTGTTTTTTAATGTTTATTTATTTATTTATTTATTATTTTTTTAATAGTTTGTTTATTTTTGAGAGAGAGAGACAGCGTGAGCAGGGGAGGGTCAGAGAGAGAGGGAGACACAGAATCCGAAGCAGGCTCCAGGCTCTGAGCTGTCAGCACAGAGCCCAACGCGGGGCTCGAACCCACGAACTGCAGGATCATGACCTGAGCCGAAGTCAGACGCTCAACTGACTGAGCCACCCAGGCGCCCCAATGTTTGTTTATTTTTGATTGAGGGAGAGAGATCATGAGCAGGGGAGGGGCAGAGAGAGATGGGGACAGAGGATCCAAAGCTACCTCTGTTCTGACACCAGAGAGCCCAAGGCAGCATGCGAACTCAGGAACTGTGAGATCATGACCTGAGTCAGAACCAAGAGCCGGGCACTTAACCAACTGAGCCACCCAGGCACCTATGATTCTATCATTGTTAATGGGCATGTTAATATCTCTAGGACTCAGTCTCCCCCTTTCTAAAAGGAGATCATGGTAATACCTCTTCACAGAGTTAGTATTAGATGCAGTAAATTAAAAAATATGCTTCACATGCCTGGCACAGTCGTTTGTGTATTCCATATGCATTTGCTCAGCACCTATTACGTGTTGATCGGCGTGATCAGACACCAGAAATGATGCAGAGAACCCCGGTCCTGGAGCAGCCAGCCACCCAGGGGGTAACCTGTTGAGTGCAACCAAATTATTGGAGACTCAACAAAGGTCTAGCATGGAGAGAACCAAGGGAAAAAAGTGCTATCCTGGCCAATAGGGATAGAGACTAAAACTTAGCTGGGGCTGCTGCAGAAGAACTTAATTTTCAGGGAACATGGCTGGCTCAGTCACTGGAGCATGAAGCTCTTGATCTTGGGGCCATGGCTTTGAGCCCCACGTTGTTGGATGTAGAGATTGCTTGAAAATAAAATCTTAAAAACCCTTAATTTTCAACATCATCTCTGTGTTGACTAGGACATCCCTCTCGTGTCATCCTGCACTTGTGTGTTTCTGAGAACTGGGCTATTTTGGGGGTGGGGGTCACACTACACTTGGTGCACTTACTCTCAACACAAACTTTATCTTTGTTTGCTCCTCTTTGTAAAGTCATTAGCCAGGTAGCCCATGTGACACATCCCACAGAGGTGGGTGCTGAAGAAGTCTCATCTGTCTTGCTGAGAAAGCTTTCTGGGGAAAATGTACAGATCGTGTGAAGGAGACCGGGGCAAAACGCCTTGCCGTGGACCGCCAGACACACCAGACTGATGGTGTGAATCAAGGCCAACTGTTCTCTGTAATGAATTGGAGGCTTCGAAGTCTGTGTGGGGCATGGTTTAGCGAAGCCTGGAGTGACACAGTGGATTTTTGTTCAGACTTTGCACTCCATTTAAACCAGGAAACCATACTCCTCTCTCAAGAAGAAACTAGTGTTTACAAGCTCCCACTGCAAGTCTTGCAAATTGGAAAGGCATGACCATTTAGTTAAACCTTACAAACTATAAGCTAGTCAGAGCACAGAGAGGGGTGAGGGTTAGGGGCGGGGCAGGATCTGAATTCTAGAGACATTTTCTAGCCCCCTTAGTCCCAGATCTATTGGCGTCAGTTTCTCATTAGGTATAGAATGGGAATGATCATAATTTCAGGAGTCAGACTTTTTAGAAGATTTTGAAGCCAAGAAAGTCCCTTGGGTACTAACAACTTTTAAAAATCGGAGGTGGTTTTCCTCTCTCTGCATTCCTCAAATGAAAACCATTCAGGTACAGGTCAAGAAAATAACAACAAAACAATTTGGCTATTCAGGTGGTAAAATTTTCTTCTAGTCCTTTCTCACCCCCCCCAAACACAATTACACTTCTTTCAACAATTATAAATGGTTTCCCCCTGGCAATGAGCACTTCCACACCCTCAACCAGTTTTACAGGTCAGGCTTTTTTTGGCCTCAAAACCAGGATTTGGTCTTGGAGAGCTGGCTGCACAGTTATTGCTGTAGAGACCACATGTTCATCATCTTTCAGGGATAATCAACTTCAGCTTTGTAACTTCAAGAACATGTCTTTTTTTTTTTTTTTTTCGGTCTTCAGTCCAAGAAATGTCAAAGTTTCTTATTCTGGATCACCCCTCACCCCAGAGCCAATGACCTTTGAAATCAACATACCTTTTTTTTTCTTCCATAGAGCCACCTTTTCTAACATGGCAATTCATCATGATTTATGGTCTTCCACTTAGGGCTGCTTGCCAGATATCTGAACAGGGAACCTAACTAATCATGTAGGGAACCCAGCCTAGAAGGACCACCTTGGAAGACAGAGGGACTCCATGGGGTCCCCTCATTCGGCGTGCGGGTGGAAAGGATGACACTGGACTATGCTATTGCTCAATTTTCACCTAAAACTGGCTTCTGTGTCCTATCACCCTGTCTGCTGTCTGATTCCCCGAGATGTTTCTCTTCCTTGCTACGAGTTTATTAAGCAGTGGGGATGGGTGGGGGAAGGAAGGAATGTTGTTTTCTCAAGACACTTTCAAAAGACTGAGTTTTAGAATGTGACCAAAAATAGACTAACTCCCTCCACGGGAATCTTTAGGTTACTTTCACTTTTGGGCAAATAAAAATCACTCCTCAGCTTTCTGACCTTAGAGTGTCTAATCTTTAAAACAGTTGACCTTCCTTCTCTGAGTGGGTTTAGATCTCAATGACCACGTGGTGTCATTAAAGGGGCCCAGCTGTGTACACATTGGGGTGGGGGGTGGTCTCAAGCCTCAAAGGTTACTACTCCCTTAGGCCAGCTCCTGTTTATCCCAGAGTATTGAAATTTTGCTGAAAGGCACACCAAAGCCATTCTGATTGCCAGAGCTCTGCAAAGAAAGATCGCAGAGGAATAATCCAATCTGCGAATCAAATGTGCTTTGATATTGTTGCCTCCAGCAAGCACTGGGCAGCTGGTTAGGCAGGGTCACTGCTGCACAGACCTGCTGATGGATGTGGACCAGTGGTCAGTGGAGGACTGGAAGGAGATGATCTCAGAGCTGCTGTCATCAGTAACACCTTTCCCCCTTCCCTAGAATTTCAGAGTGCATGGATAGTGAAGCTGAGACGGTCATGCAGCTCCGAAATGAGCTGAGAGACAAGGAGATGAAGCTGACGGACATACGCCTGGAAGCCCTCAGCTCCGCACACCAGCTCGACCAGCTCCGGGAGGCCATGAACAGGATGCAGGTGAGCCCAGGAGCATGGGCTGAGCCCAAGGCTGTCTGGGAGTGACAGGAGGCGGCTCTCTGCCAGGCTAGGGCTGCATACCGTTGCAGCCCTCTGCTTTCCTAGCCTCTTTCTCTCTCTGTTCTCTTTCTTTTCCAAAGCAGCAAGCCTCCTCCTCTTTTCTTGCCCTCCCGGATATTGCCCAAAGATGAGTCTTTTCAAAGTATAGGAGGAACCATGCCTCTCCCTTTTGTGTAACTTTCAGTGGCTCTGCCATTGCCTCTTGCAAGTTTATTTATTTATTTTTGAGAGAGAGCGAGCTGGGGAGGGGTAGAGAGAAAGAGAGGAAGAGAGAGGATCCCAAGCAGGTTCTGCACTGCCAGCACAGAGCCTGACATGGGCTCGAACTCACGAACCATGAGACCGTGACCTGAGCCAAAACCAAGAGCCGGATGCTCAATCGACTGAGCCACTTAGGCGCCCCCCTTTTTACTCTTAACCTCCCACCCGCCTATTCCAGTTCCACTTTCCAGACTCTACTCACCAGCTCCCCCTGCTCCCCCTGCTCCCTCTGGCTGCCCAGGAACTTCTGTTTCATCTAGTTCCCTCCACAAGGATCTCTTTCTGCACATCTGAATTGGACCCTTCCCTAAAGTGTAGCCTCTTACCTTGCAAAGTTTCCCCAGGTCCTGCATCTAGAAGCATTAGTGCCCTTGTCTGAATTCCTATAGATTTGTTACAGCCCCTCACTTGCACCATGGATGGGAAGGCATTTAGGTCTTCTGGCTATTTTTTTTCTTTTTTTTTTTCTTTTTTTTTTTTTTTTTTTTTGCATCCCTTTCTCTGGCTCTAGCAGCAGTGCTTTGCACATAGTAGATTTTCTCTAAATAATCATAAAAATGAAAGAGCCCTGTGGGCTCTGCCAAACAGGACCTCACTGGAGAACAGCATTTCCCAAAGGAGGTTCCATGGAACATTTGTTCCTCGAGAGGCTCTGTGAAAGAACTCCTCGGCCAACTGTGTTTAGGGATGCCACACACCATGTGCCCCTCAGGTCCACAGTGCAGAGCAGCTCATGACACCTCTGAGTCCTGCAGGAAAGACACCTGTCAAACCCAGAGTCACTCAAACCTCTTAGGTCGTAGGCCTCTTTTTCACTTAGGACTCGGGCAGCAGACTCTGGGAAACATTTCTGAGTTCTTTTCAGAGGCCGTCACTCCGAAAGGATGGCCCTTGCCCTGCCAGACAGGTCTTACGTATACGCAAACAGCAAGCACAGCTGAACCTCTCTGGCGGTGTGAATGCCTGGGCCTCGGCTGGGAAACCCCCTTGATCCCTGCAGGGAACTTTCCAGTCCCTCCTCCAGAAAAGACTTGTCTGCGTTCCCTCCACCTAGTAAGTGAGCCTCTCCCTTACTCTTCGCAGAGTGAAATAGAGAAGCTGAAAGCTGAGAACGACCGGCTGAAGTCAGAGTCTCAAGGCAGCGGGTGCAGCCGGGCACCCTCCCAGGTGTCCCTCTCTGCCTCCCCTAGGCAGTCCATGGGCCTCTCCCAGCACAGCTTGAATCTCACCGAGTCAACCAGCCTGGGTGAGTGGCATCACGGGGCTGGGCGCAGGTCAGGGCCTACAGCTGGCACTCCACTCTCTAAGCAAGAGCCCCGAGATAAGCAGATGAACAGATCAAATGGAGAGGCAACAGGCGTGTGTGCACTTGGGGTGTGTGTGTGTGTCTGGGTGTGCGTCTGCTACCAACATGAGCCCAGCCGTTAGACTGCTGTCATGCTTTGCTCCAGTGCCCCGAATTCTCCAAGCCATGTGCTTGGATCCTCTCGTCCACCATGTTGAGTTCTGTTTGATCCATTTGAAGAGGCTGTGACCTGCAAGCTGACTGCTGCGTAGAAACCCCATAGTAGCAGGCCCCCCTTGGGGCAATGGCTTGGTCTACGGTCTTCCCGCCTTCAGGATGGATTCCAGGCTGGCACAGTAATTAGCCAACATGATCTAGGTTTTCTTTGTAAGCATATTGAGGCTGACGCTTTGATTTCTTATCCATGATGCTGCGTTGCTGTCGTTTTGGTTGAGCCTCTGCCTCGCACTTCCATTTGGCAAGGTACATCGTCAGCCTGCTGGTTCCTTGGTTGGTCCACCATTGGTTTCTGTGGTTGCATTCTCCATTCCGCCCTCCCCCCTCCCCCGCACCCCGACACCTGGTTTGTCCCGCTGCCATGCTGACAAGCAGCGGGGGTGTCGGGAAGCCAGCTTTGCTGTCCCCATGTGCCTAAGGCTGTTGATGTTTTCCATTCGCAGACATGTTGCTGGATGACACTGGTGAATGCTCGGCTCGGAAGGAAGGAGGCAGGCATGTTAAGATAGTTGTCAGCTTTCAGGAGGAAATGAAGTGGAAGGAGGTTAGTTGGATCCCTTTCCCTGCTCTGCTTGTCCCCTCCCCAGGTAGAACTACCTAGCTTAGTGATGTCATCGTCAAACCGCATCACCTCAGCACCTAAGGTGATCTGAAAGTACTACTAACCCCTTCCTTCACTAACCAGAATCCCGGCAGCATCTTGACACAGTTAGAGTGAACAAACAGCCCTTCCCTCCCTCTCGTGTTTGGAAAGTCTAATAAAGAGTACTAAAAATATTCCTCTGCTACATTTCCACGGAACCAACTAAATGCCGACGTGTCAGAAATGGCTTTTCTGAGGTCATGTGTTCCTAAAGCGCTTCAGGGGCAGCTAAGCACAGTGAGCAGCACAGAAGGCACAGAAGCAAGCTGACCAAACCCGGCTGACCCAAGAGCACCAGTTGTGCCCGGTGCTCAGAGACTGCAGACAACTGGGAGACTGAGGTGGCCAGGTGACACACGTGGCTAAGAGTGAAGCCCGCGGGACGTCCTGGCTCCCCGAGGCTGAGGAATCTCAGTTTTCTGAGTAGTTTCTGTTCTTTTCCAGAGTCTGAGGAGGCCACACCCACACTAGGGACTATTTTGGGGTAGGGGTGGGGGTTGACAAAGTTGATTTTTAGCCATTGATTAAATCCAAATGACCATCTCATATAAGTGGAGAGAGACTTCACAAGTTGCTATTTCAAGTCCTCTTTGGTTTTTTTATTGGTTGGTTCTTAGCATTCTCACCAACACGCTATTTGTAGTCTCCGAGGGCTAGGGGGCCCGCAGCGCCCACCAAACAAAGTGTCTGCAGCCAGACTTTCTTTGCCAGAGGATTCCATTGTGTGGCTGGCCTTCTAGTCCTGCGGAAGCGGGTAGGCCCACAGTTTGGGGCTACCAGTGATGTTCTCATCATCTAGCCTAAAAACATCCAACACATAGAAAGAGCTCCATTTTTCAGAGCTTATCTAGTGATATGACTATCAGGGGAAAATCCATTCTTGGAAGATTCTTATAAAACAATTCAGGTGATACCTGTGGATTTGCATCTTTCCAGTGGTCCTCGACATGAACAGATAGATTTTACATTTCACAAAGTTTGAGTCCCTTTCAAAAATTGGATCACCACAGCATCCAGATGAAGGTGGTTGACCAGATGACATCACCTCAGTTTTACAAGTGAGAAAAACCCAAAGCCTGAGTGTCACTTACTTTAGATTCCAAGGCGGCTAGTGAGGCCAGATCTCAATGCGAGACTGGTGCTCTTTCTCTGCTGATTTTGCTTAACTGTCACATATGCCACTGTCCCCCACCCCCTGCAGCCACCCTCATATTTCTGCATCCTTACGAGCATGTCAGATCTAAGATTCTAAAATCCAACAAAATGGAATGTTCTCCTAGTTTTTCTGTTATCATTGTGATTAGTTAGCCCTGACACTGCAGAGCCCTGTGTGCACAAATTCAAAAGGAATAGAAGAGGAGTATTTTTTTTTGCAAACTTCCCAGAGTTTTGTTTTCTGAATTGAGTATGTTTTAATTAGCAGAAAAGCAATAAACGGCCTTTAAAAAGAAGAAAAACATTGAACATACTCTATCCTGAGGGAGTTTAAGCTCTAGCAAGGAGACAAACTTGATTTGCAAATAAGACATAAATATCTAAAAAGAAACAAGTATAGAATATATTAGTATATAAGTTATGTACAGAACCACTGAAGCAGTGTGCACTCTGAGCCTGGTGGGTTAATCATTGAAGGCTTCCTGGAAGAGGTGAGTTTGCAAGCAAGGTTTGGAAAGGGAGAGATGGCAGATAGAGGGGAAAGTGTTCAAAGCAAGGGATATGATCTACGCACCTATACAAGGTATATACCTTTGGTAGAAGGTTCTAGATTCCAGAGAGGAGATCCTCTTTTCCTGACCCCCGGATTGCTGTTTTTGCACTGGAACAGGGAAAGATTTTAAGATTATTGCACTCGATCTAAGTTGTATCTGGTGTTAAAGCAAACAGGACTTTTATTCCCCTCTCAAACCATTGGTGGAGTTCTAAGGCCATCTGAGTCCTTGCTACACTGTGTCAAAAAAGATTCACCTGTTTTTCACCTGCATACATTTCCTTGCCCATAGGATTCCAGACCACACCTCTTTCTTATTGGCTGCATTGGAGTTAGTGGCAAGACGAAGTGGGATGTGCTCGATGGGGTGGTTAGACGACTCTTCAAAGTAAGTGTCTACAAAGATGGCTACAGTAGTCTGCCTGAAGTGGGTGCCTGGGCTCAGGGAGGGAAGGGGCGGTTAGTGTCTTGAATGTGGCCACTTCTTGGGCCTGCCCCCCACCCCATCCTTGTGTTGCTGGGATGTGTGCCCTGGCACTTGAGAAACAGGAAAACGGTAAGTACAGACTGATGATTGGCCAGACTGTTCTCGACTACCCTTGGCAATGGTTGGCCAGGCAGTGAGGGTCATTTCCCCGGCCTTGATCAATTACTTGAGCCCCTCATGGTGAGCTGCTTAGGTTCCAATTCTCCCTTCACCTTAGTATCACGTCCTGTTGAATACACTTTGGAGTGAGTGCCCTGTGGCCAGAGCTTAAACATTAAATTTCCTTTCTTCATTTCGGGAGGATTTGACCTGACTTGCCCAGCATCCTTGCCAACACTTCAGAGTCTGCGATTTGTGCTTCAAGTAACATTAACATCTGATCAATGGCCAGAGTCTAAGATGTTGGCATAGTTATTTTTGTAGTTGTTCTAATCATCACTGGAGTGGGTGGGTGTTTGTCACAGGAGAAGTAACTAATGAGTAGTGAGGTGAACCTTCAATCACACGGTGGTTTTGGAAGAAGCTTTTCGTACGTATTTTTTCTATTGTCCTGAAGTGAGTCAGCAATCATAAGTGTTCATTAATCATATCCCCTGAGCAATAATGGTAACTTGCATTTTTGGTGCCAGGGATCATGCTAATATTACACCAATTTATTTTCAGGCCTGTGAGGAAGGTCCTGTTAGTTTCCCACTAATAGGAAAGTGAGGCTCCGATCATGTCACTTGCCCAAGGTCATGGACCTAGAAGTCAACCGTGTTGGTCTAGTTGAGCTGGTCTGACTTCAAAACCTGACTTAACTAGTACACTCCAGTCTTTTCTAGCATCTGGATTCAGGTGGCTTCACACACAGGACATTCTGTTCTCTGACCAGAGATCATTCCCCATCTTGGCAGGGTGTGGAAATGTGACTGGGCAAGAGATGTGAATGGCAGAGGCAGACCAGTCCTGCTGCCTGGAGCCAAAACCTTAATTCTGCTGATGGGCAGTCGGGACATCCTTGGATTAAAAAGACAACAGTTTGGGCTGAAAAGAGCCTGTGGGATGTTGGATGTGAGAAAATGAGATCATTAAAGGTAGAGAGCCCTGTTACCAGTATTTCACGTCAGTCGTTGTCCAGTCACCACCCAGCCCCCGTGAACTTCGGTCCAGTTCACTGACCCAAAACCTTTTGGTCACTCACCTCAGAGGGAACACCTTCCAGATTAAACCCAAATTTTCCTGTTTAAAGATCAGGAGCTGTTTTTCTCTTGTAACCCTGGGGCTTCTTTCATTTGTCATCAGCGTAGTCTTTGCTCTGAGCCAAGGGAAGGGGCCGGTGGAGAGATTTCTTGTCACTTTCTCGTGAATTTTCCAGCACTGTTCACAAACCCTGGCGTCTTAAGAACTTCAGCTGAACTTACGCAAAACACCCTAAGTTTTCCTTGCTTGGTTCATCCAGACTAAACGTTCACGACTGTGTTAGGGCTCCCCCCACATCACTAACCAAATAAATCTGTACGTTAAGAGGCCTGTGATACTCAGGCAGCATCCCCGTAGAAAGTCAGCTCTTCTCACCTCGTTCCACAGCTCGGTTTCAGCCCAGGCGTCAACTGAGGAAGATGATTATAAATCACCCAAGGAAAACATGAGTCATGGGCAGATTTCTAGCCACATCTTTGATAGGGTCTTGATTTTATTCTTCCCAGGAATACATCATTCACGTTGACCCCGTGAGTCAGCTGGGGCTGAATTCGGATAGCGTTCTGGGCTACAGCATTGGGGAAATCAAGCGCAGCAATACCTCGGAGACCCCCGAGCTGCTTCCCTGTGGCTATCTGGTTGGCGAGAACACGACCATCTCCGTGACTGTCAAAGGTAATTCGGCCGATTGCTGAGGTCCGAGTTTTCAGGAATTGCAGTTTTTGTTTTGTGACTTGGCAAAACATGGTTGGAAACCATGGCCACAATTTTGTTTGTACATGTGTGTGGGTTGGTTTCTCCCTGCTCCCCCTCCTGCCCCGGAACCGCAGTCATTCTTACCTAAGCAAGTTGAACGGTTTTTGGCTTTTTCAACCACCACCGGAAATAAACAATTTTAGTTTATTGCTGAAATTATATAACAAAAGCCTTCTGATTCTGAGATGATGGAATCTTAATAACCCTGCTGACATGGGGCTCCACCAATACCAATGGATCACTCTTGCCAGCCAGCCTTGGATGTGGTCCCATTCTACGGATGGGAGCCACGGTCTGCTCGAGAGGCATCGCTTGGAGCACCCTGATGAAATTTCTGAAGCTCTTGCCCACACACGATCCTGCTGGTGCTTCCAATTGCCTCATCGCCCCGGGTTGTTAAGCCCCAGGCCAAAGCGTATTCCATGGAACTCTAGGCCCGCAAAGTATCTTGTTGGGGGAAAAACAGTGTCATGGCCAAATAAGTCTAGAATACTACATTATTATACCCATTTGGGTTTAGGGGCAGGAAGATAAGAGTGTGCTGCTGCACTAACTCTGTCATTTAATACGCTAACTCCTGCCATTAAAAAGGCTGTTTAATCCAGTCTGACACAAATATATTTGAGTGCAAACCCTCTTTTTCCCTATATTTTATGAACCCCCTAAAGAATGGATTAATAAAAACTATATGAGGCTCAACCTCCAGGTTGTCCCATTTTTTAATTCCCTGGAAGGCACACCTCTTGACTGTAGTTTCACCAGTGCACTTTTGGGGTTGTTTGATGCAAGCTTTGTTTCCTGGTTGGAAGCTTTTCCAGAAGCACCTCACCATTCCTTATCAGCAAAAATCTATACACTTGCCCTGACGGCAAGCTGCATGTTACTACTCCTTGAGCCTCACACACAACCTTCTCATCTGGCTAGCAAGCGAAATTGCACAAATGTAGCCTCAGGCTGCAAGTGGCAGAAACCTGCCCCAAACTAGCTTTAGCGAAGAGGGTAATGCACCTGGAAAATCCAGGAATACATTTCAAACACTGCCGGATCCAGGTATCTCAACAATGCTGTCAGACCAGGCCCGCCTCAGCCTTGCATATTAGCTCAGTTCTCTGCATGTGACTGCTGAAATGACCCTGGTAGCCCTGATGCATCCTTCTGGCTTGGGATCCACAAGAAAGAAAATGTCCTTCTGGAAAGGTGTGACAAAATTCTTTGAGGCACTTCTGGCCCACCAGGGTCAAGTGGCAATCACTGACCAGGGAGATGGTTTGGCCCAGCCTGGCCCCAAGCCCACCCCTTGGTGGCTGAAGGTTCTGGGTCAGCTCTGCTTGAACCACCTTGAACGAGCTCCCCATAAGAAAGAAGAGTCCTACTGTAAGGGGCAGGAGGAGTGGGGACCAGGCACACCAAACCAACACTTTCTCCTATATCGCCGGTTCAAGCTGCATTCCATCCACGCTGGTGAGCATGCACTGTCACTCGTAGGCGACAGTTCCAGGCACTGAGGGGTGAAAGAAGTGATCCACTGCAGAGACCAGACCTCTGCGCAAACAGTGACATGGCGGTCTGCTGCAGTGGGACATGGTCCGCCACTGTCAGCACACCAGGTTGTTCAGCATCTCGAGGGATTGGCTCCGGTTTGTTTATTATCTATTTATTTATTTACTTTTCTATTTCTTAGAGAACACGAACAGAGGAGAGGGGGAGAGAGAGAGAGAGAGAGAGAGAGAGAGAGAGAGAGAGAGAGAGAGAGAATCTCAAGCAGCCTCCATGCTTAGAGCAGAACCCGATGTGGGGCCCAATCCTACAACCCTGGGATCATGACCCGAGCCAAAATCAAGAATCAGCCGCTCAACCAACTGAGGCACCCAGGCTTATTTTTACTAGCTCAGGTTTATTTTTAAGTGACACCTGACCTGTTTTCTCGCAGTGCTTGAAACTTATGCCTTCAAGGCATTATAAACCATGCAAGGGTTTGCGCCGAGAGGTCCAGGGGCTGTGGATGGTCCACTGAAGTGGTACTGGAGGCAGGGGGATGACTGGGCATGCCCTGAAGTAGGTTCATCTGCAGAACAGTCACTCCCAGGGGGTTTAGGGCAAAAGACCAAAAGAGCAGCCTATATGTAGAGAGAGTTGTTTTCCTCGGCTTTTTCGCTCTTACTATTAAGTTTAGACTAGAGACCTTGCACTCTGCTCTTTACATCAAGTTTGAGCCAGTGTAGACTACACTGAGCTCAGTACCAGGAACATTTCAGGCCTATACTCAGAAGATAAGTCATTTAGGAACCTCCATCTTGGTCATTCTGGAATAGTCCCCTGCATTTAGGGGCTGTTCTCAGTTAGGGGAGGATTAGAAACAAACACATAAATGCATTTGAGGGGTTTTCAGTGAAGAAAGGAAGGAAGGAAGATGCTATTATAAAATCGAATAAATGGGGGGCATCTGCCTGGCTCCGTTGGTAGGGCGTGTGACTCGTCACAGGTTGTGAGTTCAAGCCCCACACTGAGTGTAGAGATTACTTAAAAATAAAATCTTTAAAAAATAAAAAGAATAAATGTTCTTCATATTTTTTACACACATATACTGGTTTTCAAAAAAGAAAATCTTTAAAAAATACAAAAGAATGAATGCTCTTCATTTTTTTTTACATACATATACTGGTTTTCATGAGGTGAGTTCTAACAGAATTACCTTAGGTTTTAAACAGGTAACATTGGATAGATTTTCTTTTGATAATGGTATCAAAAAAATAACTCTTTTTAAAAAGTCGCCAGTCCTGATTGGTGGAGATGTCCCAGGTGGGAGAGGGGAAGGATACATTTCTTCTGGACATTGTTTGAGACTCAGAGGTCTCGGTAGTTAGCACCTTAGCCTTTGCCTGCCAGTCATCATATCCCTGAATCAAATTGCATTTCCTTGTTTCAGACATGAAAGCGTTGCTACCTTTGTGGCATATGTGAGTGTGGGCAGCAGTGGCACGTGGCACGCAGGAGCAAACAGGGTGACAGGGCAATCTTGGGGTCCTGGCAGACACGGGAGACTCAGGTTTGGTTTGGGCAAACCCCAGCGGCATGGTAAATCCAGACAGGCAAGCAGAGCCCAGAGTCTGAGGAATTCTGCAGAGGACAGACGGGGCCCAAGGGCCCAGGTGTTAAAGTTGAGTCTGCGTCTGGACGAGTTGGCCAAGCCAGGGGCTGGAGCAGGTGGAGCTCGTGATCAGGGAGCAACGGCCGCTTGCGCTCTGCCTGCCAGGTACTGGGCAGGCAGCAGTCCCAGATGAGAGGCCACCTCGGAAATAGATAGACTGTCCAGGTGGCAAGTCCAGAGCTTCCACGGGGCTTCAGACTCTTCTGTCCCTCTCTGACACAGGGCTTGCGGAGAACAGCCTGGACTCGCTGGTGTTCGAATCCCTCATCCCCAAGCCCATCCTGCAGCGCTACGTCTCCCTGCTGGTGGAGCACCGGCGGATCATCCTCTCCGGCCCCAGCGGCACTGGGAAAACCTACCTGGCCAACCGGCTGTCCGAGTACCTGGTGCTTCGTGAGGGACGCGAGCTGACAGATGGCGTCATCGCCACCTTCAACGTGGACCACAAATCCAGCAAGGTGAGGGGGTTGCTCGGCCAGGGGTTGCTGTCTGGCCCTTTTAGAACTGTTGATGCAGGACGCCTGGGTGGCTCCATCGGTTAGGTGTCCGACTTCGGCCCAGGTCATGATCTCACGGTTCGTGGGTTCGAGCCTCACGTCAGGCTCTGTGCTGACAGGAGCCTGGAGCCTGCTTCTGATTCTGTATCCCCCTCTCTCTCTCTGCCCCTCTCCCGCTCGCATCCTGTGTCTCAAAACTAAATAAACATTAAAAAAAAAAAAAAAAAAAAAGAACTGTTGATGCCACCAGCACCCTGATGGAAAGCAGCATTTCCTCTGTGTTCTCCCTCGGTGGTTATGAAAGGAACTGGAGAAGGAAGTCAGGATGGAGGAGCAGAAAGGAAGGCTTTGATCCACAGTTTCAGTGAAAAGCACCATCTGTAAGGCGAGCTGGCTCATTCCTACTTGCCTGCTATGAGCTGCGTATGAAGCTCAGTGCTGCCTATGAAGCTCAGTGTTAGTAGGTCGTTAGGATCGCCCCCAGTGCATCTATTTTAGTTTACCAAGAACTTGTCATGTGACTTCTCGCTGCTATTGTTTCTCCCAAATGAAACCTCTTGAGGAACAGTGATAACCCTGATAATAACAACAGCTCACATCGCACACCGCTTTCCATGACCAGCAAACTGACCGCCTTTCAACAGTATCCTCAAGGGAGAGGTTGTTGCTTCCTTGGTATCACAGAAGTGGAACCTGAGGCTTGAGGCAGGTGGCCATGTGCCTTGGACCCCTCGGATGGTGCAGAGCCCGTGGACTGGGGCTCACGTCAGAGTCTTAGACTCCAGAGCCAGCAAATTGGCTCAAGCCTGCTCCATGGGAGACGTTTGGACCTAGGCCTGGGAGAGGGTTGGGAAATGCTTTCTCAAACTCATTCATTGTTCGACGCAGTGGGAGGTGATGGATGGTTCACTCTGGCTGGCCCTGAGTCAGAGGTGATTGGGAAATGACGCTTTTGCCTTGAATCACCTGGCGTGCTCAAAGATGTAGATTCCTAGACTTCATTCCCAGATGATTGCTTTCAGTAGGTTGGATGGGCCAGGAAGTTGTGCCAGCTCAGTCTCTTCCTCCTCCACCTCTTTCTCCTCCTCCTCCTCCTCTCCTGACACACATCCCTAACCCTAGCTGTGCTGTGCTGCATACCAGCTCCAGCTCAAGCTAATCCCCTGTGTCTTCTCCACTGTTCCGTCCAGAGCTTCCCCTTTCCACCAGACCTTCCAGGGCTTCCCATGCATGTAGACCCACTGCCCCTGCACTGTTGGTTTTCTGTCTGTGGTGGCACCGATCGGCAGTGCTTGCCTGTGTGGGGGGATGGCTCCTTTGCTATCTTGATTCATCGAGGGCTTCTTTGTAAACAGCTCTCAGGCAGATGCGAGCTCACTAGAGGGTGGGCATGATAAGCAATATCAAGAAGAATGACAATACTTCTAGAGAAATGTCAGAGCAGGGGCATGAAACCATGCCTGGGCATCCCACGGTGCTGTGCTCTTGCCCCAGGCAGAAGGTTTTCTGTTACCTAGTGAATTCCAGGTGGCTGGACCCAGGCCTTCCTCACGCCCTGCCCACCCCGCATCTCCTGAGCCCCAGCCAGATGCTGTGCGCTAGATGGGCACCACACTTGTTCACCGCATGGCCTCCTGAAGGGCCTTTGCACCTGCATCGACCTGGGCAAAGTGAAGGCTCTGAGCATGTGCATCTTTCTGGGGGACATTCACCCACTTATTCTTTCCCTGGCCTCCACAGGAGTTGCGCCAGTACCTGTCCAACCTTGCTGACCAATGCACCAGCGAGAACAATGCTGTGGACATGCCCCTTGTCATCATCCTGGACAACCTGCATCACGTCAGCTCCCTGGGCGAGATCTTCAATGGGCTGCTCAACTGCAAGGACCATAAATGGTAAAGGTCGGCTCTGGGCCTCCTGGCCCCCAGGAAGCCGAAGGCCACGTGATGTGTGCCACGTGGGCACTGTGCTCACGTGGTGGTCGGCGTGGAGGTGGTGGGGGAGGCAACCAGCCACCTGCCTGGACACTCAGACAACATGAGCCTCTGTGAGCACCTGCTCTGGCTTGGCTTCAAGTCACAGAGCCTTCTTTTCCTTCCTGTCCCCCACAGCCCTTACATAATTGGCACCATGAACCAGGCTACCTCTTCTACCCCCAACCTGCAGCTTCACCACAACTTCAGGTAAGGGACTGCTTTTGGGGGGCCTGCACTGGACTGGGCGTTGTGCCGGGCATCCTCCCCAGCCTCACTCATTTCACTCTCTCAGCAGCCTCACTAGTTAAATTTATCTTGCTAACGGGGAGACCGGGGCTCAGAGAATTGACTCATGTGAGGTCACACAGCCAGTCTGTGGCAGAGCAGAGACAGGAGCCCAGGTCTCCCTGACTCTCTGCCCTGGGGTGACAGTGTCAGGGGGGCGGCTCTGGGCTTGTATCCCCTGTGCGTTCCCTGCGATGCGTCTCTCTATCCCTAGTGAACACGAGCAACGGAAGCTTTTGCTTCTGAGTGTCCCCTTGTCGCTGGGTGTGTGGGCCCATGAGTTCACCACGAGTCCCTCTGCCCCAGCGCTGTACCAGGGAGCTGTCACCGCGGGGATGTGGGAGGGGCTGTCCAGTTCGGTCGCACAAGGTTGCGCTGCTGCTTGCCTATGCCCTGTGCCGCCAAACCCTGGCTAACTGCACCAGCCCCTCTCCTGCCTGGGCCCTAACATGCAGGCTGTCCTGTCTCATCCACACTTTCTCATCCTGCCCGTGGCACCGCCCCGTCTCCCAGCACACCCCTGCACTGCCCCATCTCCCAGCACACCCCTGCACCCCCCCATCTCCCAGCACACCGCTGTACCTCCCCCCAGCACACCCCTGCACCTCCCCATCTCCCAGCACACCCCTGTACTTCCCCCCAGCACACCCCTGCACCTCACCATCTCCCAGCACACCACGCACCTTCCCATCTCCCCGCACACCTCTGCAATCATTTTATGGCCAGTGGGCCTGCCTGCCGCTTGTTTCCCTGCTG
>CM053575.1:37128337-37191036 GCA_028646485.1 Cryptoprocta ferox | reverse complement strand
CTCTTTGTCAGTGGCGGCTGATTGAGCTTTCTACAGTTCAAATCTGACCACAAAGCTCTCATGTTTTAAGTCCTTTGATGGTTCCCCATTCGCTCCAGAATGGAAAGAGACTCCTTAGGTGGGCTGGTCAAGTCTAAATAGGCTGGTTAGTTAGGCTGGTTGCTCTGAATCCCTGGCAGTTCCCCACACACCCCACGGGCCTGTGCAGATGCTGCAGTGTGGTCGGCGGCCTGCACCCCAGCCCCTTCTTGTCTCAGACATATCCTCCTCTGGGAAGCCTCCCCTACTTCTCCGGGTTTCATTCTGTCTCATTCCTCTGTTTGCTTCTCTGCTTCCTCCACTGGACTGTGCACTTCTAGGGAACAGGGACGGTGTCTTAGTCTTGGTTGCAGCTCCAGAGGCCGGCATGGGGCCTGACTTCCAGGCTAGGTGGTTAAAACCCAGACTCTGGGGCTGGACTGTCCTAGTTCTAATCTTAGTGCTTCTATTAACTAGCTGTTTGATCTTGGACAAGTTGTGCAACCTGTCTGTGCCTCAGCATATCTGTCTGTGAAATGGGGATGGCAGTCATGGGGCTGCTGTGATGACCTGGGAGTTCATGTGGGTCCAGCATTAGAACAGTGTTTGATGTACAGTGAGACCTGTCTTGTTAACACAGACACTCTCTAGATCTAATGAGCTTTGATTGGGGAGGCTGGTGTCATTTCTGTCCGTCATCATCACTGAAAAGCACTGCTGACTTTCCTCCAGGTGGGTGCTTTGTGCCAACCACACGGAGCCCGTGAAGGGCTTCCTTGGCCGGTTCCTAAGGCGGAAGCTCATGGAAACAGAGATCAGTGGGCGGGTGCGGAATGTGGAGCTGGTAAAAATCATTGACTGGATTCCCAAGGTCTGGCATCACCTCAACCGCTTCCTGGAGGCTCACAGCTCCTCAGATGTCACCATAGGTAGGTGGGAGGCGGGGGAGGGGCGGGTGGATGGCTTGGCTGGGGGACAGCCACTGTTCCTGGAGCTCTAGTATCCTCAGATGAGCGTCCTCAGGGCCTTAGCCAGGACAGCACTTTGCAGGCACAAGCCAGCTGGACACTATACTGTCCACACAGATGAGAAGGGGAAGAGGGACAATCACAGCCCGAGGCAGACCCTAGGCTGGCAGTCATGTGCATCCGGTGCTATGTCTCTGCCCCCTCTCAGCCCAGTGCGCCAGGACTGATCAGCAGCAGCGAGGGGCACCCAGCCCGGGCTGATGCCAAAACTCCTGGCTCAGTTAACGAGCCCCCATGACAAGGCTCCCACAGGAGCAAACCACCCTGCAACACTGGCTTTGCTTTAAAAATAAAATGTTATCAACCTTCCTGAAGCTTAGGGTTCAGAGAAAAAAAAGGCCACCGATCATTATCCCCCATGCTGACATCATCATCTTAATTTGAGCTTCTGTTTTCTATCCGTGTCCAGACAGACGTGCTTCGTGTAGTTACAAGCATAGTGTGCACACAGGATGCTCTTTTCTTTTATTTCCCATTGTCCCACGAGCATTCTCCCGTTTTTACAGTCCTTTCCAGAGGCTGCAAAATAAACGAATGCAGGTGTACCGTTGTTTGCTTAACCATTTTTCTTCTCTTGGACATTTTGTGCGCTTCTGTTTCAGAGGTCAGGATTAATAATATCACAATGAACATCTTTCTCAGTAAAGCCTCTCCTCTTTTGCTTGATTTTCTGGGGGAGAGAGATCCCAGAGTAGGGTTAGGGATCCCGCGTGTACTGCTCTGTGCCCACCGCCCAGCAGCTGGCATTTCTGCTGTCATTCAGAAAAGTCACAGGGGCCCTCCTGTGGGGCTTGTTCGGAACATGGCTTCTCTTAACCCCCCAGTTTCAGCTTTGATTTTTCCCTCTGGTCCCCAGGCCCCCGGCTCTTCCTGTCCTGCCCCATTGATGTGGATGGCTCGAGGGTGTGGTTCACCGACTTGTGGAACTACTCAATTATCCCCTATCTCCTCGAAGCCGTCAGAG
The DNA here is from genome assembly GCA_028646485.1 of Cryptoprocta ferox. Classification (NCBI taxonomy): domain Eukaryota; kingdom Metazoa; phylum Chordata; class Mammalia; order Carnivora; family Eupleridae; genus Cryptoprocta; species Cryptoprocta ferox. The sequence continues at coordinate 37,189,026 of CM053575.1, read as the reverse complement.
AAGGACTCCAGGTGAGGAACACACTTGCCACTGGGGGTCCTTCTGGTGACCAGATGAGTTGTTCTTACCTCCTCCTCTAGGGGTATGACTGACATGGGGTGACAACCCCTCACCGGCGAGGCCATCAGTCTAGCACAGAGTAGGACACACACTCAGCTGCAAACCCTGGCCCTGCCACTGTTATTTGTGACTCCAGGCAAGTCGTTCAGCCTCTGTGGCACACTGACAGAAGAGAAGAAGAATAATTCTCTGCCACAAAGGGTTATTGCGAGTGCTAAATGCAGTCATGGCCAGAAAGTGCTCAGCCCAGTGCACAAGAAATGGAGACATACATGTGTGTAGCACTTCAGTTTGTGAAATATTCTCCTATCAACTGTTTGATCCAAGCCCTGCATTAGTCCTGGGACTTGAGCAGAAAAAAAAATTGTTTTGGGGACTCCATTTTTCAGAAAAGGACAATTGAGGCTCAAAGAGAATAAATGACTTGCCCAAGATTATAAAAGTTACTTGAGGAATCTGGGATTTGAGTCCAGGCCTCTGGCTCGAATTCCTGGTTCTGAGGCCCCGTGGCACTCACTACCTGTCCCCAGGACCCCCCCCCGGGTGACCCTGGGGCCCATAAGGCTGCAAGTCCTGCCCCTGCAGCAGCTGGAAGGCAGCACCCTTTACTTCTCATTTAGCCCGGCATTAAATGCTAGGGGCTTAGCAGTAAATTGAAGCTGGCGGTGGCATCCCCATTGAGCCTGGAGGCGGCTGCAGCTTTCTTGCTGAGTAACAGCAGGTATCAGGCACAGCCGAACCAGCCGTGTCCCCAGGGGCTCCTCGGTTTCCTCTGTACTGGACAAAGGGAGACACAAGATGCTGTCATGGGCCCAGGAAGGGTGTGGGAGGGGCACACGCATATGCATGTATGGGGTAAAGCCCGTTAACGGCTGCGGTCCCTGCTTGTCACTTCTGTATGTTTGGCTGAGCCTAGGTGCTTTGGAACGTGCAGCAACACCTGTGGTTTCAGAGACGTTCAGGACAACACGTAGGAAAAGAATGTGTTGTGCTTCCTGGGACCGCGGTCTTGTTGGCCTGGAGCACGTATCCTGCAAATGCGGGCCTCCATGTTGAAAGAGAAGTGCACGGTGAAGGCAGAGTAGCAAGAAATTGATGGTCCTTGGGTCAGCCCAGGAGCATTGCTTAGCCACGTGTGAAATCGTTCGTTGATGGCAGCACTTCTCCTGTGTCCTGTGGCTTTCATAAAGAAAGGCCTGATGGATTCCGCATCTTGGTGGTAGAATCTCCCTACGTAGATAAATTCATTGGCCTGGGTCAACGGACCATGATTCAGCCTTTATTCAGATGATCTGTTAGCACCACAAACCCAAGCAGCCACGCAGTCACTCCTATTTTCTTGGGCCAGTAGAAGCATCTCCTTACATGCTGGATTCCTGACATCTGTTTCATTTCAGAAGCCCCTCTCTGATCTCTGTCAGGGGTCTCTGGGGGCTGCGGTGTCCCCTGCACCTCTGGGAGACCCACACTGCTCAAAAGCAGCAGGGGAATTAGAGGTGGAGGAAGTGCACCATTGCCTCTTATTTTTGCCTCACCTTTCAGTTCTCCATTTGCTTCTCCTTTGCTCCAAATCTGTCTTGTGCTGAGGGATGGGGAGTAACTTAAGAGTGTGCTTGGAAGAATTCATGGGCTCTGTTGCATAAGGGCCTTCTTTGCCCAAGGAGGCGCAAACCAGCAGTGGGGAGACTGTGCTCCAGCCTTGAACTACACATCAGCTGGCCCTTTGTCCCCACCAAGGATGGAGGTGCCAACACGCTGCTCCTTTGGACCTGAATTTCAAAGAAGGCTTTCGGGGCATGGCTATAAAGGTGGAGTCTGAACTTCCTTCCCTTCCTGGAGTTCACTGTAAAGGAGCACTTGGTCTCTTTCCCACCAAGAGTGAGGAGGCAACAGGTTGAAAGAATTTGGGAATGGCTATAGAATAGTCCGTTGGGGCAGGAAACAGAGACATGCCACCATCTGATGGGACTCAAGTTCAATGTGAGGCAAGAAAAGTCGTTGCTTCTCTGTGCTGTGAGGTCATTTAAAAGACAGTCTTTCAAGAGAGTGGGAGCAACCAGGAGGAGGCAGCCAGAGTTAGCATTTTCATGTTACCAAATTGCTCAAAAGTGAGCCATCTTGCCCCTAACCTGTGACCTCCTGAGGAGCCTAGGGAAAACCCACAGAATCTGCTGATTCAGGAGGAAACCTGGTGTGTTCTTCATGCCTCTGGTTTTGAAGGAAAGTCAGCTGACATTTATTGAGGACCTGCTACTGTGCGAGGGGCCTGACGTGCATGATCTCATTTAGTTCTAATAGCTCAGTGAGTACCTAATAGACGAGGACACCAGGCTCACAAGAGGTTTTGATTGTTACCCCCAGTTCATTCAGTGGGGCATGATGAGCCAGCATTGAGCCAGGTTTGGCTGACCCCTCCATTACTTCTGTGATTCTCAGGCTGTCCCAAGGACCCCCATAACTCCCAGAAGCCTCAGGTGGCTCAGGGAACAAAGTATTGTGTTTTATACAGTGGTTTTCTACATAAGATTGCGTGTAACAAAAGGATTCCTCTATCTTTTAAAAAAATTTTTTTAATGTTTATTTTTGAGAGAGAGAGAGAGAGTACAAGCAGGGGAGGGGCAGAGAGAGAGAAGACACAGAATCTAAAGCAGGCTCCAGGCTCTGAGCTGTCAGCACTGAGCCCGATGCAGGGCTCAAACCCATGGACTGCAAAATCCTGACCCAAGTCGGACATTTAACTGACTGAGCCACCCAGTCACCCCAAGAATTTCTCTATCTTAAAAAAAGTTTGATTCCCTACTGTCCTTCATGTTACCTTGAGTCCACGCTCCCTGTGTGCTGGCCGCTGTGTGGGGTCATTGGCCCCTCACCTGCCCCTGCAGAGTGAGTGTCACGCCAGGAGGGGAGTGCGCTGCAGAGTTAGAAGGCTCACAGAGGCCCAGCTTTTACTTCCCGGTGTCTCGGCCCACAGTTCCTGAGCCAGTGCGCAAGGCAGGCTCCTCCCTGCCTTGGGGCAAGTGCATGTCCCATCTGTCTGTCTCTCTGTCTGACTGTCTCTGCTGCTTCCCAGAGCTGCCTCAGGGCTCCACGGTGGTGCTGAGGAGCATTTATGATAATTCCTTTGCCACGGTACTTACCCAGCCATTCATCACCTGGCCTTGAACATGTCTAGTGGCAAGTGTGGAGGCTTGTAAAAATATTTTCTGTTCTTGCAGATGTTCACATGCGCCTGATGTACATTTGTCTTATGACTCAGTTCCCAGTCCCATTCCCCTTTGGAGCTGTCACTGTTAACATTTGCCAAAGTGTCCAAAGGCTACAAAGCAGCTCAGAAGCCCTGCGTTCTCCTGGTAGACGGGGGGTAGAGCGTCGGGCCATTTATCAGATGACCCAGCCTGCTCTGAGACCCTGGGCCAGTCTCATGTGTGTAAGCCTCAGGTGTCCTGTCTGTGATCTGAAAAGCTTAGACCAGAGTATTTTCTCTGGCTGTTCTTCTGTGGAGCCTCGAAGGTGCTTAGACTACTCAGTGGTGGGCTCAGGGGAAGAGTAAATATTTGAACAACCACTGGGCCATATGATGTCTAAGGACGTGATGAGCTCCACATCCCGGCCTCTGTCTCTGCAGCCTGGAACCTCTCCTCCTCCAGACTGGCTCCAGAAGTCACGTTGTGGTTCAGCCTCACACAGGAGGTCTGGCTTGGGAAAGGTGGTCCAATCCTGCCTTTGGAGGGAGAAGCTTCTGGAAATGGCAGGAATGTTTCTAATTGAGAACAGCCTTCTTCAGTTCTGAATACCTTCCAGATGCATGTGCATTCCCTCCCTCCCCGGTCTGCACGCACATGCACACATGCACACCTTCAAGGGATCCCTTCTTGCTCCGATTGTGAGTTGCCTTTAGAACTCCAGACTGAATTCTCAGGCCTGAGACTTCCCACTGCCCCAGGTGAAGGAAGATTTAGCGACAGACAGGGGCAGCGCGCTAGCTGGGAGGGGTGCTAGTGTCTGAGAAAGCAGTGAGGTCATAGGAGGCTGTGTGTGTGTTGAGTGCAGGAGGAGCCAGTTGCTAACGGGGAGAGATGGGTAATCACCTCTGCCACACACACATGCAGGGTGGGCGGCTTCCAGGCGAGTCATATGTAAAGATCACAGGTGCCTTAGGCAATGATGAGTCAACCAAGTTGACACATCCTTGTCTGGTGGACAGTCTGGTCTGTACCTCTCTGCTCTGGTTTTGGCTGAGTCACGTGGCTCTTGCTGATACTAAGTGGTTCAGAGTGGAGTCAATCAGGAGGGGTGGCAAGGAGAGAGGCCCAGACGGGGAAGCTGAGGCTCTAGGTCCCAGCCCAGCTCTGCTCCGTAAACTTTCACAGCTGGTGCTTCTGTCTAGGCCCCTACTTCCCCATCCGGTATATGAGGCAAGGTGACCCCAGTTCCTTCCAGCCAGGGCAAACTATGACTTGCATAGACGTGGTTTTGTCAGAGCTCAGCTCTGTTCTGTTAGCAAGTCCTCTCTCACCTTTCAGCTGGGAGAGCAGAGGGAGCAGACAGGCTGTGGTCTAGGGACAGTTTCACTCTGGTGCCCCCTGTGGCCATTGTGGTTCAGGAGTCTTTGGTCTTTATACCCATGGTCTCCTGTAGAGGGGGTGCTTCCCAGAGCCACCGCTGGCACCATGCTGGGCGAGCCCATCTACCACATGTCCTTAGACTCGGTGGTGTGTGGAGGCAGACAAACTTGGACTCCACTTTTGCTACGTTTCCTCCCCGGGCCTGTCCCGTCCTCTGGGAAACTCAGGTCGTAGGGTTGTCACTTGGAATCACGTGGTATTTAAACAAGATATTCCTAAGGTGCCACTGGCACACCGTAAGCTGTTACGGGGAAGGATGGAGACGAACCTAGCCACACCATATTCAGAGCCCTTGGGAGATGCTGCAGCCTGGCTTTCTGTCCTTGAAAGAGTGTATGTTTCTTGACATTGCTAGTAAAAGTCACTGGAGGGGGCGCCTGCCTGGGTGGCTCAGTCCGTTAAGCATCCAACTCTTGATTTTGGCTCAGGTCGTGATCTCACGGTTCCTGAGATTGAGTCCCACGTCAGGCTCTGCGCTGACAGCACTAGACCTGCCTGGGATTCTCTGTCCTTCTCTCTCTCTCTGTCCCCTCCCCTGCTCACATGCTTGCTGACACCCACACTCGCTCGCTCACTCTCTCCCCCAAAATAAATAAATAAATAAACAAACAAACAAATAAATATGTTTAAAAGTCACTAGAATAATTTTATCATTATTTAAGGCGTAAGAAAAGGCCTTAAATTAAGTGATAATATAGTTTTCTGTTTTAAGAGCAAATTAGTTGTTATGGACAGTTTTGAAGGGTACATGAGAGAATACTTAAAATTCCAATACCCATGTGTAACCTCTGTTAACAATCTGCTGTTCTGAAAGTGACCAGCACTGCTTTAGAGGGGCCCTGGGAGTCAGACCTGCTTCAAGAAACGGGGTTTCATGAACCAGGTTATCTTTGGGGTGGGGTGCACCCAATGGGATACAAGAGCTAGCTTGTGCGAGCTGATGCTCAACACCTCCTTCCAACTTCAAGTTCAGTGATACCATATTGGTAGTTTGAAATTGGCCACAGTAGATGTATTTACACCACAGAAATTGGCAAATGCTTCAAATCACATGGTTGTCTCCCCACCCCGCCCCACCCCCAGTGGCTACTTTTCAGATTGGGTCAGCAAAGCTTAAAGTTTAGGATGACATAGTGAGGCAGTGGCAGAGCCAAGATGTGAACCCCGGTCATCCTAACTCCAAAGTTGGCGACTTTGACCCCCCCCCCCCCCGCTAGGTCATGTTGCCTTCAGTCTTAGCACATCAAGCTGTGTGTGCCTTGGGTAACCCCCTTAGGGTAGAATTCCGGAGGTGGAATTCCGCCATCAGGGAAGGCATGAAGCTGGGCTTGAGGAGTTTTTCAGACAGATGACTGCTAAACCAGGCCTGCAGAAGAGGTCTCCGGGCCACTCCCAGATGATTCCTTCTTTGCCTGTTTTCAGCTCTATGGAAGGCGGGCCCCTTGGGAGGATCCTGCCAAGTGGGTGATGGACACCTACCCCTGGGCAGCCAGCCCACAGCAGCACGAGTGGCCTCCCCTGCTGCAGCTCCGGCCGGAGGATGTCGGCTTCGATGGCTACTCCATACCTCGGGAAGGGTCTGCCAGCAAGCAGATGCCCCCCAGTGATGCTGAGGGAGACCCACTGGTGAGTCCTCAGCTCCCAGAGCACTTATTATGTATCCGTCATCATGCAAGGCATACTGGGAATATAGACATGACTGAGCCAGGGTCTTGCTTTGGAAGGCCAGACCCATCCCAAGATTAGTCACATTTTTGCCAATATTTTCTTCCATGGTGTCAGTTTCTCACTATCCTTTAACCCTCTGAAATGTGTTCTGGTATAAGGTAAAAGGTTAAGAATTTGATCCTCCTCCGCCCAAACGTCCCTGTAACACCCTTTGCCCTCTGGTTTGAGTGCCACCTTTATCATGCACCGTCCTTCTCCATTAATCCCTCCCACTAGTAACAGAGCAGAGGCAGAGATTGCTAAGGAGGAGAAGCCCAAGTCAGCTGATGAGGAGCACAGGTAGGGAGAGGTTTGAGGGCAGGAGGGACTCACAGAGGACAGGGAGGCCTAAATACGGGTCCCTAGGCCAGTGACAGGAGGGAAGCCTTTAACACTGCCTGAGTTTCTTATTTACCTCCACCATTACTAAAGCAAATAAAGGCCCTTTGAGAAGAACCTGGACCAGGGACGACAACACTCATTATAGTGTTCCCTGCCTATGAGACGCATACATAGTCCTACTGCGAAATTAGATCTAATAAATCAAAAGCTCTATAAAAGAAGGTGGAAGTGCATATCCCAGAGCCTCCCATACTTAAATGACCATTATCATGCCTTCAGTTTACCCTTGAGCTACCTTGGCAGCTAAGGCAAAAGGAAAAACACAGCAGAGAATATTACCAGCATTACTTAATGAAAGAACATATTCATAAGGGATGCAGCAGGATTACAAGACAGCTAAACTTGTTCTATGCCTGATGACTAACTGATTTACTAGATAAAAATAATAATAGCTGCTTTGGCTTGTCTGCCATCCTCCCGACTGGCAGCAAGGAGCTGTGGTCCTGTTGAGACTTTTTAAACAGAAACTCTATTCTAAATGGTGTTATCATTTGTTACTACACACAACCTAATTTACAGCATTGACAACAATAGTTTTGCAGAAGAAAGGATTAGACCTTAAAAAGCCATTTCTACCATTAATTATGGCCAAAAGCCAGAGCTGTGGAGATCTGTTTGTGGCTACAGGCTCATGAGGTCTTCCCTGGTGAATAGAAGAGAATTTAGGAAGAATCTAGAGGAAAGAATGGCTCCTTCCTCCCCAGACCCTCTTTTCTTATCTGGGAATATTCGTGTCCCTGATTAAACCTGAGGGGATTTAGGCAAAACCTGGAGCTCTTGGAACAGAATTCTCCCTCCAACCCCAGGCCCTCAGAAGGGAGCTGTGCCAGCTCTGTCACCCCCACTTTACAGTTGCTGTTTCTCCCTGCCCAGCGCCAGAGATCTCTGTTAGGATAGGTCTCTGTGTACTGGTCTCTCTCTCCCTCATGAGGCTGAGACCTCCAAGAGAATAGGACTGACTCGTGTTTGTTCCAGAACACCTGCCGGAAGTACACCGGGGATGTTTGATGAGTGAATTATCACGGCTGCGCAGGGTAGTCCACGGTACTACCGCTCCACCTCTTCCCCCATCCTGGCTTTGCAGACGGGCCCCAGCTGATGGTGTCCTGTGCCCCGGCTCACCCGAGGGGGCCGCACACATCCCGAGGGCAGATGGCTAGGAAGCAACTGGATTTCCTGCCCAGCTGCATCGCGTCTTGGCCTTAGCTCAGAGAGACCCTACTTTCCAATTTACTTGCTACATACAATATAAAATATGCAATCAACCATTGCAAATAAGTTCCTAATTCCCTCCTTCGCTCCTAAACAAATGACCAATAGACTGTAGACCAGGGAACGTTTAAGAACTCTTTTTACTCTTTAAGTCAAATGATGATGGCAATAGCAGATCTCATTTATTGAGCACTTCCCACGTGCCAGGCCCTTTTCTGAGGGTCTAATGCACATCATGTCATTGTGTTACCTGCTTCACCCCTGTGAGAAACAGACGCTACTGTTGTCTCCACTCGGTGGATGAGGAACTGCTGGCTCAGGTATGCTAGGTCATTTGCCCAGAGTTTCCCGACTTGGAGTCCAGGTTTCTCTGTGCTTTGTCGCTCTGCTTGTAACTGGTGCTGTCGTTTATCTCCCGTGGCGGCCTTGACAGGAGCGGGCACACAGCGGGCTCCGGGCTGCCCTCTGGACAGAGCCAGATGTACCCATGGGCTTACTGCTCCCTCAAGGGGGAGCCATGTGCGTCAGATGTCCGCAGTGCTAATGCACCTGTTCCAGCAGCAGGGATGCCAGGTTGGCTTCTTTATCCAGTTGGAGGCCTGTGCTTGAATTAGGTGTGTCCTTTCCAAATAAAAAATAAATACTGTGTTCGTAGACGACTTCCCGTTTTGTTTTCTGTGCTCTACATATGTTAACCCAATCCACACCGTAACGCTGTAGGACAGTACAGTTATTGTTCACATGCAGCCAGTGAGGAAATTAAGGCACCAAAAGGTTGAGTAACTTACCCACGGTTATGCAACTCATAAGTGGTAGAGACAGGGTTTGAACCCTGGAAGCGTGGCCCGTAGTCCACACTTGTGACCACGGCCCCCACTGTGGGCTACAACCCAGAGAGAATCTGGAGGAGGCAGCATGAGCTTGGAAAAGGCCAGAGGTGGGCAGCTCCAGACCAAAAGCTGCTCACGCTCTCACTTTCTCCCCAGATGAACATGCTGATGAGGCTGCAGGAGGCGGCCAACTACTCCAGCCCCCAGAGCTACGACAGCGACTCCAATAGCAACAGCCATCACGATGACATCCTGGACTCGTCCCTAGAGTCCACTCTGTGACAGGGGCCAGCCATGGAGCCTGCCCACCTCCCCCGTCCTTTCCCTGTTCCACCCGCGTCCCCTGCACCGTCCTGAACATGCCCTCCTGAGCCAGCCCCCGGCCGCAGTGTGAGAGCTGCGGGGATACCCAGACCCCTCGTCCTCCAGCCTTGACCCGGGGGCAGGCCTCCCGGGCCAGCCGCCTTGGGACCGCTTCCCTCCACAGTGAGAGAACTGCACTATCTTCTGTTTATTTTAATTATCGTTTGCCTTGTTGCTGTGACCTCCCTAAGACACTGAAGATACTTCTCGGGAAAGGATCATCACCGTTGAAATGAAAAGATTATAAAAGAAAAAAAAAAAAAAAAAAAAAGGAAACCAAGAACCCACTAGAAGCTCTGAAACCAAACAGCTTCCTGCCAGGGAGCTGTCCAGGGCAGACGAGGCTGGAGCCAAGCTGGAAATGCGCACTCCACGGCTTCCACTCAGCACCCCACCCCGGTGGTGCTCCCAGCATCCCCGCATCCGCCTCCCCGCCTTCGACCCCGCCGACCCCGGGAGAGAACTGTGTTAACTAGGGCGCTGCAGAGCTACAACACAGGGAAACCTTAGGGAAAAGCAAAACTCGCTTGCTGCTTTGTTTTGCTTTTTTAAATGGTGCTCTCCTTACCCGAGAGGTATTTTGCCTGTTCCAGTTCAACCACACCTTTCAGATCCGGCAGCCTCCAGTCGATCCCTGAGCGTGAGCGGATGTGGCCGCGACGCAGACAGCATGTGTCTACTTCCTCCTCCTCTAGAAATGAATCAGGTTTTTCTTTCTGCAAACACTGTGTACAGTGAGAATTGGTCTATTTTGGAGAACTGGTTACCCCTTTGCCAATGAGGTTGAGTTTCCCCCTTTCTGACTCTTTGATTTTGAAGATGTTTCCTCCCCCCAATCCCCCACCCCATCCCCCCCTTTGGTCAGAATCAGTCCTTTGGTGAAAGAAAGAACCGCAGGAGTTGAGTTTCGGTTTGGTCCTGCTGAGTTCTGGTTTTTCAGTTGTCCATCCTCACGGTTTTACACCTCGCCGCCTCCTGCTGTGGCCAGGGGGAGGGGGGGTGGTTGTGTCCTTCCTAGTGGACCAGGACCCCATCCTCCACGCGTGGGTGAACCGGGACCTTGCCTTTCCTTCTCGTCCTCGAGGCTTCAGAACGCACATTGACACCTCAGGCGTGCCAGCCCCAACCTCAGGTGGGGGTGCTGAGGTCACCTCGCAAAAGACTTGCACTTTCCTCAGAACCAACGTGACGCAACTCAGCAAGGGGCCGGTGGCCGCTCCCTTCCAGAAGCCCCGGCCTCCGTCCGGACGAGTCTTGCCTGACCTCTTCGGTGCTGACCTTCCCAAAGCGATGCCTTACTGGTTTTGTACTAACCGTGTTCATTTACAAGTGTTGTGCCTGCCTGGGGTCCATTTTTTTGTTTTCCCCATCAGAGCAAACAGGGCTAAAAAGTCATCTACTCATTAGGAGGACTCAAGTTGCTGTGACTTTTTTCATCCAAAAGACTCATTTGTGTGGATGTGTGACCATGGGAAAAAGAAAAAGAAAAAAACAAAAAAAGAAAAGATGCTTTTTTTTTTTTTTTTAGGTTCTTATCAGTCTCCAGCTAACACTCTTGACTGGACAATGGTCTGTCTTGTGCAGGAAAAGGCAAAAGTTCCTCCAAGTCCACATGACATTGCTGATACATACATACCCTGCTAGTATGTGTCTTCAACATACTGGTATTTTCTTTACAGAGAGTGGTAAATCTTTAAGTTGCTTATTTCTGCTTTATAAAGAGAATCTTTATTGGACCCCAGTGGGGGTGTCTCTGTTAATAGATCAGGGTTTTTATTCCATCTTTCCCATTCCTATTTCTGAAGGTCCATCTCTGTACACTGTTTTTCATTTTCTTACCACAAGAACTTGACCTGAAACTGCTCACATGACATGGGACGACACCATTTTCTTCCTCCTTAAAGAAAAAGGCGAATGTGTCCCACCAGCTGGTGAATGGAAAACCTCTCCATGCTGTCCTTGCTTTGTTCTCCGTAAACTCAGACTCTCTTGTGTGCAGCCTTCATTAGCCATCTGGGTGTGTGAGTGTGTCTTGTTCTGTTTAGTTTTTTTTTCATAAAAATTTTAAACCATGAATTTAGCCTGTGACCACGGGCCACACCCTGAGCCTTCTGGTAAACCTGAAGAGTGGTCCTTCTCAATCTGTTTCCCAACGATGACCTTACATGCTCATACTGTGAATTTGGGAGGAGGTAAAATGGACTTCTCCTTGGGGGCAGTTTTCCCAGTCACTTTGTGAGTAGACACCAGTCAGTTTGAAACTTTTTAACTTTTTTTTTTTTTTTTTTTTTTTTTTTTTTTAGTTATACCTTCTCTTCTTCTCCCCACCCCTTCTCCTACAGACTTCCCCCCTTCCCTCCCACTGGGTCCAGGCTCAGAACCGAGACCTCTGTCCCTGGTGCTGCCTGACTAGTGACCGGTGATTTCAAGTAGTGTAGCCCTTGTATGATTCACAACTCCGTGTCCTTCCTAAAGTTTCGGGAAGCAGGGTTGTCTGATATGCACATTTCTTATTTCAGTCATGTTTTACTTTAGTGTCACTCACCTTTGACAAAGTGACTTTGTACTCATTTAGGGCTCTGTCCGAAATGCTTCCATTTTGCCTTTTTCTACAGTTAGGCTAATTTTGAAATATATGAAATTCTATGCAACATTTATGTTGAGTTACCAATGGAAGCCAAAAGTCTTCTTCCCAAACTGCCAAGAATTATACAGGCCATAAATGAGATGGGAATATCTTTTAATTTAAATTTGGGGATGGGGTAGGGGTGGGACAAGGAACGAGACTTGCCTAGACCTTTGTTGTGTCTTGGGGACAATTTTTATTTTACTGTTGATGCTTCAACTTCAAAATTCTGTGTATTCAAATTTGGTCGTGGCGAATCTACTTCAAAAGGAAAAAATAATCCAACTTTGTGGATATTAAATGGAAGGTTTGCTGTTTTAATCTAGTTGTTTCCAGTGGAGCAGTTTATGAAATATGTCCTATAAGATGTACATTTTTTCATTGTAACATAGAAATTGTAAATAATTGATTAAAGTGCTGCATTTTGATGAATTTTTTCTAGCCATTTTTAAAGAGAAAACTAGGAATTGAGTATTTTGTGTACGGTATGTTTCCTTCCTCCTTCCCTCCCTCCCTCCCTATTTAATTTTCATTTGTCATGAGGTTTTTGGATTTGCCAATGATCTACTGGAGATCATGCCCCACGTCATAGAGAATAAAGCTGATGATTGTACCAGTCTTAAATTATTCATGATTCAATAAAATTGATGCTTATTTATTCAGATTCGTGGTTTGGCTTTTCTGTGCTGGAGCAAGTCCTTGTCGGAGTGCAATTTCATTCCAACAAGAAGCCATTCTACCTTGGATACAGCAAACAGGGAGAGCCCAGAACACTTGCAAACCTATCTTTGCCGCTCCGTCATCAACATCCTACCTCTTCTCAGGTTCTCATCTAAGTTATTGCTACTCGTGTGGTGCTTTTTGGAAATGCAACACTTCACACTCCTCTCCACCTTTATGAGTCATTGGGGATCTTGTGGAAATGCGGATTCTGATTTGGAAGGTCCAGGATGGGGCCAGATTCTTAATTTCTAACCTCCTTCTAGGCAATGCCAGTGCTGTGGGCCCTACACTACTACACTTCGAGCAGCAAGCTGTATCCGTCTCCAGCTGGACCCCCGGTTGATTCCTTGGAACAAGAGAGATTTTTTTTAATGTATTGAGAACCTATTAATGGCCAAACTGCTTTCCCAAACACCCCAATGTAATCTCCAAAATGACCCCAAGGAGGTAAATATTCTTACTTCCATTTTACAAGTGGAAAAAACCAGGCTCAGAGAAAACAACTTGCCAAAGATCCTGTCGGCTAAGAGGTGTGGGAGTTGGAGTTGCAGCCTCATCTTCCAAATCCAAATCCTGCCTCCCTGGGCTGCCTCTAATCATAGGGGCCCCATTCCACACAGCAGCTGGCGTCCATTGCAGAGCACAGGCGGTGGGAGATGATATCACGTCTTAGCATTCCCATTTAACAGCAATGACAAAAATTTTAAAGGCTTGAAATGAGGCCTTTGGTTTTGCTATGAACTCGATCCTACACAGCTAGCTCAACTGCTAGTGATGCGAGGTGTCCGACTCGTAACGCACAACTCCTATAATGCACCACAGTGGCCCAGCCAGGGAGAGAGAATCCAGATGTTTAGCAGAGGCGGTTTTAAATGCCGTTCCAAAAAACAAGAAGCAGGGAGGTGTTGGTACAATGGTCTGGCAACTGGAGATTCTGATTTCTAAGCTTTCCCACCTCAAATATTCTACCCGTTGCTACACAGTCATTTCTGATGTTATCTAGGAAATAGGGTCAGCATATATAAAGGGCGTGATGAACTGAAGGACTTCAAAAAAAAAACAAGGAATGGAGCTGCACATTTAAGTACTTGCTGTGTGCCGGACACCGTACTGAGAACTTCACTTCATCACACAGAGTCACAGCACCTCCAAGAGGAGGATGCTCTTAACTCCATTTTACAGAGAAGAAACTTGAAGCTGAGTAATGTTTAAGAGCTTGCTATGTGGTAGAAATGGAGCTCTCGGTGTATCTGGTTCTAAAACCCATGCCTTTCTGCCACATGATGCTAGTCACTTAGGTTGGACTTTGAGGGGAAGTTTACACACCCCTTCTGCACCTGTTACCTATTGCTGTGTAACAAATTACCCTCAAAATTTAGCAGATTAAAGCAACAAGCATCTCTCAGTTTGTGTGAAGCAGGAATCTGGATGTGGCTTAGCTGGGTCGTCTGATTCAGAGTTCCTCACAAGGCTGCAATCAGCATGTCTTAAATCTTTACAAGGAATATTTTAAAGCAGGAACTAGAGACAGCATCATTTATTTTAATTTTTAAGTAATCTCTACATCCGACATGGGGCTCGAACTCACAACCCCGAGATCAAGAGTCGCATGCTCCAGCCACGAAGCTAGCCAGGCGCCCCAGAAATCATATTTAATTATAAAATGTCAAATGTTTTCCCGTTTAGGAGGCAGATAAAATGCCTCCTGTCACCACTTAATATCACAGTAGAGACTGTAATTCACAGATAACATTATGTAGTTAATCTGAAAGAATTCACAGATAGATTATTAGAAATAATGAGTTGACTACATTTGCTGGATACAAAATCAATATACAAAAATCACCTGAACAAGGGCTCCTGGCTGGCTCAGTCAGTAGAACAGGTGACTCTTGATCTTGGGGTTGTGAGTTCAAGCCCCACATTGAGGGTAGAGCCTACTTGAAAAAGAATTTTTTTATCAACATCTATATGCAGAGTTTAAAAACTTAAAAGGTACCAGTTTAAGAGCATCAAAAATATCTGCTATCTAGGAAATAAATGAAATGTAAGATGTGAAAGACTTCTACACAGAAATATATGAGACATTGTTGGGAGAAATTGAGGAAGACCCAAAGAAATGTGGCGCTATATATCCCATTTGTGGATTAGAAGAGTTAATGTTGTAAAGATGTCAGTTTTTCCAAAATGGACTATCAATTTGATGTGATCCCACTCAAAAGCCCAACATAGTTTTACAGAATTGACAAGATGATTTTAAATGTACTTTGGAATGCAAATGGTGAAGCATAGCCAGTGAAGAAGAAACCCGAGAGAGACTTCTCTACCAGATATCAAGGCTGACTGTAAAGCTCATTAAGACAAGGATCTTGGTACAAGAACTGACAATGTTCAAGAAGATAGAGTAGACATTCCCCCAAATAAACCCAACACATGCTTGCTTTACTACTTGTAATTGTGAATAACATCTTAGACCAAAGGACCTATTTCATGGAGAAGGGAACTTGACCAAGGACCCATGACGGTCGGATCCACTGGTCCCTAACTGTAAGGCTGGAGGTTGAACCATCCTCTTAAAGACTCAGTTAAGGCACCAGCTTGGGAAAGGCTTTCTGTGTTGGACCACTGTTTTCCAGGAAACAATACATTTACAACCATTGTCCATTATCCGTTGCTGGTGCCCAATAACTAGAATACATGAGTTTGGGTGGGGGACGGCGCCTGGGTGGCTCAATTGGTTAAAGCGTCCGACTTCAGCTCAGGTCATGATCTCACTGCTCATGAGTTCAAGCCCTGCGTCGGGCTCTGTGCTGACAGCTCAGAGCCTGGAGCCTGCTTCAGATTCTGTGCCTCCCTCTCTCTCTTTCTGCCCCTCCCCTACTCACACTCTGTCTTTCTCTGTCCCTCAAAATAATAAATAAACATTTAAAAAATTTAAAAAAATAGAATACATGAGTTTGGGGAATGAGGAGTGGAAGTAGGAGTGGCCCCCTCCAGCAACCCACTGGGGGAATTTTTTGCTTCCTGTACTACACAACTTTAGGCTCTGCAAAGTTAGAGGTGCCTGTCCCTGGTGTGTGTGGCCAGATGGGGTAAGGACGGAGGAGGGATACTTCTCTTCTACCACTGCATTTAAAACTACATCTGCTACCAGACCACTTGGGACCTCTGACGCTAAGTTACTGGAGGTACTGTGCTGTCAGGGTAACTGACCCTGATTATCACCAAGAGCTAGGGCTGCACAATGGGAGCAGGGGCAAGTATGTCTGGAACTTGGAGAATTCTCAAAAATACCTTTTGGTATTTCCCTGCCTGATGATAACCGTGAATAGGCATTTGCAGCCACCATAGCCCAACAAGGCCAACTTAGTTGCTCAGACCCTTCCAGAAGGAAGTGCTGGCTGCGGGCAATACGGAATGCAGGACTGAGAAAAGAGATGCTGGGTATCAGTGATGGCCCAAGGACCAGCTGTTAGCTTGTTCTCTCCCATTTGGAGTCCTTTCTTAAGAGATCGTGACCAGCAATGACCTTGGAGTATCAGTCACAGAATAGACTCGATGCACTGAATGAGGGGTCTGAACACTGCAAGGCATGAGCTATGGCAGACACTGTTGATGCCTCAGTCCATACCCCTGAGTTCATCTGAGCCTGCAGTGGACAACTGGTGTGCTGACAGCATCCCACCACAAGCCCCCAAGTGTCCTTGCTCCCCTGTCTGAGACCTTTCTCCCGTACCACTGAAGCTTCTTCCGCCCACATGCAGAGCAGCCCACAGGAGATTTAGTGGCCTGAGGAACAACCTACAACCAACAAGGTATAGGGATTGATGGAAGAATGCCCCACATTCCCATCCTTCTGTGGGATAAGTGGGAGGCATGATCTACAGGGCTCTTTTGAGGCTCCCAGTGGGACTGAGCCCCAAATGCCCACAGTGGCAAGTAAGGAGCTCTTTATTGGCTTTCCCTCTTCCTTGTCACATTTTGTCTACTCCTTCCCTCAGGGCTGCTTGAGGATGACACAGCGAGAGCATACCCTTGAGGAGTCTGCCTTAAACTCTGTACCCTGGACGCCTCACTTACTTCACCTTGGTCCCAGCCATAGCTACCCTCAGTCATGCTTCCTGACACCACAGCACAAATTGGCTATCTACCCTTCGGTCCTTTCTCAGAATCTGATAAGCCAACGCAGCAGTTCCACTCTTACTTGTTATTATGGATTGAATTGTATCCCATAAAAGGATATGTTGAAGGCCTAAACCCCAGAACCTCCTAATGTGACCTTATTTAGAAATAGCATCTTTGCAGATGTGATTACTTAACATGAGGTCATACTGGGGTAGGGTGAGCCCTTAGGGCAAGATGACTGGTGTCCTCATAAGATCGTGTAAAGATACGAGGGAAGAGTAGTGCCCTGTGGAAATGGAAGCAGAGGTGGGAGTGGTGTACTTATAAGCCCAGGAGTCCTAAGGACTGATGGTCCTTCCACCTGAAGCTAGGAGGAGGCAAGATTCTACCCAGAGCCTCAAAGAGAAGTCTCAAAGGGAACATGGCCCCACTAACACCTTAGCTTAGTTTTAGACTTCTGGCTTTCCAAAATATAAGAGAATACATTTCTGTTGCTTTAAGGCACCCAGTTTATGGTACTTAGTTATGGCAACTCTAGCTAATCAATATAGTTATATACCCAACAGAAATGCATATATTTATTTATATTTATATATATTTATATATAAAGAAATATATACACAATTATTAATAGCAGTTCTAATATTTATTATAACAAAACATGGAAACAATCCACACACCTCCATTGGCAAAAGAAGACAAATAGAATTGTGATGTCGGTGTCACACAGCAGTGAAAATATTTGTAGATACATATTGGGTGAATGTTGAGTGAAAGCAGCCAGACACAAAAGGATGCCAAAAGTGTGATTCGATTTATATAAAGTGCACACTGCCATTTAGGGGCAGTGCCTGCGTAGACCGTAACACTATAGTGAGAGCAGGGTCAGTGGTCAGGAGGGGTAAAGGGCCTCAGGGTGCTGGCATCATCCTATTTCTTGACTTGGATGGTGATCCTGCAAGCAGTTGCTTTGTGATAGTTCATTGGGGGTGTGTCTTTATTTTGTGTGCACTTTTTTTCTGGGAGTGTTATACTTCAAAATAAGTATATTTTTTATTTTATACTTAGTGTTTATTTTATTTTAGGAAGTAAACATTGCCCTAGGCTGCTCGCCTGGCCACCCCATTGAGTGAGCGCTGCAGGCCAGCCAGAATGCAGCTCTTGGAGAATGAACAGGTAAAGGTTTTGACCCTGATCCCACCACAAGCTCATGGTTTGAATTCTCAGAAGGTGGTTCCTGATTCCATAAATCAAGGGCACAGTTTTCCTCCACCTTGACACTGACTGATGTGTGAACTTGGACAGGTTAATGCCACTTCCCCAGGCCTCAACCCCCCATGAGTGAAATGGGACTAACCATGCCTATCTTGCAGGATCCAGGGAGGCGATGTGTGCAGAGGGCGTCAATGCCATGAAGCAATTCCTCGATTTTCCTTGTCCTCCCAGCTCAGCCTTTTCTGGCCATGCAATCTCTACAGGGTTGGAGGCTGGAGCTGTGGGGCCTCAGAACCTGGAACTGGGTGGAAAAGGGGGAGGATGCAGAGAGGCATGTGGGGCTCTGGACAAGTGGAGACTTCCTAAGGTCACAAACGGGGAAGAGGCTACTTTTTAAGACAGCGAGTGCACCGTCCTCATGGGAGTCCAAGCAAAAGCTGGAGGACCATCTGTCCCAGCAGCGGAGGGATCCCCACCCTGGTTGCAGGTGAGTCCGGGGTTTGGCTAGCCTGGCAGGATTGCCTCAGGACACAGTGGAAAGAGTGTTGGGGTCGAGAGACCTGAGTTACTGGCTCCTACCCTGGCTGTCTGCCTTAGAGACTCTCAGGGCCATGGTTTTCTCATTTGTCTAATGAAAGGATAAGACTAGCTCAGTGGTTTCCTAATGCGGCTCATCACCTCTAGCCCAGGAAGCAGGATAGAAACAGACTGTGACCTCCTCCTTAGTACCGGGAAATCAGAATGTGCCTGGGACAACTGACCTCTCTCTCCCAGCTCCTGCATTGCAGGCTGTAGTTATGGGCAGGTTATTACACTTCACAGTGGCCACGAGGGGGCAGCAAAGCCCAAGCAATGCCAATCCTCCATCTGGCTGACTTGCCTTTATTGGCTACCGAAAGGGCATAGAAACACTGATATTATAGTTCTGCTAAGCACACTCAGCAGCCAGATCTTGATTTCTAAATACCATTCTCCACTAAGAAAAAATAAACCTGAGCTTCTTGGAGAAGTGGCTGATGGCAGGCATGGGGCAGAAAAATTACAAGGTAGGCCCGGAATGTTTTGTTGTTTCCAGGAAGCACAGATGTGCTCAAGAGCTTTGGAGAAGTACATAAGGGATGGATACAGGAGTCAGCTTCGAGGGGCCTCTTTTGGCTAAGTCTGAAAAAGAAAACTGAGCATCAAAAGAAATACTAGTGGTGATATATTATGATATAACTAAAAGAAACAAAAATCTGCAAGTCCATTTCGATAACAAAAGTCTAAGACTGTCATTACTCAGACACATACAGCTCAGCTGTAGGCCTCTTTCTTTGCCAGGCAGGCATATAAAGGGACCAGTTCTACATACGCGATGTCATGAGGTAGAGACTTCGAGGTAGAGACCTAGACAAGGTCTTCAAAACCAGTAGCTTAAATGCAATGACCCACAGATATGTTGGCTCACCAATTTTTTAAGTTAGGAAATTGCACTTAAATTCTAGATTTCCAGCTTCTCTTAAAAACCAGGCAATCTGACCTACATTCCCACATGGCAACAATCAGCTAGAGCAAACAGAACTCGGCCTGTTCAGTGGGCTCTGTTCTGCAGCTCATCAGAGTCCCCACCAGAGCCCCCTGCACTGATTTCTGTCACCAGCCTGACCCCCAGAGGCATTAGAATTCATGTTTCTACTGTACAGCCTCTGAGAGGTAGCGTCTGTCATTAGAAGACAGGTGTGTGCATGTGACAGTATTTGATTCAACATTTCTTAACAGAACAACTGGGAGAATGAAGAAGTGAACTCCCTCTTACAAAGATTAGATTTGAAAGGATTCTTCCTGGACTTCAGAAAAATGAGAGCATCAAAGTTCTCTTCCTTACACCCGGAGTACCCCACCTTCCCCCATTTGTCATACAGATGCCTCTTCTTTATCCCCTTCAGGGTTGAGGGAAGGGATGGTCATGTAAAACAGGAGAAAGGGCTAGAACTGAAGTAAGACTATTCCCTAGGGGTGAGGAGTTTTCCGAAAAGTCAATGGAAAGCTTTCTGATTAACGTGTGAAGAGGCAAGCTTTTTGAGGAGAGGCCAGATGCAATGATGAGGTAGAGTTGAGGAGCAAGGTTAGGAACAGAAAGAAGAACTTTAGTTCTTAGATGCTGTAGAAGACCCTGGTGGCCGTCTACCCAAATCCTTCTCCTACCCTTTTGACTAAGAGAGCTCCAATTTTCTTCAGCCAATAATGTGCCCAACCACAGAAAGTGACCATAATTGGCCAAAGCGAAACTGACAGATGCTTTGCATGCTCAAGGGTCTGGTTCTGTCCAATGAGATGTCAGATGTCAGCTGGAGGATTCTGGGAAGGATTTTCCTCCAAGGTGAAAGAGATTCGTGTGGGGGGAAAAAAATTCCCTTTGCCATTGTCCCTCTTGCTTTCTATTATGAATGCTGTCCTGTGAAATGATTCTTGGAACCAAAACGGCCATTTTTGCCACCATAAAAAAAAAAAAATCAAACCCGGTCTCATATGGTCAGCTAATCTGTGACAAAGGAGATAAGAATATACAACAACCTGGGTGGCTCAGTCAGTTAAGCATCTGACTCTTGATTCCAGCTCAGGTCATGATGTAACATTTCCCAGTTAGTGAGTTCAAGCCCCGTGTCAGCTCCATGTTGACAGTGCAGAGCCTGCTTGAGATTCTCTTTCTCTCCCTCTCTCTCTTCCCCTTCCCTGCTCTCTCTCTCTATATAAATAAATAAACTTAAAGAAAAAAAGACTATGCAACAAGGAAAAGACAATCTCTTCAACAAATGCAAAAGAATGAAATTGGACCACTTTCTTACACCATATACAAAAATAGACTCAGCATGGATTTAAAAACTAAATGTAAGACCCAAAACAATAAAATTCCTAAAAGGAAATATAGACAATAATCCCTTGGAATTCATCGGAGCAACATTTTTCCAGATATATCTCCTGAGGCAAAAGAAACACACAAAGTTAAACAATTGGGACTATGCCAAAATAAAAAGCTTCTGCATAGTGAGGGAAATCATCAACAAAACAAAAAGGCAACCTACTGAATGGGAGAAAATACTTGCAAATGATATATCTGATATGGGGTTAGTATCCAAAGTAGGTCGAGAATTTACACAACTCAACACACACACAAAACCCACAAATAATCCAATTTAAAAATGGACAGAGGACCTGAATAGACATTTTTCTAAAGAAGACATGCAGATGGCAAACAGATACACGAAAAGATGTTCAACATCACTAATTATCAGAGAAATGCATACCAAAACCACAAGTTACCACCTCACACCAGTCAGAATGGCTAGTACCAAAAAAGATAAGAAATAACAAGTATTGGTAAGGATATGCAGAAAAAGGGATCCTTGTACACTCTTGGTGGACATGTAAATTAGTACAACCACTGTGAGAAACAGTATAGAGGTTCTTCAAAAAACTAAAAGGTGGGGGTGCCTGGGTGGCTCTGTCGGTTAAGTGTCCGACTTCAGCTCAGGTCAGGATCTCACGGTTCATGGGTTCAAGCCCTGCGTCGGGCTCTGTGCTGACAGCTAGCTCAGAGCCTGGAGGCTGTCTTCTGATTCTGTGTCTTCCTCTCTCTCTGACCCTCCCCTGCTCACACTGTCTCTCTGTCTCTCTCAAAAATAAATAAAGATTTTAAAAAATTAAAAAAAAAAACACTAAAAGGTGAAATACCATATGATCCAGCAATTCCACTTTTGGATATTTTCCTGAAGCAGATGAAAACACTAATTCAGATATAGCCCTATATTTATTGTCGCGTTATTTACAATAGCCAAGGTATGGAAGCAGCCTAAGTGTCCATCAATTGATGAATGGATAAAGAAGAGGTGGTATATATACACGATGGAGTATTACTCAGGCATAAAAGGAATGGATTCCCGTCATTCATGACAACATGGATGGACCCAGAGAGAATTATGTTAAGTGAATTAAGTCAGAGAAATACAAATAGCACATGGTTTCACTTACGTGCAGAAGCTAAAAAACAAAACAAACAACAACAAAAGAGAAATAGAACCAAAGAGAACAAGCTAGTGGTTGTCAGAGGGGAGGTGGGTGGGGGGATAGGTGAAATAGGTGAAGGGGATTTAAAAAGTACAAATTTCCACTTATAAGTTATAAAATAAATGAGTCAGAGGGATGAAAAATACAGCTATGGGCATATTATTGTAACAACTTTGTATGGGGACAGATGGTAACTACGCTTACCGTGGTGAGCATCGCATAATGTGTATAATTGATGAATCGCTATGTTGTACCCTTGAAACAAACATGTCAACTATTTTTCAAAAAAAAAAAAAAAAAAAAAACCACCTCAAAAGCCCACATGCCAAGCAAGGTTGAGTAGAGGATGAAGGATGAACAGAAGGTGGGCCTTGATGATAATGCTGACTCAACTCTAGGATGCCCTGCATCTGATTTTCTTATAAAAGGAAATAATAAATGCTCCTACCATTTAAGCCACTGTGAGTGAGATTTGCATCC
Source organism: Cryptoprocta ferox (assembly GCA_028646485.1). Classification (NCBI taxonomy): domain Eukaryota; kingdom Metazoa; phylum Chordata; class Mammalia; order Carnivora; family Eupleridae; genus Cryptoprocta; species Cryptoprocta ferox. The sequence continues at coordinate 37,166,614 of CM053575.1, read as the reverse complement.
AAAAGCACTCCTAGCTAGTACAACTGCTTTTTCCAAGGATTAAAGGAGTGTCAAGTTTGCTGTACGGATGGATGCCTTTAGTTATTCTGCCTTTAGTGATTCTGCCCTTCAGAAAGCATGGGTAGGGGTATGTAGAACTTAGGGACACAGCAGTAAGAGAAGCATGGCTTGGTCCACATTCACTCCTTCATCAGTGCCCATGGAGAGGTGGCAACATCTTACTGAGAAGAAGAGTCCGAGTGTCCTAAATGGTGGTGAGCCAAGAAATGAGTGGTGGCCCTTGGGGCAGCTCTAAGTGGTACCAGGGCCATTGTGGCTGCGTTGCCAAGCAGACGACTGAAAGAATTTAAGAGGAAAACCTCCTTTTTCCCAGTGAGAAGCAACCTTAAAATATGAGGGAGGTTGAGGATGCCAAGTGGTAAGAAAGTATAAAATAATTATTAGTACGCAATAATCTACCTACAGAGCATGAAAACCGTGCCAGAGGACTCAAGTTGTAGATGCGATCACCTGCTGAAGAAACATGGCATTTGATCACAGGCCTTTACACCCAATGTGAGCTGCTTGGTGATTGTTGGTCTGTATTCATTTCTTTTCTTATTTCAACATGAATGTGTGATCTTATTCAATGTGAATTGGTAGACCAAAACGTCATTTAAAAAAAATTTTTTTTTCAGTGTTTATTTTTGAGTGAGAGAGAGAGAGAGACAGAGTGCAAGCAGGGGAGGGACAGAGAGAGAGGGAGACACAGAATCTAATGCAGGCTCCAGGCTCTGAGCTGTCAGCACAGAGCCCAACACGGGGCTCAAACTCACAAACCGCAAGATCATGACGTGAGCCAAAGTCGGACGCTTAACCAACTCAGCCACCCAGATGCCCCAAAACATGGTCATTTAGAGCCAATTCAGCAAGATGTTATTACTCTGTCTACCTATAACTTAGCCTTAAGTAAAAGAGTGCCAGCTTGGCATCCCAGTCCCCATCTCCAGACTGGAATTTAAAGCCCTGTGCCTATCTCTCCTCTGTTCCCCTTTACCAAAAACCACTTCCTCTTTCTTCCCCCTCCCCCTCTGCAGGAAACCCAAATTCCCCAGTGCACCTTTGCTACTTGCCATATTCAGCGTCTGTCCCAAGGTACACAACCCCTGAGAAGGTTCACGTCCTAGAACACTTTCTCTGTTTCTGGGGCATCTATTATCCAGTTCACTTCCATTTGGCTTAACCCCCACGTCTCAAGCAAAACGGATCCTCCCAGGGTCCCCAGTGATTTCTATCTAGTCAAGCAGCTTCTATTCTCATCTTTATTGCTGTTTTAGAAATTTTGGGTGCAAAGACATGCCCCTACTTCTTGAAATGTCTTTGCCTCTATGACAACATATTTTCCTGGTTTTCCTCCCGCGTCTACAGCTGCCTCCCTTCCATCTCCTTTGCTGGTGCCTTCTACTCTACTACTCTACCTAGTCTGGGAGCAAGTTCCTTCTTCTCCAGCCCTTCTTTGGCTTAAAAAAAAAAAAAGTACACAAATAATACATGCATGCATTCCCAAAGTAGACAAATGAAGCAAAGCCTGACCATAAGGGGAAACATGAAATGTCCTTCTGTCACTGCTCACCACCTGCTTCCCTAACAGAGGCACTATAGACAGCTGGGTGTGCAGAGCAAAGAATGAGAGTTGCCCACAATATCTAATATCCCCTCCATCTTCTGTCATAGAAGCTCCCAGGAGTTAGATTACACTTCCCTCCCTTGCACCTCTCTGCATTTCTGTGATGGAGTTGTGGCTCACGGCGGCAAAGTGGAATTAGCAAGGACACTCCCTTCTCCTTCTCTTTTCTCCCTTCTACTTTTTGATAGCCAGAGCCAGAGCAACTACCTGGGACCCTCCACCCTATGGAGTTTTTCCCCATACCAAGCAATCTGTGATGCCCACTAGTCGTCCTACAATACAACTCAATTCTTGACATTCTCTACCCCAGGACAGCATCAGATCCCACAGGTAAAGGACTCAGTCCCATGAGACTATGCCCACTTCAGATACCAACTGCAAGACCAGGTTGTTACCTGTGCTTCTGATCGACTGGCTCTAAGTTGGAGGTTCTCACAGCTCCTTCCTTGGGTTCCATTAATTTGCTAGAGTGGCGCACAGAATTCAGGAGACCAGTTTACTTACTAGACTACTAGTTTATTACAAAGGGATATAACTCAGGTAGAACAGACAGGTGGGAGAGATGCATAGGGCAAAGTCATTGGGGGCACTCTCTTTGAGTTCACTACTCTCCCCGAGTCTCCACATGTCCACCAACCCAGTAGCTCTCCAAACCCCATCCTTTTGGGGTTTTATGGAGGCTTCATTAGGTAAACACAAGTAACACAAGTGATTAAATCATTGGCCATTGCGGGGGCGCCTGGGTGGCTCAGTCAGTTGAGCCTCCGACTTCAGCTCAGGTTATGATCGCACGGTTCGTGGGTTCGAGCCCCGCGTTGGGCTCGTTGCTGACTGCTAGCTCAGAGCCTGGAGCCTGCTTCAGATTCTGTGTCTCTTTCTTCTGCCCCTCCCCTGTTCATGCTCTGTCTCTCTCTGTCTCTCAAAAATAAGTAAAATGTTAAAAAATTAAAAAAAAATCATTGGCCATTGGGAATTGAAATCCATCTCCAGCCTCTCACCACTCCCCAGGTCGGGGTGGCACTGAAAGTTCCAAACCTATAATCACATGGTTGGCTCCATGGACAACCAGACCTCATCCTTAGGTGCTTTCCGGATGTCACCTCATTAACATAATGACGTTATCATCCTAATAATCACTTAGGAAATTGCAAGGATTTTTAGGAGCTCTGTGCCAGAAACGGGGATGACAACCAAGTACAAATTTCTGATTATAAATCACAATATCACAGACCCCAAAATGAGAGCTGTGTATTGAGGAAAACAGAGAAAGTTCCAGAAGGTCTGAGATGCTGATGAGCTTAGAGCCAGCATTCCAGCCCCATACGTGTATATAGAAGAAGAATGTGTATATATTTTTTTGTAAACTGTTGTCGTTTGGGATTTTCTCTCTTATACCCAAAATTTACTTACCAGCTTTGGCTGTATATTCTTCAGAATCTTTATTAACAAATGTATCTTTTCTTTTTCATAAATGAATCCATGCATGCTCTGTGGCTGGCTTCTTTACTGAACAATACATTTCTCTGACTCCCTCCCCTCCCACATTTAATCTATTCCTACAAGCTGTTGATTCTCCTGTTAGCCCTTGATCTCTCTTAACCCTCACTGTACTCACCTAGTCCAGGCCACCGTAATTCCTAACTAGTGCCAAATGATTATTCTGCTTCCACTCTTGCCTATAGATAGAGCTAGATCAGTCTTCAATCCATTCTTCACCTAGTATTCAGGACAGTTTTTTTTTAAATCACACATCAAATCATGTCAATCCATACTTAAAGCCCTTATGTACTTTCCTGACCTGCATAAAATGAAATTTAAGCCCCTTAATGGGTTAAGCTCTGAGGGATTCCCTCTTTGCCCACCTCTCCAACTCCATCTTGGTCCAGGCTATCCTTCTCTTTGACCACATCCCGTCTCTTAGTTCCTTGGAAGCATCTTCCACCCCATCATGCCTTTTGCAGCCTCTGTAATAAGAAGTCTGGAAACATCCTTTCCACGTGCCCCACTGATTCCTTCTGATCACTGCTAAAATGTCATCTCCTTAAAGAAGCTTTCCCTAGCTAGCTTTGCCACCTATTTCCCTGATGGCCCTTATGATCGTCTGTAATTGTCATTGGCCTTCACCGACTTCGTTATTCTCTTCCTCTTCCACTGGACTATAAGCTTCCTGAAACCAAGATTCTGTATTTATGTCAGGTACCCCTCTATCCCCAGGAACAACCAGAAATCTAGACACAGAGGAGACATTCAATAAAAAAACTTTTCAAATGAAAGAGCCCTGACTTATAGTTAAGAAACCTTGGTTTAAGTACCATCTTTACTATTTACAAGCTGTGCCAACTTGGGGAAGTCAATCAACCTTTCTGAGCCTATGTGGAACATAGAAAAAATAAATCCTGCCCTGATTATCAAATAGGGATTATTGTAAAAATCAAATGAAATGATGTGAGGTAAAAATTTAAAACTCTAAACAAATACGAGGGGTAATTTACTATTGGGGAAAGGAGAACTTGGGTGAACTTTGTATGAGAACCTACTTTCTCGAACACTTGTACGTAAAATAGGTCTCTGTAAACTAGTCTGTCCAATGCCTTGTCAGGAATTAATTATTGTTCATTCCTGGTCATCTCCCCTTATAACTATAGCTTTCAAAGGGGACTTTTCTTGGAATACAAACCTTAGCACTGCTTAATCATCAATCCCAGTTAAAAAAAAAAAATCCTTTTGACTTGAGAATGAGGAGTTTAGTGACAGCTGTTAGTTGCAATGAAACTTTTCCCTAAGAACAATAAAAACTCAGCTCTCTCACCCCTTGATCTGCTTTGCTTAGTTTGTTAGTGATTGCTGGGGTGTGGTATTTACAGAAAAGTTTAGGAAAGTGTAGGGGGTGGCCTGTCCTTTCACGTAGTGATGCCTATGTGGTGTAAATAATCCTCTTTCCATCCCAGTCTAAACATGGTCCTAAAACAAGATGTTTGTGCCAAAAAGAATTCCAGGAGGCATTACCCTGGGGGTGGGGGGTGGGGGTGGGGAGTAAGGATGAGTGGGTTAAATAATAGAATCATCAGCCCCACGGAGTTCAGGCAGGGGGTGGAGTGCACACTTTTGTTGCTTTGGATTACCAAAGAATGCATTGAAACTGCTTTTCCTCCTCATAAGCACCGTATTCGGGCAGTATTTTTGCCATGTAAACCATACAGAATGTAGTCACATTTTCTCCTGATCAGCACATCTATGCAAACAGATTGGGATTTTTAAAATGTTTTAAATAAAAGTTTTATTTGGGGATAATTTTAGATTTACGGAAAGAGCTGCACAAATAGTAAAGAGAGTTCCCCTATGCTGGGCGCTCCCCAACATTGACACCTCACCTTTCTGGGGTATGTTTGGCACAATTCATAAACCAATAGCGATATATTATTTTTAATTAAAATCAATGCTTTATTCTGATTGTCTCAGTTTTGACCTAATGTCCTTTTTCTGTTCCAGAGCCCATCTGGGATTCCATGATGCATTTAATTGGGTTTGGTTTTACACCAGCACCAAAAGTCTTTTTTTTTAATCTTTTTTTTATGTTTATTTATTTTTGAGAGAGAGAGACAGAGCATGAGCGGGAGAGGGGCAGAGAGAGAGGGAGACACAGAACTGGAAGCAGAGAGGGAGAACAGAGCCTGACACGGATCTCGAACTAATGAACTGTGAGATCATGACCTGAGCTGAAGTCAGAGGCTTAACTGACCCCCTTTTTTTTTAGCACCCCTCTTTTTTTTCTTTTCATGTTAAGCCATCAACTTAAAATCAGGGAAATGTTTTTCTTTCTGAAGAGTGTAAAGTCACAAACTTATGCAGGTCTTTGCCAGGAAAATCATTTCCATGGTTAGATAATACTGTCTTTCCAAATTCAGATGGTGAGGCTCCAGCTAAAGACACTTTTTAAAGGAGAGAGAGTAAATATTCACCGAAAGAACCTCGGGTTGAGGCTGAAGGTGGTAGTGGGGCAGGGGAAGGAGTGGAGGGTTCTGTGGAGCCTCTGCCCTTTTTGAAAAGCAAATGTGCTTGAATCTCTGTCATCTGGATAGCTGGGGGGATAACTCAGCCTCAGTTTCCCATTCTGTCACATGCAGATACTGATAACTCCCAAGCAGGGTTTGTAGCAAAGGTTCTATGCAAAGTAAACAAAAATTTTAGCATTATCTCCGCACACTAGGACTTAGTAGCCATTGTTGTTATTCTTTTATATTAAATAAAGAGAAAGGGGGGCATTTTGGAAATGTTTTGCTCATGGGCTGCTTGTTTTAACTCATTGCCTCCAAACATCTCCTCGTAACATCAATGTCCTCAAATACATTCCAGAAACATTCCACCCTCTGCTCTTTCTTTTAAGTCTTTCTTGAACTAGTGTTATGTTATGGTTATCTCTTCCCGTCCCATTAAAGAACATACCATCCCTCAAGGCTTTGGTCACATTTCTTCATGAAGATTTCCCAGGTGCTCTCAGTGCTCAGGAAAGGGGGTAATCAGGAAGATTCCCAAAGTCTGTTTCTCATCTTGTAAAATGGGATTAAAGAGTAATCATGTAGGGGTGCCTGGGTGGCTCAGTTGTTAAGCATCAGACTCTTGATTTCAACTAGGTCATGATCTCACGGTTCATGAGTTCGAGCCCCAAGTTAGGCTAAGCACTGACAAAGCAGAGCTTGCTTGAGATTCTCTCTCTGCCCCTCCCCTCCTTGCTCTCTCTCTCTCTCTCTCTCTCTCTCTCCCTTTTAAAATAAATAAACTTAAAAAAAAGTCATAGTGTAGATTAAAGAAATAATATATATAAAATGTCAATCTGCATGTAGCAAATAAAAGTAATATTAAAATAGCTTTTCTTTTAGACAGTAGCAATAAGAATGAAAAGAAGAATAGAAGATCTATTAAGGACTTAATAAGGGACAGACCTTAGTGGTTGATTCCTTGTATGGAGTGGATGAGAGAAGAAGATGTCAGGAACGGCACTTAGGTTTCTGCGCATTTTTTTTGAGCAAGAGAGATAAAGGCCTTTATGGAGTTAGAGGTAAGTGTATTTTGTTTTGCTTTGCTTTGTTTGAATGGAGTGTTGCAACTAGAAAACACAGCATTTAGTCCTGGGCATGTGGAATTTAACAAGTTTTTGGGACACTCAAGGCCAGACATCCAAATCCTGTTGACTATCTAGGCGTGGAACTGAGGAGAGAGATCTTTGAGATTGGGACTCATCAGACAGATGTTCACTAGAACCAGAGAGGAGAGATCACTGGTGTCGCTTGTACAGGATGAAGCAGCAAGGTTAAAGATAGAACCTTCGAGGAACATTGACATTTAAGGGAAATACAGAGGGTGAAGGGTCCCGGCTGCTCAGGCAGCTCTGGGGGCTGAGGGACATCTGGCAATAACTAGAGGGAAACAGTGGAAAGAGGTGTTTTAGGGTATGTTCTGGGGAAAGGGATAAACTCGATCATGTTTAAATGCTCATAGGAAGGTGCCAGGTGAGAAAGATGGATGGAGAAGGGTTTACTTCAGGGAAGACAAGAGCTGACAGAGGAGGGGGTGAACGAAGGATGTGTGGAAAGCGTGTGTGGTGGCAGCTAAGTTTGTAAGTGAGGCTGTAGGAACTTGGCCTGCCAGTTGCCTGCCATCTCTCCTCTCGCAAAGCACTTTATGTTTTTAAATAAGTGGTTTTCAAAGTGTGGTCTGGGGGACTCCAAGAGTCCCCAACACCCCTCCAGTGGGATTTTCCAGACATTACATGCGTCAAGGTATCTCCTTCTGACAGCTATCAGAGTCTGTGGTTACAGATTCTGTGTTTCTTAGAATTTTCTAAGATAGTAGATTTGATTTAGATTGATGTGCATTTTTAGTGATTAACTCTGTTTCTTCTCTCAATACTTCTACTGTGCTCTCACTTAACTCTCTTCGGTTATATCTGCTATAACATCAGTAACCTCATTATCTTCCATTAAATTATTGTTTTGAAATCCCAAGTTTTCCTTGACTCTATGCCAAAACACAAGAAGTAAGTACACTCTGTTGTCTTGTTTAGCGAGAAATATTTTAAAACTTCTTGAAAATGTTCTGTACTGTAAGATTCCCCCCAAAAGTGCTATTATTTCAGAGTTTTAAATTTTAAAGTAAAAGAAAACGTGCTTGTCATATGTGTTCTAATATTTAAGGACGAATTGTTGGCTTTTGAAAGGGAGGCTAGAAGACTCCTTTTCTTAACCCATGGATGCACAGTCTACTTCTGAAGATACTAAAACAGATGACAGTAACACATCAGAGATGTGAGATCAGGGATCTTCTGACTGCAGAAGGGAAGAATACACCCACTCCAAAAAAAGAAAAATGGATGCAACTGTAAATAAGAAGGAAAATATGTCAGGGCATCTGGGTGGCTCAGATGGTTAAGCGTGCGACTTCAGCTCAGGTCATGATCTCACTGCTCGTGAGTCTGAGCTCCATGTCGGACTCTATGCTGACAGCTCGGAGCCTGGATTCTGTGTCTCTCTCTGTCTCTCTGCCCCCCCCCCCCAGCTCATGCTCTCTCTCTCAAAAGTAAATAAACATTAAACAAAATTTTTTAGGGGCACCTGGATTGCTCAGTTGGTTGAGCATCCGACTTCAGCTCAGGTCATGATCTCACGATTTGTGAGTTCGAGCCTCGCATCCAGCTCTGTGCTGACAGCTCAGAGCCTGGAACCTACTTAGGTTTCCATGTTCCCCTCTCTCTCTGCCCCTTCCCTGTTCTCTCTCTCTCTCTCTCTCTCTCTTTTTTTTTTCTTTCTCAAAATATAAACATTAAAAAATTTCTTTTAAAAAGGAAAAAATTTTTAAAGAAAGAAAATGTGTCCAAAGTTATGTCTCCCCTCAGCTTCAAGGATGTCAGTAATTAACCTTTATTGTCTTACATAACAGACAATTTTTGGATAGTATCATGATTCCAATGAAATTGCACTATTATTTTGAAACCAACCATTGAAGTTTAAAGAAAGGAATTGAATTTTTAAGACATGGATGTGATAACACTCTTCAAGAACTCGAAATTGTTTGTTACAAGCTTTCAGACTAGAGATGAAAAGGCCCCTCAAGCATCTCACAGAGTAATTTATAATTTAGCATGTTGCATTATCTAAGGAAGTACACTCAATAGCTGATAGTAGAGCCTCATTAAGTAATAGAGACTAATTAAAACCCTGTACACTTGGCATCGCTGGCTGAAAAGTCAGTAAGAGAAATCACGACAGTGCCACCTTCCAGTAAGAGAGTAACTCGTCAAGGACGAGTTAACAAATCATCTGTGAAATTGTGCTTTTGCTTAGAACATGGACAAATCTAGAGAAGCGCCTGGACTTCCTTTTCTGCTCGTGTTTGTTTAGTATTCACAACAACTAATCATCAAAGAAGTTACATGAATTCTTGACAGCAAGCACAAGGATGGCTGAAATATTCAAAGTGTTGAATGCCTTTTTTAATCTCATGCTTTATCCTGGAGCAACTCTACTGACATTTTTATTGGTAATGCAAAAGCAACTGTCAGTAAAACTGCTAATACCACAGCACAAATCAAGGGAATGGTGCTAAACTACACTAGAGGTTACTGCATTCTCTACTGTCTTATCCTACAGAGAGCCAGTTTCTCCTAAGGATCTGCCTGATGGCAGAAGGTGGGTGGGGGATGGGCTAAAAGGGTGATGGGAATTAAGGAAGGCACTTGTAATGAGCACTGGGTGTCGTATATAAGTGATGAATGACCAAATTCTACCTGAAACCAATTTTTACCATATGAGTTAACTAACTAGAATTTAAATAAAAACTTGAAGAAAAAAAAAAAGAATGTGCCTGATGGGCCAGCAACAATTGTCATTAAATTTCAACACTTAAGTAATAAAATATATAATATTTTTTAAAGTTTATTTATTTTTGAGAGAGAGAGAGCGTGAGCAGAGAAGGGGCAGAGAGAGAGGGAGACAGAGGATCCAAATTTGTTCCGTGCTGACAGCAGAGAGACTGATGGAGGCTTGAACTCACTAATGGTGAGATCACAACCTGAGCCGAAGTCGGTCGCTCAACTGACTGAGCCACCCAGGTGCCCCTAACATATATAATCTTTGAATATTATGCATGATGAAATGAGAAGTGTGCATAAAGCACTTCTGCTGCATACTGAAGTGTGATGATTTTTTTTTTCAAGGACTAGAACTTGTGTGGCTGTTTGAACTAACCATATTTTTTGTGGAACCCCATGTTTACTTGAAAGAATGACTGACAATAGTATCTCATAGACATTTTCTCAAAAATGAATGAAGTGAGCCTTTTGTTTGAAAAAAAAAAAAAAGAACTTGTCTCAATAATAAAAATTGAGCTTTCAAATACAAATGTAAAGTTTGGAAGACTTGTCTCTACCACCATTAACTTGATAGCCTCTCAGTACTTAAAGACTTTTATGATGAGATGGGTGGTGATAGGAACAAATGTCTTATTTGATAATACATGAAAGTGTCAACATTTAGCATATCTGCATAACTCAATGAACCAATATTTTCCAAATGACCAATGCATGATGTTATAAAACCATGCATGGGTAAAATATCCATTCAAATGCAAGATAGACCAATAGATTACAGTGTATCAGAGTTGGAAAGTTTATTGATAGGATTTGAGATTCCAAATTGTGACTAACCTTTAAAAGAAAACTACCACTTGTCAAGTTTTGCTATTGTATCAAACAATAGCCACAATTATCTAAGAAAGCTGTACAAATACTCCTCCCTTTCTAATTGCATCTCTGTATGAAGACATATTTTCTTCATATCATGATGGAGTGAAGAAATAAATAAGAGAGGGGGACTGGGTGGCTCAGTTGGTTAAGCGTCCAACTTTGGCTCAGGTCATGAGATCATAGTTCATGAGTTTGAGCCCCACCTTGGGCTCTGTGCTAACGCCTCAGAGCCTGGAGCCTACTTCAGATTCTGTGTCTCCCTCTCTCTGCCCCTCTCCTGCTCATGTTCTCACTCTCACTCTCTCTCTCTCAAAAATAAGTGAATGTTTTTTAAAAATTAAAAAAAAAAGAAATAGATAAGAGAATCCAGTTGTCTTCTCTTAAGCCAACCATGAAAGAGATTTGCAAAAATGTAAAAACAATACTTCTTTATTTTTTGTTTTATAATATGTATTTATTTTTCATAAAATATGGTATTTATATTGATATTTGATGAAATTGTTTTAAAATGAAGTGATGAATATTTTGTTTTTCCTCAGTCTCAATCTCTTCTACTGAAAATGTAGATAAAGCCCATAGTTACAAAAAATCTTTTAGATATTCAATGATTTTTAAAAGCATAAAGGAGTTTTAACACCAGTTTGAGGATCCCTGATTTAGGCCACAGAGAGGCAGGCTGGTGATATGGTGGGAGGTGTAGGAGCATAACAAAGGTTTTAAATAACCATTGATTTTTTTTTCTTGTAACTTCAGAATATTAAAATACATAAAGCTCTATTAGAGAGTTCTTATTGGTTGGAGTTGGGTTAGGTGGGGTTTTACCAGTTTAGTCAAGGGAGCAGTATGGTGTGGTAGAATTAAATGAAACCGAGTTTGAATGCTGGCTTAGGTAACCATGGGAAATCACTCAAACTCCCAGCCTTAGTTTTTGCATCTGTATATAGGGATAATAGTATCCACCTTAGATGGCTTACTTCGAGGATAAAACTCATATGAATTTTAAGTCATTGCTACTTAAAGTGTGTTCTGTGAACCAACAGGTGGTTAGCCATACTGCACACCAGAGCTCTGAATCCTGATCTACATTTCGATGAGATCTCCACCTAGCAGAATGCACCCAGCAGAATGCTTGCCTGCCACACATTTTAGTATTTATTTATTATTCTTCAGCAGATAGATACAACTATTTCAGTCGTTTGGACTAAAGTAATTGGTTTGACTTTGAAAAACACATTTGACCAGTTTATTTAGTCTCATTTTCTTAATTATTGACCTAAGTTATCCTTCAACTCATTTGAAATATTTATAACTTCCAGATGTATGGTTTGGCTCTTGAGTGTCTCTGTCTCACCTTTAATTTATTTATTCACTCAACACAACTCAAACACTCAGTATGTGTTAGGGACTATACATGCCACCAGGGAAATGGTATCCAAAATGGACATGGTCCTCATGCTAAGCCAAAACCTGGCATTTGTAGTTGTGAAGATGTAAAGCTTTCTGGTTATAAGGGAGTAGCATATACATCTTTAAAAGTTTAGAGTATAGTTTTTCTTTTCTTTTTTGGCTTTTCTTAATTTCTCTCTTTCTCTCTCTCTTTTTTTCTTTCTCTCTTTCTTTGTTTCTCTTTTCTCTTTTTTCTTTTTTTTCCAATTTGAACATAGTCATTTATTAACTGATCAGATTACAAAAATAATCATGGTGGATACCTTAGTTCATCCTTCTAATAAGCCTATCGATCTGATTTTCTCTATTGCCAGCATCCAGAAAATGGGTAGTCCTTTTCTTCATTGCCCCTTGTGGAGAAGATAATTTGAAGGGTCATAAGAAGTCGTTTGCTTCTTTGAAATATTCTCCAACAGTATAGATCTCATGAATCAGATTCTCCATGCAGATGACGCCATATTTACCAAGAGATTGAGCAATCCATGTGCTCTCTGTCAGGGCAATTCGCTTCTTGCTGATTTTGCTATAACCACGCTTATAGATCAATTCATTCACTGACTTCTGGTTTGGGTACCCCCATGCTATAGATGGTTCCACAGTCTCAGCAAGTTACCTGAAGCCTTGTTGAGCTTTACAAAGGTTCATTGAATATCTGGCAAAGGCAAAGAAGCTGCAACATCTTTCAAACCTTTGGGCTCACACCATTGATACCTCTGATCCTGATGACAAATGCCAATTTGGGTTCCACAGGTACGTCGAAGTTGCCAGCTTTTCTGGCAACGGAATCTCAGTTCCGTCCATTTGCCTATATTCCTTGTGGTAATCCTTAGCTTTTTCATTGAAAATCTTCCTCCTTGCCTTCCGAACCATCTTTTGGGCAAACTTCTTTCTCAGATGGTTGATTTTCAACTCTGCAAAATTCCTTTGCTTTTTTAAAAAGGGTTTCTGGCACAGCAGGAACCTTCTTTTTCTTCTCTTCTGCGCCCTCCATGATTCCAGCTGGAAAAGATGAACTTCTGTCTCTTTTTCTCTTACTACTACCAACATGGGGCTTGAACTCACAACCTGGAAATCAGGAGTTGCATGCTTTACTGACTGAATCAGCCAGGTGCCCCATTAACTTTTCTTAATACAGAAAAACTTTATTTATATCATATATTGCTTGTGGCATTTTATTATATAATACATTCACATTGTATTAGGATAATATTGCTTACCACGAACTTTTTCATTTGGTCATAATTTTGACCATTGCTGGATTTTTAACTCTTCTAACATGTGAGTTATTTTTCCAATTTACTTAAAAATTTTTTAAATGTTTTAATTGAGATTTAAAAAACATGTAACATTTTCCATCTTAATCATTTTTAATTTGGAGTTCAGTAATGTTAGCCATATTCACATTGTTGCACAACAAATCTCTAGAACTTTTTCATCTTGTAAAACTGAAACTCTGTACCCGTTGAACAACTATTTCCCCAACTGACCCCAACCCTTGGCAACCACAATTCTACTCTCTGTTTCTATGAGTTTGAATGTGTTGGAAAACTCATATAGTTGGAATCATATAGTATTTGTCTTTTTCTTACTAACTTCTTTCACTTAGCATAATGTCCTCAAGGTTCATTCATGTTTGGCACGTGACAAGATTTCTTTCCTTAAAGCTAAATAATAATCCATTATGTGTATATACCACATTTTCTTTATTCATTCATCCATCGATAGACATTTAGGTTGCAGAAGCTATTGTGAATGATGTGAATGATGTGAATGATGAGAATGTGAATACCTCTTGGCTATTGTGAATAACGCCACTATGAATATGAGGGCATCCCCAAAGGACTTTGAATGTAGACACTAATCCATCCCCATGCCTGATAATAGTTCTTGACGGTAAGTAAGAACTGTGGGCTTGAGCTAGCAGGGAGGGGAAGGTGGGTCACTCTGGTCAGAATCCTATCTGTGGATGTCCAGACAACAGTGGAGGGAAGGAGAAAATAGCCTAAATCACTCAGAGCAGTTTCTTATCTAAAAGGTTATATGCCTACCATGGACAGAACACCATGCTAGGTACTTTCATATGTGTTGAGAGGGAAATGTGGAGATTTCTTGGATTAAGATAATTATGACGATAAGATTTTTTTCAAGTTCCCAGGATCATTTCTTTTTTTTTTTTTAATGTTTTATTTATTTTTGAGAGAGAGAAAGATACAGTGTGAGCAGGGAAGGGTCAGAGAGAGAGGAATCAGAAGACAGGCTCCAGGCTCTAAGCCAGCTGTCAGCACAGAACCCGACGAGGGGCACGAACCCAAGAACCGCGAGAACATGACCTGAGCCGAAGCCAGACGCTTAACTGACTGAGCCACCCAGGCGCCCCGATCATTTCTAAATAATAATGAAAATAGTGATCACCAGTGTCAGGAACAGGCCCAACACAGGAGGATATCAGAACCTTACAGGGAGAGAAGGTCATGGTATTTGAAAAGAGAATTAAACTGAGAATAGAAAAATTCAAATTTCAAATAGGATACAAATTATTGAAATTTAAGCTTACCAACTTTCCCCCCACCCCCCCGACTATTGGGGTATGGGTTAGGATAACAAAGAAATGTGGGTCTGTGTGGCTGAGGCAGCAGAAACCAATCCCTGAAAGCATACAGAAGCCTTTATCAGGGTTCTACCTGATGTTCTTTATTCCTGAGTTGTGTTTAAATTGTTTCTGCTGAAAGCTAATCTTTAAAGAAATTTAGTTTCACTTATGAACCCCAGAGTCTGTATCTGGGCTCCCAAGTCATGGCTATAGATGACATTCCTGAGAAAATCAGTTTATACACAAAAGACAAGACCAATTTTGAGCTTCCCTGGGGAAACAGAAAGTATATAAACCTTCAAGAAGGGAAAGGAAAATGATTATAAACTTGAACAGCTTAACCTGACTTTCAGTGATGTCTTTTAGTCCTTCACTTCAGTCCTTAGAGAAGAAGGATTACTGCAGACTCAACTTGGTGGCACCACTTTACTGGAACTACTTTACTTGTAACCATAGAAAATACGGTCACTGATGGTACAGGGAAGCAGAAAAGGCACTGGCCTGAGTCAGAGATGGGTTCTAGTTCCAGCTTGGCTGCTAAACAGCTGGGTGGCATTAGACATGTGCCATCCTATCTTGAATATCAGCTTACCTTCCATAAATTCCGGTAGCACTTGGACTAGAAGCTCCATCCCTTTCAGCTCTGACATTCTGTGAATTAACGATAGACTGGACCCCTATGTCCATTCTACTTTTTATTTGGCATTTGTTCATTTGATACATATATACATATATAAAAATCTGTACAGGGTAAAAATACAAAATAAGTATTTCTTTATAAGTTATGCAATTAAACAGCTACCTTTTTAAAAGCCATTGCAGAGAGAGAGAGAGAGAGAGAAAGAAGAAAGTCTAGTCAATCCTTTATAGTCATTCACAATAACATTGGTATAAAATATCCATACAACACATGTGTACAAAATAGTGTACAGTTCATAAAAGCTGTGCAAAGACAGCAAAGTTCTGTAAAGAAAAAAATCAAAATCAAAGAGGTTGTGGGTTCTCTCTCTGCTCACATCATGCCCAGTGCTCAAGAGTCTTGCAGGTCAGTGTAATCTCCCCAGAAATAATACAAGGGAACAAGGTAGAGTGCTTGGTGCATATACTATGGATGCAGAAATTACAAAGAAAAAGCTTTGAAACACACATACAGAAATAAAGACTGACTCTTTCCTCAACAACTCACTTCTTCGCCCAGAGAGCATTTGGAATAGGACAGAAAAAAAACTCAATATGCTGTGCCTTAGACCAGAAGATATATATGTATATAAAATTTTTAAAATTCATTTTTAAAATTTAGGTATCTAAGGGAACCGCTATGGAAAGACTGGGTGACCAGAGTGGACTTGGGTAGGAGACCCTTCCACCTAAGACAGGGGAGGGGGGTGGATCTAGGAAGTCAGAGGTCTTAGCGTTATGTGCTTGATATTGTGACTCCTAACTCTCTTTCCTCCTCCCAAAAGAGTTTCCTCCCCTATAGAGTTGTTGCTTCTAAAGACCAGCAGGGCCTGGCTCACAGCTAAATTCAGGCTATAGGAGTGAATACCCCACTGTGTTTACAATAGCTTGCAATAAGCAAGATAGGAGCTCTGGTGGAAAAGTTAAGACTGGGGCCAAGACCTAAATTTCACTTCCGTGGAGAGAGCTATTGGGAGGTGGCGTGGGGGAAGGAAACTCCATTTTGGGCAATGGAAGAAGGGGCTGGGGCGCCCTTGACCAGGCAAGGTTCTGCAAAGCGAAGCGGCAGCGTCCAGACAGCGGGGACTAAGCGGACACGCAGACTGAATCACACCTCTTCAATTTCAAAGCACTTTTAAACAGTACCCAGGGCACGGGAGGGCTTCTAAGATACGGTGATCTCCTCCTCTTCGCCCTCCTCATCCTCCTCGGAGTCGGAGAAGTCCGAAGCCTTGCCGGGGCTGCTGGAGTGAGCCGGGGAGGCAGGCAGCGGCCCTTCCAGCCTCTGGTCCCGCAGGTGCCGAGGGTCGGGGGATGCGTGATAGACCAGGCGGTGGCGGGGGCTGCCCGGGCCCTCGTCTTCCTCCTCGTCATCCCCTGGGCCCTTCTGGCCCACGTCGCTGAGGTCCGGGTGCGGATTGAGTTTGGTGGGAAGGGTCTGCTCTCGGCAGCCCCCGCTAGACAGAAGCTCGCGCTCCTTGGAGTTCCGCCACTTCATGCGTCGGTTCTGGAACCAGATTTTCACCTGGAGCGGCAAGGAGAGAGAGCAGGGGACGAGCAGCGGTTACTGCAGGCCCTCCGCACCGAGGGCATGGGGGAGGGGCTCCGGCAGGCCCACAGGGGAGGGTAAGAGGCTCGGTCCTTCTCCCCCTCCTTGCCCGCCGCCCAAGCCCCCGGTGAGTTCGGATGGTCCAGGAACTCACCCTACCCTCACCCCCTCCTCAGCTCCTCGCTCCTCTAGCCCCATCCTCGCGCACTAGACCTGGCTGGGCGCAGGTGAGGGGCGCTGAGCCGGGAAGAGATGGGGCGGGGACAGAAGTGGGCTGTTCCGAGTGGCCTCGAGGAAGCTGGCTCCTGCGCTCATTCCCTCTCTAGACGTTACTTTCCCTATCCGTAGGATGGGACCTAACGGGTTTCAGAGAACCCTCCCAATTGTACGATGCGTGGGGGAGGGGTGAAGAGTGGAGGGTGGGGCTGTGGGGAGACCGCCCTCACTTGTGAGTCTTTCAAGCCCAACTTGGCCGCCAGCTTCTTGCGGTCGGGCTTGCTGATGTACTTCTGCTTCTGGAACATCTTCTCCAGCGCCTTGCGCTGCACGTCGGAGAACACGGCTCGACGCAGCATGCCCCGACGGGGCTTGCCGCGGGCAGCAAGCGGCCAGGAGAAGGTCCCCGGGATGGGCACGACGCTCGACGACGCTGCAGAGGGGTGGGGGTGGGGGTTGCGATTGAGTGGGCGGCGTCCCGCCGGGGCAGTAGCGTCTGCCCCTCCCTAGCGGCCTCCCTCGGTTTTTCTCTCTGATCCCTTCATCTCTTTAAAGCTCCCCTTTCTCTCCTCTTGGAGAATAGGCCAGGAACCTACAAACCTGTGAGACTGAAAGGCGCTTTCCGCCCAAATAACTTTCCCTTTCAACCAGGCAAACCCGGATTAGGTAAAACCACGGAAACACAGAAAACAGCCTCCACAATAGCCTGTTTCGTTTTTCCATTCAACAGTCTCAGGGAACAGTCTGAAGGGAACAAACCTACGTTTATCAGCTAAAATAGCAATAGAAAAATTTTGCAAAAATAAAAATAAAATATCCAGCTGAGGCCGCTGGCTCTCCCCCCTATGTTTTTATCACCTTGGTGGCTTTTGCATTCTTCAGATGAAAATGAGGTGCTTTACTGATTTGACAGAAGAAAATCCGCTTTGGATTTTTTTTTTTGAAAAATCCAATCAGCATTCATCTTTTTCATATTAATCTTTCTTCCCCTCCCCCACAAAACGTAAAGAATTTGGCCCGAATACATGAAAAGTGGCAGCTAATTAGCACATTGACCGCTCCCCAATGGGTATTGGCATGATAAAAAGGGGGAGAGTTTTCCTTTAAGGGAGGGAAAAAAAGCCCAAAAAGAAACAGTGACTCTAATGAAGCGTGAATGGTAATTGTGTAGTAATGAACTAACAGAAAAAGACTGAGGACAAGCAGCGAAAGCCATATATTACTGGGACAAAAGAGATTTACACTTTCAAACTAAACACAACTGCAGGCCAAGACCATTGGGAGAATACTGATGGCAGAGGCTTCTCTTCCCGGAATCATTTTCATTAAATGGACATGAAAAGCTATTTATAAAGCTCGGGTTGTTTTTGTTAGAGCATTGAGATGAGGGAGAAAGGGAGCAAATTCCATTATCAGCAGCAGCATGAATGGTGGTGGGGGGCTGTTGGTGAATTCTCTCTCCCCCTTTTAAAAATCAATTGCTTATTTCTTTCGCTGATATTTGGGAGTGTTGTGGTTTTACCCATCCCCCGCCGACCTTGTCTAGTCTCTCGTCTCTTTATAGGCCCTCCTCTGTCTCCTGAGTCTTGACTGGGTGCTAAGTTTTGAGCTATACTTTGAGGCACCACTGGGATTCCAGGATGAAAACCTCACGTAAACTGTTTAAGGTGTTTCTCCTCTAGACTAGGACCCAATTACAGCCTTCCCGCGGACTTATTTTAGAAGCTCAGGGTCTTTAAAAAAGGGAAGGCGGTGGGGGGAAGGGTATGAGAAGAGGTTGGGAAATCAGGTTGGTAATAGAAGGTTGGGGTTGTGGGAGGATCTAGTCCCCCCTCCCCCTGGGCGACCCCAGGCATCCCACACAAGAGGGCACCCCATGTGGTCTTGTGAAAAGCCCGAAACCCTGAATGAGTCTTAAAGAGAAATTAGCCCCGGCTGGTAGGTGTCTCTCGGCGGCGTGGAGGGGTGAGGGCCGGTCTGTGTGTGGCTGCCCGGAGGAGCTGACCAATTGGTCATGGTGCTGAAACCTTTGTGGGGGAATCGTGGCCAAGTGCACTGACTCTGTGGGAAAACGGCGGCGTGAAGGGATGCCAACAGCTCCTCGCCGGGAAGGGAACCGCCTCAAATTGGGACCATGACAATTCCTGCTAATTTGTAGAGCAGGGAATTGGTGCAAAGTGTCAAGCAGTCACTGCTTGTGCTAAATAGGGCATCAAATTGGCGCGACGGATTCGTGAATGTTGTACGCCTCGCAACCTCTGAACCAGAGCATAACCCCGAGGGGTGGACGGAGAAATATGGCTTTCAGAGCCGGGAGCGACGGGCTGGGGCTGGGGCGCCGCCCCCAGGAAGGGGGATGAGACCTACCTGGGAAATAAGAAGATCTGATGAAAGGCTGGAAGGAACCTTCAAAGTAGGGAAAGGTGAAGGTCTTGGGAGGGACGCTCTGGAGTAAGGCAGGGGATGTTTCTGGCAGAGGGCAAAGAAAGGAAAAGGGGGAAGGAGACAGAAAGGGAATTTGATTAGGTACTTGATTATTGTACAGAACATTGAATACATGATATGATTAACCCTTTAGCTGGCTTCAAAGGCCTCTTCCTCAATGTTTTGACAGAGTAAAAGAAATCTTTTCCTAACATTATGCCATCTGTGGAATCCTTCCACCACCACCACCACCCCCCTCCCCCCTCCCCCCACGCACCTCAGAGTCTGCTTCCTGTCCGGATTCTCATCCTAGGCACTAATGAGATAGGTAGTATTAGGGCAGGTAAGAAAAGAATTGTAGATCCATTATACTAGCTAAGCTAGTAAATATATTGTCTTGGGTTTATAAAAACTGGCTTCCAAAAGTTTGAGGGCAGAAACACAACACGCCTAGGGACGGGCGCGGCGCTCTCTCCAGACTGCAGGTAATCAAGTTGATTCTGAGGGTGGGGCGAACCTGGAGGCTTTTCTCCCCGGGAATTGGCTGGACCTAAGTCTCACACTGCGGGAGTGGGGCCTCGGGGATCCTGAGTAAGCGTATGTGCACAGATGTGTGAGTGGGTGCCCGCTGCATACAGGAACCCCGGGTAAGAAGGGCTCGCACCTGGACCGACCCTCGGTGTTTGGCGCTCACTTACCGGTTCTGGGCGCAGAGGAGAGGATGGCGTTAACCCCAAACTTCAGAAACGTTGAATCGCTGGCAGGGGAGGCGGCCGTCTGAGGCGAACCGTCCGGTCGGCTGCCTGGACCCGGGGAGCCCAGGTCTGAAGTCCCGGTGTCTGTGAGACTCGCGGGGGCCCCCTGCCTAGGGGGCGACATGCTGGCCGTGGGTAAGCTGCGGGGCAGGTAAGCGGGAGGCCGGCTAATGCGGATCAGATCCTCCACAAGGAAGCTTGAGTGGCCGGAAAATGCCGACTGCAGGGACTGGGGCAGCGTTAAGGTGGGCGTGGGGCGCAAGAGGCTAGGGTACCCGGCGGGGGGCGCGAGGAGGCCAGGGAACATCATGTTAGGCGCGGGGCGGGCGGAATAACCCTTCTTCCAGTGGCCTGAGGGTAAATGCCTCGCTTCCCGCCCCTCCCGCCCCCGCGATGGCCTCCCTCTTGGGCTTAGCAAACGTCTCCAAGTAATGATCCCACTTGGGCGTCTGCGAGTCCTCCGTGGTCCTCCCGTCGAGGTGATGGTTTTATAGCGGCCCGCCCGTTAAAGCGCTTTGAAAAGTGACAGCTCTGACAATGAAGTTCAACAAAGTTCTCCACTCGAGCTTCATTCGCCGGAGGCTCTGGGCGCTCTGATTGGCGCAGGGGTGCAATTTATGATTGGATTAGTCTTCATAAGCATGGCCCGCACAATGGGCCGGCAACAAAGGCTGGCGCGCATCAATTCTGCATATCGACCGCCTCTTTGCAATACAGTGCGCCCCCAAAGCTCTCGCCGGGAGTTTTTGTTCCGAAGCAACACCCGGGCTAATTAAATGCCTATTTAGAAGTTTCAGATGACATCTTGCCTCATAGAAACGGAATTATTTAAAGGACGCACTAAATTTATTTGCAGCTCCCCTGCCGAGTCTGGAAAATAAATCAATAAATATTCATAGAAATTCGTCTCCAGGCAATCAGTAAAATAGCCCTCCCCCTTGTGGGGAGGGCAATGGAAAATTTCAAGTCAGTGAACATGAAAATATACACTCTTCTTCAGTCTCTAGCTGTATACCTTACTCCAGCTGAGACAGAAAGCAGACGTGAGGCGTGGGTAAAATTAGTGTTTGTGGGGTGCCAGTCTGACAACACAGGGAGATTTGGAATCAATACTTGGGGGTTATTGGGTGGGGTCCATAAGGATGGAGGGGGAGGTCTTGATTTGAGTTATTTCGTGTCGGGAAACTAATTGAGTTTGAGAGAGTTGGTAGATACCTGAATGGTAAAATGTGTCTCCTGCAAACTCCCAGAAACTTGGAAAACAATTTCAGCGACATCTTTCTAGAAGTGTCAGCAAGAAGCACTCCGAAGCTTGCCTGGGGGAGCATCAGAGAGGAGCAAAGCACCGGTGCTAGGCTTTGGGATTCCACTTGAGAAGCCCCAGGCCAGGCGACCTGAACGCTGGAAGTGCTGCACTGGCCTTTTTCCCACCTCAAGGAGCCCTCAGCAGTTTGATTTGAAATGTACTGCCTGGACTTTTAAAGCCAAAGCAGCAAAAGTTGAGATTCCTCGAGAGAGTCCTACCCATTGTAGGGTGCTTAACTTGGCCAAAGTTTTTGCAGCTTCTTAATTAACTGCAATTTTACAAATGCCTGAAAACCGCCTACGAAGAACGCAGTTCCCAAAAATGCTAGTCCAACATCAGGACACCCTATGCTTAAACTGGGGCTTCAAAGGAGAATCTTCCCGGAGACAGTCCTTCACTTTTCTGGGGGGTTGGGGCTGGGGTAACGCTAAACCTCGATCCCCCCGTTTCTCTGTTCGGCGAGATAACAGATGTGTTAAATGTCCCATTCATTTCTTTGGTGTGGCTGAACCTCCCCAAAGAGAAGTGTGCAGCCCCGCCAGGCCGCCCTGATCCTATTAACCATGAACTAACTGTCACCTTCAGCTGGTTTTCCTTTTTGCTTTTTAACACAAAGCTTTCTCAAAAATCTTATTAACCAGCTTTATTTCTCTCGATGGTTTTGTTCAGGGCGTTTTGTGTTGATGATCTCCATGTCGCTGCTTTAACCATTCAATAAAAGTGCATCTGCGATTTATATCACATTAAACCAGAAACGGAGCCCGCTAAAGCTCTCCCTTGATTCAAATTAAAAAGTTATTTAGGGCCAGGCTCTGGAGCCAAATTATAATGCTTTACGATGACGCAAGTATGGAGTTTCTGAGCCCAAGACTTATCGTGGGGTACCAGCCAGGCAGGCTGTCGAAAACCTCTAAGGAAAGGAACAACTTTTAAATAAGTGGCTATTTAAATATGCGAAATGCATTACTCCAGTTAATTGGAGAACCCTGGAAACGGATGAGGGACGTGTGTGAAGAACTTCCAAAGTTTCTCTTTTTGAAGTCTTGCAATAAAATAGGAGAGAAAAGTCTAAACTGTTTGAACACCTGCACTTTCATCTTGCCACAAGACAAAGTTTTCCATCGCAGTCAATTTCCCCGCTATGCCTGTCCCCAGCTGCTTTCTGGAAGCTGGAAGATCGGCTCTGTTTTTTGCATTCTCTCCCTCCAACTCTTATCTCTAATTTTCCAACGCCGATGCCTTCTCTTCCTCCTCCCTCCACCTTCCTCCGCTTCTCCCTACCTCCCTCCAGGGGTGGAGAAGAGCGGTGACTACAGGTGTTGAATTACCCATCAGTGAAGCGCTTGCCCAGTCTTCCGGAAGATCGAAATAAGCCTCCGTTTGCAGGGGTTTTGGCCGGGAGGAGGGGAGTGCTCAGAACTCAAAGCTAGTCTGGGGCCCTCCTAGTGCCATCCTCTTCCCCAGGCCACTTCTGCTGGGGCATTTCCCTGAGTGTAGTGTTTAGTTATTATCCTGCAGATTGACACGCTCCATTGGCCCTCTACTACCGCGCGCGCGCGTCCGCGCGCGCGCGCGCGCACATGCCTCCCCCGCCCCTGGGTCATTCTGCCTTACTATAGACTAACTGCTGCTAACTTCACAGCTTGTAAAAGGGGCCCTGACATTTTTGGAAGGTGGGTCAACCCCTTGCTGAGATCCACGTGGACCTTGCCTCCAGCGGTCCGTCTGCAGAGCCCCCTAAAGAATTCCTAAGGCGCAAAGAGGAAAAGTGAGGGCGGGGGCGAGGGTTGGCCGCCCGTGAAAAGGCAGAATAAATCCTAAGGAAGCAAGAAATCGGACGAAAGGATCTTACTTTAAGTGATCTCCTTGAACGCGTCTTTTCAAACTCCGCGATAGCCTAAGGGGCTGCGCGGCGCGGCGGCTGCGGCTAAGACCTGTGACTAATGCCGTTTGACCTGAGCCCATGGGGTTTTGTGCGTCCTGCCATTCATTGTAATGTCGTTATCTCCAAGTTTATTTCAAAGAAGTCGCTCACGTCCTCTCTCCCAGAGTTGCGCTGTTTATTTCTCTTTCAAAGGAAAAAAATGCGAATGGAAAAGAGAGAATCGGAGGCCCTGCTGGCTTTAAGGTCCTTGCCCGAGCCGTGGGCGCTGCTGCTTGCTGCGGGAGGCTGCAGCAGAGCTGGCCGAGACTCCTGGGGCCTACAAAGCCAAAGCTGCCAGCGCCTCCCTGGGACCGCAGGGTGGGCTCTCGGAACCCGCTCTGGTGAATTACTTTCCTCCCGGGCAGTGGAAAGCCGGCGGGTCCCAGCCCCACGCGCCGAGCTCTTGCAGTGTGGGGCCCTCTGCAGTGTGGGAGGAGCCGGGAGCACCTCTGAAAGCGCAGGCCGTAGTGGGAGAAGAGCCTGCGAAGTATAGAGAGTGACATAAGATTCCCGGCCTTCAGAAATGATAACCAGCGTACGTTAGGGAAGGTTGGGGGCCTCAAGGTAGCACTTTGCAAGGGTTTGAACCCCCAGGCCGCGGCTCTCTGGGCTGGGGCTGCCAACAGTTGGAGCGCGCCTCAAAAGTTAGGCTGAACGCAGAAAGGCGGCAATGGGCGCGGGGGGGGGGGGGGGGAAGCCCCCGCTGCCTGGTTTCTCAGGTCTTGGGGGAAAAGAGGGAGCTACCCACTGGGCAAAGGAGGAGGGCGACGAGGCTCGGGCTGAAAGAGCTTTCCAATCGTCCCAGCCCTCTAGGCAAGCCTCTCTATTAAGATACCTCTAAGGGGTTCACCTTCAGAATAGGCCACAAGGAACTACCGGCCTCCCCAGCCCTTTCTATCATCTCCCCCCACCCCTCATTCCTTTCACATTCACTCCCCCCCCCTTTTTTTTCCTTGAAAATCCTTCTATTGTGCCAATCAAGCAGATGGTTTGCAGGAAATATAGCTTGGCCTCGCTGACCGAAACTAATTTTAACTAGCTTTCCAAGCCTGAAACGTTTGTTTTGCTCTTACAAAATAGCCCCCAAAACAGCTGGCAAGGGTGAATTAAACCCATTAAAGACACATTTATAAGAAATTATATTCACATAGATTGCCTGAACCCCCCTGTGCAGCCTAAGAGGGGAGATGAGCGCATTTAAATGAAAATGTCGCCCAACGCTCCCCTCCGCTCCCCTCCTTAACGTAGCCTGAAAGTCTCAAAACATTTTACTAAATAGATTAACTTGACTATTGTCTTGCATCACATTTATCAGCTTCATTAAGTGAATAGCTGAACAAATATATTACGCATGCATGAAAAGCTCTTTTTCCAGGAGCCTCATTGTATCCTCAGCCCTGACAGGTGGTTAACTGTGTGTTGTGTTTTTTTGTGGGTTTTTTGTGTTTTCTTTTTCTTCTTCTTCTTCTTCTTTTTTAACCCGAAGAAAGAGGATCTCTGTAGAGCAGCTCCGCGAGCAGTGCCTGCCTGGCGGAGTTTACTTTAACGCCGGGCTTGGACTCCGAGGCCCAACCATATTAACACCATGAGGCGTCGGCACAGGCTATCTCTGCCCATTCAAAATGATCAAAATTAAACTTAGATGAGCTGGACCTTGACTACTTTTCTCTCCATCACACCACCCCACCTCCGCCCTTGTCTGGGAAATCACTTTCATATTGTTTCTTCTCAAAGCTACCGTTTCTCTCTTTCTCTCTCTCTCAATCTCTCTCTCTCTCTCTCTCTCTCGCCTTAAAAATAAATTGCCTTCGCTTTTCCTTGCTTGACCAGCTCTCCCTCAAACTGCCGAGTTAAATATCCTTTTAACTCACATTTGGATCCGTTGCACTTTACTGGGTGTCCTTAGACACAGCCCTTGTCTCCAGGGTCTCAGTGTCCCTGTGTGTTGAAAGGAGGGACTGCCCTAGCGAGCTCTCTATAGGCCCCTCCAGATCTGACCGTCTAAAGTTTAAAAACGCTCAGCTCTTTGTCGCCCCTCCGCGGGCCCCATCAGCTCCCAGCTTCCAACCCCGTCGGGCCCTCGGAAAGAGCATTTCCGGGTTCCCAGGGCGCGCTGGGCGTGGAGGGATCGCGCGCCCAGTGCGCTGAGGGCTTCGGCCGGAGCGGCCAGCCCCGGAGTGCTGCGCCGGCGCGGTTCCTGCCCCTCGGGTCTCGTGATCCAATCGGTGCCGAGAGCAAAGCCCGGGGGCCGCTGTGCCCTCGGGTCTAGTGCCGCACCCTATCCTGCATCGACCTCTGAGCGCTCTCCTCTTGCGTCTTGGTCTCGCCACGAAGTGTGGCCCGATGCCAAGGGTAAAACAGGTGATCCTCCCTGGCTCGCTCCCCTGGTCCTGGGTAGCGCCTTTCAGCCGCTTTAATTACCCGTTGAGGCGCCACAGTGAACCCCTTCCTCACCGCCCCGCCGCTTCCCCACCAACCTGTCCCAGCTTCACCGCCCCGTCCTGCCCTTTCCCTCGCCTCAAGCTGGAACTATTGATATCCTGTCCCAGAGTCCTTTTGGATAAAGACACTTGGACGAAGGTGAAGCTGGCTGATGGGCGCTGGGTGGGTAAGAGTATAGGACCTTTCTCTGGGCCTGAAAGGGCCTCTTTTGTCGACGGCTGGAGGCAGGAGAGAGAGTATGAGATCTATTCCGCCTTCTTTCCAGTCCCCAAGGACTCCGGGATCTGGAGCAGACGCCTCTTAGGCTGGTTTTGTGTTGGGGTGGAGCTGCCCCCTAGGGTGCAGGGGGAATTGGAGGTCTAGTGAGTTGGGTGACAGGTCCTGGAGAAATGAACTGGCCCACTCCCCACCGCCACACACAACTAGAGGGGACCCCGGAGGAGACTGGTCTTGTTTATTTTGAGTGGGTGTGAGAAGTCGGTGTCCTGAGGTTTGTATCAATGTTCAAGCTATCTCTGGGGCTTGTTGTCTTGATATTAAACCTAACCTATCCAACATTTAAGAGCTCACAAGGGAAAAAAAAGATGTTTGCCTATGCACTGAGACACTCTTTCCCAAAACAGAATCTTGCTTCACCGTCTCCTTTTTCTTCCTCTGTATGTTAAACAAAAACAACAACAAAAACAGATGGTATGTTTTAAAACATAAAGGAAGAGGAGTCATTTTTAAATTTAGGGTCAGTTGGTTGGAGGGGATAAAGGGGGAAATATCCTTGTCTAAACATCCCAAATTCTTAAACTCATTTTCTGTGAAATTTAGAGATTGCTTTTTTGGGACAAAGAGGTATTTTTCAAATCCAGATACCCATGGGAGATTTAAGGTAAGACGACTAGTTCTTTATAATGTGAAAAATAGCTTTAAAAATATTTCTTCTAATAGGTAGGGGGTCTTGATTTGGTTAGAGGAGGAACCTATCAGATAGAAAGCCTTAGGAAAAAAAAAAGTCTATTGGGGCACCTGGGTGGCTCAGTCGGTTGAGCAGCCGGCTTCGGCTCAGGTCATGATCTCGCGGTTCACGGGTTCAGGCCCCGCATCAGGCTCTGTGCTGACAACTCAGAGCCTGGAACCTGCTTCAGATTCTGTGTCTCTTTCTCTCTCTGCCCCTCCCCCATTCGTGCTCTGTCTCTGTCTCTCAATAATAAGTAAATGTAAAAAAAAAAATTTAAAAAAAGTCTATTTAGTAAGTAAGTAATCTCTAAACCCAACATGTGGCTCAAATTCACAACCCCAAGATCCAGAGTTGCATGCTCCTATGACTTAGCCAGCCAGGTGCCCCTAGAGAAGCTTTTTGAATCATGAGTCCATATTTAAGAGGGAAGTATTCTGAAGTGTGTGGGCCTATAAGTTGCTGGAGGTTTGTTGGCCAGAGGCTGAGGTGGTCCTAGAGGTAATTTCAGGAAAGAGGGAAGCAAAAATCCCCCAAGACTTTTACCTGCTCTGTGGTTCTGCTTAATGTAGGGGAAGGAGAGGGAGACTTGGGAAATATGACATCCCTCTTACATTGAGAAGGGATGGAAAAAATAGACTTATCTTAGGGTATTACCTATACTGCACAATGGCCTTATGTCAACTACCATCTACAGGAGTTAAACCAAAACATTCCCTTGCCTGCTCACCTCATCTACTATCAACCTTCCCCTCTAACTGCAGAGAGCAAAAGAGATGGTTATTAGACATAAATGCCTTCCATTTCCTTCCTGCCAACTTCCTTTCCAATCTATTCACGTTTCCACTTAGTTGAGTCATCTCCTGCCTTCTTGGGGACGGTACTGATTATTTATTCTTTGTTTGCCCTTCCACATCTACTTCCAACCCTTCTCCCCCTGCTTTTGCCTGAAGAGGCTGGCCTCTAGGGAATGCATTGCCCCCAGGATACTTTGCTGGCTGGTTTCTTCTAGTTGGTTTCAGTCCATGGGAGGCAATTGCACTGAGTCAAGGGCAGGAGGAGAGAAAAGTTAGGGTATTTATTCCTCTTGCTTTCTTCTTGATTTGTTGAATTTCTGGGAGCGACTTCAGCCACAGATCACAAGCTCCCTAGGCTCTGGCAATATTATCTTGGCAACCTACTGCCCTTCCAGGCCTAGGGATATAATGGGACATAATGGCTTCTCACTGTTGCTAGTCTTTGGTGCATTGCCGTCCCTTCTTTAGTTCCTTAACCCTGTCCACATTTCTGTAATTGGTTTCTTTCTGGGAAATATTTGCTGCTGAACTCCTCACTGATACGGGGACCTAGTTTTTCACTGTTCTCTCTATCTGTAGCTTCAATATCCCCTTTACCACAGATTCTTCCAAATGGTGCTCATTTTGGGGGCACCTGGCTGTCTCAGTCAGTAAAGCATATGACTCTTGATCTCAGGGTTGTGAGTTCAAGCCCCACATCAGGCGTGGAGTTTACTTAAAAACAAAACAAAACATCAAATAGCGCTCATTTTCAAAAGCACCGTCTCTTGGTTTTATGTCCATTACTAACAATTCCTTCCTACACATTTCCTCTAAGTTTTCTGAGGCCCAAGATAAGACTGTAGGTGGAAGCCTGTGGCACACCCTGCTTCACTTCCCATGCTGACTCCATCCTACATCATGAATGGCCGTCATCTAAGAGTGCAGACACCTGGTCCACATGTCCAAGATCCATCCATACCCTTCCACCCCTAACAGTCATTGTAATCTGTGCCTCAGGTTTAGAAATGAGCATGCTAGGGGCATAGTTAACTCATGGAAAGAGAGACCTAGGAAGTGGCTGGTGTAGTCTTTGAAAGCAGACTTGGTTCCAACTGAGTAAAGAATTCCAGGGCCTAAAAGGGAGTGTATGGGCTCTAGGTAGGCGTGTCCCCTTAGCCACGTGGATATGGGTAGAGCTGGAGGGGAGCCAGACTGGGGTTCTCTTTAAAGTCCAGGGCCCAGGCAAGTTCCCTGTTGGTCCAAGTCTAAGCATGATATATATATTTTTTTTAACAATCAGACTTTTTGAAAGCAATGTCTACCCTCGTGTTCTCTTATTCTTGCCACTTTCATGACCTTTCTCAACCTACTGCCATCACATTCCATTGAAATGGCTTTTGTCAGTGTCACTGATGTCCCTGTTAGCATTGTCAGCGAACTTACTTTACTTGGCCTACCTGCAAACTTCATCACTGTGCACTTCTCCCTCTGTCTCAGCCTCATGGTTTTCCTTTTTTCCTTTTTGGACTACTTCTTGCTCTTTTTATGAACTTGCTTTTCTCTGTTCATCCCTTAGCTCATGGGGTTATTCTGGATACTGACTTGGGCTTTTCTCCTACTTATTGAGATTATAACCTATTACTTATTCTGTTCCCGTTGAGTTAGCTGCTCTTCCTCAAGTGCGCCCTGCTCTCTCAGACTCCAGTGCCTTTGTGCACATCCCTCCTTCCATACTCTCTTTGCCTGGCGAACTTCTGCTGGTTGGGGAAAGATTTGGCTTAAGCCTTGCTTCCTCTCTAACCCTTATCTGACATGTACTCTGCGGTCTTCATTCCCTTGGATATTTTCTCATAGTACCTAATATCCCCTTTAATCATCGCATTTTTATCCCTTGTATTTAGAGCTGCCAGATAGAATACTGAATGCACAATTACATTTGAATTTCAAACAAACAAATATTATTTTTCATATAAATATGTCCCGACTATTGTGTGGGATATACCTATACTAAAAAAGTTATTGTTTAGCAGAAATTTAAATTTAACAGGATGGTCTGTATTTTTTTTTTTTCTAAATCTGGCAGCTGGACCCATTACAGTTAGAATAATTTACATGTTGGTTTCCCCTGTAGACTATAGACGCATTGAGGGCGGGTACCATATCCTTTGTCTCCGTGTCCTGGTGCCTGGTATGTGGCATGCATTCAGAGAAATGTGTGCAGAGTGACGAATTCTTCAAGTTCTGGAGCACTTTCCTGTCTCATCTAAAAGGACCTTTCCTGCCTTAAAGTTCAGTGTATTTCATTCACTGATCTCTCTTCTAGCCTCTTATAAAGTCATGTCATTCTTAGTTCTTCACTTACATAGTTTGGTTCTCTAATTTTTTTGAATGCTTTCTTATTTATTTTTGAGAGAGAGAGAGAGACAGTGTGAGCAGGGGAGGGTCAGAGAGAGAGGGAGACACAGAATCCGAAGACAGGCTCCAGGCTCTGAGCTAGCTCTCAGCACAGAGCTTGATGCGGGGCTCAAATCCATGAACTGTGAGATCATGACCTGAGCCGAAGTTGGACGCTTAACCGACGGAGTCACCCAGGCACCCCTACAGTTTGGTTCTCTAGATGCTAGTCAGACTGGAAAGCTCCAGATTTTGTCAAAAGACTAATTTTCATTGGTATCCTCTAGGTCAGTCCTCTTTGCTGATTTGAATAATTAGATGGTGACTTCCATTGGAACTGTTGGCCATTAGTGGATATTACCAGTGAATATGCTTAGTTGACTAAATATGTTTAATACAGAGTCACATCCTACAGCACAGGAACCGAGCCCATGGTAACACCTAGAGACTAACTCACAGCATTAAATGAAGTAAGTGCTTAATTTTTATAGTGTAATTAATGGATGCACTGGCAGATCCTTAATTTAGATCCTCATTTAGGTTCTTAGACAGAAACTAGGTGCATTAATATATATCTTAATGAACTCATCACCAAAAGAAATTATGTGACCCAGGAAGCCAAAAGCTGCTTTTCTGATAACTGGCATTTGCCAAAGAGAGGGGTTCCAGCTAATCTTTATGCCTTGGGTACTAAATTAGCTGACATGATCAGAAGCCCAGCACAAGGTAGAGTATCAGAATTGGTTACTTCTGGTGGAAAGGAAGGTAAAGAAAATGGGAAAATGGAGAGATGTCCATCTTATTATCAGAAAGAGTCAGAGTGGAGAGCTAGAGTTGCACTGTCCAATTCAGTAGCCACTAGACACATGGGACTATTCAAATTCAAATTAAATAAATAAAATTTAAGTAACTTAAATGTAAATAAAATTTAAAATATAGTTCCCCAGTCACATTAGCCACAATTCAAATACTCAATAGCCATATGTGACTCAGTAACTACCTAGGGCTACCATATTGGATGGGACAGATGTAGAACATTTCCATCATTGCAGAAGTTCCTTGGACAGCACTGACTAGAGCTTCTGAATATGGAAAACTGATGCCAAGAAGCTGTCAGCCTGGGGAAGTGGACACTGTGGGGACAGGACTGCCACATTCAAGTCTCTGAAGGGCTGCTGAGAGAAAGAAAATAAGTAGCTAGTTCTGTGTTACTAGGAGGAACCAAGAGAGGGAGGAGGGATACTTTGGAGCAACTAGAGAGTCTATCTTATCACCCCAACCTTTTTTTCAATCAACAAACATTTATTGAGATTCTACAGTATACCGCCAGGCACTATTCAAGGTCTGGGAATCCTGGAGTGAACAAGACGGACACATCCCATGCCATCCTGAATCTCCCCATTCCACTTGGGATGAAGTAGTAGGAATGGGCCCCACCTAGTTGCTGTTCCTGCCCCTCTACCACAGTTTTGCCTCCTCATTCTCTTCCCTCTAAGGTGCCAGGCTCTTTCTTATCACTATACATTTGCATATATTATTCTCTGCTTGATTCATTTGGTTCCCGCTCATCCTTCAAATTGTAGTTTCTTTTTTTATTTTTATTTAAAAAAATTTTAAATCAATAAATGTTTATTGAGAGAAAGGGAGAGGGAGCGAGCGAGCATGCGTGTACATGTGACCAGGGGAGGGGAAGAGAGAGAGAGGGAGAGAGAGAATCCTAAGCAGGCTCTCCGCTGCCTGACCTGAGCCTTGATTTTACAAACCTTGAGATCATGACCTGAGCTGAAACCAAGAGTAGGACGCTCAACCCACTGAGC
Source organism: Cryptoprocta ferox (assembly GCA_028646485.1). Taxonomy (NCBI): domain Eukaryota; kingdom Metazoa; phylum Chordata; class Mammalia; order Carnivora; family Eupleridae; genus Cryptoprocta; species Cryptoprocta ferox. Next base: position 37,134,945 of record CM053575.1, on the reverse strand, counting down.
CACCCAGGTGCCTCCAAACTGCCGTTTAAATGCTTTGTTCTCATCAGTCAGTTTCAATCACCCTGTAATTTTTTCTTCTTGGCATTCTATGGACAGAGAGAGAGACAGAGAGAGAGAGAGAGAGAATCCATTGCTGCTTTACTAGTTTGGGTTCAGTTACTTAACCTTTCTCTTCCTTAATTTTTTCAAATGCCTCATTTAAAATGGGTATAATAATACTTACCTTAAAAGATTGTGAAAAATGTTTATTGTTTAGTTAGAACAGTGACTGGCCAATAAGAAACTTAGTTCCCTTTCTTCTCAGGAAACGAACCATCCTAATGCCTGATTTTCTTTTAAATGTCAGTGAAGGACATTTAATCAAATAACAATGACAATAACATAATGATAATGATAGTTTGCTTTATTGAGAACTTATTATATGCCTAGTACTGTATTACGTATTTTCCATACATTATTTAAAGTAATCTTCAAAACAGCTGTATGAGGTAGATCCTATTATTATCCTCACTGATCTATAAAAGAAGACACAGAAACTTAGAGAAATTTAATCACGTAACTATGTCGGCTTTGCACTGTGTCAGCCTGGCTAGGCTAAACTCCTTTTTTCAGAATTGCCTTTCCCACAGGATCCCAGTTAGGATGGGCCACGGAACAGTCTTGAGAGATTGGGAGGGTGGAAAGAAGGTAGTAGCCACGTGGGAGGCGATCAGCTGGCTTACCTCACTGATAGGAGGCAGCCGCTAGGCAGCACGGGTCCCACCTTCCCCAGCTTGTTTGACACCTGAGCCAGGTGTGTGCTTGCACCTCCCTGGAGAAGGGCTCTGGCTTTTGCAGGACAGTCACACCCACAAAGTCAGAGGCAGCAGGGACTCACCTAGATTCCAGTCTGTTCTTGTGGGGTTCCAGTTTGTGCTTGGGGATTCCAGCCTGCTCTTGAAACATATGTGATATAGATGGTATATTGCCTATTGGTTCTGCTTCTCTGATTGAATCCTGACATGCAATTAATACCAGAGCTGAGGGTTGGAGCTCAGTCTCACACAAGGACCTATGTTCATAACTGTTATTCTGCACTGACTCAGAACTAACCTCTGAAGAAAGTTTTGGGATTTAAAGTAATCTGTGGCTTGTTCTGGAGCCCTTTCCTTCTACTTTTAAGTACTGTGGGGATTAAGAAGTCCTTATGTGCATGAGCCATACTGACAATCAGAGGACATTTAGCAACTGATAAAATTTACCCTAGTTTAGTGGTGCCTGGGTGGCTCAGTCGATTGAGCATCTGACTTCAGCTCAGGTCCAGTCTTAACGGTTTGTGAGTTCGAGCCCCGCCTTAGGCTCTGTGCTGACAGCTCAGAGCCTGGAGCCTGCTTCAGATTCTGTGTCTCCCCTTCTCTCTGCCCCTCCCATGATCATGCTCCGTCTCTCTCTGTCTCTCACTGATAAATAAATGTTAAAATTTTTTAAAATTTTACCCTAGTTTATAAAAATCAAAAGTTCTACTACTACTAGTAATGATATAAGTATGTATTTAGCATTTACTGAATTTCAGGTACTGTTCTAAGTGCTTCTGTATTAAGTCAGTTCAACTTCACAATTATCTTAAGAAGTAGAAGCAGTATTTCAAACACCTGTTTAAGTCATAAAAGTAAGCATTAGATTTATAAAAAGTGAACTTTGTGTGGGCAAGGGACCAAGAGTTAGGGGAGCTCTTAGTTCCCTGCTCTGATAAAGGGAGGTAGATATATATGAAACACAGCTCTCCGTTGGCTCCATTTTGGAGAGCATATATCTAAAGTGCTTAGTGCATATCTGTCAGCTGTGGTACTTCTGGCTGCATTAGCAAAACACCTATTCAAAAAGAGCAGAAACTATAAAGAAAAGTTATTATGTCACAAAGCAGGAATTCCAGAAGTACAACAGGTTCAGAGTTCATTAACTCGTTGTCTCATTGATAACATTAAAAAATCAAGGTTCATTCTGTCTCTCTTCTCTGCTATCCTTCACATGTTGACTTGTCCTCTTTGGCCAGCTCCTCATGGTCTCTGACGGCTGCCCCAGCTCTAGGCATCACATGCAAATGACAACATTCGGCAGGAGAGTCCATTTTTTGTCTTCCCTCTCCTTTTATCAGCAGGAAAAAAAATCTCCAGAAGCCCACCTGGAAGATGTCTACTCCTGTCTCATTGACCAGAATAGTGCCAGTTGCTCATGTCTAAGCCAGTCATTGGTAAGGAAAATGGAATTAGCATTTTTTAAACAAATGTTTATTTATTTATTTTGAGAGAGAGAGAGAGAGAGAGAGAGAAAGAGAGAGCACATGTGAGCAGGGGAGGGTCAGAGAGAGACGGGGAGAGAATCCCAATCCCTGGTCTGACAGCTCAGCGCTCGGTCTTAAGAACCTGTGAGATCATGATGTGAGCCAAAATCAAGAGTTGGATGCTTAAACAACTGAGCCACACAGGCTTCTTGGAATTAGCATTTTTGGGTATTTATTTATTTATTATTGTTTTAAAATATAACTTATTGTCAAATGGGCTAACATACAGTGTGTACAGTGTGCTCTTGGTTTTGAGGGTAGATTCCCATGGTTCGCTGCTTACATACAACACCCAGTGCTCATCCCAACAAGTGCTTTCCTCAGTGCCCATCTAGCATTTTTAATTAAATAGGTCAAGGTCATTCTCCTAGAGATACATAAGTATTAGGTTTCTGAACAGAGAAGATCCCTATTAGTAAAGGTAAAGGGGTGGGGCTTTATTTTTTTTAATTTTTTTTTAACATTTATTTATTTTTAAGAGACAGAGAGAGACAGATTATGAGCAGGGGAGGGGCAGAGAGAGAGGGACACACAGAATCAGAAGCAGGCTCCAGGCTCTGAGCTGTCAGCACAGAGCCTGACGCGGGGCTCAAACCCATGAACTGTGAGATCATAACCTGAGCCGAAGTTGGATGCTCAAATGACTGAGCCACCCAGGTGCCCCAGGGGTATGGCTTTAGATATGCAACAAACAGTGTCTATTACTGCATCTTGAAACACAGTGATTGAAGTGTGCCTTACCTATAGTTAGACTCACAGCTGAGTCCTAGTAGCTATTCTTTACTACTATCTGACTCCGGTTTTATAAAAATTGGTAATGATTATCACAGATAGTGATTGCTAATATTCAGTAGTAGTCATTTTTCTCCTCCTTATGGACATACAGACAGCATTTCCTAGCTTTCCTCACAGTAGATGGAGCCCTGGACTCAGATTTGGGCAATGGACCGTGGGCAGAAGTAATGTGCATCGTTTCCAGGCTTGGCATATAAAATCTCTCATACACAATCCTTTTTCTCTTTCCTTCTATTGGGACAAGGAGGCCCATGTTGGAGTGATGGAAGTATAGCTTGTAATGAAAGCGCAGAACCCTGAGTCACGGCTTGGAGGTGAGCCACCCATCGTGTATTGGACTGTGACACAGACAAGAAAAAAAGCTCCCATTATAAGATTTTGGGGTTATCAGAGAATTATCCTGTCTTGACTAATGGACCCACCCAAATCATCTCCCTCATGCCTCGTGTAGAGAGCATATGGGTTGCAGATGTGGTGTGCATGTCATGTGCTACCAAGGTGGTTATCCTAATATGCATGAAGTCCCATGCATATTAAAAATAAAATCTCTTTCATGTTAGCCTTACTTAAACACTTTCAGTGATAGGGAACACAGTATTTCTAGGAAGAGATAACCGCTAGTTAATAAGAGATAACATGGGTTATAGAACTTTAGCATATGTGCTAAACTTTAGTTCATGTGCTGAATCTCACTGATTGGTAGTTGCATCTAAAGTACTATGTAGGGGTGTCTGGGTGGCTCAGTCAGTTGAGCGTCCGACTTCGACTCAGGTCATGATCTCGTGGTTTGTGAGTTTGAGCCCCACATCTAGCCCTGTGCTGATAGCTCAGAGCCTGGAGCCTGCTTCGGATTCTGTGTCTCCCTCTTTCTCTCCCCCTCCTCTGCTCACACTCTGTGTGTGTGTGTGTCTCTCTCCCTCTCAAAAATAAATAAACATTAACAAAATGATAATAAAAATAAAATACTATGTCAAGAAGGATTCTAAGACCAACTGTGGGTAATTAACAATGCCTCCAGGACTCGGGAGGCAGGAGTGGAGGACCCATGCCTCCATGTAGCTTCTGTGCCCTGAAATCTATCAGCGGTGGGGAGAAAGCTCATAAGAAGTAACAGAACTCAGGGGGTTGGATCTTGGGGTACATTTCTAGAGATGATAATATAGTTGCAATGATAATTATGGCTTCCATTTAGTGAGTACTGTGTTGCTGCTTCATAGATATATTATTTCCTTGTCTCCTCATAACAAGTCCATTTTACAGACAAAGAAACTGAGACTCAAAAAGTATAAAGTACCTTACAGGGCATCATGTAGTTAATTTAGTGGCAGAGATAGATTTGACTTAATGTCCATGTTCCTACTCAGTAGCCTACGCTGCCTATGAGTTTGGGAAGGGGACTGATTATAGCAAGTTTTCTTAACTTCAGTTTTTGTTTGGGGTGCTATGTCGTACACTGTAGGCTGGTTAGCAGCATTGCTGACTTCTGCCCATTAGATGCCAGGGGCACCCCTCCCCCCCAGTCATAGGAGGGAGCCTAAATTGCGCCTGGTTGAGGACCACTGGGTTAGGGGAAGGCAAGCTCTATATTTGAAGCAATTCTGGTTCCGGGCAGGCAGGTGATCTGGGAAGAGACTGAAGAACAAGAAGACAAAGGGTTAATATGGGAACTTAAGGGGCAAGGGGTCAATCTGGGTAGCCTGGGAGCCTTTGTCACAAGATGAAGGGACAATTAGGAGGGTGTCTGAATGCTGAGTCCCCTAAGTTCATGAACTAGGTCTCTTAGATGTTTTTTAATAAGGGGCAGGACTGAGTAGGGCTGAGTTTGCCACAGAAGATTCCTGTGGCCCCAAATTGTACATAAAGGAAGGATGTGGAGTGAGGATTTTAACCACACTGGTCATCCTAAATGCAAGAAAGCCTTCTGCTGTGGCACATCTAGCAACCAGTCGATTCCCGACGAGTGTTTGTTGAATGAATAGTGAACAACCAGGCCAAGGGAAGGGAATAAAGCAGTTGCACCTATTTTTGAGTAAAAATATGGTATATAACAACATTCTTGAATAGCCACTAAATCTGCATCTGGCAGATGCCAGGCAGCAAATTTTAGATGTTTGGGCAAAGGCACCCGTACTCGAATGAAAGGAAAAGAGAGTGTCACTTTTAGTGACAGTTTATCACCAAAATCTAATAACTTCACTAAGGGCCTCTTTTTCTCTTAAGCAGAAGTGTACTTTATATGAAAACAGAGATGTTCTCCTCTGGCATAGCAGAAAACAAGTTACTTTGAAAAAAATATGAAAGGTATTTGGTAAAACCATAACTTTCCTTGTAGGTAGCTGAGTGAGTGTTCATGTGTTTCAATTCATATACTTATTTTTCTTTCTCTTATTTCTAAAAAGTGAATAGCTTCTTAATATACATATTTCGGGGGGCACCTGTGTGGCTCAGTCACTTGGGCATCTGCCTTCAGCTCAGGTCATGGTCTTGCAGTTCGTGGTTCGAGCCCCACATCAGGATCTGTGCTGGCAGCTCAGAGCCTAGAGCCTGCTTCACATTCTGTGTGTCCCTCTCTCTCCTGTCCCTCCCCCACTCATGCTCTCTCTCGGTCTCAAGAAAATAAAATGTTAAAAAGAGATATTAAAAATTATGTACATATTTAGTTAGAACATGTTTCAAAGGGTTTCTCAAATTCAAAGTCTGTTGAGGGACTGTGGTTACAGAAGGTATTTGGCCTTCATTGATTCAGAAATCAAAGCATTGCCTCTAGGGTCACTGTCCTCTATTTTAGAGTGTGCTAAAAGAAGATACCGAAATGTTTAAACTAATTAACTACAAAGCTAACATAGTTGTTGATGAGCATGTATAACTTCTGCCCTTTTATCAAAAAAAAAGAAAAAACAAAAACCAAGTATTACAATTACTTGCAGTCTTTTTTTTTTTTTTTTTTTTTTTTTTAACACAAAGCTTGCTTTGTTTTCATCCTCTCTCATTTCCATGTTCAGCATAGGGCATTTCACAAATCCATATTTTTTTCTGCCACCATTCAAGATATTTTGCGATCAGTTACGTGCCATAAATGGCATAAAGAATGAAGAGAGTGGGGACTGTTTTGGTTGCCGCTGTTCACGTTTGCCTGTTAATCTAATTACCAAGGTAGGGGCTCCAGAAACTGAGCTGCCCACATAGAAAAGCTTTCCCCCCACCTGGTGGATTATTTAGCCAAGCTTTTTAAATGGGCAGAGTTTGGCGGGGGGGTGAGGATCGAAATGAATCTTTTTTTTTTTTTTTTAAGTTTCTATGCAGAACAACGGAAAGAATTTAGTGGTTGTCAACATGAGTTTAGTACAAAGGTATGGTTTAAAATGTAGGTTCATTTTGACTGAGCTTCAGGTCACGCAAGCCAAGGGAGACCTGTGCTGCTGTTTGTTTTTTGTGTGTTTTAAAAAGAGTCCTTAAGACGTAATGGAAGGAGATGAAATGGGTTTGGGCGGGG